>CM054059.1:485655358-486855358 GCA_028641055.1 Alopecurus myosuroides | reverse complement strand
GTCTTGCTTGATGTTTTTTCAGCTTCATCCGGGTCCAGCAGTGAGCTCCCCTCGGACTTCGTGGTGAATCCCGGGTAAAGTTCCCTTCCTGATGCTTTATCACCTTTTCATCACTTTTTTCCAGTTATACGCTAACTGCCTGCTTACATTGTCCATAGAGCCGCGGTCACTTTTAGCGACCAAGAAGATATGGAGACCGATGACCCGGATACGGAGAACCTGACTGATGATATGCATGCCGCAGCTGGCGGTGAAGGACAACAAGTGCCACCAATAAACCTAGCCGACCGAGAGGCCGAGTATCCCATAGCCTCGCACGTACTCGAGGAGGAAGAAGCTGCAGACTTGGACGCGGGAGAAAGGGCACCAGACTCCGATACTCGGACGACCCGGATACCCTCTCGCACCAAGAGGAGAGTCCCTTCTCCAAGTCCCCAAGGTCCCGGGTCTTCCAATTTGGGCAACGAAACTTTTGACCAGATGATGAACACTCTCCTTGCTATGAAGGCCTCGGAGAGAGATGTGCTAGAGCGCATGGCAGCGGAGCACCAGGTAATGTTACCTAATATCTCTTCTTATCCATCTAGTCCCCAAGTGCCGAGTATAATTTGTTGAAATTGTGCTCGGTATTTTGCGCGATAATCGGCTTGCCATGATACCCGACTAATTCTCATACTTTGATTCCTCACAGGCACAGGCCACCCGGTCTGATGAACTTTTGCTCAAGACCGAACAACTGCTACTTGCCGAGGTAAAGCGGAGGGAGGCCCTTGAGGATGAAGTGGACACTTTGAAGAAAAATGTTTCCAAATATAAGAAAAGGTGTACCACTGCTCGAACCGCACTGAAAAAGTTGTCGGAGCAAGTTACCGACACTTATCTTATCTTGCTTAGTAAGTTTCTTGCTGCTGACTGCTTTCGCGCCTCTATTTTGTTACATGATACTCGGAATTACTGATATGGCCTTTCTTTGTTTCAACTGCAGGTGCTAACCTTGCAACCCCAGAAGAAGATGCTGTTACAAAGGCTAAAACTTTAAAGACTGTGCTCTGGACTTTCTTTGCCGGCACCAAGTATATATTAGATGCCGTGAAGTGGCCGACTGAGGTATATCCGGGTGAAGAAAATCTTATCCAAGCTTGCTCCATAGTGCCAGCATGGATCGAGATCTGGAAACGCTCGGCATGCCGGATTGGTATGACCCGGGCCTTTGCGCTGGCAAAGGCTTATTTTCCTAAGCTTGAGCCGGCAAAAGTGATATCCGGGTTTCCAGAATTCAAAGCAGACGGCTCCAAGTTTGGGCCCAAGGACTTCAAGGCCGTACAATCCGCAGTGCGTCACTCGGCAACCGCTTTGGCCGATAGTATGGATCTGGGTACGCTTATGAGTTCGTACGATGCTGAAGGCAAAATCGTGAAGGAGGAAGCACCCCCACCCTTCGACATTTTGGAAAAATGGGCTGCCGATTCGGCCAGGAAGAGGGAAGAAACCGCGAAGAGGGAGGCCGAGTTAGGATCGGAACCAACCACTTCTACACCGGCTGTCCTCCCGCCTGTCCGTCCTGATGCGAAGAACCCGGGTGATGATGCCGGGAGAGCTGCGGAGAGAGCCCAGGACCAAGACCCGGAGGGCAAGGGAAAGGGTGTGGATCCTACTCAAGAAGCCGAGTAAACAAATGCTATCACGATACCTTGGTCGTTTCGCTGCTCTTGTTCGAAACAGATATTCTTTTGTCGGTGCATCTATGCACCTTTGATACTAGTACCAAGATTTGTAACGTACTTTAATTTCTTGATATACCTCGTGCCTCTTCTGGCCTCTGGATGAACTTGATATTTATCTGGTTTGTGAGCTTATTCTCGATATCCGGCTTTCCTTATGGTTCCTTTTGTGAGACTCGGTTTCCGAGCATCGTGGGTTCTGACAGGCGGACTTTTCTTTAAGTCCCCAAGTCCCCAAGATTCGAATGTTAGGATTTTTTGAGCTTAGTAACAACTTGTTTCTGTTTCAAAATCCCCAGTCCCCAAGGCCCGAAATCCGAGTCTGGGATGTGTGGTCTTTTCCAGAGAACAAATTGTTTTTACTAAGCCCAAGCCCTAGAGCCGTTTCACGTGAGTATTGAAGTTATGCTTGATAAACGTTGAGTTTCTAGCTATTAGCCTTATACTCTGCATAACTTGTGGTTTAGATGACCCTTTTGACAATCTTGTACTATAAGCCGGCTTTCGCGTGGATATCATGTTGTTACATCTATACGAAAACAGGGTCAGGCAAGTCCCATTGGGCTTCATGGCTGATTGTAATCGTAAGCGAGCAAATCATGCCACTTTAGTGCGAGTCACATCGAGCTTAAGTAAGAAAAGTCAAGAAAATTTGGCTCCTTTGTCCGGTTATAAGATTGCAGCCGTACTCGTTTGCGAGTAATCGGCCCTTATAACTCATAGGCATCAAGGCCGGGTCTTTGAGTTTGTAACTGTGCTATTCAAGCAATCAGCCCTCAAGACCTATATATATGCAACATACTTGATGCTACTGATGTACTGGTAGCGATAAATAATACTTATCTGTAACCGGAGTGAAGATCATAAAATAAAACTTGATAACCATCTCTTTATTGATACGAGAAAGTTTTGGGTCAGCAGGCCGCCTCATTAAAAACCTCCCAGTCCCCTTAGGTACCCTGGATAGGAAAAGAGTGCGTCTGGAACCTGCTGCCCGTTACCTTGTTTTAGTTCTTCTTGGGATTCTGTCTGGAACTGTCGTAATCGATGCACACTCTCCACTTGTTGATCTTTTTTACTATGAGTACCGGGTTTGCCAGCCAATCCGGATAAGGCGTTTCCATGACGCGGCTGGCTGTGAACGGCTGCGCAATTCCTTCTTTTGTGGTGGATTGTTTGAGTGAATCACCCTTGATGAAAGCCACCATCTTGGTGTCTCGCGCTGCCTTGAACTTTGCCCTTTCGCCTTCAGTACTCGGCTTTTTCAAAGATGTTCTGTCATCCGGGTCTGCTTGAGACCGGTAACATTTGAGTTCCTCTTTTCTACAAGCTTGTTCAGCCATTGCTGCGTCTCCTTCATCGCACTCAGCCGCTATGTCCCGGCTTCCATGTATGGTGATGGTCTGTTTAGGACCCGGAATTTTTAGCTGTAGATACACATAACACGGCCTAGCCATGAATTTAGCATAAGCCGGCCTTCCGAATAGCGCGTGATAAGGACTGCGCAATTTGACCACCTCGAAAGTGAGCCACTCAACTCGATAATTGTCCTTTGATTCCCCAAAAGCTACCTCCAATGCGATTTTTCCCTCGGGGCACGCTGAGTGACCCGGCACTATCCCATGAAAAATTGTTGAACTTTTTTGTAGCTGAGACTCCTTGAGACCCATGCGTAGAAAGGTTTTCCAATACAGTATGTTGATGCTACTTCCACCGTCCATCAGGACCTTTTTCAGCTCATACCCATTGACCTGCGGTGCAACTACCAATGCTAAAACTCCCGGGTGTTCTATTCTTTCCGGGTGATCCCTTCTGCTCCATGTTACGTCCTGTTCTGACCACCTCAGGTATCTTGGAACAGCCGAGGACACCGAGTTTACCGCCTGTTTCAGTATCTTCTTGTCCTTGTTGGAACTTCCTGTAGTATGCACGTGATATTGACCCAACTGCTTGGGGTTGGCCTGGAAACCCTCAGCTCCCCCTTGGTTGTTACCTTGATTTCCGGCTGCCGGGTTACCGGCTGGGGGTGGGCCGTTGCCCGGGTTTCCACCTGGACCCGGTCCTCCTCCCCGGCCTGCACCTCGCATGGCTCTGTTCACTTCCTCATTCTTCCACCTCTGTAGGTCGGCGCACTGCTCCAAGGAGTGGTTAGCTGGCCTACCGTTCCTGCTGTGCTTCGGGCATGCCATTCTGAAGATATCCCAATTATTACTCGGCCTTGGTGGCCCTTGATAGTTTCCTCCATTGTGATTTCCAGTATTGAAGTTTCCATCTGCCCTAGGTCTTGAAGACCCGGCCTCTGTGCTAGCGACAAACTCTGAGCCTCCCTCAAACGGGCGTTTGTTCTGACTGTTTCCATTGTTACCCGACGCTGATCCATTGCCGGTTCTTCCATTATTACTTGTGTTCGCTTTTGCTTTTTTATCGTCAGTTTCCTCTTCCGTAGTGTCCGTTGCGGCGTGTTTTTTGCATGCATCCATCAGCTCTCCCATCGTGACCTCTGAAGCATTCCGACTAGATTTCATGCGAGTTAACTTTTGTACTAAAGGTGTATACTTGCAGGTCTTTGCCATAGCTTGCAGCGCATCCTTGGGCTGAATATCTGTAGATGAATGAAGTATTTCCATAACCCGGCGCACCCAACTGCGCGCCGATTCTCCCTTCTTCTGAACACATCGCTCTAGGTCATCGATAGTGAATAGCTTTCTGCACGTCCCGTGAAAGTGTTTGATAAACGCAGTTTTCAATTCTCCCCATGACTTGATAGATCCTTCCGGTAGATTGGTGAACCATAACTTTGCTGCTCCCTCTGACATCATTAGATACATGAATTTGGCTTGAAGATTCTCGGACGCATTGCGAATCGACATGGCCATCTCATAACTGCTCAACCATGTTTCCGGATCCATAATCGGCTCATAATTCACTACTTTACCCGGTTCTTTGAACTTTTCCGGGTAAGGTTCAGCCCTGATGCTATCCGAAAGACACTTAGGTCCTGCAAGAATGGTCGAAGCTGGTCTTATTCGGGAAACGTGTGATCCTGCAGGGGGTACGGCTGGGCGCGGTACTGCTGGTGGTCCATGTACCGCAGACCCGGCCACGACTCTCCTGGCTCTAGAACTGTCCACGATGGCCTGCGCTGCTGATGCTGCTGGTACTGCCTGAATGTGTGGAGGAGGCGACATTTGCTGCTGCTCTTCCCTCCGACGTGCCGAACTTGTCTGGATATTGCCAGCATTACCTTGCTGTTGGCTGACATATGGCGTCCCATGCATTCCACTTCTGTGATCCGGGTAATTAACTTGTTGTGCCACCGCGGTGCGCAGCATATCTATCGCCCGCCGGGTCTCCTCTGCGTGGGGTGACTCTCTCACGGGGATTTGATTCAATGCAAGCGTTGCCGCGTACACGTTGTCCATGGGATTGTTGTAATGACCCGCTGGTGTGCGAAAACGTGATGGTGGTGGTGGTGGTACAGTATTGCCAGTAGTAACTCCAGTCTGTGGTACGGGTAACCCGGCCTGCGTGTCTACCGGGTGTACTCCTCCGGTTGTCGGCTGAGGGGCGGTTCCTTGATTTGCCGCTGGGATCGGCTGATCCTAAGGCGTGATAAATAGCGCAGCCGGGTTTATGACTCCTCCCAATGCTGGCAATCTGGTTTGGTGCCTTTGATGTATTTTGGTCGTTTCCTCTCGGAGCCGGGTTTCCAGTGCATCCAGCTCGCGTTGTCGTGTGGCCATCCCTTGTCTTTCTGCTTCTACTTGCCTTCTCTGCTGCTCCAATGCACGACGGGCTACGTCCAAATCCCTAACACGTTCCGCCGCGTTCTCTGGAGTGATAACTGTGGCAAGAACTGTCAGATCTAGGATCAGATTGTTGTCGAACATGGCCGGATGTTGTGGATTGGAAGGACCCGCTCCTGGTGTCCGGTTTGCTAGGAATCCAAACGTGTTCGCGTGTAACTCGTTTTCTGGCGCTTGACTGGTAACCGATGCCGACTCTCCGTCAACCTGGGCCAAAACCGTGTTTCAAGTTAGCCGGCCCTTGCTGCCGGGTCAATGCTTGTGCTGCCCCGGCCGCGGCCGCGGTTACGTTCTCTTGGTTGAGATTGGTCGCGGGAGCCGTGTAAACCGCAACCCGGCGCACAATGCTTGGTGCGAATCCATACTGTTCCTCTTCGCTGCTGTGTTCCTCGTACCGGTTCTCCAGTAGATGCAGGATAGACTCGGTATCATCTTCTCTCTCGACCCGGCCACGCGGGGTCCATGCCGGCTCCTCCGGCTGTTCCCACTTCGTGGTGGGCTCTTCTGTCGGGTTTGTTGTCCCAACTGATTCTTCTCCATCTGATTGGATATAGCTGCTCTTCCCTGACACAGAATCAAACCCAAAGTCGTCAGGGATCGAACCGGAAGTACGTACCATACCGATGAAGACGCTAATCTGGCCGATTGTCATGATAGATCCGGATTCGAGGTGATCCGACTCTGGCCCCCAGCCGGAATCGTCCACCATCTTCTCTCCTTCGTGGTCGATGTAGATCTCGCCGATGACTAGATTCTCCATGCTCTTCCGAGCTTCTCCCGTGATGTAAACACCTTTGGACGCAGGCCCCACGGTGGGCGCCAACTGTCGTGGGATAATCACGGCAGACGTTACCGGGGGTAACTGATCTTGGGGCAAGACGACACAGGTGTTTGGGAGAGGGTTTAGCTCAGAGGAAAACATGATGGAACTCGATCTGACAGCCGGCAATCAAGTTGCCGAGTCTCCGATCTCGATATATTAACTCAACTCTCGTGTTACACTGGATGCTCGATATCAAGAGATATTGCTAGAACTCTTAGATCTCTCTCAACTAGCCCTAGGGGCCGGTTTATAAAGCACCTGGACCCCCTGGCTTGCCCTTCAAGGCGCACCCTGAATCCTACCCGGACACTGCGTATAAAACCCTAACTTTCCTTATCGTAACCCGCAATCCGGGTGACGAGGCCTACAATCTTGGGCCTTGTAGAAGTTCTTTTATCCTTGGCCGGATCTTGCGCAGCGTCCTTTAGGCCGAATTACACCTTGGAGTTGGCCTACCGGGTTATCACCCCTCCATCAAGATGCACGTCGATGATGGGAACCGGTTCTATATAGACCACCTCCGTAGCAAGGTTGCAACATGGAGAGATAAATCATTCCGGAGAAGAAACCTCCTTGATACAGGTTCAATTGTATTAGCTACAAGCCTAGAACTAATGAAACTGCATTCTTTGATTCTTGTAAGTATTGGTGATATGCCCTAGAGAAAATAATATTCAATTATTATTACATTTTCAAGTTCAGAATTAAGTTTATGTCATCATACTACAACCGCTAAAGCATTTGAAAAGTGAGTGTTCAAAAGAAAATCTTTGTGAGGGTGTGAATACATGAACAAATAAGAGTTTCTAATCTTGTCTCTAAGATTAGTTTATCATTTGTGAGATAATCACATTTTTATGATCACGAACTTGGTGCTAATCGTCGCTCGGGTGCTGCACCGGTCGCACCCGATGCTCGGTGGAGAAAACCGACACTCGTCCACCACGCCTTGGAGTAGCGCATCGGGATCCTCTACCTCATGATGTCGTTGACGGCATCATGCGGATCATGCCGATCCTTGTGTGCTTGGAGCAGTTAGGAAACTAGAGTGAGCCACTTCCAACGATTAAATGGCCTTGGGCCGGGGCCATCTACAAGGTTGGGTTGGGGCCTATCAGAGATGATGTCCGATTATGCCACTAGTATGAATTACACTAGTGGTTGCTTTGATACTACTACAAATTCTTATTGTGGGGACGGGGGGGGGGGGGGGCGGTGGCCCCCTCTTAAGTACACTAAGCTTCGCCTCTATTCTCAAGCCTCGGGCTGCAAGAGGGACGTCAAGGCTACTCGACTCTTGCCCGGCCATGGCCAAGCTCCGGCTTAGGATAAACATGAACTATGACTGGCACTACAGATGCAAAACCGACGATACACCTTGAGGGACTTCGCCCAATCGATGTAAAGATTACATGGAATCTCGTCCCTTGCATCCACGCATGACATCGTAGTGCTCGTCGGGGTATCCAACCTCCCAGACGCCATGGTCAACTACGAGTTCAGATGTCTGGAGAAGAGCATGCGCAAGGTCACGTTGAATTTCAAAGCCAAGGAGGTCAACAGCTTCGAGGTCCAACTCGACAAGTTCATCATGGAGAATGCCATGGTGCTCCAGGAGATGCACGTCGATGATGGGAACCGGTTCTATATAGACCACCTCCGTAGCAAGGTTGCAACATGGAGAGATAAATCATTCCGGAGAAGAAACCTCCTCGATACAGGTTCAATTGTATTAGCTACAAGCCTATAACTAATGAAACTGCATTCTTTGATTCTTGGAAGTGTTGGTGATATTCTCTAGAGACCATAATATTAATTTATTATTATATCCCCAAGTTCAGAATTAAGTTTATGTCATCATACTAGAACCGCTAAAGCATTTGAAAAGTGAGTTTTCAAAAGAAAATCTTTGTGAGGGTGTGAATACATGAACAAATAAGATCTTCTAATCTTGTCTCTAATATTAGTTTATGATTTGTGAGATAATCACATTTTTCTGATCATGGACTTGGTGCGAATCGTCGCTCGGGTGCTGCAACGGTCGCGCCCGATGTTCGGGTGGACAAAACCGACACTGGTCCACCACTCCCTGGAGTAGCGCATCGGGATCCTCTACCTCATGACGTTGTCGACGACATCGTGCCGATCATGCCGATCCTTGCGTGCTTGGAGCAGTTAGAAAACTAGAGTGAGCCGCTTCTAAGGATTAAATGGCCTTGGGCCGGGGCCATCTACAAGGTTGGGTTGGGGCCTATCAGAGATGATGTCCGATTATGCCACTAGTATGAATTACACTAGTGGTTGCTTTGACACTAGTACAAATTCTTATTGTGGGCACGGGGGGGGGGGGGGGGCGGTGGCCCCCTCTGAAGTACACTAAGCTTCGCCTCTATTCTCAAGCCTCGAGCTGCAAGAGGGACGTCAAGGCTACTCGACTCTTGCCCGGCCATGGCCAAGCTCCGGCTTAGGATAAACATGAACTATGACTGGCACTACAGATGCAAAACCGACGATACACCTTGAGGGACTTCGCCCAATCGATGTAAAGATTACATGGAATCTCGTCCCTTGCATCCACGCATGACATCGTAGTGCTCGTCGGGGTATCCAACCTCCCAGACGCCATGGTCAACTACGAGTTCAGGTGTCTGGAGAAGAGCATGCGCAAGGTCACGTTGAATTTCAAAGCCAAGGAGGTCAACAGCTTCGAGGTCCAACTCGACAAGTTCATCATGGAGAATGCCATGGTGCTCCAGGAGATGCACGTCGATGATGGGAACCAGTTCTGTATAGACCACCTCCGTAGCAAGGTTGCAACATGGAGAGATAAATCATTCCGGAGAAGAAACCTCCTCGATACAGGTTCAATTGTATTAGCTACAAGCCTAGAACTAATGAAACTGCATTCTTTGATTCTTGGAAGTGTTGGTGATATTCTCTAGAGACCATAATATTCATTTATTATTATATCCCCAAGTTCAGAATTAAGTTTATGTCATCATACTAGAACCGCTAAAGCATTTGAAAAGTGAGTTTTCAAAATAAAATCTTTGTGAGGGTGTGAATACATGAACAAATAAGATCTTCTAATCTTGTCTCTAATATTAGTTTATGATTTGTGAGATAATCACATTTTTCTGATCATGGACTTGGTGCGAATCGTCGCTCGGGTGCTGCAACGGTCGCGCCCGATGTTCGGGTGGACAAAACCGACACTGGTCCACCACTCCTTGGAGTAGCGCATCGGGATCCTCTACCTCATGACGTTGTCGACGACATCGTGCCGATCATGCCGATCCTTGCGTGCTTGGAGCAGTTAGAAAACTAGAGTGAGCCGCTTCTAAGGATTAAATGGCCTTGGGCCGGGGCCATCTACAAGGTTGGGTTGGGGCCTATCAGAGACGATGTCCGATTATGCTACTAGTATGAATTACACTAGTGGTTGTTTTGACACTAGTACAAATTATTATTGATCTTTGGATTACAAAACTGGATGGTTCTTACAACATCTCTTTCTGTCCCCTGAGAGCTCACCAAGGACGCTTTATTTGCGCCGACGCTTAATTTTTTGCCCAGCCGCGCCCCCACAAGACCAAAAAGCGTCGGTTTGGGAAAACTATCACTAGTGGACTGCAGTCCTTTTGCCCCGGTGATACGTCTCCAACGTATCTATAATTTCTGATGCTCCATGATAATATTATGCCAATTGCTACATGGTTTCTCCCTTCTTTATAGAATTTTTACACGATTTCCGAGACTAACCTATTAACAAGATGCCAAGTGGCAGTTCCCTGTTTTCTGCTGTTTTTTATTTCAGAAAATTTGTTCTGGAAATATTCTTTGAATTGGATCCCATAGAGCCCGAAGTGCCTATTTTATCCGGAAGCATCTAGAAGACCGAAGAGGAGTCGAAGACGGGCACCAGGGGGCCACACCATGGGGTGGCGCGCCCTCCCCTGGCCACGCCAGCTGGTGGTGTGGGCCCCCCAGGGCTCCACCCCTTTGCCTTTTCGCCTATATATTCTCCTCCGATGGAAAACCCTAAACACCTGATCAAATATCCCCGAAAAGTTTCGCAGCCGCCGTCATCGTCAACCCTAGATCAGGGGGGTTCTGAAGCTGTCTCCCGGCGCCCTGCCGGAGAGGAAATCATCACCGGAGGCCTCTCCATCACCATGTTTGCCTCCGGAGTGATGCATGAGTAGTTCATCCTTGGACTACGGATCCATAGCAGTAGCTAGATGGTTGTCTTCTCCTCATATGCCGCCATGTTTAGATCTCGTGAGCTGCCTATCATGATCTAGATTGATCTTATGTAATTCTATATGTTGTGTTTGCTGGGATCCGATGAATATTGAACTTATGCCAAGTTGATTATAGTATTTATTGCATATGTTATTTGTGATCTTGCATGCTTTCCGTTGCTAGTAGTTGCTCTGGCCAAGTAGTTGCTAGTGACTCCAAGAGCGGGTATTTATGCTCGATAGTGGGTTCATGCCTCCTTTTCACCTGTGCTAGAGTGACAGAAAAGTGACGGGGAGAATGTGTTGTTGCCACTAGGGAGAAAACAGTGGTGTGAGTGTCCGTGTGTACAATCATTGCTTACTTTACACACATTGTTTAATGCAATTATCTGTTGCTTGCAACTTAATACCTAGGGGGGTTCGGATGATAACCCGAGGGTGGATTATGAGCCACAGATGCAGTTGGATTACGGTCTATGTATATTGTTGTAATGCCCACACTAAATATCATAGTAGTCATCATGTCATGATTGTGCACTACGGTGCAACCTTTATTTGTCAATTGCCCAGCTGTAATTTGTTCACCCAGCATGCTATCTTTTATGGAGAGACACCACTAGTGAACCTATGAACCCCTGTCCATTTTCTTACACTGTTAAACAAACCACTACAATTTCCTGCTTTCTTTACTTACTGCAAGCATACACCATTTTCCACACTATACGTCTAATCTTTGTTTTCAGCAAGACCGGTGAGATTGACAACCTCACTGTACCGTTGGGACAAATTATTTTGGTTGTGTTGTGTGCAGGTTCCGCGTTGTTGCTGACACCGGTGAGGCGCCATCACCGCCTTCAGTGGCATAAACCTTCTAAAGATCCACTTCCTCCTACTGGATTGATAACCTTGGTTCTTAACTGAGGAAAATTCTTACCACTTGCTCATCACACCCTCCTCTTGGGGTTCCCAACAGACCATCGCAGGCATCAAGGAATTTCTAGCGCCGTTGTCGGGGACGTAATCATCATCAAGAAGCCTCCCCATCAAGACACCATCAAAGCGTAGCACCCGGTTGGGTGGGGCCTTATGCACCTGCTGCCCAACCGGGTTAGCCAAAACCGGGCTAAAGCCCCTGTAATAACCCGGTGGGCCTTACCAACTGGGGTAAAAGGGGAGCCCACGTGGGCTCTTCTCAGCGAGCAAGCCGGCGCCCTTTTACCCCAGTTGGTAACACCAACCGGGGCAAAAGGTTCTCTGCTTATTTTTTTCCTGTTTTCCTGTCATTTTTCTTGCTCACAGCTTATTCTATCTTCTTTTAATAATTGGTAAGATTAGAAACTCTATTTTTATTCAACTGCACTAAATATTCAATGATCTTTCAAATAATAAACATTTATAGTAAGAAAGATGACAAATTGTCGAACAAAAATACAGATGAAAACCAACAATAACATAAACATAGTCGGCCACGAATATAAATATTGTTCAACACGATGACATAAACATAGTACGACATAAACATGAAGACATAGTATGACGATATCGCTAACAAAAGAACATGTGACTGGACACAGAGAGCGATACACTGCTCGGCATACTACGCCTCTGCGTCGGAGACAGACTCGCCGGAGCTAGACTCGTCAACCTCGGTATCAAAGCACTTGTCATCCGAGCTATCCTGGCAGCAACATGGGAGGACTAGGGTGACGTCCAAGATCTTCACCTCCAGTACGTCCACCGCGTCGTCGTTGATGTACCTGAATGTGCGCATGTTGCCCACATTCAGGTTGTGCATGCGCTGGAACTGCCCCTACCCATGGTGCAGGTAGAGGTCCTCGCCACGTCGCTGTAGGAACACCTAAACGGGCCCATTGTGGCAGCCCTCTGATGGTGCAGATCGTGCACTCGTTGGGAGACCCCAAGAGGAGGGTGTGATTAGCACAACGTTAGGAGTTTTCCCCTTAGTTAAGAACCAAGGTTATCAATCCAGTAGGAGAAAGAGGACCTTCGAAAGGTTGATGCCACTGACGGTGGTGCTAGCGCTTCACCGGTGTCAGCAACAACGTGAAACCTGCACACAACACAACCAAAATACTTTGCCCCAACGGTACAGTGAGGTTGTCAATCTCACCGGTCTTGCTGAAAACAAATATTAGACATATAGTGTGGAAAATGATGTATGCTTCAAGTAAGTAAAGAGAGCAGAGAATCGTTCTGGTTTGTTTAACAGATTGGAAAATGGACCGGGGTTCATAGGTTCACTAGTGGTGTCTCTCCATAAAAATAACATGCTGGGTGAACAAATTACAGCAGGGCAATTGACAAATAAAGGTTGCACCGTAGTGCACATTATAACATGATGACTACTATGATATTTAGTGCGGGCATTACAACAAAATACATAGACCGGAATCCATCTGCATCTATGACTAATAATCCACCCTCAGGTTATCATCCGAACCCCCTTAGGTATTAAGTTGCAAGCAACAGATAATCACATTAAGCAATGTGTGTAATGTAATCAATGATTATACACGCGGGTACTCTCACCGTTGTTTTATCCCTAATGACAACAACACATCTCCCCCCTTCACGTTTCTGTCACTCGAGCAAGGCAATGAGGAGGCATGAATCCACTATCAAGCATAAATACTCCCTCTTGGAGTCACTAGCAACTACTTGGCCAGAGCAACCACTAGCAACGGAAAGCATGCAAGATCACAAATAACATATGCAATAAAGACTATAATCAACTTGGCAAAAGGTCAATATTTATCGGATCCCCGCAGACACAACATATAGAATTACATAAGATCAATCTCGGTCATGATAGGCAGCTCACGAGATCTAAACATGGAGGCATATTGTGACGCCCTGAGATCGGGCACTATGCAGATTTCAGCATTTCCGCCAAAATCCACATAATAACCGATTCCAGGTTGCCACTTGTGATAACATTACAACAGTTCACGAATAATCCACAACAACAACAGAGGAGGTATATACAAGACGACTCAAACGAGTCAAGGATACAACTGATACAATACAAAGATCCAAATGACAGCGGAAGAAACAACATAGTGTCCGACTACGGACAAGATACAAATTGGACTAAGAGTCCTGAAGATAACCGATGGCGTCCAATCCCTGCCCAGGCCAAGCCGGAGGGATTCCCAAGCTAACGTCGTCAGACTTCAAACCTGTTGACTGCAATGTGGAATATGCAGCCACGAAAGGGATTCGTGTGTCAGTACGGTTAAGTACTGGCAAGTGGATAAACCATACTCACAAGATACCAGCGTAACCAATCATCACAAGATACAAATACTTTGGGTTCAATGGAAAAGGAAAGGATTATTGCAAAGAAGTGGCAGCGGGCTGCACTAACTAACTACAGAGACTCGCTACAACATCCGGCTAAAAGAAAGGGATAAGATAGCATATCAGAACCAACTACAACTACCTCACCAAACAATACCCATCCAATGTTACCCCCTACTAAGGAAGCAACCCAAGGAAACTCACACGGTTGATTAAGGTGACATTCATTTTTATGGTGGAGGTAATCTATATTACTAGTCAAGTTATCATCGTTAAGTGTAAGTTGTCTGAGTACTTGTTAGCCAGCACTTTCACCAAGTCATCCATAACCGCGGACAACACGGCTTCTCGAGAAGATTTAACCCTGCAGGGATGCACCAATTTGGCCGTACACGTAAGAATGACCCGCCAGATGGAAATGCACTTCCACCAAGCGAGGCACTCAACACAACCCAACTCTTCTTCGCATCAAGCCCAAAGAACCACGTGCTGTGCGTGCGCGGCTAATCGAGCCTCCACGAAGAAAAGGGGGACCCTCATAGCACTGGAAGACCACGCCGCCCTAAATGCCGACTACAAAAGTTCCACCCTGGCGCCAAGGGCTCGCACCTGCATATGCATGCATCAAATGGAAAGCCCGAACTAAGTGTGGCGATTTGGACGAGATGCGAATCGAATCAGAATTGCGAGGGGCGCCCATACTCGCTTCCCACATGCGGTTAGTGCGCTCATCATGGATCGGAGGACAAGACCCTTTTCCTAATTAGGGTCGACACTAGCAGGCCTCAAAACCACGCCGGGCCTCCTGCCGGTGCCTTATCAACAAATTATTATTACCCAATATATTAACATGTTGTTGATTAAGTTGAAACCCAACTATCAAACTAAACAGGTGATAAGACGGACAACAAGACTTGAGCGCAAACAACACTAAGCATGCAACTACGACACGAGGGCCGACGGGGTAAACAAACAACAGGTAATAGGAAGTGGAAGGAAGGCTATATCATGGTTGCAAGGTAAACATATGATAGGATCGAGACACAAGCATCGAATCAGAAGGCTGGCATAAAGATAACGGAAAGAATCGGTAACAAGTGATGAAAGGCAGCCATAGGCATCAAGTGAGTATACTTGCCTGGAATCCAGCAAGCAGAGGTACATCCGAAGAACTTGTCGTTGCTCACATCATCTCAACGTCCTATCCGCGAAGAAGCAACGAACTAGAACAAACACCAGATGCAACAATTACTCCTACGGCAAAAGATCCAGCATGATCAAGATATGGATGCATGACAATTAATTGATGCATCAAAGTAAACCAGTTGACATGGTAAACATATTTAAATGGGCCCATATGCAATTTGGGTTGCATTTGGAAAAGCCCATGAATTAATGTTGAATTAAATGATCTACAAATAACCATCATGTGAAAGTTGATTAGAATGATGCATGGATGATGAAAACAATAAGAAAACAACAATAGCTTCAATTTGACATGTTGTTTACCAAGTTTGGAATTTTATTTATTAAGTTATGAAATTTGGCTTCTTAAATGAGTTACACAAACATTTATTGTTTTCACCCATTTTAATTGTTCAAAACAGATAACAAAATTTATATTTGGAAAGAACACAAAATTTTAGATGGAATACATATTTCATTTGTTGAATTTGGGTTTTAGATGAGCAAGTTATTAAATTGACAATTTTATATGCATAAATTAAGAAATAGTTGTTTTCAGCAATTTAAATTATTCAAAACAGAAAACAAAGTTTATATTTGGAAAGCTATTCAATTTTGCATGGAAAACATATTTTACATGTTGGAATTGGATTTGAATTGCCCAAGTTATGAATTTTGCAATTTAAAAGGTTTAATTAAAGCATTGAATTATTGCACCACTTTTAATTAGGAAAAACAGTAAACAAATTGTATTGAAAAGGTTGAAAACATGTAGCAAATGTTTTACTGAACATTTGGAGCTATTAAACATAATTTTTGGGTTATTATTGAATTTATTATGCAATTTTTCATAGACATTTTTATTCTGCCCCTTTTAGTAAACAGAAGAAAACATGTTCAAATTTATTTCAATTGTGACCAAATAAAATACCAATGTGTAGAGTTTGTTAAGACAAATTTTTAGAGCCCAAGTTTTCTCAAATTGGATGAACAGAACTCAAGTTATGAAATTCCAAAGTTTCAAATTTTTATTGCATTTTCTGTATTTAATTATTTAGTGCAAAAATTATTACAGTAACATGTTGCAACTTTTACATTGACAGAAAGAGCACAGGATTCTGAATCCATAGCAATTTGAATCATTGAAATTGGAGCAATATTCAATTTGTTATTGATTTTACAAATAAGGGCTCAGATCAGTTTTTCTGGAATTCGGAAAATAAAAGAAAAAGGAGGGAAAAAGGGGGTGGCTTTTGCTGCGGAAGGGGGGGATCGAACTCGGGGCACCAGGGGGTGCGTACGGGGCGCCAAGCCACTAGGCTAGTGATTCGGTTGGTGATGGATACAGGGAGCTTGGGCTTTTGAGGTGAAACCTGGTCGCGGATCTGAAACTGAAAAGGTTCAGTTACGGAAACTTGTCGATCGTGGACGGCCTGTCGCCGGCGATCTGCAGCGAACTGCGGCCTGCTGTGCACGCTGCGCGGGCGGGGGTGCAGCGTGCGTGCGAGGGAAGAGGGGGGGTCGTGGGGGGCTCACCGAGGGGGTTCGAGGAGGGCCGACGTGCGAAGGGCTCCCGAGCCTGACGGAGTCCTCTTCGGTACAGCAGCTCGCCGGGGAAGAAGGTGTCGGCGGCGTGGTGCTCCTGGTGGCCCTCCACGTTGGTCGAGGACGCGAGGTGGAAGAGGGACGTCCCCCGTTTCCATTCCCGCGGGGAACGGGGTCCGACGGCGAGCGTGGCCACGGTGCCAAGCCTTCCAATTTGCAGCCATGGAGGACTCCGGTTCAGACAAGAAATTTCAGAGGAGAAATTGGGGAAGAGGGAGAAGGGAGAGGGAGGGGAAAATGGCGGCGCTAGAGAGGAGGAAGGGGGGAAGATAGGGTTAGGGTGTGGTGTCCTCCTTGGCTAGATAAAGAGAGGGGAGGAGGGGACCATGGAGGTGGACAGGGACATGAGGGGGGGGGGGGTCACGCCTCCTGTCTGTTCATACGGACGAAGAAGAAGACCTTGGTGGGCTGGCTATTGGGCCAGGCCTGGCTCCCAAACGTTTTTCTTTTCTTTTTATTAGCATTCCCCTTTTTTTTGTAGAAAGAGAAAAGGAGAGGAGGGAAGGGAAAAGAAATAATGGTTGAGAAATCATGGACTCAATTTTTTTATGAATTATACAATTCAAATGCCCAAGTGCATGATTCTTTGTTTTTGAAAATTTTAAAATGTGCCGAAGTTTTGACTTGGAATTTGAATTCACAATAAAAGGAATTTTCATTTAACCAAGCAACATTTATTTTTCCACTTCAATTTCATTGAAAACAATTTGAGTGCGATACAAGAGGGCATTGTTTGAATTTCTTAAATTGTTTTGAAAGTTTTGATTGGTTTGAAAACAAGTGCAATGAGTATGATGCATGATGCTATGATGCATGATGATGCAAAAACAAAACAAGCAAAACTAATTTGGGGGAAAAACCCCGGGTGTTACACATATGAGGAGGATACAACCATCTAGCTACTGCTATGGACCCATAGTCTAGGGATGAACTACTCACGCATCACTCCGGAGGCAGGCATGGTGATGTAGAAGCCTCCGGTGATGATTTCCTCTCCGGCAGGGTGCCGGAAAACATCTCTAGAACCCTCCTGATCTTGGGTTGACGATGACGGCGGCTGCAGAACTTTTTCGGGATTTTTTATCTGGTGCCTAGGGTTTTCCATCCGGGGGGAATAAATAGGCGAAAGGGCAAAGTCGATGGAGGCCAGGGTGCCCACACCCATAGCTGGCGCGGCTAGGGGGGCCGCGCCAGCCTATGGTATGGCCTCCCTGTTGCCCGTCTTCGACTCATCTTCGGTGTTCTGGATGCTTCCGGGGAAAATAGGCACTTCGGGCTTTGTGGGGTCCAATTCCGAGAATGTTTCCAGAACAACTTTTCTGAAACCAAAAACAGCAGAAAACAGGGAACTGGCACTTGGCATCTTGTTAATAGGTTAGTCCCGGAAAACGTATGAAAATGCTATAAATAAGGGAGAAAACATGTAGCAATTGGCATAATATGATCATGGAGCATCAGAAATTAGGGATACATTTATGACGTATCAAGCATCCCCAAGCTTAGTTCCTACTCGTCCTCGAGTAGGTAAACGATAAAACAATAATTTCTGAGGTGACATGCTACTATCGTAATCTTGATCATTAAAATGTAAAAGCATATTTATGCTGAGATCATAGAACTTCAAACATAATCATGATAAATAGAACTTTAATAATAAAGCATAGCAATCACTTTGCATCGTGAAGAGTATCTTAAATGAATGATCATGGATAATAATGCAAAGAAAGATAAACGTTTATTTCAGGTATAGAGAAAACATGGCAAAGTGGTATTTCGCTAGTCCTTAAGAGTGGTACAAAACATAAATGTCAGGACACTTTCAAAGTTCAAGAGGAAGACTAGAACAAATAATTTAAGATCAAATAATATCACATCATGATGTAATTATTGATGTTTATGGGACAAATGCACATAGAACTCAGAATGTCAAAAATGCTCTCTCAACGGTGCATAAAGTTACAAGATGGAGACTCAACATAAAAGTAAAAGAAAGACCCTTCGCAGAGGGAAGCAGGGATCACTCATGTGGTAGAACTTTTTATTTTATTAAACAGATGTATTAAAAGATTGAAATTTTGGAGGAATGTCTATTTTTTAGGAGAGGTGTTTGCTAGTGTTAACAAATGGTAAACAGACAATACAGTACGTCACAAGCCAACTGGATTCACAAGAGCGGCTCCCATGGTGAAGGACGCAACTGGTGTCGAAGGTCATCCCTCTTTCTCTTTTGTTTACACAATTATGCTTTGACTTATAAATCAGGGGCAAAAATAGTGAAGAGAATTTATTTATATTAATTTGGGGCTGGGCACCCACTGCCAGCTCTTCTATCATTTGGATAAGCGGATGAAGCCACTAGTCCAGGGTGTGAAATCCAATCAATAAGTGAGATAAAGATTCTCTATTGACGTCCTCATGAGCAAAAACAACAACACAAAACAGGAATAATTTTGAAGGTTTTAAAGGTAACGCATGAGCAAATTACTTGGAGTGACAGTTAAATACCACATGTAGGTAGGTATGGTGTATACAATGGGAAAAACTTTGGTTTAAGGAGGTTGGATGCACGAGTAGAATTCCATACTCAATACAGGGGGAGGCTAGCAAAAGACTGGGAGCGAGAAATAAAGAGAGCATAAGAGCCATAATCATGCATAGCGACATAAGCATCATTAATTAAAGCATAAGCGGTATCACAAGTTCAAAAACTAACTGGTCATGGAGGCTATTCGTGACTGGTTTGTAGTCATAAACATGGTGTGAGCATGCGCCAAATCAACCAAATAAACCATTCGAAAGAGAATACCATATATTGATGCTTTACTATGACAAAAACAACTCATGAATCTTTCAAAACATATTAAACGCTCTCAGCTATTTAAGGCTATTCATGCTGCTCAATAACAACAAGGCTTTAATACTAAAATAACATTTAGCATGGCATGAAAAAGGTTTTAGCCACACTCTATACAAGCTTCTACTAGTACTGTTATAAATTCTACATCAAGTAGCAGTTTTCTTTTCCCAACAAGCACCATACAAGATATGTTTTAACAAAATTACTCTTTATGATACAACAAGCAAATATGATAGTACTCATATAACACTACTAAAAATAAAAGCTATGATAAGAGATGCATGCAAAACAGGAGCTAAATAAATGCAGAAGCCAGACAAAGATTAAGAATACAAAGTATTCTCATGAAAAAGCGGAGTGTGTCACTCTCCAATAAGAGAATGCTGGGTTCCAACCAAGCTTATTATGAAAATAAAAACAAACTGAAAACAAAAATAAAAGACACTCCCAGTAAAGCACATAAGGTGTGACCGAATAAAATATAGTTTCACTAGAAGTGACCTGATAATTTGTTGATGAAGAAGTGGATGCCTTGGGCATCCCCAAGCTTAGACGCTTGAGTCTTCTTGGAATTTTCTGGTATGTACCACCGGGGCATCCCCAAGCTTAGGATTTTCACTCTTCTTGATCACATCATATCATCCTCTTCTCTTGACCCTTGAAAACTTCATTCACACCAAAATTCTCACAATCTTCATTAGCAACGTTAGTGCAATCAAAATAATAAACTCACATGGTTCAGTTTGAACACAAGAAAAACACTTAAAAACACATTATCTACTTTCACAACTTATTTTAAAACTATTTTTCTCAAAAGAACACCAAATTTAAGAGATTAAAATGCAAATGCAATTATTGGCAGAAATCTGTCAAAATAGAACAACAGACAGAGATCGATTGTTTCGACAATCTTTTGTTGCTCAAATCAAAAAGTGGTAAATTAAGAAAAGGTGCGTATATAGCCCAGGATTAAGCACAAAAAGCTCAGGTTATTTTGAATTTTCTGTGATTTTATACGTAATTAACAGTGGACAACAGAAATCTATTTCCTGCGCAGAAATCTATTTCCTGCGCAGAAATCCGAAATATAGTGTCAACTTTCCACTAGAGGCTTTACTTGGCTCAACAAAAACACAAAAGAAAAGATATAGCGGGGTTGCTAAGGAAATAGAAAACACCCGGGTGCAAAGCACACCAAAGAAAACAGAGAAATAAAACGGGTTGTCTCCCGACCGCTTTTCTTTAACACCTTTCAGCTAGGCATAAAAGATCAACTCAAGTATTTTAAAGTGAAGAAGCATAAAATAAGCTTAGAAATCTCCTCAACAATGAATGGTATTTCATCTATAGAAGTTTTAGATGTCCCTTTATCAACACTTTTAGGCACACTACTTTCATCAAATGGGTTTGCAGAAACAATCTAATCAAAATTCTTTTCTAGAGTTTCATGCATTCTCACCAATTTAAAGGGTATTGGTATTTTTATTTCTTTATCGTTGGCTTTACCCGGTGTGCTATTAACATCTACACATGATCCTGACATCTCAAATCGATTAAAAACTTTTCTAGCCTCAATAGCAACATCACCAAATACTTTAAACAAAGTTTCTAGGACAAATTCTCTTTTTTCGCCATCCTTAATGCTATCAAGGTTGAGGAACATTTGTTGTATTATGGGATTAAGGTTAACAAACTTAGCTTCTAGCATACGAACTAGAGATGCTGCAGCGGTTTCATAATCTGGAGCAAGTTCAGCTAAGGATCTATCCTCAAATTCTTCATGCATACTAACATAATTCTTCATGATTAGAGATTTAAATTAAGAGTGGCAAAAGAAAAATAACAACAAGCAAACAAATACCAGCTATAAATAAACTAATTTTGTTTTTGTTTTTAATATAGAGAGAAAACAAGACAGAAAGAAAAACAAGACAATAAACAAAATAAAGAGGTTGAGAGTGATAGACTCCCCTTGCCAGAAGACTTCCTTCTCCCCGGCAACTACGCCATAAAAAGTCCTTGATGGTGCAGATCGTGCACGCTTTGGGAGACCCCAAGAGGAGGGTGTGATGAGCACAACGATAGGAGTTTTCCCCTTAGTTAAGAACAAAGGTTATCAATTCAATAGGAGAAAGAGGACCTTCGGAAGGTTGATGCCACTAACGGTGGTGCTGGCGCTTCACCAGTGTCAGCAACAACGTGGAACCTGCACACAACACAACCAAAATACTTTTCCCCAGCGGTACAGTGAGGTTGTCAATCTCACCGGTCTTGATGAAAACAAAGATTACACGTATAGTGTGGAAAATAATGCATGCATTCAGTAAGTAAAGAGAGTAGGGAATTATTGTGGTTTGTTTAAAAGTGTGGAAAAGGGACCGGGGTTCATAGGTTCACTAGTGGTGTCTCTCCATAAAAATAACATGCTGGGTGAACAAATTACAGCTGGGCAATTGACAAATAAAGGTTGCACCGTAGTGCACATTATAACATGATCACTACTATGATATTTAGTGCGGGCATTACAACAAAATACATAGACCGACATCCATCTACATCTATAACTAATAATCCACCCTCAGATTATCATCTGAACCCCCTTAGGTATTAAGTTGCAAGCAACAGATAATCGCATTAAGCAATGTGTGTAACGTAAGCAATGATTATACACGCTGGTACTCTCACCGCTGTTTTCTCCCTAATGACAACAACACATCCTCCCCCTTCACGTTTCTCTTACTCGAGCAAGGCAATGAGGAGGCATGAACCCACTATCAAGCATAAATACTCCCTCTTGGAGTCACTAGCAACTACTTGGCCAGAGAAACCACTAGCAACAAAAAGCATGCAAGATCACAAATAACATATGCAATGAAGACTATAATTAACTTGGCATAAGGTCAATATTCATCGGATCCCAGCAAACACAACATATAGAATCACATAATATCAATCTCGATCATGGTAGGCAGCTCATGAGATCTAAATATGGAGGCATATGAGGAGGAGACAACCATCTAGCTACTACTATGGACCCGTAGTCCAGGGATGAACTACTCACGCATCACTCCGGAGGCAGGCATGGTGATGTAGAAGCCTCCGGTGATGATTTCCTCTCCGGCAGGGTGCCGGAAAAAAGCTCGAGAACCCTCCTGATCTAGGGTTGACGACAACGGTGGCTGGGGAACATTTTCGGGATTTTTGATCAGGTGCCTAGGGTTTTCCATCCGGGGGAATAAATAGGCGAAAGGGCGAAGGCGATGGAGGCCATGGGGCCCTACACCCATAGCTGGCGCGGCTAGGGGGCCCACGCCAGCCTATGGTGTGGCCCCCCAGTTGCCCGTCTTCGACTCCTCTTTGGTGTTCTGGATGCTTCAGGGGAAAATAGGCACTTCGGGCTTTGTAGGGTCCAATTCCGAGAATGTTTACAGAAGAAATTTTCTAAAACCAAAAACAGCAGAAAACAGGGAACTGGCACTTGGCATCTTGTTAATAGGTTAGTCCCGAAAAACGTATGAAAATGCTACAAATAAGGGAGAAAACATGTAGCAATTGGCATAATATGATCACAGAGCATCAAAAATTAGGGATACGTTTATGACGTATCACCCTCCAACTGGAGGCTGAACCTAAAGGGCCCGCTGCGGTCGAGGAGGATCTCCGATATCCGCTGTGGCAGACGAAGCCTGTTCCGCAGTGGGTGGAACAGGTGTATGTAGAACTCCGGTAGCCGGAAACCGTCATCCTCCTTCTCCTCCTCCTCCTCCGCCGCCGCAACCTCCTCCACCGCAGCAACAACGCCACGCCGTGCTCCGCGTCCACGCATACGTCCACGAGCTGGAGGCGCCGCTTCCTCCTCCATGATGGCTATGACACCACCACGTACACGCGCTGCACGCGATCCACGTGGACGTCCACGTGGACATCCACCACGTGGTACGATGGTGTTTTCTTCGGCGGGGACTGCGCGCCCATCGCAAACACGCGCACTGCGTCGCAGGGGAGCTCTAGCCATGGCTAAAAAAATTTATGACATCATAAGTTGCATACTAATAGTAACTAGTTCAAATAGTTAATGATGATGCCTAGTTAACATCCAAGATTGCAAAAATAATAAAATGAAAACCTAATTAAAGTAACTAATTCAACTAGGGTTTCAAATATATACTATATATTGCTAGATAAACTAACTAACACTAATACTAACACTAATAATTCATACTTATATTACCTAATACTAACACTAATACTAATTTTACTAACACTACCTAATACTAACAGTACCATATTACTAACAGTGCTAATATTAATATAACACTAATATTAACACTTATACTAATACTAAACTAACAATGTAACTAAATTAACTAAAAAAATTGTACAATAGGTATGGAGGCCCGGGCACGGCCGGCGGAGATCTCACCTCGAGGAGGAGGGCACGGCGGCGAGGAGGCGACGAGGGCTTGGGCGCAGGAGGCGAGGAGGCCGGTGGCAATCTCACCTCGGGCGGAGGAGCGGAGGAGGGGCTTGGGCGCGGAGGAGCACGGGCGCAGGCGCGGAGGAGGCAGAAGCGGCGGTGAGGATCCCCGGCAAAATCGGCAGCCTCACGGCGTCGCTCTCGATTTCGGCGCCGGGGGGCTTAGCGATAACTGCGGGTTCTCCCCGGGCGGAGCAACCGCCCGGGGTTTCTATAGGTGGAGGTCTTTTACCCCGGTTGGTAACACGAACCGGGGCAAAAGGTGGGGAGGTGAGCGCACCTCCCCACCTTTTGCCCCGGTTCGTGTTACCAACCGGGTAAAAGACCCAAAATTTCATTTTTTTTTCCTGCCGCAAATTTTTCCACTGCCACGTTTCAAATACTATTTCAAATGATTTTGAATTTGGAGAAACTTTCAATATGAAAAGTGTTTAAAATTGCATAAACAATTCAAATAAATTTTCTGTTTTCGAAAATAATTATTCTAACTTTTTAAACTAGTAACAATTTTTTGAATTTTCAAATATTTTAAAAAACCTAGTTTATGAAAGGTTTTGAATTTGGAGAAACTGTCAATATGAAAAGTGTTTAAAATTGCATAAAAATTTCAAATACATTTTCTGTTTAAGAAAATAATTATTCTAACAATTTAAACTAGTCACAATTTTCGAATTTTCGAACATTTTAAAAAATCTAGTTTATGAATGGTTTTGAATTTGGAGAAACTTTCTATATGAAAAGTGTTTAAAATTGTGTAAACATTTCAAATACATTTTCTGTTTTAGAAAATAATTGTTCAAACTATTTAAACTAGTAACAATTTTTGAATTTTCAAACATTTAAAAAAACCTAGTTTATGAATGCTTTTGAATTTGGAGAAAATTTCAATATGAAAAGTGTTTAAAATTGCATAAACATTTCAAATACATTTTGTGTTTAAAAAATAATTATTCTAACTATTTAAACTAGTAACAATTTTTAAAACGCCATCCAAGTGCGACCCACAACAGGAACAAGAAGAGGAACAGATCGGCAATGTTTTCACACATGATATGGATAATATGCAATGTTTGATACATTATTACAAAATAGTCTTGCAATATTACATGAACCATGAAGGTTAAATCCGTTATCACCAACTAGTGCCGCCATTGTTTACTTTTCTGTCGTAGCCATGGAGCATCTTCATTATTTAACGCGATGCTTGGGTCAGTTTTCACTCTGAAGGACGGATCTTCAAAGTTATTATAATATTCTGACATGTCTGTCCTCCTCCACTCTCACAATGTTTCTTTTCCCTGAAAGAATATGTGTCGTTTCGGCTCACCGCATGATGTACGAGAATTCTTATTTTTTCTTTTCCTCGGTTGGGTAGACATGTCCTTCACATAGAAAACTTGATGCACATCTTTGGCTAGGACGAATGGTTCGTTTCTGTACCCAAGATTGTTGAGATCCACCGTCGTCATTCCGTACTGCTGGTCTATCTTTACTCATTCATCTTGACCCATTGGCACCGAAACAGAGGGACCTTAAAATTAGGTCCATAATCAAGTTCCCATATCTCCCTTATGTAACCATAATATGTGTCATTTTTCTCATTGTATTCGGTTGCATCGAAACAGACACCACTATTCTGGTTGGTGCTCTTTTTATCTCGTGTGATCGTGTAAAATATATTCCCATTTATCTCGTACCCTTGGAAAGTCAGTACAGTCGAAGATGGTGACCTGGCCAACAAGTAGAGATGATCTCCAACAATGTTGTTATTCATGAGTTCTGTCTGCAACCAGGCGCTGAAACTATCCATGTGTTCATCATTAATCAAGGATTCAGACAGCCCCGGGTTTTTGGATCGTATAATATTCTTGTGTTCCTCGATATAAGGAGCCACAAAGGTGGACATTTGTAGAAATATGTAGTGTTCTTTAGTGAAAGAATGTCCGTCCATAAATATCTTTGCTATCCTTCCTATAGTGCCTTTTCAACTCATTCTCCCCTCATGCCGCGATTCGGGAACACCAGTCGACTTAAGGTCTGGAAGAAAGTCAACACAAAACTCAGTTACCTCCTCTGTTCCATATCCCTTGGAGATGCTTCCTTCTGTCCTAGCTCGGTTGTGAACATATTTCTTTAAGACTCACATGAACCTCTCAAAGGGGAATATATTGTGTAGAAACACAAGATCGAGAATGGTAATCTCTTTGACTAGGTGAACTAGGAGGTGTGTCATAATATTGAAGAAGGATGGTGGGTACACCAACTCGAAGCTGACAAGACATTGGACCACAACTGTCTGTAACGCTAATAGACTCTCTGGATTAATTACCTTCTGAGAAATTGCATTGAGGAATGCGCATAACTTCACAATGGGTAGTCGGACATTTTCTAGTAGAATCACCCTCAACGCAATCGGAAGCAATTGTATCATAAGCACGTGGCAGTCGTGAGACTTCAGGTTTTGTAATTTTTTCCGCCACATTTATTATTCCCTTTATATTCGACGAGAAGCCAGATGGGACCTTGATGCTACTTAGTGCTTCAAAAAGATTTCCTTCTCTTCCTTGGTAAGAGCGTAGCTGGAAGGACCACCTTGAAACCGCTCAGGATTCTTGCCGTCTCGTCCTCTCGTGTGTTGCTGGTCCTGGCGTGCTTTAGATGTATCTTTTCACTTCTCATACAAGCCAAAGAAGCCTAGCAAATTCACGCAGAGATTCTTCGTCAGGTGCATCACGTCGATCGCAGAGCGGACATCTAGGATTTTCCAATAGGATAGATCCCAAAATATAGATTTCTTCTTCCACATGGGCGCGTGTCCGTCAGCGTAATTCGGAACAGTTTGTCTTCGTGGACCCTTTCCAAAGATTACTTTCAAATCCTTTACCATATCAAATACATCATCACCAGGTCGGAGGATAGGTGTCTCCCGGGTATCTGCCTCACCATTGAAATGCTTTCCAGCTTTTCTTAAGAGGTGCTTGCGCGGAAGAAAACGACGATACCCGAGGTACACAACCTTCTTACATTTATCTAGATAGACACTTTCGCTGTCATGTAAACAGTGTGTGCATGCATTGTATCCCTTGTTGGCATGTCCATAAACGTTACTAAGAGCAGGCCAATCATTGATGGTTACGAACAACATAGCTTGTAGGTTAAATTCTTTTTGTTCGTGCTCGTTCCACACAGGTACACCTTCTTCACGCCACAATTGTAAAAGTTCAATGTCGTTGCCCGGTTGTCTCGGGCCTTGGATTAACACTGGCATCATAATGAACTTCCTCTTCATGCACAACCAAGGAGGAAGGTTATAGATGCATAGAGTTATAGGACAGATGCTATGGTTGCAGCTTTTCTCACTAAATGGATTCATGCCATCTGTACTTAGAACAAACCATAAGTTCCTTGCGTCACCTGCAAAGAGCGGGAACTTTCTCTCGATTTTTCTCCACTGCGACACATCAGCGGGGTGTCTTAACATCTCGTCTTTCTTACGATCTTCCATGTGCCATCGCAAAAGTTTGGCATGCTCTTTATTTCTGAACAAACGTTTCAACCGTGCTATTATAAGAGCACACCACATCACCTTTGCAGGAACCCCCTTCCTGGGACGCTCACCCTCAACATCGCCAGGGTCGTCTGGTCTGATCTTATACCGTAATACAGTGCATACCGGACATTGTTCCAAATTAGCGTACTTCTCACCGCGGTAGAGGATGCAGTCATTAATGCAGACATGTATCTTCTCCATGTCTAATCCTAGGGGGCATACAAGCTTCTTTGCTTGGTATGTACTATCGGACAGTTTATTGTTTCTAGGAAGCTACTTCTTCACTATTTATAGCAACTTTGTAAATCCGCTGTCAGTCACACCGTTCTCGGCCTTCCATTGGAGCAATTCGAGTGTGCTGCCCAGCTTTTTCTGCCCATCTTCGCAATTTGGACACAACAATGTTTTGTGATCCTTTAACATCTGGTCAACTTTCACCCTCACCTTTTCAATCTCGCTTTCTGTCTTTGCATCCGTAAAAGCCTGGCCAAGATCATCGATGGGCTTATCTGGTGCCCGGTCTTCTGCTTCTACTTCATCGTTATCTTCCATTCCAGTAACGGCACCGTATTCAGGGAACATATCATGATAGTTGTCATCATTCTCTTCTTCTTCGTTGTCTTCCATCATAACCCATGTTTCTCGTTGCTTGGTCCAACAATTACAGGCGGGCATGAAACCGGACCGAAACATGTGGAAGTGGATGACTCTATGAGAAGAGTGTTCCTTCTGATTCCGACATACAACACATGGACATGACATAACATTATTCCGCTTGTTTGCCTGGGCCACCTCGAGAAAATAACCCACGCCTTTCATGAACGCGGCGGAGCGTCGGTCAGCGTACATCCATTGCCGGTTCATCTGCATTATATTATTATTAATTAAGAACTGTTACATAACACCGTGAATAGAGAAATGACCAATGTTACACCGACAGATGAAAGGTTAAAGTTGGTACCTCGACCGACGAGGAAAGAAGGACGAGAAAACTTATTTAATTAAGTGTGGCTCAGACAAATTAAATCATTTTTGTTTTCTACGAGCTGAGATGGCGTTATTCTCCCGAGAATTTCATCGAACACCTCTTGTGCATAGGAGGGAAAAACAAGTGAGCACACACCACACAACTAGAATATGTCCTCCAAAGTGAGTGGCATGAGGAGAGGAGAGGGCTGTCAGGGTTTATATAGTGGGGGGGGAGGGTATTTTGCCCGGGTTGATGGCTGCAAAAGACCCCCCTGTCGAGACATCGTAATAGTTTTCATAGACGGGGGTGCCATGAGACTACGGTAGAGACGTGGGGTAACGGGATAGCGTAGTAACACAGAACACGGGATTTTACCCAGGTTCAGTACGTCGCGACAGTACGGCGTACCTACTCCTGCACTTCTCACTAATTGGGACTAAAACCCGTTTATCAGGGTTACAATGTGAGGGTGTAGATCTAGCTTCTCGGCGAGGATGAGCTTCTCGGCGAGTTGCGTAGAGCTTGAACTTGTGTCTAACTTCACTTGTTTAATCTATCTCCCGTCCGGCTTTATATAATAGCCGGATTAGGGCTTACAGAATAGGAAACCTAGAAGACTACGTTAACTTGTAACTTGGAAAGCAAGGAATCCGTCTTCTCCTCCAAGCCAGATCACGTGGGCCGTGATCCGGGTTCTTCTAGAATCCGGCTTCTGCGCGTCGGACTACTGGGCCGCCCAATGGACCTAAGCCCATTACCATGTAGGTCACCCTGGTAGTCCGGCTCTTTGTCTACCATCTTCTATACCCCTATTCAGTATATATCCGACAGTAGCCCCCAGGAAGGATCAAAACTCTGATTCTCCGTCTTTCGTCAAATACATTTTGTCCGGGAAATCTTGATTCAGCAGTCTTGATTCTTTCTACTTTCCTTTTGAAGGAGATGGTAACATAAAACTCGGAACCATGAAAATCCGGCTTTTCTTCTCGCGATCCTTCGCGGAAAAGGAACTTCTAACGTCAGCGCTTTAATCATGCTGACGCAGGCGATGCTTGGTTTCACGCGGGAAACCCTGCAACGTATCTCTGACAGATTCTCACGGGAAACGAGGAGATAGCCATCATTCCCCTGTCGTTATATTTCCCGTAGTTTCCGGCGAGCGACACGCGTCGAGCATCCAACGGTCGAAAGAGCCGTTGGCACGTATCTAAACGGGTTTCTGGCTATAAATAGCCATCATCGTCCTCATCGGAAACTTTCCTCATACTGCCCACACCATTGACGCGCACGCGAGCTCGAGAGCAAGTCCTTGTCCCAGGCGCACTTAGCATCCAAACGCACCGAAACGCGCCACCAAAAGATGGCCTCCTCGCCGTCGTCACCGACCCGCGCCGCCATCGACGAGCTCGTCAGCGATCTGGATCCGCAGCCGGGATCGCAGAAGCACGCCGGCGGCGAGCCGGAGAAGACTACGGCTTCCGCGGCGGGCGGAGAAAACACTTCCGCCGCCGCGGACATTGCGACATCAAGCGCCGCGACAACCCCACCGTTTGCACCCGAAACGGTGGAGGAAAAGATCGAGCTCCTCGGCGACGAGCTCGCCGCCGCGGAGGCTGCCGCCGCCGCCACCGCCGGAGCGGACGAGGAAGCTGAATCTGCAGGCAACTGGATTGCCTGCAGTATTCCTCCGGCTCTCCTTCCAAACTTGGAGAAGGAGGGCCTGGTACTTAAGAAGAAATGGCGGCTTCCAGAGGAAGAGACTGAGCCAACGCCGCAGAACGGCGAAAGGGTACTTCTCACTTCCCACCTCTTGCGAGGTATGGGGCTTCCGCCTTCTTCTTTCTTCCTCCAAGTTCTTTCTCATTATAGCATCCAGCCCCACAATCTTCCTCCCAATTCCATTCTATACATGGCCGGCTTTCAGGCCTTGTTTGAAGGCTACTTAGGGCTAGAACCTAGGTTAGACTTCTGGATGTACTGCTTTGGAGTTAAGCGGAACTCTTCGGAGGGCGCACTCCCAACTTGCGGGACCATATCCTTCACTCTTCCGAGATTCCGAGAGGATTGGTTCCCCAAGATCAAAACTTCAGAATCCGTCAAATTTTGGACGGGTTCTTTCTTCTATCATCCCGACGTGCCTTTTCCTAAAAAGGCCGTCGGGGTTCCACTTTTTGTGAATTCTGCCGCCGTTCCCCAGGACAACTGGGGAACAGAAGCCGTCCAAGTTCTGCCGCCAGATCTGTTAAGGATCAAGAGGCGCATCGCCAAGCTCACCTCCATGGATCCGCCTCTAACCGGCATGGACACGGTTCTATGCTGGCTGATTAGGCGGATCCAGCCACTAGCCAACCACAGCGGCCGTCTCCTGTGCGAATACACGGGAGTCAAGGATCCAATGCGGACATCCGCTAAAGATTGGCCCGCAAAGGAACTTAGGCGGCGCAACAATCAGTTGGTCGCATCGCGCGAACAATACACAGAGAGTCGGCCAATGTACACGGCCGAAAATCCGGTTCCCAAGGTAATTTTTCAGTCATTTGGGTACAGTTACAATTCTCGGATAATCTACCTTCTAATTCTGATTGGTTCTTCCGACAGCTTGCGGATCTTCCAGACTCGGAGTTAGCCTCCGAGGCCGAGCTGGATGCGCTGCGCACCGCCGCTACAGGTGGACGCAAGCGCAAGAAAATAACTTCCTCGGAAGAAATTATCGATCTTGACGGAATCCCCGTCGCCACTTCCAGGTTATTTTCTTCTGGATTTTTCTTTTATGGGAACTTTTTTCATCCATCTCCGGTGTTTTAACCTTTTCCGGGTTTTTATGTTTTTAGCCTGCCACCTTCCACCCTGAAGCCGAAGAAGCTGAAGAAACACAAGGTTTCTTCCAGCCGAGGCAGCCAACCTTCTCCCGCCGTCGCCCCGGACACGCCAAGCACAATGGCGGAAGAGCCTACTGCAAGTCTGCAACCCCCACCACCAAGCCCCCAGAGCCCAGCCAGCCCATTGTGTCCGACACGGACACGAGGGAAAGGGCGGCTCCAGAGGTGGGAAAATTACCTCGGACTTTCGACGAGGAAATTCCCACCTTTGACAAGGATTTCAAAGCTATCAATGACGGCTTGGACGCAGCCGGGAATCTCTTCGCGGAATACGCGAAAGAGTTCAAAGAAAACTTGGCAGGTTTGCAGCGCATGAGCCAGGTATATAACTCTAGCCCCCAAGCATTAATTAAAATGCGTGCTTTTTGCTTTGATGCTTTTTGTACTCATTCTTCCCCTTGCTATGTTTCGGCAAACCTCCGAAGCCATCAACAGGGAAGTTTTCAAGAAGCTTACCATCAAGAACAAAGAAGTTAGAAGTCTTCTCTCTATTCTTGAAGAAAGGGAAGCAGAGCTGGAGTCAGCTAAACTCGCACTGTCGGAAACACAAGGTAAACATTTTCCTTCTGAAATTTCCGATTCAATTATTTGCCTAAGTTTTTTCCGAGAAGCTGGCTAACTCGGATTTTTCCCTTGCTTTTCAGCTGCATTAGCTCAGGCTAAACAAGCAGCAGAAGATTCTGGCAATGCCGAAATTCTCCGCAAGGAGAATGTTGAGCTTCACAAGAACCTTGTGAAAGCACAACAAGACTTGGAAGCCAGTAATCTGGCCCTTGGAGTTTCTAATTCCAAGGCTTCCGAGCAGGCGGAGAAGGACAAATCCACCATTCAGGATTTGACCGACGCTCTAAACCTTCGCCTGGAGGAAGTTTCCGAGATCGACAAGCTCATCGGTAAATTTCTGACTCATTTATCATCTTTCCATGTTTTACTTTTCTCTGTTTTTCCGTCTAACCCTTTTGGGTGTGTTTATTGGAAAAACCAGGAGATACCCCAGATGGCACTCGGGTTGCAGGCATCCGAGCTTTCGGGGAGACATGGACTTTGATGAAGGCTGCTGCAACGCAGCTGGTAGACAAGTTTCTTCCCGAAAAATCTGGGGAGTGCTCGGAGGTTGAAAAACTTCCGGGTGCCATCATGGAAGTGGCGGAGTCTAAGGAATCTCTCCTTCGCTCCGCTGCACGGGGTGGTGCGCGCATGGCTCTTGGCCTCATGCGCATGCATTACCCTAGTGCTAAATCCTGGCGCGTGGCGTCCGGTGTCCCTCAAGGATACACGGATATGCAGCGAAACACCATCTTTGGTGAAGTCAAGGGCCACGCCACCCAGATTGCCTCCATGGTAAATATCTCCGTCAACTATCCAGAAGCGGAGATCCCTCCAATCCCCGAAGACGAAAGCAGCGAGGAGGAGTCAGATGCTTGAAGGGTTACCTGGAACCTGGATAGAAAAAATAGACAATAGGAGCATTACTGTTCTTTTAATGTAATCCAAAATGTAATGCTTCTTTTGTATGAATGAAACTTCCGTCTGTTGCAGTTTAAATTATGAAATTCTTTGCAAGTTTTTTGGGTTTTATCATTCCTTTATCTTCTAAGTTCTCTGGTGTGTATGTTTTAACTGTCCTTAGTGTTTGAAATGGCTCAAATAGCAATATGAATCTTCATGCCGAGTAACTGGGGACGAACCAAGCAGTTTTTGAAACTCGGAAACATGGACCATGCTAAAGGCATTTTTACTAACTAGTTCCAGTAACCCAACACGCACACAATCAGATAAGACTTAGAGAAATCAAGGAAAGTTTTAGGTGAAACTTGGGCACACGGGCAATTCAAGTTTCCCTTAGCCGTTAACAGGCTGAAAAATCATTCAGTTTTGTAACGCCGAGTACGCAAGCACAATTCGGGTTAACGTTGAGCAATTTGTAAGATCATTGGGAAATAGATGAGGCGGAAACACCTTGCACTTATAAAGAATATGGATGACAGCATTCCGACAACTTTATTTCATGATCTCAAAAGATGTTTACATAGAATTGAACTAAGTATGGAAAGGTACATAACTTTCTAGACGTTCCCAGGCTTCCGCAATCCACTTGACTTTGTCGAATTTTTTCAGCAGCTTGTAGAGTGGTAAGGTTTTATCCCCCAGCCGACTGATAAATCTGCTGACGGCTGCAGCGGAACCCGTCAATCTTTGGACATCTTTTACACATGTAGGTTTTGAGATGTTCAAGATTTCCTTGATCTTTTCCGGGTTAACTTCTATTCCTCTGTGGGAAACAATGAAACCCAGAAGTTTTCCTGAGGGAACCCCGAATACGCACTTAGATGGATTCAACTTCATCTTGTAAGTGCGTAAGTTTTCGAAAGTTTCTCGCAAATCCTCAAGGAGTGTATCTTTTTCCTTGGTTACGACGGCAATATCGTCCACGTAAACATGAACGTTTCTGCCAATTTGACTATGCAAACAGCGTTGCATGCAACGCTGGTAGGTTGCACCTGCGTTCTTCAGGCCAAAAGGCATGGTTATGTAATAGTACGTCCCATACGGGGTTATAAAAGAAGTCTTGATTTGATCTTCCTTTTTCATGCGTATTTGGTGGTACCCGGAGTATGCATCCAAAAAGCATAAAAGCTCGGAGCCTGCAGTGGCATCTATTATTTGATCGATTCGCGGTAACGCGAACCTATCTTTCGGACACAACTTGTTCAATCCTGTGTAATCTATACACATTCTAAGAGCAGTGGTGTCTTTCTTCGGTACTAGGACCGGATTTGCGGACCAATCAGTATGGATTACTTCCTTGATGAAATCCGCTGCTAAAAGCCGGATAATTTCCTTGCCAATAGCCTTCCGTCTTCTTCCGTCAAATCGACGGAGACCTTGTTTGACGGGTTTTGATCCGAGAATAACCTTGAGTTGGTGCTCAGCAAGTTCCCTGGGTACGCCTGGCATGTCAGCTGGACACCAGGCAAAAATATCCCAGTTCTCACGGAGGAACTTGATGAGCTCGCCTTCCTATTTGTCGGTCATCCCAGTCCCTACAACGACAAATTTTGTCGGATCTTTGGGATCTAGGATTACCTGTCTTGTATTCTCGGACGCCTTGAAACTATCTGTTGGCTTCCGAGTTTCTTTTCCTGCCGGCATTTCTTTCGGCGATACCTCCTTGGCTAATTCCTTCAGTTCCTCCTTTGCTATAACTCTCTGAGCGCAAAGAGCGTTTTCTTTCTCCAACTCATTTGCCAGCTTGAAATCACCGGCTATGGTGATTACTCCTCCTTTGGGTCCTGGCATTTTCAGCTTGTTGTAGATATAACAGGATCTTGCCATGAATTTGGCGAAAGCTGGACGTCCGAGTATTGCGTGATACACGCTTTCGAACGGCACTACTTCGAAGGATACTTTTTCCTGCCGGAAGTGATCTTTATCTCCGAAGGTGACATCTAGGGAAATTTCTCCTAGGGATCGTGCTTGCCTGCCAGGAACAATGCCATGGAAGCGTATATTGCTGTAGTTGAGCTGGGACTCGGAGATCTTCAAGTGCTTCAGTGTATCCAGGTATATTATATTAATGCTGGATCCTCCGTCCATCAGCACTCTTCTTAGCCTAGTGTTTTGAACAATAGGGCTGACAACAAGAGCTTGTGTGCCGGGTTCAGGGATATTTCCGGGATGATCAGACTGATCCCAGATTATCGGTGTGTTGGAGTACTTCAAGAATTTCGGGGTTGCCGGAACAACCGCGTTTATTTCTCGAAGTGTTCTTTTGGCCACCTTTGCTGACGGGGTTGCTAAGAAAGTTAACATTGCTTCTCCGTCAACTCTCGGAAATTTGGGTTCGCCCTTTCGCTGTTGTTCTTGGATTTTGTCATCAGTGTCCGATTCACTGTCTTCTTTTTCAGCTTCTGGCTTTTGTTTGGCAGGTTTCCTTTTGGAACCCTTCCCTTTATTTCCGGATCCTGCATTGCCTTTCATATGCTTGTTTAGCCGGCATTGCGCGTTTGTGTGGGTTGGTTTCCCAAATTGCGAGTGGTGGACGCAGGGTTCCGACTTAATTCTCTCCCATTCTTCGGGAGTGTAATTGATTGGATCTGGACTGCGGCCTTTCCACTTATTCACCTTTTCTCCTCCAAAGGCTATGTTGACCTCCTTGGGCTTTGTCGTTGACTCTGGAGTTCCTTTTTTGTCAGAACGAGGGGTTTTCTTGGCGAGTATTAGTGACTCAATATTGCCTCCTCTTGCTCTGATATCATCTTCGGCTGCAGCATGCTCATTAGCGGTTGTAAGCATAGATCCGAGATCTTTGTGCTGTTTAGAACCAACCATGAACGGTACAAGTACGGGTTTTAGGCCATTGACGAAAGCATGCATTGCTTGTACGTCAGTTACTCCAGAGCAACTATTCTTCATTGCAGTCCATCTGGAGATGAAATCCACGTATGGTTCGTCCTCAAATTGGGTGCAACGGTTCAGCTGGTTGATGCTATTTGGGCGTTTGTATGTTCCCCGAAAATGCTGAGTGAATACTCTAGCCATATCATCCCAGCTGTCGACAGTTCTTGATAGTAAACCATTAATCCAATCTCTGGCTCCGTCTAGCAACATTAGGGGAAGAAACTTGACAGCTTCCAGGTCTGTCCCATTGTTGATTTGGACGGCTGTATAATAATCTGAGAGCCAGGTATCCGGGTTTGTACTGCCGGTATATTTTTGGTAGGTTGGACCAACTTTGGCGAAGCCAGAATGCAGGGTTATCCTTCGGATCCTGTCAGTAAAACACTTAGGACCAAAGTATAGATCATCCTTTTCTGCTCTATCAATGTGTGCAGAATATCTCCCGGCTGAATGGACAGAAGGGGATCTGCTCCTTTCTTTTCCATTGTTGCGCGGACGCGCTTTTCCGAGGTTATCTCTATCTCTTCCGTGTTCACGTCCTTTAGGCGGAGTTCTGCTTCTATGCCTTTCCTTATCTTTAGGAGGTGTCCGGGATCTTTCACGTCTGTGAGGTATATCATATCTTCCAGCTTTTTCAGCTGGGTTTCTCGGAGGTGGCATTATTTTGCCGTCATTCCGGTGTTTGTCTTCCCGATCGTGTGGTTAATATCCATCTTTCGGGAGATGAGATCCGATTCTAGACGTTGCGTCCCGGTTGTCTGGGTTTTTCCTGTCTTTTCTCGGATCCTCTTTTTTATCCGAATCTCCGGGTTCTTCCGGTCCAGGTGCTCCAGCAGCGCAAGTAGCTGTTTTGCAGAGAGCGGAATTATCATGCAGCCTCCCTGATCGTTCTTGGCCTCGCTGTTGCTGCTGTAATGCTTTTCCTAGGAAAGCATACACCCCTTGGAGTTTTTCCCCGTTGGAGTACAGGTCGTTGTTTAGGATGGCGAACGCTGCTTCCGCGTTTTCCGCTGCGGTTTTGTATATTGGTTCGCCCTTGGCATCCTTGCCGTTTAACTGCTTTTGCCAAGATGGGTTATAAAACCTTTCTTTTGGCGGCAGTTCTTCCGGTTTTGCGATTCCGGGTAACCTAGTAGGTTTTAACGCGGATCTATGCTTTCTCTCGTACTCCTCTATTTCTTCCCTCATGACTTTGATGTCATTATGGGTTTGTTGGAGGTGTTGCCGAGATCTAAGCAGGTGTTGCTGTTGCCGTTGGAAAGCTTGTCTCCTGGCTTCCAGCATCTCAGGGGGTTCATCTGGTCCCACTGGTGTTTGTAATAGCTCTTGCTCTTCCTGTTCCGTCATTGGCGGAGCAGTGATTTCCTTAGATTTCTTTTCCGCTGGCTTTGTGCCGCTAATGTCTCCTACTTCCAGGTTTTCATCAGCGAGATCGGCTGATTTTTTCTTCCGGAGTTTGTATTGGAGTTTTTTAGAAGCACGGTGCTTTTTCTTGGAAGAGGGAGGTTTTTTGACAGGCTCATCTTCTGTCATCTCCTTAACATTGGGGAATATCGGAGAAGTTTCTCCGTCTTCTCTCTCTTCCACCGGCGGAGGGGTTTTAGGGCTTTCCTGGCTGTCGGCACCCGTTGTATCAGCTGGTTTTGCCATTAGCACTTCATGGAATCCCTCTTGAAAGGACTTAACCTTTCTTACGAAGGCATCCTCGTCTTCGTCTTCGGAGTCGAAGTTATCCGATCCGGTTTCCGACTCCAACCTCGCCTCAATGGCGGCAAGCACGGACTCTGCTTCCGAGTTCATCGTCTTGTTGACGGATGTCGGATCTTCCGCCTCTGTGACGGGTGTTTCTTCTTCCGTCTCTATGACGGGTATGTTGTTATCTGCCTCTTGCACGGGATTTCCGTCATCCGTGTTTTCAGCGATTTCGGATTGCACCATGCCGATAAAGTGTGTATCACTTTTTTGTCGGCGATCTGAGCAGAATCCGGCATCATAGTCGTCTTCGACTGGGTATAGGGCGGGTGGGATAAATTTGCTTCCACCGCAAAACCCCATTGCCTCTGCAGTTAGTCCGATAAAGATGTTAGCAGATCCGGTCGGTAACACGCAGGCACTTACCAGGTGGTTTTGCGCCGGTATGTAGGATCCGTTGTCGAGGAAGCGCCCGACATCGTCGTCGAACTCCAGGCTTCCGACAGTGATCGATCTTCCAATTCCGCCGAGTATCCCAGATCGGAATTTCACGCCTGACGTCGTTTGCCCCACGGTGGGCGCCAACTGTCGAGACATCGTAGTAGTTTTCATAGACGGGGGTGCCATGAGACTACGGTAGAGACGTGGGGTAACGGGATAGCGTAGTAACACAGAACACGGGATTTTACCCAGGTTCAGTACGTCGCGACAGTACGGCGTACCTACTCCTGCACTTCTCACTAATTGGGACTAAAGCCCGTTTATCAGGGTTACAATGTGAGGGTGTAGATCTAGCTTCTCGGCGAGGATGAGCTTCTCGGCGAGTTGCGTAGAGCTTGAACTAGTGTCTAACTTCACTTGTTTAATCTATCTCCCGTCCGACTTTATATAATAGCCGGATTAGGGCTTACAGAATAGGAAACCTAGAAGACTACGTTAACTTGTAACTTGGAAAGCAAGGAATCCGTCTTCTCCTCCAAGCCAGATCACGTGGGCCGTGATCCGGGTTCTTCTAGAATCCGGCTTCTGCGCGTCGGACTACTGGGCCGCCCAATGGACCTAAGCCCATTACCATGTAGGTCACCCTGGTAGTCCGGCTCTTTGTCTACCATCTTCTATACCCCTATTCAGTATATATCCGACACCCCCCCACATGCGCCCTGCTCGTTGCGGGCCTTTAGCCCTGGTTGGTGGCTCAAACCGGGGCAAAAGACCCCCCCCCCCCCCCGGACCACGCTCCCTGCTCGCCCCGGTCCCACCTCTGCAACCTTTTGCACAGGGTGGTGGCCGAGCCGGCGCGAAAGGGGTGCTCTCCACTGAGCAAAAGCCCCGTTTTCCACTAGTGTATTCATCCGGTGTACCCAAGCCAAACCATCATAGAGGAGGACTCTGAGGGTCCGCGGAGGAAGAAAAAACGCGCGTGGGTCCGTGCCGTCGGCGAGAGCGGACCATATTGGAGCTCCCCTGTTCCTCCACAATGCCAAATAAGCCTACCTTGTCGCAGCTCCCGCCATTACCTCACAAGTCCGCCACCGACCATGCCGCCCAAAAAGTACAAACAACAACGCCGCGCCCGCGAAGCGGGACAGCCGAAGACGAGGAAGCCGCTCCTGAGGCCGCCGGGCTTGAAGAACGTCGAGTAGAAGGCCGACGTTAATCGCAGAGAGATGGTCACCACCGACCAGCGAAAGAGGGAGAGGGACGTGGTGGCGGCGACGGAGGAGGAGTCTCGCGCAGGAGCATGCGAAATCGAGGTGGGACGAGCTCATGGAGAAGCAGGCCGTCAAGATCGAGCTTCTCAAGACCAACGTTGCGGCGAAGGAGAGGAACACCGATCTGGCATTCTGGTGGGCGCCATCCCGGCGACGAGGGACCCGCAGGTCAAGGTGTGGTACATGGCGGAGCGCAACGCCATCCTCACCTGAATTACGACAATGACGGAGAGCACTGTCGTGCTCGAGGACACCATGATGCTTCCGCGCCCGAGGTCACTCCGACGCCGAGCACCACTGAGCCCGAGGCCACACCTATGTCACCTTCGCCTGGGCTCTGCGCCGGCTGACGGGTCTACTCCTTAGCCCGAGGATCCGACCATTTGATCACGTTCTTTGTCGACTGATCGCTGGACGTCGCCGCCGTGTTGTGCCGTGCTTTTGACGAAGTGATGCATGTTGATCGCCGAACCTAGGCCTTTTTTCGTAGCGGGAAACATAAATTTTGAATTTATGGCCTTTTTTGCTAGTTATTATGGTCGAAACCTGGGGGTGCGGCTGGAAACGTTTGCCCCCAAGGCAAAAAAAATACACCGGCCGAACCGCCGAAACGCTTTCGCCGCGCTAGGGCAAACGGCTCGAGATGTGCTTCTTCATTTGGGGGAACCGTAGAACTCCTCCACTGCAAATTTGTGCCGTTTCTTTTTTTAAATTCAAATAACTCGAAAATAATGGTATTGTCGGAAATCACGATATTAAAATATTTGAAAATAGAAAACTTGGCTAACAAACTCGAATGCGAAAAAAAATATAGAAAAAGGAAAGAATCCAAACGGGCCCCAATTAGAATCGCCGTGCATATATATGTCCCGTTTCCAAAACCAAACTGATTCCATGTACGCTACGCATCTAACTAAGGGATGAGATCCATACATTAGCACGACCATAACATGATCTAATCTAACCTCTTTTTCCTTGAGGGTGTGATCTAATATAATCTAATCTGCTGGCTCCTGTCGATGGCCGCCGGTAACCTAGCCTCCGCTGGTAGAAGGGCCAACGTCCAGTCTCCGACCATGTCGGAGGGGTTCCTCTGCGACTCCGAGGCCGCCCTCGCCGTCTTCCGCGGCACTCGCCGCGGCATCCGGCTAAACCCCAACCAGCGCCTCAAGACCCTCACGTTCACCGTGGACAAGGACCTCTACCACGCCTCCAAACCGTACTGGATGCTCAGGGACAACGTGGAGCAGGCAGACGACGAGGACAGGGTGTGCGGCCTCGCCCTCGCCCACCCGGTCACATCCCAACTCGAAGAGCTCTGCCTCCGATTTCGACTACCGCCCGCGCATCGAATCCCTCTCGTGCGCCGCCACGCTCCGGGTGCTGGAACTCAAGCGCTGCAACCTCGAGGCGCCGACGACTGTGGCGGCACGGCGCACCGTGCTCGCTCTCCCGAGGCTCACGGATCTGCGACTCGAAAAATGCTTCCTGTCCGAGGGGTATCTCCAGATCGTTGTCGACGCCGCAACGGCGCTCGCCAAGCTCGCGCTGGTGAACGTCAAGTACAAGACGACGGAGAAGGCGGATCCCGTCTCCGGGGAAAAGAAATTCAGACTGGGCTTCCGTCTCCGGTCCCCGACAGTAACCGCCTTGGTGCTCCACTCCAGCCGCAAAGAGGAGAATGAGGCCCTGGCTAAAAACAGCGGCATCGAGCTCGACATGCCAATCCTGCGCTCCTTCAACTACAGTGGATTCCCTGTCAAGCTCTCGCTCACATCGCCTGCCCCGGAACTCACAACAGTCAACATAGACACCACTACTCGCTCTAGCTACGGCCGTGATCACCACGTTGATTGCTACGAGCCCACGGAGGGCATGCTCAGAAGCCTCTCCAGCACGAGGTCGCTGACGCTGCACATGCACTGCATCGAAGAATTCATAGCTCGCAACGTCATTCTGCCCACGTTCCCAAACCTCGATCTCCTCGAGCTGAACGGGGAGTACGAGTACATGAACGGCGACACCCAGCTGGCGATGGCCAGGCTTCTTGGCTCCTGTCCGGTCATGTCTGAGCTCCGGCTCATGCTGAACATAAAGCCGGGCCATCGTTTCTGCCGGAAGTCAAAGAAGGGTCCACCTGGAGGGGACTTCGGCGTATCCATGGATCGGTTCAAGACGCTCGCATACGGAGGGGCTCGTGAATCGTGATCAAGCTGACGATGCAGTTTCCGGCGAGATCTCAGAGCTCACCGCCTTGAGCGGCTGCACGTTCAGCCGTTTGCACAAGGTGACGCTACGGTTTCAGGCCAACAGCGAGCTCGACTGTTTCCCGGTCCAGCTCGCCAAGTTCCTGGCCGAGAACGCCATGGCTCTCACGGAGATGCACGTCGACGACGGGGTGCAGTTTTGGACGGACCACCTGCACAACAATCTTGCCAGATGGAGAGCTGATTCATCCCGGAGAAAAAACCTGCCGGCCAAAGGAGGGTTCAGGGTCTATAAATCTGCCAGCGCGAAGCTAACTTGGTATTAGGTTCAGGTTCTGGTGATTTTTCGACAGATGTCCCGGCTCTTCATTTTGTTGAAACATATAAATATTTGTTTTGAATTTTTAAAATAACGGAATCACTGGAACTCGGGTGCCCAAATGACTTTCCGCCATGGATCATTCTCCTTTATATACGGTACGTAGTGGGCGTCCTATGTCCTCGTATGATCAAGGTTCTCAAGGTGCTATAATCAACCAAAGCCGATCGAACCGGTACGTACACAACAGGGAAGGAGAGGGGATCCTGAGGCGGCTCTATAAACCTATCTAGGGTTCTGTACCCCTCGTCGGCGACGCCGCTGATCCGCTCCGTCTCCGGTGGGCCTCGGAGGCGTGGCGACGGGAGGTTTTTTGTTCTTTGTTTAATTTTTTGTCGAGTATCTTCTTCGAGATGGTGAGGCGGCGGCTACATTTTGAAGCCAGAATAAGCTCCTTCCCGTCCTCTCCTCGCTCTGGTGGTGCACCACTGCACCTAGCGCCGACGGAGGGCGCGTGGAGGCGTTTGTCCGGCGGATCTCCCGAGGTCCGGTCCATTTTCGTGTTTGTCCATGTGGTTACACGTCTGGCTATTTCGATCTACGGTTGTTATCATTGATGATGGTTACTCCTCTGGCGCGCTGATCTTTCGAGGCCTTAGCACGACGACTTCTCGTCTGTCTACTATAACAAGCTCTACTACAACAAGTTTTACCCGGCTCCAGTGAGGGAGGGGGGTGAGGACGTCCTCGCTCACTTCAGTGTTTGTAGTCGTCGCTAGGTGGTTTAAAGCCCTATTTTTAATTTTTATTACTTTTGAGATTGTTTGTACCGTTGTTGATGATCAATAGATTGGTTGGCCTTTTTGCAAAAAAAAAAAGTTATCAAGGTGCCAATCATGAATTATTTTTGAGCATTTCAGAATGAAACAGGTTCTATATTTTGATCATGCAAAAATCTAGGATATGTGCTTATTGTCCTATAGATGTATGTACTTTCAGTTTTGAAGGTCCCTCCTCAATTGATTCTGCACATATTTGAATTCAAGAGAAGAGCTCTACTACACGTACGCCGGTTTCTATACGATCTGTGTAGGACAGTGCATCACAGCAATCAATTCTTTACTTTTTTTTTTGCTAAGATGACATCATACGAAAATCGTACACAAAACTATCATGTAAATACAGAAGTGATGATTGTTGAACATGTAATGTGTTAGACATAATTAGTTGTATATTCTAACTAAGTCCTTATACCTTGTAACCCTAATGTAATCTCCAAAGTATATATGAATAAGCATCCGGCCACGTACATGCTACGTTGAGCCATTCCACATATTCCCTCTCCTATCTAGGGTTGGGGTTTTACATGGTATCAGAGCCATGTGGTCTCAAGTTCAAGCCTCGGCTAACGCACTATTTAATATAAAAATAGTTGCGTCCTCCCATCTATCCCACGTCTAAGATCTTCCCGTTTGTCCAGCCTAGACGTGGGAGTGTTAAAATATAAAGCCTAGCCCTTTCATCAGTTCGGACTTTTGGAATATATGACTTCCTTCGTCCGGCCCTGTCCCGCCTGGGCCGGCCCACGACTCCCCATTGGCGCCTCCCTCACCCGACGCCGCAGCGAGCGAGTGCTACCTGCCGCCTGTGCCGTCTCGGCCCGTCACTAGGAGCCGCACGGGCATCTCTCGGCCCAAGGTGTGGACTGATGGCTCCGTCGCCTGGCTCACTACCTGTTCTACACATGGCGTCACCGACCCCTCCACCGAGCCCAACAACCACCATGATGCTCTGCGCATACCACACTGGCGCGATGCGATGGAGGCTGAGTTCCAGGCTCTTCGTCGGAATGAGACGTGGCAGCTAGTTCCTCCTCGCCCCGGCATCAACGTCATTGATTCCAAGTGGGTATTTAAGGTCAAGCGACGTTCTGATGGATCTATTGAGCGCTACAAAGCGCGTCTTGTGGCCAAAGGGTTCAAGCAGCGCTATGGGCTTCACTACGAGGACACATTCAGTCCTATCGTCAAGCCATCCTTCATGGTGTGCTTGAGGAGGAGGTTTACATGCGTCAACCACCTGGGTTTGCTGATTCTACTCACCCAAACCACCTCTGTCGCTTGGTCAAGGCTCTCTATCGCTTGAAACAGGCGGCTCGTGCCTGGCATGCTCGTTTGGGGAGTGCTCTTCGGGATCATGGATTTGCTCCCTCTACTGCTGACACTTCCCTGTTTATGCTTCGTTGACCTGATCTTACCATGTATCTCTTGGTCTATGTCGACGATATCATTGTGGTGAGTTCCTCGCATTCAACTATTGATCGCCTTGTTCATCGTCTTCAGTCTAATTTTGCGGTGAAGGATTTGGGTGCTCTTCGCTTCTTCCTTGGGATCGAGGTCTCTGATGTCTCCCTGGGCTTGGTTCTTACTCAGAAGAAGTATGCACTTGATCTTCTTCGTCGGGATGGGATGCTTAAATGCAATCTAGCGTCTACTCCTATGTCATCGACTGAGTGCTTGTCTGCTGAGCAAGGAGATCCGTTAACATCTGATGAGGTCACTACTTATCGTAGCATTGTTGGGGGGCTGCAGTACTTGTTGCTTACACGGCCTGATCTCTCTTTTGCTGTTAACAGAGTTTGCCAGTATCTACAGACTCCTCGTCATCCTCACTGGTCTGCTGTGAAGCGTATTCTTCGCTATGTTCACTCGACTATCTCGCATGGAGTCCATCTTCGGCGTTCTTCTTCCAGTCTCTTGTCTGCTTTCTCTGATGCAGACTGGGCTAGGAATTCTGATGACAGGCGATCCATGGGGGGACATGCCATCTTTTATGGTCCTAACTTGATCGCCTGGAGTGCTCGCAAACAGGCCACATTGTCGCGTTCCAGTACGGAGTCTGAATACAAGGCCCTTGCCAATGCAACTGCTGAGTTGATCTGGATAGAGTCGTTGCTTCGGGAATTGGGAGTATTACAGGATTGTTCACCTGTTCTATGGTGTGACAACATTGGCGCAACATATCTATCATCTAATCCTGTGTTCCATGCTCGGACTAAGCATATTGAGGTTGACTATCATTTTGTGCGAGAGAGGGTGGCACAGAAGCGTCTAAGGTCAAGTTCATCTCCTCTAAAGATCAACTTGCAGACATATTCACTAAACCCTTGCCATTGCCACAGTTCTTGGCATGTCGTCGCAATCTCAGCCTTCTTGACACGGCTAAGATTGAGGGAGGGTGTTAGACATAATTAGTTGTATATTCTAACTAAGTCCTTATACCTTGTAACCCTAATGTAAATCTCCAAAGTATATATTTATAAGCATCCGGCCACGTACATGCTACGTTGAGCCATTCCACATATTCCCTCTCCTATCTAGGGTTGGGGTTTTACATAATCAGTCCGTATAAGGAAAAATATGGGAGCGATGATTGTTGAATATGTAATAGGAAGTCACGGCAGGGGCTTCCTATTACATATTGAAGATAATAGGGTTCTATACATATAGATTACAATATTGTATACCGATTCGTACTTCTGTCCCTTTAATCCACGGCAGGGGCTTTTCCCGTCGACTATAAACATGCAACCCGAGCCTCGATCGAGGCACGAGTCCGCTTCGTGGCTTTGACATGGTATCAGAGCACGTTAAGTCTCGATAACCCAAATCATCGAAACACGGAAGAAGTACGCCAGGAAAATCAACGATCGACGCCTCTCTCGATCTGAAGACACGACCTCTGATCGGAAATCAAAACTTCTCCCTGCGATCCCTCAGATGGGAAGTCCCCGAATCTGAAATCCTCAAGCACACCATGATCAGCTGACTGGAAAACCTGCCCCTCGATGTATCTGATGGCGATCACTTCTTCAGCCACGCTGATGTCCTCTTCTCTCGGGAGTTCTCCCTCTCAGAATCTCACAAGGTCCAATTTTCTGTTTGGAAAACACCGGTGACCCCAGCTCTCCGTAGTGTGCAAGTGCTCGGGGCCCAGCTTCGCCCTCTTCGCCGACATCCGTCGGGCCACCGCGGCAGCGCCAGATGCTCAGCTCCTTCGTCCACAACTTGATGCTGGGGAGCAGGCGAAGACGTGGCGCCTGGCGGACGGCTTGCTCCTGCATGGACGTCGTATCTTCGTGCCGGACCATGACGACCTCTGTCACCAGGTGCTGCTGATGGCACACTCGGCGGGCCACGAGGGTGTGCAGAAAACCCTCCATCGTCTACGCGCTGACTTCTAGATCCCCGATGATCGGTCCCTGGTCCGAGACTGGGTGCGGTCTTGCGTGACGTGCCAGGGAAACAAGACGGAGACGCTGCAGCCGGCTGGGATGCTGCAGCCCTTGGAGGTACCCTCTCAGGTCTGGGTTGATATCTCCATGGAATTCATCGAGGGCCTTCCCAAGGTGTGCGGCAGGTCTGTCATCCTCACGATGGTCGACCACTTCTCCAAGTATGCCCACTTCATCGCGCTCGGCCATCCTTACATTGCAGCATCCGTGGCCCGTGTCTTCTTCGACGGCATCGTCCGCCTCCACGGGTTTCCCTCTTTGATCGTAAGCGATCGGGACCCGGTGTTCATCACGGGGCATGTACGGCGCGATCTCTTCAGGATGGCGGGGGTAAAAATCCCCTTGAGCACGGCCTTCCACCCTCAGACCGACGGGCAATCGGAGGTTGTCAACAAGGTGATTGCAATGTATTTGCGTTGTGTAACAAGCGCTCGGCCTCGCGCTTGGGTGGATTGGCTCGCATGGGCGGAGTACTGATACAACACCTCCTACCAGTCCGCCCTGCGCGCCACGCCATTTGAGGTAGCATACGGCCGGCCGCCCCCGCCTATACTACCGGTTGATCCGGCGACAGCCTTGACGGAAGCGGCGGGAGATCTCATTCACAGCCACGACGAGATGCTTGCGGAGGTACGGCAATGCCTCATTCAGGCCCAGCAGCTGGCCAAGAACAACTACGACGGCCACCATCGAGAGGCGGAGTTCGCCGTGGGCGACTGGGTGTGGCTGCGTCTTCTGCACCGCTCTACTCAGTCCCTGGACCCGCGTGCCAAGCGTAAGCTTGGTCCTTGCTACACCGGGCCATTTGCCGTCTTGGAGCGCATCGGGAAGGTGGCCTACCGTCTCCAACTTCCGGGCGGAGCTTGCATCCACAACGTCTTCCATGTGAGGCTGCTGAAGCCTTTCCGTGGGGAGCCAACGACAGCCACACCCGCGCTTCCTCCGACCTCCGACGAGCGCCTTCTCCCAAGCCCGGCGAAGGTGTTGCAGGCCCAACTACGTCGCGGAGTGTGGTACTTATTGATTCAGTGGGAGGGCCTTCCGGAGGACGAAGCCACTTGGGAGCCGCGTGACGAGTTCAGCCAGCACTACCCCAACTACCAGCTCGAGGACGAGTTGTTTGCGCAGACGGGGAGAGATGTTATGACCGGGGTTACTTATACCCGGAGGAGGCCCACTAGGAAGGATTAGTTAGGGGTTTAGCCCACCAATTATCGTATTTTCATTATATAAACAGTTGTAAGCACTTCGTGGAAAATCAAGCAATAAGACTTTTCTATTTGCCCGGCTGCCAGAGGAGCCGAAACCCCTAAACCCTAGCCACCGCCTGCCCTCGCTCGCCCCCTCTCTCGCGCACGACGGCGCCCAGCGGCCGGCGACCGTGAGCCAGACTGCGCACATCGCCCTCCTTCCCCTACAATCTCTGCCCTCGACCCGGTAGAACCCTAGCCCCTACCACAAGTATTGGATTTAGACTGAAAAAATTGGGATTTGATATTTTATACCTGCAAATAGAGCTTCGAAAGAGGTGTTCCTTCCTCTTTGATGCACTGTTGATCTTGATTTGTTACTCGCAATTCGTAGTTTTCAGCCTATAAAAAATTATAGTAGCCTCCAGAAAATACAACTTAGGTAAACGCAGTGTCTGCGTCGGCCGCGGAACCCCAACCCGGAGAAGTTGAACGCGGTGACTGTATACTCCTGGTATAGTTTTTTCTGTTTGGAAGCTAGGAGGGTCAGATTTCCAGTTGATAGTTGAGAGGGTTGAGTGTCCAGGCACTATACTTGTGAGGGTAAAGTGAACATTTTCTTTTATATTTCAGTTACATGTTAAAAGCTGTTGTAATTAGCTAACCAGGATAACAACATTTTCCTTTTTGTAATTTAGTTTTTGTATTAGTATTAAGTCCAAACGGTTATATGTTGTTGAATATTTGTTAGATGTAAAAAGAATGTAAATTCTTACCACTGACTACTACCCGGCAAGTATGCACCGTGCTTGAATAAGCAGTGCTGGTAACTAAAAAACCAGTATCATGCATACAAGGCGACTTGAGTGAGCAGTCTAACAGCAAACCGATTCTTCAGATAAAATTATTGTTGTCGGCTATTGGTTAAACTTTCTGAAAGTTAAAGGTCTGCAGGAAGACGCTGAAGAGAAATGGTCCATGCACTACGATAAGAGGCATACCCTCTACATCAGGATGACCGGGATGCTTCGTTATATCAACATGCTGAAGAGTGGGACCCCGAAGTTCAACCCATGTGCTATCACCGCGCTGGTAGACCGGTGGCGACCGAAGACGCACACATTCGACCTGACCTGTGGGGAGATGACCTGGACGTTGCAGGATGTTGCGATGATCATGATACTTCCCAACAGGGGGAAATCTGTTTGTACGAGAATTGACAGTAAGGGATGGAAGGCGGGAATGATCGAATATCTCGGGAGGGAGCCATGCACTGCGGGAACAACCACTGGTGCCATCTTTGGTTGGATTGCTCGACATTTTGGAAGATGCCCAACTGACGCAATTGATGAAATTGTGGAGTGGCATGATAGTGTCTACATGTGGTATGTCCTTTCCCGAGCTATATTTCCAGACGCCGGTGGCTCGATTGCACCGTATGTGTGGCTCCAGTTGTTAGCCATTGGGGACTACAGATTTAGCTGCGGTTCTGCTGCACTGGCTTTTCTATATCATCAGGTAACCAATTTTCCATATCCCGTCCATTCTGAAATGATGTAATGAAATGTGAAAGTTATTTAATTCTGTATGCAGTTGGACGATGCGTGCCAAAGGGGCAAAGTCCCACATGTTAATATCCAGCAAGGTACGGACAAGGTTGATTGCAATATGGGTGGGGTGCTTGGTGCTTCTATCCATATGGAGTTGGGAGCGTTTCTCAATTGGCAGACCAGTGTCTGATCTCAACTTGAAGTGGGAGGATGGTGGTGATCCGAAACGTCGGGCTACATGGCTTCTGAGATGGTTCAGGGTGAACCGTTAGTGGGGTTCAACTATGAACCTATAATCATATATCTTGACTACACCAATCAGTTTGACGCCATTACCGCTGACATGGTAAGATTTGTATCCTACATAGTTTTATTATGCATAGGTTACCTGGGAGCCATATGTTCATGATGCCTCGTTCGAGTTGAATCCAATATGTCTAGCCGATCAACCACTAGTAGAAAACGGGGCTCTAGTCCCGGATGGCCATCCGGGACTATTTATCCGGGACTAGAGGCCCCCCTGCCGACGAGCAACGACTAGAGGGCAGCCCACGGGGAGCTCCCGGGGCGCCCTCGGGGCAGGACCTTTAGTCCCGGGTGGTAATACCACCCGGGACTCGACTTCTTTTTTTTATGTTTTTTTCGATTTTCCTTTCTATTTAGTCTCTATAATTTTTATCTCTAATCATTCTCCTTTAATCTCAATTTTTTAAAACTCTGATCACCCTTCTTTCACTCTGAACTGACACTTCCCACGAGGTCACCCATCCTCAGACTACTCCACTCTCAGCACGCTTAACTTCTGTGTTCCTTCACTCTGAGTTTGCAAGAATCAAATATTGTTTTACTGACAATAGTATGATGTCAATCATGTTAACCTTTGAAATATGATGTCGCACATCTTTATTTTTTGAATCCAAAAATTATTTAGTTAAACATAAATAAATAAATAAGTAATAATAGTCTTGAATTCAAATAATAATTAATTAAATTAAATAATAATTATATACTCCAAATTGTTAGTCATTTCAACATATTATATTATCTTTAGATAGATAATTTTTTTCTCTTACTACGAAATTTCTTCACATATATATACATCAATTGCTTAATTAAGCACGCTCAGATCGATCATGCATATATATATATAGAGAGAGAGAGTGTGTGTGGATTTGCTATCATAGCAAATTGTGGACACTCCAATCGGAACCGTTACTTTTCATCGTGATTCGCACCGTTGGCTAGAAAAGGAGCCAAATTATGTAGTTTCTGTAATTCGCAGTATCAAAGAGGCAAACTGTGTTGTCATCTTTCCTCTTAGATATGTACCAAACTGATAACCTATTCTGATCATTTTTGTCCACGCTCAAATGTACGGTCCCCAGCTTTTCCGTAAAACTTGGGCAGGCGTAGAGTGCTTTTTTTTTGTCTTTTCCCGACACAGCAAAGCGTGAATGATTTCAAACATTCTGTTCACCTCGCTCGCTCACCTTTTTAGCCTGCGGTGCACGCAGTTGTACGTAAGTGGAAAAGGCTGGGTCGGTTCTAATTTAATTGGGCTTTTCTTTTCCTTTTTGTTAATGCTCAGGCTCGTCATCTAGCAAGTGGCCCTTACTAGTAGTAGTCGTTTTACTGACCATACTCAAACGTGGGGGCTGTTTTGACTCGGGCGTGGTGCTGCTCACCATGTTAACCAGCCAATGAATCAATTGTTTATTTTTGCTATCTCCATGTACCGGTGCACCATTGCATCAACATTGAGATTGATGGAGCGTTAGTCATTTTGCTAGTACTATTTTATACATGGAGTGGTGCATGATTTGGTGGAGCCAAAGATTTTTTTTACAGGCAGACTGTCTAGTCTTTGGCAGAATTGGTTTTTAAACATATCAGTTCCATGCTAAATGAATGATCTGGTGTCATCATAAAGAGCCACACATGGATACAAATGGTGCTCGTGTAAGTACGGAAAGGTTCCAAGCATGGTCTTTAATGGTGCCACATAAATAATCAAAGGGTGCGTGTTACACTAGCACAACGGTTCTAAGCATCTATCCTATAAAGGCTCAGGCCGAGTGTGGCTCTCACAAGCGTTTCGTGAGGCACCCCCTCCCGTTTTAACACGTTTGTACACAGCTTGATACCTACTCCACTCGCTGACGGTTGGGGCCAGTGGTCCTGTGGGCCTGGCCAGTCCAAGTGCGGCACCCGCCTCGTCCCATCGGCCATCGCCGTGTGTCGAGACATCGTAGTAGTTTTCATAGACGGGGGTGCCATGAGACTACGGTAGAGACGTGGGGTAACGGGATAGCATAGTAACACAGAACACGGGATTTTACCCAGGTTCGGTACGTCGCGACAGTACGGCGTACCTACTCCTGAACTTCTCACTAATTGGGACTAAAGCCCGTAAATCTGGGTTACAATGTGAGGATGTGGATCTATCTTCTCGGCGAGGATGAGCTTCTCGGCGAGTTGCGTAGACCTTGGACTTGTGTCTAACTTAACTTGAACCTCTTTTAATCTATCTCCCGTCCGGCTTTATATAATAGCCGGATTAGGGCTTACAGAATAGGAAACCTAGAAGACTACGTTAACTTGTAACTTGGAAAGCAAGGAATCCGTCTTCTCCTCCAAGCCAGATCACGTGGGCCGTGATCCGGGTTCTTCTAGAATCCGGCTTCTGCGCGTCGGACTACTGGGCCGCCCAATGGACCTAAGCCCATTACCATGTAGGCCACCCTGGTAGTCCGGCTCTTTTTCTACCATCTTCTATACCCCTATTCAGTATATATCCGACAGTAGCCCCCAGGAAGGATCAAAACTCTGATTCTCCGTCTTTCGTCAAATACATTTTGTCCGGGAAATCTTGATTCAGCAGTCTTGATTCTTTCTACTTTCCTTTTGAAGGAGATGGTAACATAAAACTCGGAACCATGAAAATCCGGCTTTTCTTCTCGCGATCCTTCGCGGAAAAGGAACTTCTAACGTCAGCGCTTTAATCATGCTGACGCAGGCGACGCTTGGTTTCACGCAGGAAACCCTGCAACGTATCTCTGACAGATTCTCACGGGAAACGAGGAGATAGCCATCATTCCTCTGTCGTTTCATTTCCCGGATTTTCCGGCGAGCGACACGCGTCGAACATCCAACGGTCGAAAGAGCCGTTGGCACGTATCTAAACGGTTCTCTGGCTATAAATAGCCATCATCGTCCTCCTCCGAAACTTTCCTCACTCCCTCACTGCCTACGCCATTGCTGCGCACGCGAGCTCGAGAGCAAAGCACTTGTTCCAGGCGCACTTAGCATCCAAACGCACCGAAACACGCCACCAAAAGATGACCTCCTCGCCGTCGTCACCGACCCGCGCCGCCATCGACGAGCTCGTCAGCGATCTGGATCCGCAGCCGGGATCGCAGAAGCACACCGGCGGCGAGCCGGAGAAGACTACGGCCTCCGCGGCGGGCGGAGAAAACACTTCCGCCGCCGCGGACATTGCGACATCGAGCGCCGCGACAACCCCGCCGTTTGCACCTGAAACGGCGGAGGAAAAGATCGAGCTCCTCGGCGACGAACTCGCCGCCGCGGAGGCCGCCGCCGCCGCCGCCACCGGAGCGGACGAGGAAGCGGAATCTGCAGGCAACTGGAGTGCCTGCAGTATTCCCCCGGCTCTCCTTCCAAACTTGGAAAAGGAGGGCCTAGTTCTCAAGAAGAAATGGCGGCTGCCAGAAGAAGAAACCGAACCCGCGCCACGGGATGGCGAAAGGGTACTCCTTTCTTCCCACCTTTTGCGAGGTATGGGGCTTCCGCCATCTTCCTTCTTCCTCCAGGTTCTCTCTCATTGCAGCATCCAGCCCCACAATCTTCCCCCAATTCCATTCTATACATGGCCGGCTTTCAGGCCTTGTTTGAAGGCTACATAGGGCTAGAACCTAGGTTAGACTTCTGGATGTACTGCTTTGGAGTTAAGCGGAACTCCTCGGAGGGCGCACTCCCAACTTGCGGGACCATATCCTTCACTCTTCGGAGATTCCGAGAGGATTGGTTCCCCAAGATCAAAACTTCAGAATCCGTCAAATTTTGGACGGGTTCTTTCTTCTATCATCCCGACGTGCCTTTTCCTAAAAAGGCCGTCGGAGTTCCACCTTTTGTGAATTCTGCCGCCGTTCCCCAGGACAACTGGGGAACAGAAGCCGTCCAAGTTCTGCCGCCAGATCTGTTAAGGATCAAGAGGCGCATCGCCAAGCTCACCTCCATGGATCCGCCTCTAACCGGCATGGACACGGTTCTATGCTGGCTGATTAGGCGGATCCAGCCACTAGCCAACCACATCGGCCGTCTCCTGTGCGAATACACGGGAGTCAAGGATCCAATGCGGACATCCGCCAAAGATTGACCCGCAAAGGAACTTAGGCGGCGCATCAATCAGTTGGTCGCATCGCGCGACCAATACACAGAGAGTCGGCCAATGTACACGGCCGAAAATCCGGTTCCCAAGGTAATTTTTCAGTCATTTGGGTACAGTTACAATTCTCGGATAATCTACCTTCTAATTCTGATTGGTTTTTCCGACAGCTTGCGGATCTTCCAGACTCGGAGTTAGCCTCCGAGGCCGAGCTGGATGCGCTGCGCACCGCCGCTACAGGTGGACGCAAGCGCAAGAAAATAACTTCCTCGGAAGAAATTATCGATCTTGACGGAATCCCCGTCGCCACTTCCAGGTTATTTTCTTCTGGATTTTTCTTTTATGGGAACTTTTTTCATCCATCTCTGGTGTTTTAACCTTTTCCGTGTTTTTATGTTTTTAGCCTGCCACCTTCCACCCTGAAGCCGAAGAAGCTGAAGAAACACAAGGTTTCTTCCAGCCGAGGCAGCCAACCTTCTCCCGCCGTCGCCCCGGACACGCCAAGCACAATGGCGGAAGAGCCTACTGCAGCCCCCACCATCAAGCCCCCAGAGCCCAGCCAGCCTATTGTGTCCGACACGAACACGAGGGAAAGGGCGGCTCCAGAGGTGGGAAAATTACCTCGGACTTTCGACGAGGAAATTCCCACCTTTGACAAGGATTTCAAAGCTATCAATGACGGCTTGGACGCAGCCGGGAATCTCTTCGCGGAATACGCGAAAGAGTTCAAAGAAAACTTGGGAGGTTTGCAGCGCATGAGCCAGGTATATAACTCTAGCCCCCAAGCATTAATTAAAATGTGTGCTTTTTGCTTTGATGCTTTTTGTACTCATTCTTCCCCTTGCTATGTTTCAGCAAACCTCCGAAGCCATCAACAGGGAAGTTTTCAAGAAGCTTACCATCAAGAATAAAGAAGTTAGAAGTCTTCTCTCTATTCTTGAAGAAAGGGAAGCAGAGCTGGAATCAGCTAAGCTCGCATTGCCGGAAACACAAGATAAACATTTTCCTTCTGAAATTTCCGATTCAATTATTTTCCTAAGTTTTTTCCGAGAAGCTGGCTAACTCGGATTTTTCCCTTGCTTTTCAGCTGCATTAGCTCGGGCTAAACAAGCAGCAGAAGATTCTGGCAATGCCGAAATTCTCCGCAAGGAGAATGTTGAGCTTCACAAGAACCTTGTGAAAGCACAACAAGACTTGGAAGCCAGTAATCTGGCCCTTGGAGTTTCTAATTCCAAGGCTTCCGAGCAGGCGGAGAAGGACAAATCCACCATTCAGGATTTGACCGACGCTCTAAACCTTCGCCTGGAGGAAGTTTCCGAGATCGACAAGCTTATCGGTAAATTTCTGACTCATTTGTCGTCTTTCCATGTTTTACTTGCTCTGTTTTTCCGTCTAACCTTTTTGGGTATTTTACTGGAAAAAACAGGCGATACCCCAGATGGCACTCGGATTGCAGGCATCCGAGCTTTCGGGGAGACATGGAATTTGATCAAGGCTGCTGCAACGCAGCTGGTAGACAAGTTTCTTCCCGAAAAATCTGGGGAGTGCTCGGAGGTTGAAAAACTTCCGGGTGCCATCATGGAGGTGGCGGAGTCTAAGGAATCTCTCCTTCGCTCCGCTGCACGGGGTGGTGCGCGCATGGCTCTTGGCCTCATGCGCATGCATTACCCTAGTGCTAAATCCTGGCGCGTGGCGTCCGGTGTCCCTCAAGGATACACGGATATGCAGCGAAACACCATCTTTGGTGAGGTCAAGGGCCACGCCACCCAGATTGCCTCCATGGTAAATATCTCCGTCAACTATCCAGAAGCGGAGATCCCTCCAATCCCCGAAGACGAAAGCAGCGAGGAGGAGTCAGATGCTTGAAGGGTTACCTGGAACCTGGATAGAAAAAATAGACAATAGGAGCATTACTGTTCTTTTAATGTAATCCAAAATGTAATGCTTCTTTTGTATGAATGAAACTTCCGTCTGTTGCAGTTTAAATTATGAAATTCTTTGCAAGTTTTTTGGGTTTTATCATTCCTTTATCTTCTAAGTTCTCTGGTGTATATGCTTTAACTGTCCTTAGTGTTTGAAATGGCTCAAATAGCAATATGAATCTTCATGCCGAGTAACTGGGGACGAACCAAGCAGTTTTGAAACTCGGAATCATGGACCATGCTAAAGGCATTTTTACTAACTAGTTCCAGTAACCCAACATACACACAATCAGATAAGACTTAGAGAAATCAAGGAAAGTTTTAGGTGAAACTTGGGCACACAGGCAATTCAAGTTTCCCTTAGCCGTTAACAGGCCGAAAAATCATTCAGTTTTGTAACACCGAGTACGCAAGCACAATTCGGGTTAACGTTGAGCAATTTGTAAGATCATTGGGAAATAGATGAGGCGGAAACACTTTACACTTATAAAGAATATGGATGACAGCATTCCGACAACTTTATTTCATGATCTCAAAAAGATGTTTACATAGAATTGAACTAAGTACGGAAAGGTACATAACTTTCTAGACGTTCCCAGGCTTCCGCAATCCACTTGACTTTGTCGAATTTTTTCAGCAGCTTGTAGAGTGGTAAGGTTTTAGCCCCCAGCCAACTGATAAATCTGCTGACGGCTGCGGCGGAACCCGTCAATCTTTGGACATCTTTTACACATGTAGGTTTTGAGATGTTCAAGATTGCCTTGATCTTTTCCGGGTTAACTTCTATTCCTCTGTGGGAAACAATGAAACCCAGAAGTTTTCCTGAGGGAACCCCGAATACGCACTTAGATGGATTCAACTTCATCTTGTAAGTGCGCAAGTTTTCGAAAGTTTCTCGCAAATCCTCAAGGAGTGTATCTTTTTCCTTGGTTACGACAGCGATATCGTCCACGTAAACATGAACGTTTCTGCCAATTTGACTATGCAAACAGCGTTGCATGCAACGCTGGTAGGTTGCACCTGCGTTCTTCAGGCCAAAAGGCATGGTTATGTAATAGTACGTCCCATACGGGGTTATAAAAGAAGTCTTGATTTGATCTTCCTTTTTCATGCGTATTTGGTGGTACCCGGAGTATGCATCCAAAAAGTATAAAAGCTCGGAGCCTGCAGTGGCATCTATTATTTGATCGATTCGCGGTAACGCGAACCTATCTTTCGGACACAACTTGTTCAATCCTGTGTAATCTATACACATTCTAAGAGCAGTGGTGTCTTTCTTCGGTACTAGGACCGGATTTGCGGACCAATCAGTATGAATTACTTCCTTGATGAAATCCGCTGCTAAAAGCCGGATAATTTCCTTGCCAATAGCCTTCCGTCTTCTTCCGTCAAAACGACGGAGACCTTGTTTGACGGGTTTTGATCCGGGAATAACCTTGAGTTGGTGCTCAGCAAGTTCCCTGGGTACGCCTGGCATGTCAGCTGGACACCAGGCAAAAATATCCCAGTTCTCACGGAGGAACTTGATGAGCTCGCCTTCCTATTTGTCGGTCATCCCAGTCCCTACGACGACAAATTTTGTCGGATCTTTGGGATCTAGGATTACCTGTCTTGTATTCTCGGACGCCTTGAAACTATCTGTTGGCTTCCGGGTTTCTTTTCCTGCCGGCATTTCTTTCGGCGATACCTCCTTGGCTAATTCCTTCAGTTCCTCTTTTGCTATAACTCTCTGAGCGCAAAGGGGGTTTTCTTTCTCCAACTCATTTGCCAGCTTGAAATCACCGGCTATGGTGATTACTCCTCCTTTGGGTCCTGGCATTTTCAGCTTGTTGTAGATATAACAGGATCTTGCCATGAATTTGGCGAAAGCTGGACGTCCGAGTATTGCGTGATACACGCTTTCGAACGGCACTACTTCGAAGGATACTTTTTCCTGCCGGAAGTGATCTTTATCTCCGAAGGTGACATCTAGGGAAATTTCTCCTAGGGATCGTGCTTGCCTGCCAGGAACAATGCCATGGAAGCGTATATTGCTGTAGTTGAGCTGGGACTCGGAGATCTTCAAGTGCTTCAGTGTATCCAGGTACATTATATTAATGCTGGATCCTCCATCCATCAGCACTCTTCTTAGCCTAGTGTTTTGAACAATAGGGCTGACAACAAGAGCTTGTGTGCCGGGTTCAGGGATATTTCCGGGATGATCAGACTGATCCCAGATTATCGGTGTGTTGGAGTACTTCATGAATTTCGGGGTTGCCGGAACAACCGCGTTTATTTCTCGAAGTGTTCTTTTGGCCACCTTTGCTGACGGGGTTGCTAAGAAAGTTAACATTGCTTCTCCGTCAACTCTCGGAAATTTGGGTTCGCCCTTTCGCTGTTGTTCTTGGATTTTGTCATCAGTGTCCGATTCACTGTCTTCTTTTTCAGCTTCTGGCTTTTGTTTGGCAGGTTTCCTTTTGGAACCCTTCCCTTTATTTCCGGATCCTTCATTGCCTTTCATATGCTTGTTTAGCCGGCATTGCGCGTTTGTGTGGGTTGGTTTCCCAAATTGCGAGTGGTGGACGCAGGGTTCCGACTTAATTCTCTCCCATTCTTCGGGAGTGTAATTGATTGGATCTGGACTGCGGCCTTTCCACTTATTCACCTTTTCTCCTCCAAAGGCTATGTTGACCTCCTTGGGCTTTGTCGTTGACTCTGGAGTTCCTTTTTTGTCAGAACGAGGGGTTTTCTTGGCGAGTATTAGTGACTCAATATTGCCTCCTCTTGCTCTGATATCATCTTCGGCTGCAGCATGCTCATTAGCGGTTGTAAGCATAGATCCGAGATCTTTGTGCTGTTTAGAACCAACCATGAACGGTACGAGTCCGGGTTTTAGGCCATTGACGAAAGCATGCATTGCTTGTACGTCAGTTACTCCAGAGCAACTATTCTTCATTGCAGTCCATCTGGAGATGAAATCCACGTATGGTTCGTCCTCAAATTGGGTGCAACGGTTCAGCTGGTTGATGCTATTTGGGCGTTTGTATGTTCCCCGAAAATGCTGAGTGAATACTCTCGCCATATCATCCCAACTGTCGACAGTTCTTGATGGTAAACCATTGATCCAATCTCTGGCTCCGTCTAGCAACATTAGGGGAAGAAACTTGACAGCTTCCAGGTCTGTCCCATTGTTGATTTGGACGGCTGTATAATAATCTGAGAGCCAGGTATCCGGGTTTGTACTGCCGGTATACTTTTGGTAGGTTGGACCAACTTTGGCGAAGCCAGAATGCAGGGTTATCCTTCGGATCCTGTCCGTAAAACACTTAGGACCAAAGTATAGATCATCCTTTTCTGCTCTATCAATGTGTGCAGAATATCTCCCGGCTGAATGGACAGAAGGGGATCTGCTCCTTTCTTTTCCATTGTTGCACGGACGCGCTTTTCCGAGGTTATCTCTATCTCTTCCGTGTTCACGTCCTTTAGGCGGAGTTCTGCTTCTATGCCTTTCCTTATCTTTAGGAGGTGTCCGGGATCTTTCACGTCTGTGAGGTATATCATATCTTCCAGCTTTTCCAGCTGGGTTTCTCGGAGGTGGCATTATTTTGCCGTCATTCCGGTGTTTGTCTTCCCGATCGTGTGGTTTATATCCATCTTTCGAGAGATGACGTCCGATTCTAGACGTTGCGTCCCGGTTGTGTTGGTTTTTCCTGTCTTTTCTCGGATCCTCTTTTTTATCCGAATCTCCGGGTTCTTCCGGTCCAGGTGCTCCAGCAGCGCAAGTAGCTGTTTTGCAGAGAGCGGAATTATCATGCAGCCTCCCTGATCGTTCTTGGCCTCGCTGCTGCTGCTGTAATGCTTTTCCTAAGAAAGCATACACCCCTTGGAGTTTTTCCCCGTTGGAGTACAGATCATTGTTTAGGATGGCGAACGCTGCTTCCGCGTTTTCTGCTGCGGTTTTGTATATTGGTTCGCCCTTGGCATCTTTGTCGTTTAACTGCTTTTGCCAAGATGGGTTATAAAACCTTTCTTTTGGCGGCAGTTCTTCCGGTCTTGCGATTCCGGGTAACCTAGTAGGTTTTAAGGCAGATCTATGCTTTCTCTCGTACTCCTCTATTTCTTCCTTCATGACTTTGATGTCATTATGGGTTTGTTGGAGATGTTGCCGAGATCTAAGCAGATGTTGCTGTTGCCGTTGGAAAGCTTGTCTCCTGGCTTCCAGCATCTCAGGGGGTTCATCTGGTCCCACTGGTGTTTGTAATAGCTCTTGCTCTTCCAGTTCCGTCATTGGCGGAGCAGTGATTTCCTTAGATTTCTTTTCCGCGGGCTTTGTGCCGCTAATATCTCCAACTTCCAGGTTTTCATCAGCGAGATCGGCTGGTTTTTTCTTCCGGAGTTTGTATTGGAGTTTTTTAGAAGCACGGTGCTTTTTCTTGGAAGAGGGAGGTTTTTTGACAGGCTCATCTTCTGTCATCTCCTTAACATTGGGGAATATCGGAGAAGTTTCTCCGTCTTCTCTTTCTTCCACCGGCGGAGGGGTTTTAGGGCTTTCCTGGCTGCCGGCACCCGTTGTATCAGCTGGTTTTGCCATTAGCACTTCATGGAATCCCTCTTGAAAGGACTTAACCTTTCTTACGAAGGCATCCTCGTCTTCGTCTTCGGAGTCGAAGTTATCCGATCCGGTTTCCGACTCCAATCTCGCCTCAATGGCGGCAAGCACGGACTCTGCTTCCGAGTTCATCGTCTTGTTGACGGATGTCGGATCTTCCGCCTCTGTGACGGGTGTTTCTTCTTCCGTCTCTATGACGGGTAGGTTGTTATCTGCCTCTTGCACGGGATTTCCGTCATCCGTGTTTTCAGCGATTTCGGATTGCACCATGCCGATAAAGTGTGTGTCACTTTTTTGTCGGCGATCTGAGCAGAATCCGGCATCATAGTCGTCTTCGACTGGGTATAGGGCGGGTGGGATAAATTTGCTTCCACCGCAAAACCCCATTGCCTCTGCAGTTAGTCCGATAAAGATGTTAGCAGATCCGATCGGTAACACGCAGGCACTTACCAGGTGGTTTTGCGCCGGTATGTAGGATCCGTTGTCGAGGAAGCGCCCGACATCGTCGTCAAACTCCAGGCTTCCGACAGTGATCGATCTTCCAATTCCGCCGAGTATCCCAGATCGGAATTTCACGCCTGACGTCGTTTGCCCCACGGTGGGCGCCAACTGTCGAGACATCGTAGTAGTTTTCATAGACGGGGGTGCCATGAGACTACGGTAGAGACGTGGGGTAACGGGATAGCGTAGTAACACAGAACACGGGATTTTACCCAGGTTCGGTACGTCGCGACAGTACGGCGTACCTACTCCTGCACTTCTCACTAATTGGGACTAAAGCCCGTAAATCTGGGTTACAATGTGACGATGTGGATCTAGCTTCTCGGCGAGGATGAGCTTCTCGGCGAGTTGCGTAGAGCTTGGACTTGTGTCTAACTTAACTTGAACCTCTTTTAATCTATCTCCCGTCCGGCTTTATATAATAGCCGGATTAGGGCTTACAGAATAGGAAACCTAGAAGACTACGTTAACTTGTAACTTGGAAAGCAAGGAATCCGTCTTCTCCTCCAAGCCAGATCACGTGGGCCGTGATCCGGGTTCTTCTAGAATCCGGCTTCTGCGCGTCGGACTACTGGGCCGCCCAATGGACCTAAGCCCATTGAGATTTTCCGGCGATGTCTCCGGCGAGATCCTACCGGCGCCGTTTTCCGGCGAAGTTGATTTTTACTACTGCAGCATTTTTAGTTGCTACAGTGCCTCCGGCGAGGTCTCCGACGAGTTTTGACTTTTTTCTTTCTTTTTTTGGCCGAAACGTTTTTTGCTACATGTGAGCAAAAACAGGACTTTTTGTTTTGCTACGGGAGCAAAAGCGGGATTTGGACAAAAAATGGGACACGTGTCAGCTTAGGGACCCAGGGATGGAAAAGTTTGATCCCTGGGAACGCCCAGCGCTGTCCGTTCCAAATTACTGGAAGCGACTCCATCAGCCATAAGGCCTTCCGTAATGCATAATATCTTAGCGCGCTATCATAGGCAGGAGTATAATCTAAGAAACAACTATCCTAATGCATTGTTTCTTATATGTCGCATCTAAGTTAAGTTGCATTAATTAATTTTGGCCTAATACTTGCTTGTGATTGGACTAGCAACATTTTTTGCCTATGATCTCGTGCAAGAGTTGTATCTTATATAAGATACAACTAAACTCTCTTTCTTCAATTAATAGGGTGCCACATAAGCAAATTGCCTATGATATCGTGCCAAGATACTCCCATTAGGGAAGGCCTAACGTGACCCTAGCTAACCCAGATCCATAAATACGGGAGGCTCCGGCACGAATCCGTTCGTCCACTCGCGGCGTTTGCGTCGACGATGGCTGCCGCAGATCGTCTCTCCGTCCTTCCCGACGACGTGCTCAAGCGCGTCCTCTCCTTCGCGCCGGCGAGGGATGCCGCGGCGAGCGCCATCCTCTCGCGCCGGTGGCGTTCGCTGTGGCGCCAGACGAGCGCTGTCATCCTCGATAGCGAGCCCTACGCTGAAGCTGAACGCGAACTCTGCGACTACTACCCTCCGTCGTTCTCCATCTTCTTCCGCGACGCTCACGCAGCCCTCGCCGCCTTCCGGCGTCGCCGCGGAGGGACTGGACTCAAGAGGCTGACGCTCTTCTTGGAGGAAGGCACCTACCAGCTCAGCAAGCGCTGGTACGGCGGCGGCGAACAGGATCCAGCCAAGGACCGCAGGATCGCTGATCTCCTCGTCGATTCCGCCGTGGCCCGGCTGGAAGAGATCATCATCAGCTGCAAGAACAGCATTCATAAGCGGTACGACCCGCCGCTGGGCTCCCTGCCGTGTGCCGCCACTCTCCGGGTGTTGGAGCTCACGCGCTGCAGCCTCGAGCAGCCGTCCCCTGGAAGCCTGTCTTTCCCGCATCTGAAGGATCTGACGCTGGAAGGCTGCAATTTCTTGGAGGGGTATCTCCAAGTCCTGATTGACGCCGCGCCCGCGCTAGGCAGCCTGGCGCTGGTGAACGTGCAACAAAGGGCGCCGGAGCCGGCCGGTTCCACCAGGAAGGACTTCTACTATTCGGACTACTACAGCCTGCCCCTCCGCGTACGCTGCCCGACGGTCACCGCTTTGGTGGTGGTCGAGACCTACGCCAGCAAGGAAGAGCTCCAGGCGTCAAACAATGACGGCAGCGGCATCGAGCTCGACATGCCGAGCCCCCGCTTTTTCCGCTACCGCGGCCACCCCATCAAGCTCTCGCTGCCACCGCCGACACTGGGGTTAACGCGAGTCGATCTCGATGTCACTCCGCGTCCTCAGCACGGCTGGGGCTTGAAGTACGAGCCGCCGTCGCGCATGCTCGCAAGCTTCTCCAGCACGAGGGCACTGAAGTTGCGCCTCAGCTGCATCGAGGACCTCGACGAGGAGCTGACCGCGTTTCCCAACCTCGAGCTCCTGGAATTAGACGGAAAATGCGGCCACATGAACAGCAACACGGCGGTGGCAACGGCAATGCTGCTCCGCTCCTGCCCGGTGATGTCCGAACTCCGGCTCAGGCTAAACATGCAGTCGAATCACTACCATCACGACCACGTCAAAGGCACGTTCGCCGAGTCCATGGACCGGTTCGAAAGCCTCGCGTCCATGTCCTCGGCGCATCGTGCCACAGTGCAGATCAGCGGTGTGTCGGATCTCCCGGACGCCTTGACCAACAACCGCGCCTTCAGCTGCCTACAGGAGAGCCTGCGCAAGGTAACGCTGCAGTTAAAGGCCAAGGAGGTCAACTGCTTCGAGTTGCAGCTGGCCAAGTTCCTAGTGGAGAACGCCACACTATGGAAACAACCCCTCTCGTCCAGGGGGTCAGGGGGCAGCTCTCCCGGTTGCAACAAAATCCGGGACAAATGACATGCATTTGTCCCGGTTCGTGCGCCCGGGGCAACAGGAATCGCCTGGGTGCATTTGTTCCGGTTCGTGGGGGCATATCGGTCACGGCTCTTGCCACGGACCGGGACCAATGCCTAGCCACAGGCCACGTGACACGCGTATGACCTATTGTCCCGGTTCAGTCCACGAACCGGGACCAATGTCCCCTTCCCCTATATATACTGCCCCAGCCCTCCCCTCCTTCAATCGTTTTTTTTTGCTTGGAGGTGTGAGAGAGTGTGGTGTTAGTGTGTTTTTTTTTACTGTGCACACGAGGTGTTCGACGAAATTCCCGAGCCGCACATAAGCTCACTGAAAATGGTATCTTCGACCGAGGTTAACAAATTATCTTTTTCATCTGTAACTTATACATAAAAAATTAGTATTTGTCGATGTATTGTGGTCATCTCTGTATTAATATGTTATTGTAATGTATTTTGATAAACTTAATTATATGATGCAGATGGATGCACGGCAGCGATGGATGTACGGTGACCGAGTATATGGCAGGCCTGAATGCATTTCTTGCTATAGCTCAGGCGAACAAAGATAATGGCTTCATGTGTTGCCCATGTGTTGATTGTCGGAACGTCAGAGAACATTCTTTCGAAAGAATCCTTCACGGCCATCTACTTCGGAGAGGTTTCATGCCCAGCTATAATTGCTGGACCAAGCATGGAGAAAGAGGTGTTGTGATGGAAGACGATGAAGAAGAAGAAGAAGATCCTTTGTTCCCTGAATACGACGATACTGCAATGGAAGAGAATGCAGAAGATCGAGGTGATCAAGAACAGGCATCAGAAGAGCCCGATGATGATCTTGGCCGAGTTATTGCTGATGCAAGGGAAGACTGTGAAAATAAATTGGAGAGGTTGAACCTGGACAACATGTTACAGGATCACAAAAAATTGTTGTACCCAAATTGCGAAGATGGTAGCACAAAGCTCGGTACCACACTGGAGTTGCTGAAATGGAAGGCACAGAACGGTGTGACTGACAAGGCATTTGAGAGTTTACTTCAACTAATGAAGCCAAAACTTTCAAAGGATAACGAATTGCCTGAGAGTACGTACGAAGCAAAGAAAGCTCTCTGCCCTCTAGGATTAGATGTGCACAAGATACATGCATGCATTAATGATTGTATTCTCTTCCGTGGTGAGAAGTACGAGAATTTGGATGAATGTCCGATATGCACTGCACTCCGGTATAAGATCAGAGCAGATGATCCTGGTGATGTTGACGGCGAGCCCCCCGTAAGAGGGTTCCTGCTAAGGTGATGTGGTATGCTCCTATAATACCACGGCTGAAACGTCTGTTTAGAAACAAAGAGCATGCTAGGTTGTTGCGATGGCACAAAGAAGACCGTAAGAAAGACGGAAAGTTAAGGCACCCCGCCGATGGATCGCAGTGGAGAAAGATCTAGAGAGAGTTCCCAGACTTTGCAGGAGAGGCGAGAAACTTATGGTTTGATCTAAGTACAGATGGCTTTAATCCTTTTGGGGAGCAGAGCTCCAGTCATAGCACTTGGCCTGTAACTCTATGTATGTACAACCTTCCTCCTTGGTTGTGCATGAAGCGCAAGTTCATTATGATGCCAGTTCTCATCCAAGGCCCGAGGCAACCTGGCAACGACATTGATGTGTATCTAAGGCCATTAGTGGAAGAACTCTTACAACTGTGGGGCAAACCAGGTGTACGTGTGTGGGATGAGAACGAACAAAAGCCATTTGACCTACGGGCGTTGCTTTTCGTGACCATCAATGGTTGGCCTGCTCTTAGTAACATTTCCGGACATACAAACAAGGGATACAATGCATGCACACACTGTTTAGATAAGACTGACAGTGTTTTTTTTGGATAAATGTAAAAAAGGTTGTATACCTGGGGCATCGTAGATTTCTTCCGATCAAGCATCCCTTAAGGAAAAAAGGAGGGAAGCATTTCAGAGGTGAGGCAGATAACCGAAAGAAGCCTGAGCTCCGTAGTGGTAATGATATATTCGATATGGTCAAGGACCTAGAAGTAATCTTTGGTAAGGCTGCTGGCAGCCAACCAGTTCCGTACGGCCCTGATAAGCACGCACCAATGTGGAAGAAGAAATCTATATTTTGGGAGCTACCCTATTGGAAAGTTTTAGAGGTCCGGTCTTCGATCGACGTGATGCACGTGACAAAGAATCTTTGTGTCAATCTGCTATGCTTCCTGGGTGTGTATGGGAAGTCCAAAGATACGCCAGAAGCACGGGAGGACCAGCAACGTATGAAAGACCCAAGCAACAAGCACACGGATAGGCGCCATTACTTAAGCAGCTACGCTCTTACTAAAGCAGGGAAGAAAATATTCTTTGAAGTCCTTTACAGTATCAAGGTTCCGTCTGGCTTCTCATCGAATATAAAGGGGATAATAAACATGGCAGAGAAAAAATTCCAAAACCTGAAGTCTCATGACTGCCACGTGATTATGACGCAGTTGCTTCCGATTGCATTGAGGGGCTTCTACCGGAAAATGTTCGAGTACCCATTGTGAAGCTATGTGCATTCATGAACGCAATATCTCAGAAGGTAATCGATCCAGAAAGTCTGACAAGATTACAGAGGGATGTGGTCCAGTGTCTTGTTAGTTTTGAGTTGGTGTTCCCACCATCCTTCTTCAACATTATGACTCATCTCCTGGTTCACCTATGTGAAGAGATTCATATTCTTGGCCCGGTATTTCTACACAATATGTTCCCCTTTGAGAGGTTCATGGGAGTCTTGAAGAAATATGTTCATAACCGTGCTAGGCCAGAAGGAAGCATCTCGAAGGGCTATGGAACAGAGGAGGTCATTGGGTTTTGTGTTGACTTTATTCCTGACCTAAATACAATAGGTGTTCCTGAATCGCGGCATGAGGGGAGACTGAGGGGAAAAGGAACGCTGGGAAAGAAAACAATGGTACCTAGGGACGGGCATTCTTTGACCAAATCACACTACACAGTTCTACAAAATTCTATGTTCATGGCTACGTATCTCGAGGAACACAAGAATATTGTACGGTCTGCAAACCCGGGGAAGGATGACTCATGGATTAAACGCGAACACATGGAGACTTTCGGAAGTTGGTTGCAAACACATCTTATAAATGACAGCACTGTTGAAGATCAGCTATACATGTTGGCAGGGTCACCATCTTCGACTATTGGGAGTTTTCAAGGGTACGAGATAAATGGGAATACATTTTACACGAGCTCCCAAGATAACAAGAGCACCAACCAAAACAGTGGTGTCCGCTTTGATACAACAAACGAGAATGGAAAAAATGACACATACTATGGTTACATAGAGGAGATATGGGAACTTGACTATGGACCTTCTTTTAAGGTCCCTTTGTTCAAGTGCAAATGGGTCAACCTGAATGGAGAAGGGGTAAAGGTAGACCCGCTTTATGGAATGACAACAGTGGATCTCAACAATATTGGTTACAATGACGAACCATTCGTCCTAGCCAATGATGTGGCTCAGGTCTTCTATGTGAAGGACATGTCTTCCAGACCGAAGAAAAGAAAAAATAAGGAAACAAATTCATCATACGATGAGCCGAAGCGTCACATAGTTCTCTCAGGGAAAAGAAACATCGTGGGAATCGAGGACACGACAGACATGTCAGAAGATTATAATAAATTTGTTGAAATTCCACCCTTCACAGTGAAAGCTGACCCCACCATCCCGTTAAATAATGAAGATGCTCCATGGTTACGGCCGAAGCGATCATAAGCAAGGGACACGAACTCATCCACCCCGGCCGAAGAGTAGGTGTAAGTTTGACGAATAATTTGTATTGATCGGTCAAAAGCTGGCAAGCATTGAGTGCTTGACAACTATGACCAGCCTGACTTCATTATTATTCCAACCAGCGGCACACCCACCCACTTTTCTGTTTCTCTCTCCTCCGTATGTTGGTGATGTGTAATAATAAGCGTGAAATACATGATCATATAGTTCTGTTTGATCAGTATTTTGTATTGACCGGTAAAAGGCTGAAAACTATGACCAGTCTGACTTCGAAAATGTAGGTCTTCCGTGTTGCCAGGTACTGAAGGTTCTTGATATCAGAAATATCAAAGAAATTCCACCACACTATGTTTTGAAAAGATGGCGAAAGAATGCTCAGAGTAAACCTTCGAAGGAAAACTATGGTTTTTCTGTTGTAGACGAAGATCTAAAATTCACCGTGCCAATAAGGTACAACTCGCTTTGTCGAACCCGGGATAGAGAAAGATGGGCTTTGCCTTATGGGTGTCATATATTCTGCGCAGATATTGCAGGCACACTTCGAAGTGATAGCAGGGATATATACCATCCTGACAGATATCCTTAAAACAGAAATAGAGCTTCGGTACTTATTTAACAGATATGAAGGCGGAGGGGAGCGCGAAGGCGACGGCGGAGCAGAGGAGAGGAAAGCGCGAGAGCAACGGCGCGGTCTCCCCCGCCCGACCGCCCGTCTCTGCTTTAAGTCTGCTGCTCCCGCTGTGGCTTGCCGCATACACGGAAGTTACTATGCGCAGAGTAAACCTTCGAAGCAGAACTTGTCGAAATTTATATAAATCACTCGGGATGCCTTGTATGCTCTGGACTAACTCGGAAGATCGCGAGAGAAAACAAAAATTGTAACATTTTTATATTCAAATTATATACAAATGGTAAAATAATTAATAGTTTCAATAGTTAGAATAATTATTTAGTTAAACGAAAAATGGATTTTAATTAGTTTTGCAAATTCTAGCATTTTTCATGTTGGATTTTTTTGTCAAATTTGAAAGTATATAGAAGTTGTTAATGTGCAAACTTAACCCTTTTCAAATTTTGGGCGCGCAGGGAGGCACCGAAATTCGAAATTAGTTTTTGGTCCCGGCCCGGGGTACTAACCGGGACCAAAGGGGCTCTAGTCCCGGTTGGTGGCACGGGCCGGGACTAGAGGCCCAGGTGTATAAAAATCGCGGCCCTCTCTCCAGGCCGAACGAACACCCCAGGACAGTGGACATGGCTTGGCGAAGCCCTGCCGGCGGCGGGAACGAGTAGACAGATCCCGCCGGCGGACCGCCGGCGGGGATGGGCTAGGGACACGGTAGACTAGGGCACACAACTTATATTAAAAAAAGGTCAGGGGCCTTGCTTACATAGATAGGGGGCGGCGTGGCCACAGGCGGCCGGCCGTACTTGCATAAAGGGGGCGGCGGCGCGGCCACAGTCGGCCGGCCGTTTTCTTGGGGGTAGCTTAGTCTAGGGGGGGCGCACCGGCGCCGATCTACTCGTCCTCCTCGTCGGAGGAGATGCACTGGTAGGGGGGTGGCTGCCATAGGTGGGCAGGCGGCTGGGCCGGGCCCGGCGGGGGCGGAGGCATCGGGGGCGCGTACGGCGGTTGCGGGGGCAGCACCTCCTGCTCCGGCGACCAAACGCCGCCGGTCCAGGCCCAGGACATGCCGTACTCCAGGCCTGGGGGGAGCGGCGGCGGCAGCGGCTGGTCCTCGGACGCCTCCCACTCGGCGTACAGCGCGTGCCACCAGGGGGTAGGCTCGGTAGGGGGCGGCGGCGGCATGGCGGCGGCGGCGGCGGCGGCGGCCACGACCCGCTCCCACCGCTTGATTTCGTCGTCGATGAAGGAGCGGCGGGAGGCCTCGCAGGCCTCCTCCATGTTGGCCCGGAGCTCGGGATCCTCCTCCCCGGAGAAGTCCTCGATGTCCTCGAGGAACCACAGCTCCCTCTCCCGGCCGGGCGGTGGCGCGGGGTAGTCGTCCACGTTCACCTCCTCGTGGGGGACGGGGATGAAGGAGCGCCGGCGCTGCTCGTGCTCCTGCTGGAACCAGGTGGCCCAGTAGGGGGAGCTGCGCGCGTACGCGCGGTCCCTGAGGAGGGGGGCCGGCAGGAGACGGCGCCGGCGGTCGATCTCCTCGTGCAGCGCCTCGCCGGTCGGGGCCGGCGGCACAGGGATCCGCTGGGGGTTCAGGTGCCACCCGTCCGGGAGGTGGACGTCTGGCCAGAACACCGGCGTGGCGTTGTTCTAGTGCCACTCGGCCTCCGTCGTCCGGATGTACCGGCGGAAGCGCTTGCCCTTGGGCGCGGCGCGGGGCGGCGGGCGTGCCGCCGGAGGTGGCGCGGGGACGCGCGGCGTCCCGCCGATGCGGACACCTCCAGGGCCGTAGCCGAAGGCCTCCGCCGGCGGGGGTGGGACGCGGCCGGCGCCGCTCGAGGAGCCTTCGTGGTCGTTCCTGGGGCGCTTGCCGGAGCCGCTCGAGAACCAGCGGGACATGGTGACTAGGGTTGCTTCGCCTTGGGTGCGGCCGGGGTGGATGGGTTGTACGGGCGGCGGGGGCCCTTTAAAAAGGACCCGGGGTGGGCTGGCATGCCAACCGGCGGCCTGAACGTGGCGGCGGTTGCAGGCGGCCATGAATGCGGGGCGGGAGCCGAGGCGTGGCGACGGTTGCAGCTGTGGCACGCGCGCGTGGGGAAGTGGGGGCGCGGGAAGACGAGGCGACAGTGGGCCCTTTGACCGCCCATGTGGTCTTAATTTAAGGGACCAGGCGAGCCAGCCACTAGGCCGCTGGCCAGTGTCCCCTTTGAACCGTTGACCGACCATAATAAAAGACGCGGGCCAGTGGGCCCTTTTGACCAAAAAATGTGGCCAGTGGGCTTAATAAAAGACGTGGGCCTCGACGCGGCTGGGGAAGGGGGAGGCCAGCTGGGGATTGGCACAGGGATCCGCTGGGGGTTCAGGTGCCAGCCGTCCGGGAGGTGGACGTCTGGCCAGAACACCGGCGTGGCGTTGTTCCAGTGCCACTCGGCCTCCGTCGTCCGGATGTACCGGCGGAAGCGCTTGCCCTTGGGCGCGGCGTGGGGCGGCGGGCGTGCCGCCGGAGGTGGCGCGGGGACGCGCGGCGTCCCGCCGATGCGGACACCTCCAGGGCCGTAGCCGAAGGCCTCCGCCGGCGGGGGTGGGACGCGGCCGGCGCCGCTCGAGGAGCCTTCGTGGTCGTTCCTGGGGCGCTTGCCGGAGCCGCTCGAGAACCAGCGGGACATGGTGACTAGGGTTGCTTCGCCTTGGGCGCGGCCGGGGTGGATGGGTTGTACGGGCGGCGGGGGCCCTTTAAAAAGGACCCGGGGTGGGCTGGCATGCCAACCGGCGGCCTGAACGTGGCGGCGGTTGCAGGCGGCCATGAATGCGGGGCGGGAGCCGAGGCGTGGCGGCGGTTGCAGCTGTGGCACGCGCGCGTGGGGAAGTGGGGGCGCGGGAAGCCGAGGCGGGGCGGGAAGACGAGGCGACAGTGGGCCCTTTGACCGCCCCTGTGGTCTTAATTTAAGGGACCAGGCGAGCCAGCCACTAGGCCGCTGGCCAGTGGCCCCTTCGAACCGTTGACCGACCATAATAAAAGACGCGGGCCAGTGGGCCCTTTTGACCAAAAAATGTGGCTAGTGGGCTTAATAAAAGACGTGGGCCTGGACGCGGCTGGGGAAGGGGAGGCCAGCTGGGGATTGGGAGACAGGAGCCCAAAAAACGAAACGAAAAAAAACCTGCCGCGGCAGGGGAAAATTGACGGCTATTTTTTTTTTGAAAGTATCCATCCCGGTCACTTGAACGAACCGGGACGAACTCCCTGGCCGACCCCTGGCCCAAGTTCGCCACGTGGCCTATCCTTACCATCCCGCGACCTGGCACAACCGGGACCAATGGGGGAGGGCCATTTGTCCCGGCTAGTCTATCCCGGTTGCATAACCGGGACAACTGGCCCTTACGACCCGGGACAAAAGACCCTGTTTCCACTAGTGCCATGGTGCTCGAGGAGATGCACGTCAATGACGGAAGCCGGTTCTGGTCGGACCATCTGTTCCACAAGATCGCAAGATGGCGAGCCGATGCCGTACAGAGGAGGAACGTGCCGGACACGAGCGGCTTTCGGGTGTACCAGCTGGCTAACGGTGCGGTAGATTCTGAGAAGGATCAACCGTTTTACGGATGAGAATTGCTAGATCTTCCTCAACTTTGCTGATGAACGCAGTGTTAATGCTTCATCTTAAAATTTGTTTCTCATCAACTTAATGGAGGCAGTTTTATTTGAATTTGGCTTGTTACTTTGTTAGTCATCAGCACACACGATGGGCTGATCCTGTCATGGGTCATATGGTTCTTATGATCAGAAAGACAAAACCTCTGGAACGCAACAAACAACTGCAGCTTGCTGCTAAGTCTATGAAAGATCCAATAGGTCAACTAGAAGGGCGGTGAATACGCGAGGTTGCGGATTTAAATAAAGTTAGTTACTTTTAACAACATGTTTTGTACTTATTGCCTGAAATACTCTAACCATTCAAACTACAAAGATAATCTTGCAGAAAAGAACTTCCTCTGTCCCATATTATAAGACGTTTTGGCAAACTAATTTAGCTAGCCAAAACAACTTATAATATGGAACGGGGGGAGCATATATATTATAAAGAACGATTTTGCTAAATCTCAGTCGACTGAGATTTTCTCAAGTTTTAGTCACTTCTGGACAAAGTGTAACCGCAGTTCGAAAAAAGTGCAATTACACTTTTCTAGACAAAATAGTGTAACCGTTTTTTTTAGAAAAGGGGTTTATTCCCCATCGTCTGTATCGAGTGATGCACACAACTTTTTATTACTTATTTAGTTCCAGCGTGTCAAAAGCTTACAATTTCAAACTCCTTACATCCCTCGATACAACAATAGAACTACGAAAGCCTATTAATATGTTGCCACGTATGATGGGAGAAAAAAAAATACTGTGCCACCGTAATGAGACGTCTGCAGCCATCCACCACAAGTTCTCTCTGGTCCGAACGCAGTAAGAAGGCCCATAGCTGGATCCAATGAGCAGGTGAGAAGATAACCTGTAAAACATGAAAGTGATCTTTCCTGTAAAAAACAACATCATTCCTACAATTCCAAATGGCCCAACAAATGGCCGACACTCCAATTCTAATCCTACCCTTAGTCTTCTTATCAATCCCGTTTAAACAATTCTCAAACATATTAGTCAAGTTGGAGGGGGGAGGGATGTTATAATTACAAAAAATCACTCGCTAAACAAGTTTAGCAAAAGGGCAAGAAATAAAAAAATGTTCCACAGACTCCTCATTCCCACAAAAGGAACAATGTGTGTCTCCTTTCCACCCTTTTTAGCAAGATTATCTCTAGTCGGCAAAACCTTTCTATCCAAAAACCACATGAAAATTTTAAACTTGATAGGAATCTTCAATTTCCACAAGTAAGTTTTGAGAAAAATGACATGACCATTCATCATATCCTCATACATAGATTTAACCGAGAACATCCCATTCTGTCTCAAATTCCAATGAAACTTATCCTCAGTGAAAACAAGAGAAACGTTCAATAAACGCAAACATAGTGAGACCACATATCCCAAGTATTACCCACCAAATTTCTACGAAAAGAAATATTAATTGGTGGATCATTGTGAAATACCTCACGAACTGAAACATTCTTATATTGCACAATATTATAGAGGAGAGGATATTGATCTGAGAGAGGAGTTGACCCTAACCAAGTGTCTTCCAGAATCTAATTACCTCCCCATTCCCAACTTTAAAAGAACCTCTACAAAAGAAGTCATTCTTAACTCTCATTAGACCTTTTCAAAAGGGAGAATCATTAGGTTGTGCTTCAACATGAGCTAAAGATTTACTATGAAGGTATTTGTTCTACAATAATCCCTGCCAAACACCCTCTTCCGTAAGAATCTTAAACAGCCATTTACCTAATAAACACTTATTTTTCAGCTCAACCACTTCCACCCCTAATCCACCCCGATTCTTAGGTCTACAAATAATATTCCATTTTGTTAACCTATATTTGTGTTTTGTCTCATCACTCTGCCAGAAAAATCTCGATCTATAAAAATCCAGCCTCTTGCGAGCTCCAATAGGAATTTCCAAAAAAGAAAGCATAAACATGGGTAAACTAGAAAGAACAGAATTAAACAGCACTAAGAGATCCCCATACGACACGAGTTTACCCTTCCAACACCCAAGTTTGTCCTCAAACCGACTCTCTACTGGGTGCCACTCTGAATTTTTAAGTTTCCTGTGATGGATAGGTATTCCTAAATATTTAAAAGGTAGAGATCCAGATTCACAACCAAAAATTTGTTTGTACTAATTTTCTACCTCCTTAGCCTTTCCAAAACAAAAAACTTCACTCTTGTGGAAGTTAATCTTGAGACCCGAAAGTTGCTCAAATATACACAAAATTAACTTAAGATTTAGAGCCATGTCTAGATCATGCTCTAAAAATAAGATGGTATCATCTGCATACTGGAGAATAGACAAACCTCCATCAACTAGGTTAGGGATTATACCTCCAATTTGTCCATTTTCCTTAGCCCTAGCAATAAGAATATCTAACATGTCTACAACAATATTAAAAAGGATAGGAGATAGAGGATCCCCCTGCCTAAGTCCTTTTTTAGTCCGAAAATAATGACCAATATCATCATTTATCCGAATACCTACACTTCCTCACTGAACAAACTACATAATAATTTTGTACCACTCCTATGCAAACCCTTTCATACGCAAAGCTTGTTGGAGAAAGGGCCATTTGACCTTATCATACGCCTTCTCAAAATCAATTTTAAAAATAACTCCATCCAATTTCTTCCTCTTAAGTTCATGGATGGCTTCGTGAAGGACAACAACTCCTTCTAAGATGTTTCTCCCAGGCATGAACGCTGACTGAGAAGGTCTAACAACCTTATTCACAATTTGGGTAATACGATTAGTACCCACCTTTGTGAAAATCTTAAAACTAATATTGAGTAGGCATATAGGTCAGTACTGCTGGATTTGAACTACATTCTCTTTCTTAGGAAGCAAACTAGTCACTCCAAAGTTCAGTTTAAACAACTGAAGAATACCTTGCTTTAACTGGTCAAACATGGCCATCAGATCAAATTTAATAATTTCCCAGAAAGTCTTATAAAACTTTGTCGGGAACCCGTCTGGTCCAGGAGCCTTATTTAGTTCCATTTGCGATATTGCCTCAAACACTTCTTCCTCTAAGAAATCTGAAGTGACGATATTGTTTTCCTCCCGAGATAACTGCGGTATATCCATAGTATGACTCTCCACTAAGGAAATATTATTAGGAACCGACGGCCCAAATAACTTCATATAATATTCAGTAATATAAGTTTTTAAGTTTTCATCTCCAACAATTGTTCCCTCATCTTGCTCTAGATGGAAAATCAATTTCTTACGATGATTCCCATTAGCAATGAGATGAAAATATTTAGGATTATCTCCCCCCTCCTGAATGTGTTTAACTTTATCCCTCCGCGCCCACTTACTCTCTTCATCTCTACGAAGAGAACATAAACGATCATTAGCATCATGAGGATGCTCCCTCTCGGCCGAAGACAGAGGAGTACTCTCTGCTCTAAGATTAAGCTCATCAATAATCTTAAGCAAACTATCTCTTTCAAACCTATACCTACCACTAAGATTCTTATCCCACCCCTTTAGGAAACGTCTTAGATTCCTAAATTTATCCTGCCATCTCTCAATAACCGAATCACCTTTGACTACCTCATCCCAAACCGAAGCAACCATCCATTTTAAGCCACGAAGCTCAAAAGTTTTTTTATTCCCTATATGAGCACGGTCCCCAAAATCCAAAAGGAGGGGTGTATGATCTGATCCGTTCCTGGTCAAAGCTCGAACAGTAGCTAGAGGATACTTATGTTCCCACTCCACCAAAGTTACATTGGCCCTCCTACTTGCCCATGTGTACTGCCTACCCGATAACTCAATCTCCTTTAAGTCTAAACTATGAATAATAGCATTGAACATGAGTGGCCATCTAGGATTATAATTACTATTGTTCTTCTCTTCAGGCTTTCGTATTAGATAAAAATCCCCACCCACCAACAAAGATAGTGTTTCATTCTCACAAATACGCACAAGCTCTGATAATAATTGAGGTTTAAAATCATCTTGAGCAGCACCATACACCGAAACTAAAACCCACTCGAAACCATCATGCTTAGACTTGACAAAACGTTTAACAGAAAAATACCCAACATCCACATTCTTAACCTCAATAGTCATAGAGTTTATACCAATCAACATGCCTCCTGATCTACCTCTAGGTGGTAAACAAAACCACACAAAATCCAAGCCCGAAGCTAGATGATTAGGAAAAGTGGATGCAAAATGTGATCTCCCTGTTTCCGACAAAGCAAGAAAATGTAGTTTCTTTCACGAATACTTTCTTGAACAAAGTGATGCTTACCCGAGTCACAAAAATCCTCACAATTCCAAAACATACCACATAGATTATGCATCTTGATTCTTTCTATTATGATTAATCCGAACACTCCTACGTTCGTTAGCCAAGGAATAATCTTTCTTATTCCTTGTACGTTTAACTTTCTCCACATTAACCACTAAATAAATTGGAGAAGCAATACCATCAAAATAATCTTCTTCAACCAAATACTCGATGAGACTAGCAGCCTTATTATGAATTAAACTACGAGGTGGGTCATCATAAATGTTATCCAAATTTTTATGCAGCATTGAAATAGTTTTGTTTAAATCTCCTTCTTTAATCAACTTAGCATACTCAGTTCTCATAGCATTAGAAGACCCCAAAGAAACCCCTAAGCTAGCAGCCCTCTCCGCAATATCACTATCAGAAAAAGACAAAATAGAAATACTTTTATGTGCACTCATACCTGCCCCGGAGTCCCTCTTAGCCGTCAGCATCATAGCCCTCTCCAACTGCGTGTCGTCCGCATTATGTTGCGCACAAATACGTCCACTCTAATGAATGCTCGAGCCAGCCGCGTCAAGAATCCCTCCAAAGTCCTCCACTAGCTTCCTCGATACTCCAATTTTAGAAGTGACAGAACCACCAAACGGGAAAGCGGGCATCGGTGTGCATAGCGCACTGTGATCATTAGCCTTGCGCCTGGAAATTGGAGAGTTTCCGACAGTTATGGTACTATCGATTTCGCCGAGTATCCACGATCGAAACATAAAACGTGATGTCGCTGGCCCCACGGTGGGCGCCAACTGTCGAGACATTGTAGTAGAGTTCATAAACGGAGGTGCCATGAGACTACTGGTAGAGAAGTGGGGGGACGTGGTAGTACGACAACCAGGAACACCAAATTACCCAGGTTTGGTACCTCGCAACTAGGCGGCGTTCCTATTCCTGCAATCTCACTAAATTAGGGATGAAGCCTAAAGTATACAAAGTACAATGTGAGTAGGGTTTCGCTGACTCGACGAGGATCAACTTCTCGGCGAGTTGGTTTCTAGCTAATTGTCCTCATTCTTTCTTCTCTCCCGTTCGGCTTTATATAGATAGCCGGGTTAGGGCTTACAGAAAGGAAACCTAGAAAACTACAGAAAGTATCTAACTTAGAAAGTAAGGAATCCACCTTCTACTCCAAGCCGCACCACTTTGGGCCGTGGTCCGGGTTCTTCTACAATCCGGCTTCTGCGCGTAAGCTTACTGGGCCGCTGTCGAGACATCGTAGTAGAATTCATAGACGGGGGTGCCATGAGACTATCGATAGAGACGTGGGGGGACGTGGTTGTGCGAAGGACAATGACACAGGGTTTTTACCCAGGTTCGGTACGGCGCAGTAATGCGACGTTCCTACTCCTGCAATCTCACTATTCAGGACTAAAGCCTGGAAATACAGAGTACAATGTGAGGTTCTATTAGCTGCTCGTCAAGGATCAACCTCTCGGCGAGTTAGCCTTTAGCTTCTTGTCTATCTATCATATCTCCCGTCCGGCTTTATATAATAGCCGGATTAGGGTATACAGAGTAGGAAACCTACAAGACTACGGTAACTCTTAACTTGGAAAGTAAGAAATCCGCCTTGTACTCCAAGCCAGATCACGTGGGTCGTGATCCGGGTTCTTCTAGAATCTGGCTTCTGTGCGTCAGCTTACTGGGCCGCCCAATGGACCGTAATCCACTACCACTTGGGCCACCCGGGTAATCCGACACTTTAGACTACCATCTGATATACCCCTAATCGGTATATATCCGACAGTAGCCCCCAAGAAGGATTAAGACTCCGATTCGCCGTCTTTCGCCAAATGCATCTTTTCCGAGAAATATCGGCCTACAGTCTTGATTCTTCTTTTTCTCCTCAAAGATTGTTGTAGCGCAAAACTCGGAATCCAGGAAATCCGGCTTTTCTCACACGATCCTTCGTGAAGAAGGAACTTCCTACGTCAGCGCTTTAACCTTGCTGACGTAAGGGACGTTTGGGTTACAGGTGGGAAACCCAGAAACATATCTCTGACCGATTCTCGCGGGAAACGAGGAGATAGCAATAATCACCCGTCGTTTCATTTCCCGGAATTTCCGGCGAGTGACACGCGTTGATCATCCAACGGTCAAAAGAGTCGTTAACACGCATGGTGACGGGGTTCCGGCTACAAATAGCCGTCTTCGTCCTCCGTAGAAATCTTCCGCTCTCACTTCGCAGCACACCATTTCCAGCGCCCAAAATTCCCGCAGAGCAACTCCCGAGCACTCGAACGCACCCGAGACCTCACCGGAGCGACCGAGCACCGCCCCTCGATGGCATCACCAAGTTCTTCCCCGGCCCGCACCGTCGCGAAAGACATCGACGAGATAATCGACACAATGGATCCACAGTTGGATTCTCCGGTGCACGCCTCTGGCGACGAGCCGGTGAAAGCCACATGCGGCGCGGAGGGCGAGGAAATCCCTTTCGCCTCCGCGGATCTTGCGGGATCTTCTTCCGCGCCTCCCCCGCCGTTCGCGCCCGAGACGGCGGAGGAAAAAATCGCGCTCGTCGGAGACGAGCTCGCGGCTGCGGAGGCCGCAGTGTCCGCCGCCGCCAGAGCCGAAGAAGAGGCGGAAACTGCCGGCAACTCGAGTGCCAGCAGTATTCCGCCATCCCTCCTTCCGACAATGGAGAAGGAGGGGCTCGTGTTGAAGGGAAAGTGGCGGCTCCCGGAGGACGAGACCGAGCCCATGCCGAAGGACGGAGAACGCGTCCTCCTCTCCTCCCATATTCAGAGAGGTATGGGCCTTCCGCCGTCCGCCTTCTTCCTCCAAATCCTAGCCCATTACAACATCCAACCCACAATCTGCCACCCAACTCCATCCTCTATTTAGCCGGATTTCAGGCCCTTTTTGAGGGATATCTAGGTATAGCACTGTTGGGGCGCGTAGAGATAAACGAAAACTTTTCCTACGCAAAGCTCCCAAGATCTAGCCGAGGTAGAAGGCCACGAGTATTACCACTAGACGCGCAGGTGCGGATTATCGATGTAGCGCGTCGGGTCGGGGCAGTGCAGTCCCACGATCCGGTCCGGCCGATCCAATCCCTCGAACGTCGAAGTGCTGAACGTACAGCACCTCTGCCGGTATCCACACGTACGAGGAGGAGCTCCGACGGCGGACTGCTAGGTCCGGTGCGGCGGCTGGACTGAGTGGGGCTAGGGTTCCCAACGCATGGGAGAGTGGACTTACTTGCCCGCTGGGCAACCTGCGCCCCTCTTTATATAGCGTACGGTAATGGGCTGCACAACACTTGTGGCCCATTCCCTCTGTGAGTCCGACTCACTAACTCAGTCCATTTCCGGTTCGGGTCCAACCCAACCAATACTTGCTCCCGCTCTTAAGTGTGTGACCCTGCAGGCTCATGGCGACATGGACACGATTGGAGTCCTACTCCCAATCGATCAATCGGTAGCGGCTCCTAGCAGAACGTGCCGACTCCCAAGTCCCATTGAGTCATGACGACATACCTTTCAATGTGATATTCATCTTAGTCCTTTTTGCCTCACGATATACCTTGTCGAACTATAGGCGATTCATCGTCATCCCTTTAATAGTTCAACTCTCTTCTCGATCCGTGATATGTGATTCATCTGACTAACTCTTAGTCAACCGACATAGTTAACACTTAACTGAGTCGCGCATGGCCATGCTTCCTGAATCATATCACTCGAGAGGGCCCAGAGAATATCTCTCCATTCGGAGGGGCAAAATCCCATCTTGATTATCCACATCACGCAGCTTGCTTTTCATTCGACCCGAACTCTGCCTTTATAGTTGCCTTGTCACAGAACAACGTTTGACAGAACCTAAGTCGGTGATCCACAACTTGGATTGTGCGATAACCTCAGGTCTAAGGATTACATTGATTGAGACATGCAAATGACGACTTGATCGTTGCATCTCAATGTGGGTCAGTCCGACTTGCTAAACTCTTTAGCCAAGTCCGTGAACGTTGGAATGGCATCACCATGCCCATGACAAGTGGAACCGTGTCATCAGCCAACACTCACATTAGTCTAGGATGTGTGTCCAGCACAACCTTAACGACCAAGGACAATTAGTATGAACAACATGAATATATAGTTCCACAATCGAATCACATATTCAATGACATATATCAGATGTTCAAAACAAGGACAACTTAATAACTTTATGAATACAATGGGAATAACATCATACATGATTGCCTCTAGGGCATATTCCCAACAGTCTCCCACTTGCACTAGAGTCAATCATCCTGGCATCATATGCCTAGGCATCTAATGCCCATGCCTCTCGTGTGCGCCTCATGCTTAGGCTGTGGTAGCGCCTTTGTCAACGGATCTGCAATGTTTGCATCCGTGTGTACTTTGCATAACTTGATATCACCTTGTTCGACAAACTGGCGAATGAGGTGGTACCGCATGAGTATATGTTTGTTCTTCTGGTGTTGTCTAGGTTCCTTGGCTTGTGCGATAGCACCATTGTTGTCACAATATACGTCCAAAGGATTGGACGCGCCCTGAACCACACCAAGATCAATCAGGAGGTTCCTGATCCAAACAGCTTCCTTTGCCGCCTCTGAGGCAGCAATATACTCAGCCTCTGTTGTAGATGCAGACACCGTATCTTGCTTGGAACTCTTCCAGCTCACAGCTCCTCCGTTCATTACGAACACGTATCCCGATTGCGAACGAGAATCATCTGAGTCGGTGAGATAACTCGCATCCGTGTAACCCTTTACACTGAATTCCTCATCACCTCCATAAACTAGGAACATTTCCTTAGTATTTCTCAAATACTTAAGGATGTTTTTAACCGCTGCCCAGTGGGCTTCGCCAGGGTCAGCCTGGTATCTGCTCGTAACACTTAGAGCATAGGAAACATCTGGCCTAGTACAAATCATGGCATACATGATGGATCCGATTGCCGAAGCATACGGGATCACACTCATCCGACTTCGCTCATCAGTCGTCGAAGGACACTGAGTCTTGCTAAGTTTTATACCATGGGACATCGGCAAGAATCCCTTCTTGGACTCTTGCATTTTGAATTTCTTCAAAACCTTGTCCAGATAAGTACTCTGACTCAATCCAATGAGCCGCCTGGATCTATCTCTATAGATCCTGATTCCTAATATGTAAGTTGCCTCACCCAAATCCTTCATTGAGAAACTCCTTTCCAATGACTCTTTGGTTTCTTGCAACATTATGACATCATTTCCAATCAGCAATATGTCATCCACATATAAGATTAGAAAGTTTACTTTGCTCCCACTAAACTTCTTGTATAAACAAGAATCATGATCGCTCTTGATGAAGCCAAACGATTTGACTACCTCATCAAAGCGAATGTTCCAACTCCGAGATGCTTGCTTCAACCCATAAATGGATTTCTGAAGTTTGCATACCTTGTCAACATTAGCTGGATCGACAAAACCTTCGGGCTGTATCATATACACGTCCTCAGTTAAATTTCCATTAAGGAAAGCTGTCTTGACATCCATCTGCCATATCTCATAGTCGAAATAGGCTGCTATGGCTAACATGATCCGAATTGATTTAAGCATCGCTACGGGCGAGAAGGTCTCGTCGTAGTCAACTCCTTGAACCTGTCGGAACCCCTTCGCGACAAGTCGTGCTTTATAGACGGAAATATTTCCATCCATATCAATTTTCTTCTTAAAGACCCATTTGCACTCGACGGGTCTTGCACCGTCAGGCAGATCAACCAAATTCCAAACTTGGTTTTCATCCATGGACTTTAACTCGGATCTCATGGCTCCAAGCCATGACTCGGAATCAGATCCCACCATCGCTTCCGAATAAGTTGCCGGCTCATTACTGTCTAACAGTAAAACATCTCGAGCACTCTGTAATCTGGCAGATCTCCGTGGTTCAGGTGCTGTTACCGGTGTAGGTACCACGACCGGCTCAGCCTCCAAGGCATTCGCCGACTCGCCCCTAGCCGGTTCCTCTCGAATTTCTTCGAGTTGCACTGTGCTCCCACTGACTTCCCGACCGAGAAACTCTTTCTCAAGGAAGACACCATTCCGAGCGACAAACACTTTGCCCTCTTCCCGGTTGTAGAAGTAGTACCCCAAGGTTTCCCTCGGATACCCCACGAAAATACACTTATCCGACTTGGGCGTGAGCTTGTCCGACTGAAGTCGCTTGACAAATGCTTCACAACCCCAAATCTTAAGAAAAGACAAACTTGGCTTCTTGCCCGTCCACATCTCATGTGGTGTCTTCTCTACTGACTTTGATGGTACTCTGTTTAGTGTGAAAGCTGCAGTTTCTAGACAATAACCCCAAAATGATAAAGGTAGATCTGTCCGACTCATCATTGATCGTACCATGTCCAACAAGGTCCGATTTCTCCGTTCCGATACACCGTTTCTCTGCGGTGTACCCGGCGGAGTGAGTTGAGGAACTATTCCACAACTCTTTAGATGGTCATCAAACTCATGGCTCATGTACTCGCCTCCACGGTCCGACCGTAGAAACTTTATTTTCTTGCCGAGCTGATTTTGTACCTCATTCTGGAATTCCTTGAACTTTTCAAAGGCTTCCGACTTGTGTTTCATTAAATAGATATATCCATACCTACTCAAATCATCAGTGAAGGTAATGAAGTACTCATAACCACCTCTGGCTGTCGTGCTCATTGGACCACATACATCACTATGTATTAGTTCCAACAAGTCGGACGCCCTTTCACAACTCCTTGCAAAAGGTGTCTTGGTCATCTTGCCTAGTAGGCATGATTCACATGTCTCGAATGACTCTAAGTCAAATGAAGTTAGAAGTCCATCATCATGGAGCTTCTTCATGCGCTTCCAACTTATATGACCAAGCCGACAGTGCCAAAAGTAAGTCATATTCAGATCATTTGGTTTCAACCTTTTAACATTTATGTTATAGACCGATTCACTATCAAGATTTAAAATAAATAACCCGTTCTGAACGGGTGCAAAGCCGTGAAACATATCTTTCAAATATAAAGAACAACCATTATTCTTAATATTCGACTCATAACCTTGTCTCATCAAACATGAGGCGGAAATAATGTTTCGACTAAGCGCTGGAACATAATAACAATTATTTAGTTCCAAAATAAATCCTGAAGGTAAATGAAGTTGCATCGTGCCGACTTCCAACGCAGCGACTCTCGCCTTGTTGCCGACCCGAATATCAACCTCTCCTCTTGCCACGCTCCTAGTTCTTACCAGCCCCTGCAACGAGTTGCAAATGTGAATGACTGATCCGGTATCATATACCCAAGAACTATTAGGTGCATCAGCAAGATAAATGTCTATAACATTGCACACAAGTGTACCTGAGTCGGAAGTCATACCTCCACTCTTGGCCTTGTCAGCCAAATACTTGGTGCAATTCCTCTTCCAGTGGCCATCCTGCTTGCAATAGAAGCAATTGGCTCCGGCTGTAGGAGAAGGCTTAGTCTTTGAGGAAGCGCTCTGGACAGGGCCATGGGCGTTGCCTCCTGACTTATCCTTCTTCTTCTTAGTCCAAGAACTCTTCTTGAACTTAGCCTTATTCTGCACCATCAACACTTGACTGGTGCCTTTCTTGATATCAGCCTCTGCCGTTTTGAGCATCCCATGTAATTCAGTGATACTCTTATCCATACCATGCATATGGTAGTTCGAGATGAACGGACCATACGCACTAGGAAGAGAGTTCAGAATTATATCAGTGGCGATCTCTTCTTTAATTGAAAAGCCCAAGCGATCCAAAGACTGTATGTAACCAATCATCTTGATTACATGCGGACTCAGTGGATCGCCGTCTTTCAGCTTACAGCCAAGCAAAGCTTGAGAGACTTGATACCTCTCAGTCCTTGCTTGAGCCTGGAACATACTTTTGAGGCTTTCGATCATATCGTAGGCCTCAACATTTTCGAACTGCTGCTGCAAGTCCGGTTCCATGTGTGCAAGCATAAGACAGCTAATCTCCGTAGACTCATCTCTAGTCTTACGGTAGGCATTTGTGACAGCGACAGTCGCATCGTCATCAGGCTCATCTGGAAGTGGAGTTTCTAGAACATGTTCTTTCTTGTCATGCTTGAGGACTATCCTCAGATTACGATACCAGTTGGTGAAATTAATTCCATTAAGCTTATCTTTCTCTAGGATTGACCTCAACGCAAAAGTGGACAACTGAGGAAGGTTGCTAGGTGCCATTGATCTACAACAGAAAATACGCAAAAACACTTAAGACATGTATTCATAAAAGAGCAGTCATATTAAACGTTTTAATACTTATGCTCCCACTAGAACCAACATCCCTCCGATGGTTGCTAAGTGATTCAGGACCCTAAATAAGCAAGCCGACTAGTGAGCTTTAGCATCACCGCTAGCCGTCAAGTGATCTAGGTAGGCAACACCTTGCCAATCGTATCTCTATACGACTCCTGTTAGTTGGGTGACATCACATGCCCCGGCTCCCAACCTACCTCGCCCCGAGCCCCACAACCGTTGTGATGGACTCGTCTAGATTACCAAGTGCTTCTGCTTGTAAGAGTCCGACTCAAACCCACCTAACCGGAAAGAATTGGTAGCACCTCAATTTTATGAGCCCACTACCAAGAATGTCCGACTTGTGATGGTGCAGCACTGGCGGGGCGACCGACTAGACCTTCTTTGAGGGATTAAAGAATCTACCAACTATCTAAATAGAGGTAAATAGAGACATAACAATAACACAAATAAAACAATTATAATGTGAAATGGTATGGCTCTCTTCATGGTGATCTCCATCTCCACAAAGCTTGCAAGTCGACACGTGCCAACTCTTGTCACGTGCCATCTTACTCCATGTAGCCGACTTGTACATCGACTTGCATGCCTTCCGGGTTCTCCAACAAGCTACACTAGCTAAGTAAAAGAAATTTACATAGAGAATCCGACACGCAGGCCGGTATACAATAAAATGACAGCACCTAGGCTCCAGCCGGCTGACAAAAACATGATACGCAGATCATGTATGGATTACACACATCACATGCACATAAGCCATACCATTCACAACTTCCTGCAAAAACAAGTTATGCATAGATACGATATCTACCGGCGTTGTGAAACTCGCAACGACATCTAAGGCGCTACGACAGGACGATTTCGGAAAACGCAGATCTCATCTGCATTCCGATCATGGATTTCTTCATCGGATAAAACGATTTTACCCGAATCTGATCCGTATTCCGATTCGACCAAACTCTTTGATCTTCGATCACCGCAACTGGATTTATGTGTCACGGTATACCCCGATGGCGGAAACCGACCGGTAGGGGTAAGTTGTTCCACGACCTTAGCAGTATGATCACGGAAACCAGATCATCCATTAACCCCGAGTACGATTGATCCAATCAACCTTGTACAAAACCGATCTATCTCATAGACCGACCACCAAAACAGCAATTAGATCACATCTAACGCTAACTACATATCACATATGTACGGATCTCGGGCCTAATACCAGAAGCTACCGCTCTGATACCACTGTTGGGGCGCGTAGAGATAAACGAAAACTTTTCCTACGCAAAGCTCCCAAGATCTAGCCGAGGTAGAAGGCCACGAGTATTACCACTAGACGCGCAGGTGCGGATTATCGATGTAGCGCGTCGGGTCGGGGCAGTGCAGTCCCACGATCCGGTCCGGCCGATCCAATCCCTCGAACGTCGAAGTGCTGAACGTACAGCACCTCTGCCGGTATCCACACGTACGAGGAGGAGCTCCGACGGCGGACTGCTAGGTCCGGTGCGGCGGCTGGACTGAGTGGGGCTAGGGTTCCCAACGCATGGGAGAGTGGACTTACTTGCCCGCTGGGCAACCTGCGCCCCTCTTTATATAGCGTACGGTAATGGGCTGCACAACACTTGTGGCCCATTCCCTCTGTGAGTCCGACTCACTAACTCAGTCCATTTCCGGTTCGGGTCCAACCCAACCAATACTTGCTCCCGCTCTTAAGTGTGTGACCCTGCAGGCTCATGGCGACATGGACACGATTGGAGTCCTACTCCCAATCGATCAATCGGTAGCGGCTCCTAGCAGAACGTGCCGACTCCCAAGTCCCATTGAGTCATGACGACATACCTTTCAATGTGATATTCATCTTAGTCCTTTTTGCCTCACGATATACCTTGTCGAACTATAGGCGATTCATCGTCATCCCTTTAATAGTTCAACTCTCTTCTCGATCCGTGATATGTGATTCATCTGACTAACTCTTAGTCAACCGACATAGTTAACACTTAACTGAGTCGCGCATGGCCATGCTTCCTGAATCATATCACTCGAGAGGGCCCAGAGAATATCTCTCCATTCGGAGGGGCAAAATCCCATCTTGATTATCCACATCACGCAGCTTGCTTTTCATTCGACCCGAACTCTGCCTTTATAGTTGCCTTGTCACAGAACAACGTTTGACAGAACCTAAGTCGGTGATCCACAACTTGGATTGTGCGATAACCTCAGGTCTAAGGATTACATTGATTGAGACATGCAAATGACGACTTGATCGTTGCATCTCAATGTGGGTCAGTCCGACTTGCTAAACTCTTTAGCCAAGTCCGTGAACGTTGGAATGGCATCACCATGCCCATGACAAGTGGAACCGTGTCATCAGCCAACACTCACATTAGTCTAGGATGTGTGTCCAGCACAACCTTAACGACCAAGGACAATTAGTATGAACAACATGAATATATAGTTCCACAATCGAATCACATATTCAATGACATATATCAGATGTTCAAAACAAGGACAACTTAATAACTTTATGAATACAATGGGAATAACATCATACATGATTGCCTCTAGGGCATATTCCCAACAAGCACATAGGTTAGATTTCTGGCTTTATTGTTTTGGGGTTAAGCGGAACTCTTCGGAGGGCGCACTCCCAACTTGTGGGACCATTTCCTTCACTCTTCGGAGATTTAGGGAGGACTGGTTCCCCAAGATTAAAACATCGGAATCCGTCAAATTTTGGACGGGTTCCTTCTTTTATCACCCCGACGTTCCCTTTCCTGGGAAAACCACCGGGGTTCCACCTTTCTCGAACACCGCCGGGGTTCCACTGGGGAACTGAAGCAGTTCAAAGACTGCCGCCGGATCTTCTTAGGATCAAGTGGCGCATCGCGAAACTCGTCGCTTCTGATCCGCCTCTAACCGGCATGGACACAGTCCTTTGCTGGTTAGAAAGGCGGATTCAGCCTTTGGCGAATCACGGCGCTCGCCTTCTCTGCGAATACTCGGGAGATGGCGATGCTATGCGCACAACCGACAAGGTTTGGTCGGCAAAGGATTTGCGAAAACGTGCAAATCAATTGGTCGCATCCCGCGACCAATATGATGAAAGCCGGCCAATGTATACGGCCGAGAATCCGGCTCCCAAGGTACAGCTTTTTGCCTTTTGGGTTTAAATCCTTTTCGTTTACTCGGTTTTCATGCTTTTAACTCAGCTTTTGCCTTCTTAACAGATTGCCGATCTTCCTGAGTCGGAACTTGCTTCCGATGCCGATCTGGAAGCCTTGCGCGCCGCCTTTGCTGGTGGACGTAAGCGCAAGAAGATTTCCACTTCTCAGGAAGTCATTGACCTTGACGGGGTCCCCGTCGTCACCTCCAGGTTTGAACATCTGGGTTGTCAGGATTTTCTTCCTTTACCTCGGAGTTTAACTTTCCGGCTTTTCTCCTTTTTAGCCTGCCTCCCTCTACTCTTAAGCCGAAAAAGCTGAAGAGGCACAAGGTTGTGGCCAGCAGAGGCCCACACCCTTCTCCTACTACCGCTCCAGATACACCAATCGCAGCAACAGAAGAGCATGCTACAGCCCCCAACACCGAATCCCTGCAGACCACCAGCCCATTGTGCCGGAAACGGACACGAGGGAAAGGGCGGTCCCTGAGGTGGGAGGTCCTTCTCGGATAACTGAGGAGGAGATTCCCACTTTTGACAAGGATTTCAAGAATATCAGCGATGGCCTTAGCGCGGTCGGAACTATTTTTGTTGAGTACGCAAAAGAGTTCACCGAAAACTTGGCAGGTTTACAGCGGATAAGCCAGGTATTATCTCTAGCCCCCAAGCAGCAAGTTAAAATGTATACTTTTCACTTAGTGCTTTCATAATCATGCTTGTTTCTAACTTAAGCTTTCTGGTTCATTTTCGTGTTTCAGCAAACCGCTGAAACCATAAACATGGAAGTTTTCAACAAGCTAACTGTCAAGAATAAGGAGGTTAGAAGCCTTCTCTCTATTCTTGAAGTTAAGGAGACGGAGCTGGCATCGTTTCAGCTACAACTTGAGGAAACAACAGGTATAATTTTAACTTCTCTGAAGTTTTTTGTCCATAATTTTTTCTAAGTACTTTTTTTCCGAGTTTTCTTAACCCAGAATTTTCTCCTTGCTTTTCACCTGCCTTGGCGAAAGCCAAGCAAATAGCTGAAGATGCCGGCAATGCCGATAATCTCCGCCGGGAGAACTTGGACCTTCACAAGGAACTTGTGAAGGCTCAAAAAGATCTGGAGGCTAGCCATCTGGCTCTTGGAATTGCGCAATCCAAGGCCTCCCAACAAGCGGACAAGGACAAGGCTACTATCCAAGATTTGGAGACCGCCTTGAACCTGCGCCTGGAGGAAGGCTCCGAGATGGACAAGATCCTCGGTAAGTTATCAACTTTTACCCGATTTCCTATGGCTTAACTTCTTTCTCTGCGTTTTCACTAACCCTTCGGTTATTTGTCTGAAAAAACAGGAGATGACCCAGATCTTACTCGGATTAAAAAAATCTGAGCTTTTGGGAAGGTGTTCACTGCGATCAGGGCTGCAAGCATGCAGCTGGTCAACAAGTACCTTCCCGCAAGGACTGGGGAATTCTCGGGAGTTGAGAAACTTCCGGAAGCTATCCTGGAGGTGGCGGAATCCAAGGAATCCACCTTGCGTTCCGCAGCACGGGGTGGTGCACGCATGGCCTTAGGCCTTATGCGTATGCATTATCCCAGTGCCAAATCTTGGCGCGTGGCGTCCGGTATCCCTCTTGGATACTCGGAGACCCAGTGGACCACCATCTTTGATGAAATCAAGGGTCACACCGCCAAGATCGCCTCTATGGTGAACATCTCCATCGCCTATCCAGAAGAAGAGATTCCAGAAGCCCCCGAGAACGACATCAGTGAAGAAGACTCGGATGCCTGAAGGATTCTTCTTAACATGGATGGTGGGAATAGGAAATAGGAGCATTACTGCACTTTACAATGTAATTTATATTGTAATGCTTCTATTCTTTTGTATAAACAAGTACTCCGCCTTTTGCAGTTTAACTTTTATGAAATCCTTTGCAAATTTTCCGGGTTTTATATTCCTTTATCTTTCGACTTCTCTGGTTTGTGTGCTTTAACTGTCCTTAGCGTTTGAAATGGCTCAGTAGTACTTTAATCTTCACGCCAAGTTACTTGGTAAACCGATCAGTTTAAATTTGGAAACGTGGATCATACTAAAGGCATTTTTACTTACTAGCTCCAGTGACCCAGCACATAAACAATCAGATAATGCTTAGAGAAAATTAAGGAACTTTTTGAATAAAGCTCGGGCACGCATGCACAATCCTAGTTTCCTTTAGCCTTTATTAGGCTGAAAATCATTCAGTTTTTAAACGCCGAGCACGCAGGCACAATTCGGCTTAACATTGAGTATTTTGTAAGATCATTGGGAAATAGATGAGAATGAATCATGCTTTGTACTATAATAAACTTGTAAAAACATGGATGTAAGAATTCCGACAACTTTATTTCATGATCTCAAAGATGTTTACATAGAAATTGAACTAAGTATAGAAGGGACGTAACTGCTAGATACTCCAGGGCATCTTTGTCTCTCCTAGTTCATCATCTATCTTTCTCTTTCTTTTGCGATTCGGCTTCTTGGGATCATCTTCCGTATCGCGAATATCTACAAGATAATATGATCCATTCTTCATGGCTTTACTGATGACAAATGGTCCTTCCCATACTGGGGCTAGTTTGTGCTTTCTTTGCTGCACCAATCTTAGCACTAGGTCACCTTCTTTAAAAGAACGATGCTTGATTTTCGGACTATGATAACGTCGTAAACCTTGCTGGTAGATGGCGGATCTTTGAAGCACAAGTTCTCGTTCCTCTTCTAAGAGATCGACGGCATCCTGGCGTGCGTTTTCGGCATCTGATTCATCGAAATCTTGCACTCTTGGGCTATCATGGATCATGTCCATTGGGAGAATTGCTTCCGCACCATAAACTAGGAAAAACGGGGTTTGCCCAGTTGACCTGTTTGGTGTTGTTTGGATGCTCCAAAGCACGGAAGATAACTCTTCTACCCATGCTGCAGCTGCTCTATGAAGAGGAGATTCGAGTCTTGGGCGTATTCCTTGTAAGATTGAGCTATTCATTCTTTCAACCTGACCATTGGATTGCGGGTGTGCCACAGATGCGAGATCTAGGCGAATTCCCGTTTGTCGGCAATATTTTGCCAGCTCTCCAATAGAGAAATTTGTCCCGTTGTCGGTTAATATGCTGTGTGGAACGCCGTATCTGATGACTATGTCAATGATGAAATTTCTGGCAGTTACACCGTGAAGTTTTTTGATGGGTTTGGCCTCCACCCACTTGGTATATTTATCTACTGCAACGAGTAGATGCGTAAGTCCGCCTCTGGCAGTTTTGAATGGTCCCATCATATCTATCCCCCAGACCGCGAACGGCCATGTAATGGGGATAGTTTTGAGTGCTTGGGCTGGCATATTTGTTTGCTTGGGGTAATATTGACACCCTGCACATGTGTTTACTATGTGCTCATCGTCCGTCTTGGCGGTTAGCCAGAAAAACCCGGCGCGGAATGCTTTTTAACTATGCTTTTTGATTGAGCATGATATCCGCAATCTCCGGCATGGATTTCTTGCAGGATTTCTCGTCCTTCTTCTGGTGAAATACATCGTAGAAAAATTCCGGTAGTGCTGCGTTTATACAGGAAATTATTAATTACCGTGTATCCTTTGCATCGACGCTGAATCTGTCTTTGCAAGACTTCGTCTGCTCCATCCGGGTACTTCTGGTCAACTAAGAAGTTTAAATATGGGATTGTCCAATCCGGTTTAACGAGCATGACTTCAATTGACTCGGAAGCCAGAGGATAATCAACATCTCCACCTTTTATGGATGGTTGATACAAATGTTGGACGAATACACCTGGTGGTAAGATTTTTACCCTTTCTGATCCCATGCGGGCTAAAGCATACGCGTTCTAGTTTTCCTCCCTTTTAACATGGAGTACTTCGAATCCGAAGAAACATATGGCAAACTCGTCCACCGTTCTCCGGTATTTGGCCATTATAGGGCTTTTAGCACGCCCAAGTTTGGTTGAGCTGGTGCTATACCAAATCTGAATCGCCATAGCATAAAATGCGTTTGACCCCTATTTCTTTTGCAATATGCAAACCATGAAGTAGAGCTTCGTATTCTGCCACGTTGTTGCTGGCGTTGAAGTGTATTTGTAATACATACTCCATTTTATCTCCTTTAGGGGATTTTAGGACTACACCAGCTCCCGCGCCCTCCTTCATCTTGGATCCGTCAAAGTGCATGATCCAGTACTCGGACTCCGGTATTGGTGTTTTTTCCATTGCTTCCGTCCAGTCGGCAACAAAATCTGCCAGAACCTGGGATTTTATTGCCGTCCTAGGCTGATACTTAATGTCGAATGCTGCTAACTCGATGCCCCATTTGGCTACTCGGCCAGTCGCCTCCGCATTGTTTATTATATCCCCTAGCGGTGCTTTACATACCACTGTTATGGAATGTCCTTGGAAGTAATGACGAAGTTTCCGAGATGCGAAAAATACGCCATATGCCAGTTTTTGATAGTCTGGATACCTTTGTTTGGACTCGGAGAAAACTTCACTTATGTAATATACCGGATGCTGGTCTGGTATGCTTTGTTCATCTTTCTTCCTTTCCACAACAATTACTGCACTAATAACCCGATTTGTAGCTATAAGGTACAATAACATAGGTTCTTCGTCTTTTGGGGATGCCAAAATCGGAGCTTTCATCAAAGTTTCCTTCAACTGGGTTAACGTCGCGTCTGCCTCCTCTGTCCACTCAAATTTGTCGGATTTCTTCAACAATTTATATAGTGGCAAGGCTTTATCCCCCAGCCGGCTAATAAACCTGCTGACGGCTGCAGTGGAACCCGTCAATCTTTGCACATCTTTTACGCACGTAGACTTGGATATGTTTAGGATTGCTTTGATCTTTTCCGGATTTACTTCTATTCCTTTGTGAGAAACGATAAAACCCAGAAGTTTTCCTGAGGGAACCCCGAATCCGCACTTTAATGGATTTAACTTCATTTTATAAGTGCGAAAATTTTCAAAGGTTTCTCGCAAATCCTCAAGGAGTTTTTTTTCCTTGGTAACGACAGCAATGTCGTCCACGTAAACGTGGACATTTTTGCCAATCTGGCTATGCAAACACCGTTGCATGCAACGCTGGTAGGTGGCTCCTGCGTTCTTCAGGCCAAATGGCATGGTTATGTAATAGTACGTCCCATAAGGGGTTATGAATGAAGTTTTGATTTGATCTTCCTTGTTCATGCGTATTTGATGATACCCGGAATATGCATCCAAAAAGCATAAAAGCTCAGAGCCTGCAGTGGCATCTATTATTTGATCGATTCGCGGTAACGCAAACCTATCTTTTGGACATAGTTTGTTCAGGCCGGTGTAATCTATACACATTCTAAGGGCAGTAGTATCTTTCTTCGGGACTAATACTGGATTCGCAGACCATTCAGTATGTATAACTTCCCGGATAAAATCTGCTGCTAAAAGCCGGATAATCTCCTTGCCAATAGCCTTCCGTCTTCTTCCGTCAAATCGACGGAGACCTTGTTTGACGGGTTTCGATCCTGGAATCACCTTGAGTTGATGCTCAGCAAGTTCCCTGGGTACGCCTGGCATGTCCGCTGGACACCAAGCGAAAATATCCCAGTTCTCACGGAGGAACTTGATGAGCTCGCATTCCTATTTGTCGGTCATCCCAGTTCCCACTACGACAAATTTTGTCGGATCTTTGGGATCTAGGATTACCTGTCTTGTATTTTCGGAAGCCTCAAAGCTATTTGCTAGCTTCCGGCTTTCTTTTCCTGCCGGCATTTCTGTCGGCGATACCTCTTTTGCCAGCTCTTTCAACTCTTCCTTTGCTATGACTTTCTCAGCGCAAAGGGCGTTTTCTTTTTCCAGCTCGTTTGCCAATTTGAAGTCTCCAGATATGGTGATTAGTCCTCCTTTGGGTCCTGGCATCTTCAGCTTGTTATAGATATAACATGATCTTGCCATGAATTTGGCGAAAGCTGGACGTCCGAGTATCACGTGATACACGCTTTCGAACGGCACAACCTCGAAGGATACTTTTTCCTGCCGGAAGTGATCTTTGTCTCCAAAGGTTACATCTAGGGAAATTTCTCCTCGGGATCGTGCTTGTCTGCCAGGGACGATGCCGTGAAAACGTATATTGCTGTGGTTGAGCTGGGTCTCGGAAATCTTCAGATGCTTCAGTGTATCCAGGTACATTATGTTAATGCTGGATCCTCCATCCATCAACACTCTTTTTAGCCTAATGTTTTGAACAATAGGACTTACAATTAGAGCTTGTGTGCCGGGTTCAGGGATATTCCCGGGATGATCAGACTGATCCCAGGTAATTTGTGTATTTGAGTACTTCGAGAATTTCGGGGTTGCAGGGACAACCGCGTTTATTTATCGAAGCGTTCTCTTTGCCACCTTTGCTAAGGGAGTTGCCAGGAAAGTTAGGTTGCATTCTCCATCAACTCTCGGAAACTTAGGCTCGCCTTTTCGCTGTTGTTCCTGGATTTTTTCGTCAGTGTCCGATTCACTGTCTTTTTTCTCAGCTTCTGGCTTTTGCTTGGAAAACTTCCTCTTGGAATTCTTCCCTTTGTTTCCGGATCCTGCACTGCCTTTCATATGCTTGTTCAAGCGGCATTGTGCGTTAGTATGAGTAGGCTTCCCAAATTGCGAGTGGTGGACACAGTTTTCCGACTTCATTTTCTCCCACTCTTCTTTGGTGTAGTTTATCGGCTCGGTACTGCGTCCTTTCCACCTATTGCCATTTTCCCTTCCAAAGGCTATATTTATCTCCTTGGGTTTTTGTGTTGCATCTGGAGTTCCTTTTTTCTCAGGGCGAAGGTTCTTTTTGGCCTGTATCAGTGTATCGATACTGCCTCCTCTTGCCCTGATGTCGTCCTCGGCTGCAGCGTGTTCGTTGGCAGTTGTAAGCATAGATCCGAGATCTTTGTGCTTTTTGGAACCAATCATGAACGGTACAAGTCCGGGTTTTAGGCCATTGACGAAAGCGTGCATTGCTTGAATGTCAGTTACTCCAGAGCAACTATTCTTCATTGCCGTCCATCTTGAGATGAAATTCACGTATGGTTCGTCCTCAAATTGGGTGCAACGGTTTAGCTGGTTGATGCTATTCGGGCGTTTATAAGTTCTCCGGAAATGCTGAGTGAATACTCGACCCATATCGTCCCAGTTGTCGACAGTTCTGGAGGGTAATCCATTGATCCAATCTCTGGCTCCATCCAGCAACATTAGGGGAAGAAACTTTACAGCTTCCAAGTCTGTCCCATTGTTGATCTGGACGGTTGTATAGTAGTCTGAGAGCCAGGTATCCGGGTTTGTACTACCGGTATATTGTTGGTATGTTGGACCAACTTTGGCGAAGCCAGAATGAAGGGTTATCCTTCGGATCCTATCTGTGAAGCACTTAGGTCCGAAGTATAAATCGTCTCTTTCCGCTCTATCCATGTGTGCGGAGTACCTGCCGGCTGAATGGACAGAAGGGGATCTGCTCCTTTCTTTTCCATTGTGGCGCGAACGCGCTTTTCCGGGATTTTCTTTATTTCTTCCGAGATCTTGCCCCTTTGGATAAGGTGGAGTTCTACTCCTGTTTCTTTCCTTATTTCTGGGGGGTGTCCGGGATCTCTCACGCCTGTGAGGTATATCCTGTATTCCAGCTTTTTCAGCTGGGCGTCTCGGAGGCGGCATTGCTTTTCCGTCATTCCGGTGTTTTTCTTCCCGATCGCGAGGATTAAGTCCGTCTTTCGGGAGATGGGATCCGGTTCTAGACGCTTCATCCTTGTTGTCGGGATTTTTGTTGTCTTTTCTCGGATATGTTTTCTTCTCTTTTGAATTGTTTGAATCTCCAGGTTCTTCCGGTCCAGGTGCTCCAGCGGCGCATGTAGCTGTTTTACATAGGGCTGAGTCGTCATGCAACTTCCCTGATCGCTCTTGCCCTCGCTGTTGTTGTTGCAATGCTTTTCCTAGGAAAGCATACACCCCTTGAAGTTTTTCACCGTTGGAGTACATATCGTTATTGAGGATGGCGAACGCTGCTTCCGCATTCTCTGCTGCGGTTTTGTATATTGGCTCGCCTCTGACATTTTTGCCGTTTACCTGCTTTTGCCAAGATGGGTTGTGAAACCTTTCTTTTGGCGGCAGTACTTCCGGTCTTACAATTCTGGGTAACCTTGTAGGTTTAATTCCAGATCTATTCTTTCTCTCGTATTCCTCAATTTCTTCCTTCATGAGCTTGATGTCATCCTGGGTTTTTTGGAGGTGTTCACGAGTTCTGAATTGTGACGCCCCGAGATCGGGCACTATCCAGATTTCAGCATTCCCGCCAAATCCGCATAATAACCGATTCCAGGTTGCCACTTATGATAACATTACAACAGTTCACGAATATTCCACAATTACAACAGAAACAGATAGATACAAGATGACTCAGACGAGCCAGGGTTACAACTGATACAATACAAAGATCCAAATAACAGCGGAAGAAACAACATAGCGTCCGGCTACGGACAAGATACAATTTGGACTAAGAGTCCTGAAGATAACTGAGAGCGTCCAATCCCTGCCCAGGCCAAGCCGGAGGGATTCCCAAGCTAACGTCGTCAGACTTCAAACCTGTTGACTGCAATGTTGAATATGCAGCCACGAAAGAGATTCGTGGGTTAGTACGGTTAAGTACTGGCAAGTGGATAAACCATACTCACAAGATACCGACGTAACCAGTCATCACAAGATACAAATACTTTGGGATCAACGGAAAGGAAGGGGTTATTGCAAATAAGCGACAGCGGGCTGCACTAACCAACTACAGAGAGATACTACAACTTCCGGCTAACAGAAAGAAGATAAGATCGAGTATTGTAACCAACTGAAAGATAACTTCAAACAAACCCATCCTGGATCTCGCCCCTTATCCGAAGAAGCAATCCGAGGATAACTCACACAGTTGGATTAATGATGGTTCAGATTATTGTGTCAATAAGCCTATTACTAGTCAAGTTGTTAATCATTGGGTGTAAGATTGTTAATCATTAGGTTTAAGTTGTCCTGAGTACTTGTTAGCCAGTACTTTCACCAAGTAATCCATAACCGCGGAAAACACGGCTTCTCGAGAAGATTATCCCTGCAGGGTTGCACCAATTTGGCCGTACACGCAAGAATAACCCGCCAGATGGGAGATCACCCCACCAAGCGAGGTACTCTACACAACTCAACTCTTCTTCGCATCAAGCCCAAAGCACCTTGGGCGCACGGCTAATCGAGCCCAGAAGAAAATGGACCCTCATAGCACTCTAAGAACGTGTCCCCCTATATGCCGACTACGAAAGTTCCACCCGGGTACCAAGGGCTCGCAAGATCATGCATGCAGCAAATGGAAAACCCGAACTAAATGAGGCGATTTGGACGAGATGCGAATTGAGTCAAATTGAGGGGGGCGCCCATACTCGCTTCCCACATGCGGTTAGTGCGCTCATCATGGATCAGTAGACAAGACCCTTTTCCTATTAGGGTCGACACTAGCAGGCCTCAAAACCACAAAGGGCCTCCTGGCGGTGCCTTATCATCAAATTTATTATTAAACAGTAACAGTAGCATGATTGATTGATTAAACATCGAGCCCCCAGAACATAATAGAGTAGTAACAGAAGGTAACAGGCTCGAGCAAAACAACCCTAAGCATGATAGTAAGACACGGGCAACAAGCAATGGTTATAGGTATGGAGGTGAGGCAATATCAAGGTTGAGGGATTCATGTGATGGGTTCGTAACAGAAACATCTACTACTAAGGCTAGCAGAAATAGACAACGGAAAGAATTGGTAACAAGTGATGAAAGGCAGCCATTTGGCAGCAAGTGAGTATACTTGCCTGAGATCCCGCAAGGTAGCAGAACTTGTCGTTGCTCACATCATCTCAACGTCCTATCCGGGAAGAAGCAATGAACCTCGAACAAACACCGGATGCAACAATTACTACTACGGCAAAAGATCCAGCATGATCAAGATATGGATGCATGGAAGGTTTAAAGATGCATCAAGGTAAACTAGTTGACAAGATAAACAGATTTAAATGGACCCACAGGCAATTTGAGTTGCATATGAACAACCCATGAATTATGGTTAGATTATTTGTTTTCCAACTAATCAACAGGTGTAGGTGGATTAGCATGATGCATGGATGAGGAAAACAGCAAAATAACAACAATAGAACCAATTGAAATAAGGTTTAACAAGTTTGGAAATTATTGGTTAAGTGTGGAAGGTTTGGTTACTTAAACATGTCACACAAGCAATTGTTGTTTTCATCAAGTTAAAGTGTTCAAAACAAATAACAAAATTTATATTTGAAAAGAACATCAAATTTTAGTTGGATTACATGTTTCAAGTATTGAAATTGGAATTAGGATAATTTAATTATGAATTTAAAACAAGTTTGAATTTAATTGAACTTTTATTTGTTCAAAACATAAATTCAAATTCACATTTGAAAAGTTTAGACTTTGATGGTTTGAAAACATATTTTGCATGTTCAAAATCATTTTATTTTGAGCAAGTTATGATTTTATCAAATTTAAATGAATTAAACAAGTATTAAATTATTTAGGCAATTTAACTTATTCAAACCAGGAAACAAAAATTATATTTGAAAAGGTTATTCAAAATGGTATGGAAAACATATTTTATTTGCATTTATTGGATTAATAATGAATTAGTTATGGATTTTAGCAAATTGCAATCAAATTATTTGAATTCAAATTTAAATTGCATTTTGAAAATTCAAAACAGAAAACAAATTGCATATTTGAAAAGTTCAGGAAATTTGGAGTGGGATACATATAAAGTTTGTATGATTTGGATTTATAACTTAGAAATTACAGCCATTGAATTCTAGGGTTATTTCTGTAATTAAAACATGGGCTAGAATGTGAAAGAAAAACAGAAACGGAGGGGCTCGGTGCTAATCAGAGGAATGACAGGGGCCTCGGTGCAATTTCCAGATCCAGATCTGGATCTGGTCCTGCTCATCGGGGCGGCAGCCAGCCACATCGGCTGACTTGCGGGCCCGAGGCCACGCAGCGCTGACTGGCGCGTGTGCGCAGGTGACGGGGCATAGGGGAGTATGACGGGTGGGGTCAGGCTCGCGGAAAGATTCACGAAAAAGAATTGCGCGGCCGGGGGATTCGATCCCGGGACGCGTTGCTCGCGCGCACGGTCGCAGTACCACTGGGCTGTTCTGTTTTTGGTGTTGGTACAGGCGACTGACGGAAGGTATTGCAATCGCGGGTCGCTTAACTGAATTTCGAACCGATCCGTCCGCTCTCTGAACCTGACGAAACCATGCAGTGGACTCCGGCGAGTCGGGCGACGCTGGCGCTACGGGAAACGTGCGAGTGCACGGTAGAGAGGGAAGGGGAGATGGAGGCGGGGTGGGGCTCACCGTGAGGGCCCGAGCCGCTGAGGTGGCGTGAAGTCGCGGTGGTCGAGGGAGCGGCTGCTGTCGACGCTGTCGACGGACAGTGGCGAGGAGGAAAGTCCGGCGACGGCGCGGCCACCTCGGGGGCTCCCGGCAGCGGGCGAGGGGACGGTGAGCCTCAGGGGACCTCCACGTTTCCATTCCCATCACCAGTTGCTCCTCGAGGTGCCCAGGTCGTCGCCGCGGTGAGGAGGCAGGTGGTGGTCTGACGGTGGCTAGGTGGTTGCAGGTTCAGAAGAACAGACAAGCAGAGGGTCCTGGTGGAAGGGATGGAAGCGAGCGGCGCTAGGGTTAGAGGAGAGGGGTAGGCTCTAGGGTTAGCGAGGGGGGAGGCTAGGTTTTATCGGGGCCTGGATCTTGGTACGGCAAGCATCTGGAGGGGGAAGGAAACGATCCTGCGGTGGTTTTGGTGCTCGTACAGAAGGGGAGGAAGACGACAGAAAGGACTGGTGGGCCAGAAAGAGGGAAAAAGGGGATGGGCCTTGGGGAAAAAAGAGGATGGGTGGGCTGCTGTCCTCTCCTTTGCTTTTTTTTTTTTTCTATTAGTTGATTTTTTTTGTAAAGAATAAAAGGGAGAGAGAGATAGAGAAGGCTTAGGGTTTTCTTTTTAGTTTATAAATAAATTTTGTTATTTTGCAAAACAGCACATAAAAGTAATGTTAATCATTAACTTCAAAATTTAGAAAGTTAATTGATTTCTAATTTGTTATTTGGATTCCAAATAGAGGTTGGGGTGTTTATTTGATAATTTAGATTTTTTTTATTAAGTTGCAAAACAACAACAACAAGGTAGTTTCAACAACTTGAATTATTAAGGTGATATTAAATGGTTAGGTGATTCTCAAATAGTGTTTGGGTTGGAGTTTTGGGAAAATAAACAAATTGTATTTAATAAGTTCAATCAATTATACAAACATTATTGAATTTAATTGGTTTGCAAAATTTTAATATTTAAACCCATATTGAAATATGATAATTAGGATTGATTTGATTTGAAGTTTTGAATTAGCCATTAGGGTTTTATTAAAAGGAAAATTTTATTAACAAGCAATTTGATCAAAACAATTTCAAACTATTGAAAAACAAATGAGTGGTTTAGGTTGCAAGTTTGAAATTGGAAATTTTGAGCAAGGGGTGGAAGTTTAAAATTGTTTTGAATTTTCAGTTGTGATGCAAACATGGTGCAATGCAATGTGATGCATATGATGCAATGCAACAACCAACTTTCCATCTAGGGTAACACCCCAGGTGTTACAGACGACACCACTAACAAGGGATTGCGCCCTCGCAATCCACCTGCTAACCCGGGAGGGGAAAGAAGTTCGACTATCGATTCTTCATGCTTCCAGCTGATCTCCTCGACACCACTAACAAGGGTTTCTCGACACCACTAACAAGAGATCCTTGCTCGGGCTGACGACGATGTTCTTCCACCAGGAATCTTCCGATGATCGAACCTATTAGGTTAAAAGCTCAGAAAACGTCCACCCACGTAGGATCCTAACACTTTGAAAGGTTTAGTACGAGAGTAGACTCCAAAACAAATAAGATGGGAGGGAAAATAGAATAGGGATAAGGAGAAAAACAAGAATCCTATTGAGAGGTTTTCCAAAATAGTTTAGCAGAAATAGTTTTCGACACTCTAGAAACAACGACCGTTAGCGAGGTTAACCTACAGGCTTGCGGACCCGTTGCTTCGATAACCATTCGTATCGAAACAATCTCGGGAATCGGAACCAAGGCTCTGATACCATTTGTGACGCCCCGAGATCGGGCACTATGCAGATTTCAGCATTCCCGCCAAATCCGCATAATAACCAATTCCAGGTTGCCACTTATGATAACATTACAACAGTTCACGAATATTCCACAATTACAACAGAAACAGATAGATACAAGATGACTCAGACGAGCCAGGGTTACAACTGATACAATACAAAGATCCAAATAACAGCGGAAGAAACAACATAGCGTCCGGCTACGGACAAGATACAATTTGGACTAAGAGTCCTGAAGATAACCGAGAGCGTCCAGTCCCTGCCCAGGCCAAGCCGGAGGGATTCCCAAGCTAACGTCGTCAGACTTCAAACATGTTGACTGCAATGTTGAATATGCAGCCACGAAAGAGATTCGTGGGTCAGTACGGTTAAGTACTGGCAAGTGGATAAACCATACTCACAAGATACCGACGTAACCAGTCATCACAAGATACAAATACTTTGGGATCAACGGAAAGGAAGGGGTTATTGCAAATAAGCGACAGCGGGCTGCACTAACCAACTACAGAGAGATACTACAACTTCCGGCTAACAGAAAGAAGATAAGATCGAGTATTGTAACCAACTGAAAGATAACTTCAAACAAACCCATCCTGGATCTCGCCCCTTATCCGAAGAAGCAATCCGAGGATAACTCACACAGTTGGATTAATGATGGTTCAGATTATTGTGTCAATAAGCCTATTACTAGTCAAGTTGTTAATCATTGGGTGTAAGATTGTTAATCATTAGGTTTAAGTTGTCCTGAGTACTTGTTAGCCAGTACTTTCACCAAGTAATCCATAACCGCGGAAAACACGGCTTCTCGAGAAGATTATCCCTGCAGGGTTGCACCAATTTGGCCGTACACGCAAGAATAACCCGCCAGATGGGAGATCACCCCACCAAGCGAGGTACTCTACACAACTCAACTCTTCTTCGCATCAAGCCCAAAGCACCTTGGGCGCACGGCTAATCGATCCCAGAAGAAAATGGACCCTCATAGCACTCTAAGAACGTGTCCCCCTATATGCCGACTACGAAAGTTCCACCCGGGTACCAAGGGCTCGCAAGATCATGCATGCAGCAAATGGAAACCCGAACTAAATGAGGCGATTTGGACGAGATGCGAATCGAGTCAAATTGAGGGGGGCACCCATACTCGCTTCCCACATGCGGTTAGTGCGCTCATCATGGATCAGTAGACAAGACCCTTTTCCTATTAGGGTCGACACTAGCAGGCCTCAAAACCACAAAGGGCCTCCTGCCGGTGCCTTATCATCAAATTTATTATTAAACAGTAACAGAAGCATGATTGATTGATTAAACATCGAGCCCCCAGAACATAATAGAGTAGTAACAGAAAGTAACGGGTAACAGGCTCGAGCAAAACAACCCTAAGCATGATAGTAAGACACGGGCAACAAGCAATGGTTATAGGTATGGAGGTGAGGCAATATCAAGGTTGAGGGATTCATGTGATGGGTTCGTAACAGAAACATCTACTACTAAGGCTAGCAGAAATAGACAACGGAAAGAATTGGTAACAAGTGATGAAAGGCAGCCATTTGGCAGCAAGTGAGTATACTTGCCTGAGATCCCGCAAGGTAGCAGAACTTGTCGTTGCTCACATCATCTCAACGTCCTATCCGGGAAGAAGCAATGAACCTCAAACAAACACCGGATGCAACAATTACTACTACGGCAAAAGATCCAGCATGATCAAGATATGGATGCATGGCAGGTTTAAAGATGCATCAAGGTAAACTAGTTGACAAGATAAACAGATTTAAATGGACCCACATGCAATTTGAGTTGCATATGAACAGCCCATGAATTATGGTTAGATTATTTGTTTTCCAACTAATCAACAGGTGTAGGTGGATTAGCATGATGCATGGATGAGGAAAACAGCAAAATAACAACAATAGAACCAATTGAAATAAGGTTTAACAAGTTTGGAAATTATTGGTTAAGTGTGGAAGGTTTGGTTACTTAAACATGTCACACAAGCAATTGTTGTTTTCATCAAGTTAAAGTGTTCAAAACAAATAACAAAATTTATATTTGAAAAGAACATCAAATTTTAGTTGGATTACATGTTTCAAGTATTGAAATTGGAATTAGGATAATTTAATTATGAATTAAACAATATTAAACAAGTTTTAAATGGATTTAAAACAAGTTTGAATTTAATTGAACTTTTATTTGTTCAAAACATAAATTCAAATTCACATTTGAAAAGTTTAGACTTTGATGGTTTGGAAACATATTTTGCATGTTCAAAATCATTTTATTTTGAGCAAGTTATGAATTTATCAAATTTAAATGAATTAAACAAGTATTAAATTATTTAGGCAATTTAAATTATTCAAACCAGGAAACAAAAATTATATTTGAAAAGGTTATTCAAAATGGTATGGAAAACATATTTTATTTGCATTTATTGGATTAATAATGAATTAGTTATGGATTTTAGCAAATTGCAATCGAATTATTTGAATTCAAATTTAAATTGCATTTTGAAAATTCAAAACAGAAAACAAATTGCATATTTGAAAAGTTCAGGAAATTTGGAGTGGGATACATATAAAGTTTGTATGATTTGGATTTATAACATAGAAATTACAGCCATTGAATTCTAGGGTTATTTCTGTAATTAAAACAGGGGCTAGAATGTGAAAGAAAAACAGAAACGGAGGGGCTCGGTGCTAATCAGAGGAATGACAGGGGCCTCGGTGCAATTTCCAGATCCAGATCTGGATCTGGTCCTGCTCACCGGGGCGGCAGCCAGCCACAGCGGCTGACTTGCGGGCCCGAGGCCACGCAGCGCTGACTGGCGCGTGTGCGCAGGTGACGGGGCAGTGGGGAGTATGACGGGTGGGGTCAGGCTCGCGGAAAGATTCGCGAAAAAGAATTGCGCGGCCGGGGGATTCGATCCCGGGACGCGTTGCTCGCGCGCACGGTCGCAGTACCACTGGGTTGTTCTGTTTTTGGTGTTGGTACAGGCGACTGACGGAAGGTATTGCAATCGCGGGTCGCTTAACTGAATTTCGAACCGATCCGTCCGCTCTCTGAACCTGACGGAACCATGCAGTGGACTCCGGCGAGTCGGGCGACGCTGGCGCTACGGGAACCATGCGAGTGCACGGTAGAGAGGGAAGGGGAGATGGAGGCGGGGTGGGGCTCACCGTGAGGGCCCGAGCCGCTGAGGTGGCGTGAAGTCGCGGTGGTCGAGGGAGCGGCTGCTGTCGACGCTGTCGACGGACAGTGGCGAGGAGGAAAGTCCGGCGACGGCGCGGCCACCTCGGGGGCTCCCGGCAGCGGGCGAGGGGACGGTGAGCCTCAGGGGACCTCCACGTTTCCATTCCCATCACCAGTTGCTCCTCGAGGTGCCCAGGTCGTCGCCGCGGTGAGGAGGCAGGTGGTGGTCTGACGGTGGCTAGGTGGTTGCAGGTTCAGAAGAACAGACAAGCAGAGGGTCCTGGTGGAAGGGATGGAAGCGAGCGGCGCTAGGGTTAGAGGAGAGGGGTAGGCTCTAGGGTTAGCGAGGGGGGAGGCTAGGTTTTACCGGGGCCTGGAGCTTGGTACGGCAAGCATCTGGAGGGGGAAGGAAACGATCCTGCGGTGGTTTTGGTTCTCGTACAGAAGGGGAGGAAGACGACAGAAAGGACTGGTGGGCCATAAAGAGGGAAAAAGGGGATGGGCCTTCGGGAAAAAAGAGGATGGGTGGGCTGCTGTCTTCTCCTTTGCTTTTATTTATTTATTTTCTATTAGTTGATTTTTTTTGTAAAGAATAAAAGGGAGAGAGAGATAGAGAAGGCTTAGGGTTTTCTTTTTAGTTTATAAATAAATTTTGTTATTTTGCAAAACAGCACATAAAAGTAATGTTAATCATTAACTTCAAAATTTAGAAAGTTAATTGATTTCTAATTTGTTATTTGGATTCCAAATAGAGGTTGGGGTGTTTATTTGATAATTTAGATTTTTTTTTATTAAGTTGCAAAACAACAACCACAAGGTAGTTTCAACAACTTGGATTATTAAGGTGATATTAAATGGTTAGGTGATTCTCAAATAGTGTTTGGGTTGGAGTTTTGGGAAAATAAACAAATTGTATTTAATAAGTTCAATCAATTATACAAACATTATTGAATTTAATTGGTTTGCAAAATTTTAATATTTAAACCCATATTGAAATATGATAATTAGGATTGATTTGATTTGAAGTTTTGAATTAGCCATTAGGGTTTTATTAAAAGGAAAATTTTATTAACAAGCAATTTGATCAAAACAATTTCAAACTATTGAAAAACAAATGAGTGGTTTAGGTTGCAAGTTTGAAATTGGAAATTTTGAGCAAGGGGTGGAAGTTTAAAATTGTTTTGAATTTTCAGTTGTGATGCAAACATGGTGCAATGCAATGTGATGCATATGATGCAATGCAACAACCAACTTTCTATCTAGGGTAACACCCCAGGTGTTACATGAATAGATGTTGCTGCTGCCTCTGGAGAGCTTGTCTCCTGGCTTCTAGCACTTCAGGGGGTTCATGCAATCCCACTGGTGTTTGCAGTAACTCCTGTTCTTCTTGTTCTGTTATTGGCGGAACAAGGATTTCTTTTGTTTTCTTCTCCGAAGGTTTCACACCGCTTGCGTCTCCAACTTCCGGGCTTTCATTGGCTGGATCAGCCAATTTCTTCTTCTGGAGTTTATATTGGAGCTTTTTAGCAGTTTTGTGCTTCTTCTTGGAAGATGGAGGTTCCTGCAGGGTTCTTCCTCTGTCAATTCTTTGACATCGGGAAATTTTGGAGAGGTTTCTCCGTCTTCTCTCTCTTCCTCTGGCGGAGGAGTTCTAGGGCTTTCCTGGCTGTCGGCATCCGTGTTTTCAGCCGGTTTTGCCATTAGTACTTCATGGAATCCCTCTTGGAATGACTTGACCTTTCTTTCGAAAGCGTCTTCGTCTTCCTCTTCGGTATCGAAGTGATCCGAGCCGGTTTCCGATTCTAATCTCGCCTTAATGGCGGCTAATACAGAGTCAACTTCTGAGTGCGTCGTGATGTTGACGGATGTCGGATCTTCCACCTCTGTTGTGGGAGTGTTGTTTTCTGCCTTTTGCACGGGATTACTCTCATCCGTGTTTTCGGCGATCTCGGATTGCACCATGCCGATAAAGTGTGATTCACTCGTATGTCGGCGATCTGAGCAGAAACCAGTATCGTAGTCATCTTCGACTGGGTATAGGGCGGGTGGGATAAATTTACTTCCACCGCAAAACCCCATGGCCTCTGCGGTTAATCCGATAAAGATATTTGCAGATCCAATCGGCAATACGCAGGCACTTACCAGATGATTTTGCGCCGGTATGTAAGATCCGTTGTCGATGAAGCGTCCAACGTCGTTGTCGAACTCCAAGCTTCCGACAGTTATGGAACTGCCGATCCCGCCGAGTATCCCAGATCGAAACTTAACGCCTGACGCCGCTGGCCCCACGGTGGGCGCCAACTGTCGAGACATCGTAGTAGAATTCATAGACGGGGGTGCCATGAGACTACCGATAGAGACGTGGGGGGACGTGGTTGTGCGAAGGACAATGACATAGGGTTTTTACCCAGATTCGGTACGGCGCAGTAATGCGACGTTCCTACTCCTGCAATCTCACTATTCAGGACTAAAGCCTGGAAATACATAGTACAATGTGAGGTTCTATTAGCTGCTCGTCAAGGATCAACCTCTCGGCGAGTTAGCCTTTAGCTTCTTGTCTATCTATCATATCTCCCGTCCGGTTTTATATAATAGCCGGATTAGGGCATACAGAGTAGGAAACCTAGAAGACTACGGTAACTCTTAACTTGGAAAGTAAGGAATCTGCCTTCTACTCCAAGCCAGATCACGTGGGCCGTGATCCGGGTTCTTCTAGAATCCGGCTTCTGTGCGTCAGCTTACTGGGCCGCCCAATGGACCGTAATCCACTACCACTTGGGCCACCCGGGTAATCCAGCACTTTAGACTATACCCCTAATCGGTATATATCCGACAGCCGCCTAATGGACTGCGATCCATTACCAACATGTCACCCTAGTATTCCGGCTCTTTAGGACAATGCCAGATATGCCCCTATTCGGTATATATCCGACAACATTACCTAGCGTTTCAGCAGACACAACTCCTCTACTGTGAACTTGTCTTGTTGAGTTGTACCCCTTTGGTTTAAACTATAGTGCACTTTTATGAATTCACTGAGACTTAAAAAAAATTAGGCGACTGAGACATAGGCAGTCTCATACGTACAGGTTACAAACCCATACAAATCCATGATGTTCGCAATGGTTCACGCTATATTCTTGTTGGAGGAGGCTCAAACATAAAGCTTTTTGTTCACATAGACCCACATATCCCCAGAAACCACAAATGGAGTCTGAGCTCCATGGTGCTATTTCTTTTACGGATTTCGAAACGATATTCAAAGAATTTTTTTAAAAAAAATAAGCATTCTACCAACATGTGAAATCTCAGCTCAAAATGAATCATATTTGGGCTAAATAAATAATAAAATGTGACAGATTTTGGAGGTTTTTTTTTCTTGTTCATAGTAATGACTCTAGTAAATGATTTTTCCGAGTTAGAGAGTACCAATTTCACACACATCGAGCGAGTTATGATTGTTACTCTCAAATAATTTATATGTCATGTACTTAGACATGTGGTCCTTGTGTGACACTACTCTATACCTAGGTAGTTATAAAGGTAGAATTTCGGTATGTTCGACCAAAATGGAAGTTTTTCCTCCACCCGGAGAGATATACTCTGGTCCCCTCGAGTAATTTGATTTGGTAAGCATAGCAATGTGTGTCAGTTAAGAGTTAACCGAGGACTCTGACCAAGATTCAGTCCAGTGAATCTATATCACGACATCGAGAGCAGAGGCCATGCTATCAAAGGAACGATAAGTACTGACCTATAGCTTGATAAGGTATATCATAAGGCAAAAGAAATGTGCCATGTGATACATTGTATACACTGTATACATTCATCATCGGGGAGCCAAGGAAGTACTAGTCAAAAGCGTTGAAGAGACCCTGCCATGTATGTCATGGGTGTTTTCAGATTTTGGCTCGGTTCTATGATGATTATATGCAAAGAGTTTGAAGTTTCTTGTGGGTTGAGGATAAAGTATATAGGAAAATCCATTGGCTAGCATGGGACAAGATGACCTACCCGCCTAAGTCTTTAGAGAACCTGGGTTTCGTGAAAATAGGTGCTTCGGTGAAGCTATTCTAGATAAGAAGGTGTGGAGTATGCTCCCCATGCGAGAAAGTTTTGTGTGTGTGTGTGTGTGTTCTAAAAGAAAATTATTACCCATATGGCTCCATCACATATACCAAGTGATTCATGTGTGCCTTGTTTAGGAGCAACACATTCTCTAGACTTAAATAGGGCATCATATGGAGAATAGGTGATGGAAAGTCGTGAAATATGGAGGCAAAATTGTCTACCTATTGAAGCAAAACTAAACGTAATTAATAAGAATTGGACCTATCCAAATAATGGAATTATCAAATGGTAAATCATCTATTAAAGGAATCATACGAGGAGAATGTTTAGGAAATCTACATCTCGGGGAGAGATATGGAAGACGTTCTAGTGTGGCATGATAATAATGTGGCATTCTCAATACAAAGTTCATATAAACTAGCTTGGTCGAATTCCGATCTACACTTAAGAAACAGCCACAAGTCTTGCGCCAGATGCGTGGAGAGAGGTTACTATCGAATTCACTTTGGAATTCAGTTACGAAGACTAAAGGTCGTAATTTGGCTTTATGAAAGAACGAATTGTCGGAGAACTGGGTTTTCCCTAGACAGAATCGCTTCTAGAGGTTCGAATAATGGGGGCTAACCACGTTCTGACACTCCTCGAGAGGCTTCGAGAGAGTAACTTGCGGAGGACAACAATGGAGACACGGAGAGTTACCCAGATTTAGGACACCGTGATGGTGTAAACCAAAACTCGTGCTTGTCTGATGGATTGCACTGCGATGTGTACAGTACAAGCGCAATCTTGTCCTCGGAACAGACTACGGGGGCTCTCCTAGGGATCTGGCTATCTATCTTTTGGTTCTCCCTTCTTATACATGCACTTGGCCCTCTGCTTGTAACAAACTACGGGGGCTCTCCTAGGGATCTGGCTATCTATCTTTTGGTTCTCCCTTCTTATACAGGCATTTGGCCCTCTTTCCCACTCATTGTGCGGGAAAGGGCTACCACTAGGTGCCAAATGAGTACACTGCGACACTATGCTCCACCAGCTGTCGCCGGTCGTCGAGGACAGCGCCACCGTCCATGGCAGGGGGTGGGGGCGCTGATGACGCTTCCTCCGTCTTGTAGTGGTAGACATGTCTTCTTGCACGGAAAAGGAAAGCCTCGGCCAGCGCTTTGGCGCGCGCAGCGGTGCTCCACACTTTATACACGAGAATGACAACTGCGGTCAAATTCGCTCAGCGGCCCTGTGGTGCCTCTGTCATTCGCGCAGAGGCTCGGGCATCATCCCCACATGGGCTTTCTCCCAACAGGCGAAGGCCCCTCTAGAGAGGAGCATGGGCGATGCAGGGCTCCTCTCTGGCAATCCACGAGGATATCAACGGAGATGGCCCCTCGCCAAGGGTTCATCCTTTAGTGAGAGTGGGGCCTACGCGTCCATCTCTTGTGGTGACGCAGCACAGACTCCTTCCATGCTGGATGGGCAGGACCCTCAGCAGACGGCATGGGATACCCTGGTATCCATGGGTCCGACAAAAATGAAAACAAACCTTCAAAACCATCAACATGTGCCCCTTGTGTGGATACAAGGTGGATGATAGCTATTATGCAGTAGTAGAATGAAAGAGCTGTGAGAGAGACGATGCGAGAAGTTTAGAATTTGTAGGATGAACGGAAATTTGAAAACTGGTACCGAATGACTGCTCATTATATTTGATTTACTCTCGAGCGACCAGTGTACCTACATGCATTTTCTCCTTTGGACATGTTGACACCTACGTAACAATTTCGTTCATGAAAATGGATGAGCGACCCGTGTTGACTCGGTTTCTTATCCGGCAACAGGAGGCGAATCAGAAAAGTAAGTTAGCTGTTTAATGCAATTTCATTATGGTTTCTTGTGATACCATAAGTTCTAAAAAATGTTTCGCATATGTAAAGGTTTTCACCGTGTTTTTAACACACTTTTTACAAATTTGTTCCAAAATAGATAAAACGGTAATAAAACCTGTAAAACTTTTAAAATAACCATGTTCAAGCTGTAATTGATTGAAACATAACTAAAATAATCCAAAATATGTGCGAAATCTACGAGGAATGTTTCTGAAATAATTGAAATTTGTGTGGCAATTTTTTAAATTTCTAAAGTTTTCATAACTACAAACATATCACCAAAAATAATAAGAAATTTAATTAAATAACTGAACTTTAAATTTTTCAAACATTTATTAAAAATATTTTGTGGAAACGATTGAAATTTTATTTTGGGTTTTATTAATAAATATTATTTTCTTGGCAGAATATATTGCATATGCGTGAAAATACCAGTGAATACAGACCTAGGTGTAAGGATACGTGGCAGCTCCTAATTACGCTAGGGGATCTCAGTAGGTATAGGGCGCGTGGCTCCATTAGGAAAGATTTTTGTAAGGATACAAATTTGTGTAGAAAATGCTATAGTAGGACATGGTAGCTCAAAGGATCTTTCGACACAAGAGCATTACGGGGTTTGCTTAACTAGCTTTATTTTGGTTGCAAAATTAGCAAGTTGGCCGAAGAAAAATTGACAAGAAATCTTTGCAAGCGCAAAAAAAAAAAAAAATCGAGGATTTGGTAGCCAATGCCTAATCGCCCAAGACGTTACAAAAATGTACTGAGTATTTCGGCACAAATTTAAATAGTGTTTAATCCTGGAGAATTAGTTCTTTCTGGCATATGCTCTCAATAAATGAATTTTTTGATATAGGGAATAAAAAGAAGTTGTTCTGAACGTGATGCAATGCAAAAGAACCGGAAACCGACTCCGCCTACAGTATCCTGGCGTACAAACATGGAAGTCGGCGGCGTACCCGTTTCAAAACCCAAACGTACTCGATCAGCCTTGCTAGATCCATAAATATTGCTCTGCTATCCACGCCCACCTAGTCTGACTGTCTGAGGCGTTTGGCGTCGACGATGGCCGCCGCCGACCGACTCTCCGTCCTTCCCGATGACCTGCTCCTTCACATCCTGTCCTTCGCGCCGGCGCGGCAGGCCGCTGCCAGCTCCATCCTCTCGCGCAGCTGGCGTTCGCTGTGGCGCCGAACGAGCGTCGTCAACCTCGACAGCAGGCCGTACGGCAAAGCAGAGCGAGACTACTACTACGTAACTGCGACGTTCGACGCCTTCTTCTACCACGCCGACGTCGTCCTCGCCGCCTTCCGCAGCCGCCGTGACGGCACGGGCCTCAAGAAGCTCACGCTTTTCTTGGAAAGAAACACCTACTGCCGCAGCAAGAGCTATTACCCCAACGCCGAACAGAAAGAGGATTGCAGAGTCGCCGTACTCCTCCAAGACCCGGCTGTTGCCCGACTGGAAGAGCTCAGCATCAGCTGCAAGTTAAGTTATAGAAGAGAGTACTGCTACTGCCCGCCGCTGTCCTCCCTGCCGTGTGCCGCCACGATACGGGTGCTGGAGCTCACGCACTGCAACCTCGAGCCGCCATCAAGTACGGCGGCGGCCCCGACCCTGGGCCTGTTTTTCCCATGCCTGAAGGATCTCAGGCTGCACCTCTGCTTTGTCCGGGACGGGTATCTCCAGGCCATGGTCGACGCTGCGCCGGCGCTCGCTAGCCTGGCCCTGCTGAACATTAGTCAATGGGCGCCGGAGCGGCCGGTTTCCAAAAAATGCATAATCATGTCGGAATGCTTCATGTTGCCGCTTCGCCTGCGCTGCCCGACGGTTACCGCCTTGCTGGTGCTGCTGAACTATGTCGACGAGGAGGAGATCAAGGAGTCCGCCGATGGAGGCATTGGCATCGAGCTGGACATGCCGAGCCTGCGCACCTTCCGCTACCGCGGAAACCCCGTCAAGCTGTCGCTGACATCGCCGGCTCCGGGGCTCGCGCGAGTCGATCTCGATGTCAGCAAACGCCATCAGGAATTCTCGGACTTGAAGTACGAGCCGCTGACGCGAATGCTGAAGAGCTTTTCCAGCACGAGGACCCTCAGGCTACGCCTCCAGTGCTTCGAGAGCGACATCATTGCCGAGGAGGACAAGGGCGACGGAGCCATCCCCATCCTGCCCACGTTCCCCAACCTCAAGCTCCTCGAACTAGACGCAGAATGCTCGAACATGGACAACAACACGGCGGTGGCAACGGCGAGGCTGCTACGCTCCTGCCCGGCCATGTCCGAGCTCCGGCTCAGGATACCGTTCGACTTCGAAAGGGCCGCGGATGATATCACCGGAAACTCTTTCGGCGAGTCGATGGAACGGTTCGAGAGGCTCTCGTCCATGTCAACGGCGCATCGCACCGCGGTGCAGCTCGACGGGGTGTCGGAGCTCCCGGACGTCCTGACCAACAACTGCGCCGCCTTCAGCTGCCTAGAGAAGACCCTGCGGAAGGTGACACTGCAGTTCAAGGCCAAGGAGGTCAACTGTTTCCAGGTGCAGCTGGCCAAGTTCCTGGTGGAGAACGCCATGGTGCTCGAGGAGATGCACGTCGACGACGGGAGCCAGTTCTGGACGGACCACCTGTGCAACAAGCTCGCGACATGGCGAGCCGACTCGTTCCGCAGGAGGAACCTGCCGGACACAGCCGGCTTTCGATCGGGTGCTGCAGCTGGATAACCCCGTGGTAGATTCTAAGGACGAACCACGATCGGCTTTTTTTCTTCTTCCGTAGTTAGGCCTAGCACGATTCGCGCGCAGCTATAGACATAATGAGAGTATTGTCCTAGCGAAGTGTGAGATGATGACACATTCGCATTAGTTAGACTAGCCATACTGGTGGTATCATAGATAGTATCATGCAACTTGGTCCCACAAAAAAGCTGAGGTGGCATGCAATTAAGGAAGATAGAGAAGATTAGAGTAACATAGTTAGATACCGTATCATGACACGCAAAACTAAGAAAATTAATGTCAAACAAATCTTGTACACATATTTATATTAAGATTCTACAAAATAATAAATAGAATGTGATTATGATACTCCTATATGATACTATGCATTAGAAGTGTAGTATCATATATTGGTATCATATGCATGATACTTTTGTATGATATACTTCCCACTATGGCTAGTCTTAGGCCTAGCACGATTTCGTTAGTATCAATAACCAGTCTGTATGTAAAGGCAAGTGTACACACGGCCGGGGTCAATGAAAAGCGAGAGAGGCGGACGTCGCCTCGCTTCGCCCATATGAGGCTGAATTATCTGTCCGCATCCCGCCCACGCACCAAACACGCAGACGGAGCCTCGACTCGAATATTTTTTTTGTCCCACCTCGTATCATTAGCTAAACGGAACGCTGCTTAAATTACGGCTTGGGGACGTGTAATCTCGCCGGGCCTAGTGGTGTGGGCTCGAATCCCTAGCCTATTGGGGGGTAGCAGCTGGGTCGGTGTGACGTATTGCTGGGCCATTGGCCTGTAGCCCATAAACTCCCTCATCTGGTGAGTTGGGAGCGTGGCCTCTATCCCTCTCAGCTGCTTTTTATTTCTTCTACTATATGGTCTTGGTCGAACGGGGACGAGGTGGTGGTGGTCGATGTAGCACGTCGGCGCAGTGGACGGCGGCAGCGGCACACGGCGTATGTACTGGCGGCGCCTGCGAAGGACTGAAGGTGCGTACGTACTGACCTCCTCATGTGCAGTCCAGGAGCAGTCGTTAATCTATACACGCGCAGCAGTACTTATTAACCTTCATTTGCTCGATTTTTCCCTCTCGCACACGTGCTAGCTGAGACGAAGTTTCACGTGCGCTCTGTTAATCTTTTTTTTTACCCCCGGTCGTTAATCTCTACACGCGCAGCAGTATTATTCAAACTAGCCTTCAATTCAACAGAAACGAATAATTAATGCAGCTTAGCATTACAAACCAAACTATTTACTCCCCTTCTCTTCTCTTCTCTTCTCTTCTCTTCTCTTCTCTTCTCTTCTAAGTAAGCATACATAGCAGCAACTCAGGATACAACCTGCCATCCTTACACGTCGTCGTCCTCGATCAGGATACAAACGAATATTGACGGCAGCACCAACTCTTCAGTCCGCTGTTATCAAAAAAAAACTCTTCAGTCCGCTCAGCTCGGCCCGGCCCCATCCAACTCCAACTCTCCCTTGCCGCGACCGAAAATCCCCTGACAATTCCAGGTTTTTCAATCGCTGGGGCCCATAAAGGTCCACCAAATCGTTGGATGACGATTCCGACCAGCTTGGCCGACAGTTACAAGAATCTAAGGGGTACATATGATGGTAAGATTCATACACACTAATCTTGATTGGCTTTTTCAACCCAGGAGCACGTAGAGTAGAGGAGAAAGGACACGAACCAGAAACTGACCCAAACCTAGGTGAACTTTTCATGCTCACGTCGACAAGGTCCTCACCAGCGGCGTCCAACTTGCAACGGTGCTTCTTTACGGCAGAGGAGTTCGGTGAGCACCTAAGACCGCCGTGGTAGTCGTGACCTTTTTCTTCCGCTGCGTACGCAATGCGCTGCAGAATCACGTCCTGTTAGCCTCATCATGTGTTGACCCGCAAAAAAAAAACTCATCATGTGTTTTTTTTTTTTGAAATTCTCATCATGTGTTTGTTGAGAAAACGATCATGCATCGATGATGTTTCAGAATCTTAAATCTTGTCATGAAAGTGCTGAAGTGTCCGTTTGGGCTCTGGCCACGGAAAGATTCGGCCCAAATGCAAACCTCTTTATGCTAGCTGCGCATCTAATCAACAATCACCAAAGTCAAATTTTTGGCGCCAAGTGGTTATGTCTCCGGTGCAGGTGAGAGCGCGCACTGTTTGAGCTCGTCTTTGTGTGGCGAGTGCAGAGGACCGGATTGCGTTTCTCTCTAGATTTTCCGAAGGTCTTCTTTGCAAAAGTTAGGGACTTGGTTATATCTTTTCATCGTGTGAGGTCCCTGTTGTAATTATACATGTGTCGCTTAATATTAATGGCATCCAGCCCCTTCGGGTCTGCTCCAAGTTCAAAAAACCAAAGTCAAATTTCCAAAATAAAGGTAAATCACGGTTTCAAAAAAGACGGACATTGAAATGACATGTAAATAGTGAATCTATAATTTTTTCAATCTCTCATCAACAGGCACGCATCGCGTCCCACCAGCCCCTGCTTTGGGTAGCTGCCAACGCCTCATGTTTATTTGGGACACGCCACCCGAGGACAACGTCCTGTTAAGTGATATACCATTCTTCGGAAAATCACTATCAAGAGACTCCTCTTCATGACTCTCTAATCGATTGGCACACCTTTCCTCTTGTTATCCCTCCCTAGAAGATGCTTTCGCACCGCTTTATAAATAAACCAAACTGCTGAACCCATAAAAAGTGATGAGTGAACGCTTTTACAAAGTAGACCAACATAAACATAAAAAATGGAGTAGCCACACCCCGACAAGGCACCATAGACTACTGACTAGAGGGGTCTCCATATCTCCTTGAGAAACCATCGGACATAGTCGCACCACCTCCACCAAGTTTTCGCCGGAAAAGGCCGCCTCCCTCTCGCTCCGAGTCGTGGAACATCGATTCTGCCACCGGACAATGAGGATGGAGAGAGATGAAGACAAAGTCGCCTATATAACGTAAGGGGATACCAACAACGCTCCACGCCAGCACCAAAAATTCCTTAAGCAGGATCGAAACATGCCCGTCGATGCCAACGAAAGGAGATCGATATGTACCAGAGCTCCACGACGACGCCCCGAAGAAGGTGACTGATGACCCACAAGTATAGTGGATTGCAACAGTCTTCGAGGGAAGTAAAACCCAAGATTTGACACAAGGGGAGCCAAAGAATATTTAATAGCCTTAACAACTGAGTTGTCAATTCAGCTGCACCTGAAAGTAGACTTGCTCGCAACAATTTATCAGTGGTAACAGTTTTATAGAAGCAATAGAAATAAAATAACAGCAGTAGTAAAATCGTAACAACAGTAGCAATCGCAGAAAACAGCAGGATGGGAAGTACCGTAGGCATAGAGAGAATGAATGGACGGGCGTTGCATGGATAATATAGGTCATGTAATAATCTAAACATGGGAATTGCAGATAATAATAATAATAAAGCATCCAACTTCTAGGCAAACCATAGGCATGTGTTCCAATATAGTCATACGTGCTCGCAATGAGAAACTTGCACAAAATCTTTTGTCCTACCAGCCCGTGGCAGCGGGGCCTCTAGGGAAACTACTGATAATTAAGCTGCTCCTTTTAATAACGCACCGGAGCAAAGCATTAACACTCTGTGAACACACGTGATCCTCACATCACAACCATCCCCTCCGACTGTCCCAATTTCTGTCACTTTGGGGCCTCGGGTTCCGGACAATGACATGTGTAAACAATTTGCAGATATGATCAAAAAACATAATTATACTCATGAAACAATAACATGTTCAGATCTGAGATCATTACACTCGGGCCCTAGTGACAAGCATTAAGCATAACAAGTTGCAACAATGGGTACTAGGCACTATGCCCTAACAATCTGGCATTGTTACATGATCAATCTCATCCAATCCCTTCCAACCCTCTCAGCCTACAACGGTGTTTACTCTCACATGGACGGGGGAATCATGGATGGTTGATGGAGAAGAGGTGGCGGTGTCAATGGCTATGATCTCTTTCGAATCCCCGTCCCAACAGGGCGCCAGAACAGGAACTTTTGATCCCCAAATCAAGTTTCGAGGTGGCGGCGGTGCTCTGTTATGTTTCTATGGAATATGACAAACCCCCCTCGGTTTTTTGGTTACGGGGCATATGTAGTCGAAAGGAGAGTGTCGAGACATCGTAGTAGTTTTCATAGACGGGGGTGCCATGAGACTACGGTAGAGACGTGGGGTAACGGGATAGCGTAGTAACACAGAACACATGATTTTACCCAGGTTCGGTACGTCGCGACAGTACGACGTGCCTACTCCTGCACTTCTCACTAATTGGGACTAAAGCCCGTAAACAGGGTTACAATGTGAGGGTTTTAGATCTAAACCACTCGGCGAGGATGAGCTTCTCGGCGAGTTGGCGTAGAGCTTCTCTGTTTGTTCGTTGTTTTGTTTATCTCCCGTCCGGGTTTATATAATAGCCGGATTAGGGCTTACAGAATAGGAAACCTAGAAAACTACGGTAACTTGTAACTTGGCAAGCAAGGAATCCGTCTTCTCCTCCAAGCCAGATCACATGGGCTGTGATCCGGGTTCTTCTAGAATCCGGCTTCTGCGCGTCGGATTACTGGGCCGCCTAATGGACCTAAGCCCACTACCACTTAGGCCACCCTGGTAATCTGGTACTTGTCCTACCATCTTCTATACCCCTATTTGGTATATATCCGACAGTAGCCCCCAAGAAGGATCAAAACTCTGATTCTCCGCTATTCGCCAAATGTTCTTTGTCCGAGAAATATTGATTCAGCAGTCTTGATTCTTCTTATTCTTCATTTGAAAAAGATGGTGGCATGAAACTCGGAATCCTGAAAATCCGGCTTTTCTCTCACGATCCTTCGTGAAGAAGAAACTTCCTACGTCAGCGCACTCAACCATGCTGACGTAAGCGACGTTTGAGATTTACTCGGAAAAACCCAGAAACATATCTCTGACAGATTCGCGCGGGAAACGAGGAGATAATCATCATTACTCCGTCGTTTCATTTCCCGGATTTTCCGGCGAGCGACACGCGGCAAACATCCAACGGTCAAAATAGCCGTTGGCACGCATCTAAACGGTTTTCCGGCTATAAATAGCCGTCCTCGTCCTCAACGAAAACTTTCCACTCTCCCCACTGCCCACGCCATTGACGCGAACGAGCTCGAGAGCAAAGCACCGTCCCAGGCGCACTTAGCATACAAGCACGCCGGAACGCAACGCGCCACCACGAGATGGCCTCCTCGCCGTCCTCGCCGACCCGCGCCGCCATCAACGAGCTCATCAGCGATTTAGATCCGCAACTGGGATCGCCCAAGCACACCGGCGACGAGCCGGAGAAGACCACGGCCTCCGCGGCGGGTGACGCAAATTCTTCCGCCGCCGCGGACGTTGCGGGATCGAGCTCCGCAGCCTCCCCGCCGTTTGCTCCAGAAACGGCGGAGGAGAAGATCCAACTTCTCGGCGACGAGCTCGCCGCCGCGGAGGCCGCCGCCTCTGCCGCCGCCGGAGCAGACGAAGAAGCGGAGTCTGCAGGCAATTGGATTGCCTGCAGCATTCCTCCGGCTCTCCTTCCAAACCTGGAAAAGGAGGGCCTGGTTCTTAAGAAGAAGTGGCGGCTTCCAGAAAACGAGACCGAGCCAACGCCAAAAAATGGCGAAAGGGTCCTTCTTTGTTCCCACCTTCTTCGAGGTATGGGACTTCCACCTTCTTCCTTCTTCCTCCAAATCCTTTCTCACTACAACATCCAGCCCCATAACCTTCCTCCCAACTCCATCCTCTACATGGCCGGCTTCCAGGCTTTGTTCGAGGGCTACTTAGGGCTAGAACCTAGGTTAGATTTCTGGACTTACTGCTTCGGGGTTAAGCGGAACTCTTCGAAGGGCGCACTCCCGACTTGCGGGACCATATCTTTCACTCTTCGGAGATTCCGAGAAGATTGGTTCCCCAAGATAAAAATGTCGGAATCCGTCAAGTTTTGGACGGGTTCCTTCTTTTATCACCCCGACGTGCCTTTCCTTAAGGAAGCTGTCGGGGTTCCTCCTTTCGTGAACTCTGCCGCAGTTCCCCAAGACAACTGGGGAACGGAAGCCGTCCAGGTTCTGCCGCCAGATCTACTAAAGATCAAGCGGCGCATCGCCAAGCTCACCTCCATGGATCCGCCTCTAACCGGCATGGACACGGTTCTATGCTGGCTGATTAGGCGAATCCAGCCATTGGCCAACCACAGCGGCCGTCTCCTGTGCGAATACACGGGAGTCAAGGATCCGATGCGGACAACCACCAAAGATTGGCCCGCAAAGGAGCTTCGACGGCGCATCAACCAATTGGTCGCATCACGCGACCAATACGAAGCGAGTCGGCCAATGTATACGGCCGACAATCCGGTTCCCAAGGTAAATTTTCAGTCATTTGGGTACAGTTTTATTTTTTTCTCGGATTTTCTAGCTTCTGATTTTGATCTTGTTCGTCCGACAGTTCGTGGATCTTTCAGATTCGGACTTGGTATCCGAGGCTGAGCTGGACGCGCTACGCACCGCCGCTACAGGTGGACGCAAGCGCAAGAAGATAACTTCCTCGGAAGAAATTATCGACCTTGACGGAATCCCCGTCGCCACTTCCAGGTTCTTTCTTCTGGATTCTATTTTCCTTTATGGGAACTTTTCATCCATCCTCGGTTTTTTAACTTTTCCGGGTTTTTTGTTTTTAGCCTGCCTCCCTCCAGTTTAAAACCAAAGAAGCTGAAGAAATACAAGGTTGCTTCTAGCCGAGCCGGTCAACCTTCTCCCGCCGTGGCCCCGAACACGTCGTCCACAATGGCGGAAGAGCAAACTGCAGCCCCCACCACCAAGCCCTCAGAGCCTAGCCAGCCCGTTGTGTCGGACACGGACACGAGGGAAAGGGCGGCTCCAGAGGTGGAGAAATTTTCTCGGACTTTCAACGAAGAAATTCCCACCTTTGACAAAGACTTCAAGATTATCAACGACGGCCTAAGCGCGGCCGGAACTGCTTTTGCGGAATACGCAAAAGAGTTCAAGGAAAACTTGGCGGGTTTGCACCGAATAAGCCAGGTATGTAACTCTAGCCCCCAAGCATTAAACAAAATTGCATGCTTGTTTTGCTTTGATGCTTTTTGTAACCATTCTTTTCCTTGCTATGTTGCAGCAAACCGCCGAAACCATAAACATGGAAGTTTTCAACAAACTCACCATCAAGAATAAGGAGGTTAGAAATCTCCTTTCTATTCTTGAGGAGAGAGAGACGGAACTGGCATCGTCTCAGCTCGCTTTGTCGGAAACATCAGGTACATATTTTTCCTCTGAGGTTTGCGATTCAATTTTTTGTCTAAGTACTTATTCCGGAAATTTGCTAAACCCGGAATTTTCTTTGCTTTCCAGCTGCTTTGGCTAAGGCCAAGCAAATAGCTGAAGATGCCGGCAATGCCGAGAATCTCCGAAAGGAGAACTTGGAGCTTCACAAGCATCTTGTGAAGGCTCAAAAGGATCTGGAGGCCAGCAACTTGGCCCTTGGAGTTGCCAACTCCAAGGCTTCTGAACAGGCGGAGAAGGATAAATCCACCATTCAGGATTTAGAAAATGCTCTAAACCTTCGCCTGGAGGAAATCTCCGAGATCGACAAGCTTATCGGTAATTTTCCGTTACCTTTTTATTTTTCCATATCTTGTTTTTCTTCTCTGTTTTTTGCCTAACATTTTTGATTGTTTTGTCCGAAAAAACAGGAGATATCCCAGTTGGTACCCGGCTTGAAGGGATCCAAGCCTTTGGGAAGATGTGGACTTCGATCCGTGCTGCTGGAATGCAGCTGGTGAACAAGTTTCTTCCCGCAAGGACTGGGGAGTTCTCGGAGGTTGAAAAACTTCCGTGAGCCATCATGGAGGTGGCGGAATCCAGGGATTCTATCCTGCGTTCCGCTGCACGGGGTGGTGCGCGTATGGCACTCGGCCTTATGCGCATGCACTACCCCGGTGCTAAATCCTGGCGCGTGGCGTCCGGTGTCCCTCAAGGATACACGGACACTCAGCGAAATACCATCTTTTGATGAAATCAAAGGCCACGCCACCCAGATAGCCTCCATGGTAAATATTTCTGTTAACTATCCGGAAGAAGAGATCCCTCCAATCCCCGAGGACGACAGCAGCGAGGAGGAATCAGATGCTTGAAGGGCTACCTTTGACCTGGATAGCGAAAATAGACAATAGGAGCATTACTGTTCTTTCAATGTAATCTGCAATGTAATGCTTCTATTTGTATGAATGAAAAATTCCGCCTTTTGCAATTTTTAGTTATGAAATTTTTTGCAAGGTTTTTCGGATGTTACTATTCCTTTTATCTTCTAAGTTCTCTGGCATATATGTTTTAACTGTCCTTAGTGTTTGAAATGGCTCAGATAGCAATATGAATCGTCATGCCGAGTAACTGGGCGTAACCAATCAGTTTAAACTCGGAAACATGGACCATGCTAAAGGCATTTTTACTAACTAGTTCCAGTAACCCAACACATACACAATCAGATAATGCTTAGAGAAACAAGGAATTTTTTGACCAAAACTTGGGCACGCAGGCAATTCAAGTTTCCTTTAGCCGTTAGCAGGCTGAAAAAACATTCAGTTTCTTAACGCCGAGTACGCAGGCACAATTCGGGTTAACATTGAGTATTTTTGTAAGATCATTGGGAAATAGAGAAGGTGGAAACATGCTTTTACTATAATGAACTTGTAAAAAACATGGATACCAGAAATCCAACAACTTTATTTCATGATCTCAAAAGATGTTTACATAGATATTGAACTAAGTATAGAAGAGACATAACTGCTATGTATTCCAAAGCTTTGCTATCCACTTGACTTTGTCGGATTTCTTCAACAACTTGTATAGTGCTAGGATTTTAGCCCCCAGCCGACTAATAAATCTGCTAACGGCAGCTGCGGAACCCGTCAATCTTTGGACATCTTTGACGCAGGTAGGTTTTGTGATGTTCAAGATTGCCTTGATCTTTTCCGGGTTAACTTCTATTCCTCTGTGAGAAACGATGAAACCCAGAAGTTTTCCTGAGGGAACCCCGAATACGCACTTAGATGGATTCAACTTCATCTTGTAGGTGCGTAAGTTTTCGAAAGTTTCTCGCAAATCCTCAAGGAGTGTATCTTTTTCCTTGGTTACGACAGCAATATCGTCCACATAAACATGGACATTTTTTCCAATCTGACTATGCAAACAACGTTGCATGCAGCGCTGGTAGGTTGCACCGGCGTTCTTCAGGCCAAACGGCATGGTTACGTAATAATACGTCCCGTATGGGGTTATGAAAGAAGTCTTAATTTGATCTTCCTTTTTCATGCGTATTTGGTGGTACCCGGAGTATGCATCCAAAAAGCACAAAAGCTCAGAGCCTGCTGTGGCGTCTATTATTTGATCGATTCGTGGTAATGCGAACCTATCTTTCGGACACAATTTGTTCAAGCCTGTGTAATCTATACACATTCTAAGAGCAGTAGTGTCTTTCTTCGGTACTAATACCGGATTTGCGGACCAGTCAGTATGGATTACTTCCTTGATGAAATCCGCTGCTAAAAGCCGGATAATTTCCTTGCCAATAGCCTTCCGTCTTCTTCCGTCAAATCGACGGAGACCTTGTTTGACGGGTTTTGATCCAGGAACAACCTTAAGTTGGTGCTCAGCAAGTTCCCTGGGTACACCTGGCATGTCCGCTGGACACCAGGCAAAAATATCCCAGTTCTCACGGAGGAACTCGATGAGCTCGCCTTCCTATTTGTCAGTCATTCCCGTCCCTACGACGACAAATTTTGTCGGATCTTTGGGATCTAGGATTACCTGTCTTGTATTCTCGGATGCCTTGAAGCTGTCCGTTGGCTTCCGAGTTTCTTTTCCTGCCGGCATTTCTGACGGCGATACCTCCTTGGCTAATTCCTTCAGTTCTTCCTTTGCTATAACTCTCTGAGCGCAAAGGGCGTTTTCTTTCTCCAACTCATTTGCCAGCTTAAAATCACCAGCTATAGTGATTACTCCTCCCTTGGGTCCTGGCATCTTTAGCTTGTTATAAATATAACAGGATCTTGCCATGAATTTGGCAAAAGCTGGACGTCCGAGTATTGCGTGATACACGCTTTCGAACGGCACTACTTCGAAGGATACTTTTTCCTGCCGGAAGTGATCTTTCTCTCCGAAGGTGACATCTAGGGAAATTTCTCCTAGGGATCGTGCTTGCCTGCCAGGGACGATACCATGGAAGCGTATATTGCTGTAGTTGAGCTGAGACTCGGAAATCTTCAGGTGCTTCAGTGTATCCAGGTACATTATGTTAATGCTGGATCCTCCATCCATCAGCACTCTTCTTAGCCTAGTATTTTGAACAATAGAGCTTACAACAAGAGCTTGTGTGCCGGGTTCAGGGATATTTCCGGGATGATCAGACTGATCCCAGATTATCGGTGTATTGGAGTACTTCAAGAATTTCGGGGTTGCCGGAACAACCGCGTTTATTTCTCGAAGTGTTCTTTTTGCCACCTTTGCTGATGGGGTTGCTAAGAAAGTTAGCATTGCTTCTCCATCAACTCTCGGAAACTTGGGTTCGCCTTTACGCTGTTGTTCCTGGATTTTTTCGTTAGTGTCCGATTCACTGTCTTCTTTGTCAGCTTCTGGCTTTTGTTTGGCGGGTTTCCTTTTGGAACCCTTCCCTTTATTTCCGGATCCTGCAGTGCCTTTCATGTGCTTATTCAGCCGGCATTGCGCGTTTGTATGGGTGGGTTTCCCAAATTGCGAGTGGTGAACGCAAGGTTCCGACTTAATCCTTTCTCACTCTTCTGGAGTGTAATTGATTGGATCTGGGTTGCGTCCTTTCCACTTGTTTCCCTTTTCTCCTCCAAAGGCTATGTTCATCTCTTTGGGCTTCGTCGTTGTTTCTGGAGTGGCTTTTTTGTCAGAACGAGGGGTTTTCTTGGCGAGTATCAATGATTCAATATTGCCTCCTCTTGCTCTGATGTCATCCTCGGCTGCGGCATGCTCATTGGCGGTTGTAAGCATGGATCCGAGATCCTTGTGCTTTTTGGAACCGACCATGAACGGTACAAGTCCGGGTTTTAGGCCATTGACGAAAGCATGCATTGCTTGTACATCAGTTACTCCAGAGCAACTATTCTTCATTGCTGTCCATCTGGAGATGAAGTCCACGTATGGTTCATCCTCAAATTGCGTGCAACGGTTTAGCTGGTTGATGCTATTCGGGCGTTTGTATGTTCCCCGGAAATGCTGAGTAAATACTCTAGCCATATCGTCCCAGCTGTCGACCGTTCTTGACGGTAATCCATTGATCCAATCTCTGGCTCCGTCCAGCAACATTAGGGGGAGAAACTTGACAGCTTCCAGGTCTGTCCCATTGTTGATCTGGACGGCTGTATAGTAATCCGAGAGCCAGGTATCCGGGTTTGTGCTGCCGGTGTATTTCTGGTATGTTGGACCGACTTTGGCAAAGCCGGAATGCAACGTTATTCTTCGGATCCTGTCAGTAAAACACTTAGGACCAAAGTATAGATCATCCTTTTCTGTTCTGTCAATGTGTGCAGAATATCTTCCGGCTGAATGGACAGAAGGGGATCTGCTCCTTTCTCTTCCATTGCTGCGCGAACGCGCTTTTCCGGGATTGTTTCTATCTTTTCCGTGATCACGCCCTTTTGGATTAGGCGGAGTTCTACTCCTGTGCCTTTCTTTGTCCTTAGGCGGTGTCCGGGATCTCTCACGCCTGTGAGGTGTATCGTGTCTTCCAGCTTTCTCAGCTGGGTTTCTCGGAGGTGGCATTATTTTGCCGTCTTTCCGGTGTTTGTCTTCCCGATCATGGGGTTTATACCCATATTTCGGGAGATGGGATCCGGTCCTAGACGCTGCATCCCGGTTGTCGGGGTTTTTCTTGTCTTTTCTCGGATCCTCTCTTTTATCTTTTGAGTTGTCTGAATCCTCGGGTTCTTCCGGTCCAGGTGCTCCAGCAGCGCAAGTAGTTGTCTTGCATAGGGCGGAATTATCATGCAGCCTCCCTGATCGCTCTTGAGCGCGCTGTTGTTGTTGCAATGCTTTTCCTAGGAAAGCATACACCCCTTGGAGTTTTTCCCCGTTGGAATACAGATCGTTATTAAGAATCGCGAACGCAGCTTCCGCGTTTTCTGCTGCGGTCTTGTATATTGGTTCGCCCTTGGCATCTTTGCCGTTTACCTGCTTTTGCCAAGATGGGTTATGGAACCTTTCTTTTGGCGGCAGTTCTTCCGGTCTTGCGATTCCGGGTAACCTAGTAGGTTTTAACACGGATCTATTCTTTCTCTCGTACTCCTCTATTTCTTCCTTCATGACCTTGATGTCATTATGGGTTTGTTGGAGATGTTGCCGAGATCTGAGTAGATGTTGTTGTTGCCGTTGGAAAGCTTGTCTCCTGGTTTCCAGCATCTCAGGGGGTTCATCTGGTCCCACTGCTGTTTGCAATAGCTCTTGCTCTTCCTGTTCCGTCATTGGCGGAGCAGTGATTTCCATAGATTTCTTCTCCGCAGGCTTTGTTCCGCTAACATCTCCAACTTCCAGGTTTTCATCAGCAAGATCAGCTGATTTTTTCTTCCGGATTTTGTATTGGAGTTTTTTAGAAGCACGGTGCTTTTTCTTGGAAGAGGGAGGTTTTTTGACAGGCTCATCTTCTGTCATCTCCTTGACACTGGGGAATATCGGAGAAGTTTCTCCGTCTTCTCTCTCTTCCACTGGCGGAGGGGTTTTAGGGCTTTCCTGGCTGCCGGCGGAGGGGTTTTAACCTTTCTTACGAAGGCGTCCTCATCTTCGTCTTCAGAGTCGAAGTTATCCGATCCGGTTTCCGACTCCAACCTCGCCTCAATGGCGGCAAGCACGGATTCTGCTTCCGAGTTCGTCGTCTTGTTGACGGATGTCGGATCTTCCGCCTCAGTGACGGGTGTTTGATCTTCCGTCTCCATGACGGGTGCGTTGTTGTCTGCCTCTTGCACGAGATTTCCATCATCCGTGTTTTCGGCGATTTCGGATTGCACCATGCCGATAAAGTGTGTATCACTTTTCTGTCGGCGATCTGAGCAGAATCCGGCATCATAGTCATCTTCGACTGGGTATAGGGCGGGTGGGATAAATTTGCTTCCACCGCAAAACCCCATTGCTTCTGCAGTTAGCCCGATAAAGATATTAGCAGATCCTAACGGTAGCACGCAGGCACTTACCAGGTGGTTTTGCGCCGGTATGTAGGATCCGTTGTCGAGGAAGCGCCCGACGTCGTTGTCGAACTCCAAGCTTCCGACAGTGATTGATCTTCCGATTCCGCCAAGTATCCCAGATCGGAATCTTACGCCTGACGTCGTTTGCCCCACGGTGGGCGCCAACTGTCGAGACATCGTAGTAGTTTTCATAGACGGGGGTGCCATGAGACTACGGTAGAGACGTGGGGTAACGGGATAGCGTAGTAACACAGAACACAGGATTTTACCCAGGTTCGGTACGTCGCGACAGTACGACGTGCCTACTCCTGCACTTCTCACTAATTGGGACTAAAGCCCGTAAACAGGGTTACAATGTGAGGGTTTTAGATCTAAACCACTCGGCGAGGATGAGCTTCTCGGCGAGTTGGCGTAGAGCTTCTCTGTTTGTTCGTTGTTTTGTTTATCTCCCGTCCGGCTTTATATAATAGCCGGATTAGGGCTTACAGAATAGGAAACCTAGAAAACTACGGTAACTTGTAACTTGGCAAGCAAGGAATCCGTCTTCTCCTCCAAGCCAGATCACATGGGCTGTGATCCGGGTTCTTCTAGAATCCGGCTTCTCCGCGTCGGATTACTGGGCCGCCTAATGGACCTAAGCCCACTACCACTTAGGCCACCCTGGTAATCCGGTACTTGGCCTACCATCTTCTATACCCCTATTTGGTATATATCCGACAGAGAGCCCAAGGGGGTGCCTGGGTGGCCCACACAACCAGGAGGCGCGACCAGGGGCGCCAGAGGGTGGTGTGGCCCCACCTGGCCCCTCTCCGAGCCTCCTTCTGGCTCCCGGGGTCTTCTGGTGTTTTAGGCTCGAAGGGATCTTTTCTAGGCAATTTCCCGAAAGTTGATTTTTCTCCACAAAAACGAGACACCAAGATAATTCTGCTGAAAATAGCGTTAGTCTGTGTTAGTTGTATTCAAAACTCGCAAGTTTACAGGAAAACAATAAGAAGCGTGTTCGGAAAAGGAGATACGTTTTGGACGTATCAACTCCCCCCCCCCCAAGCTTAGCTTATTGCTTGTCCTCAAGCAATTCAGTGACAACTGAGTGCGATAAAAGACTTTTACGAACACATTTGTTTCATATGATGTCAACATACTCACTATATGATCAAGTGATGAGGCAATCCATAATAAGATGTATGGAAGATAAAAGTCACCTAGCAGTTATGCTAACCATGAAGAGATGCCAACAAACTAATATTAAACAACATGAAGTGCTAACCATGAAGAGGTGCCAACAAACTAATATTAAACAACATGAAGTATATCACTCTGCAAGATTGCAATGCTCATAATAGGGTACGATAAAGTGTACTTGCTTGCCCTTAATAATGGAGCAAAACATAAATTGTAGGGCACCTCTGAAGTTGAAATGAAGACTAGAAATAAAGATATCAAAGATACAAGCATCAAAGTTATACCACAATCAACCGTGTTTTGGGACAAGCACATTACACTAAGAATGACATCCATGCTCTCAAGAAGGTGCATAAAGATAGAAGGTGAAGACTCAACATAAAAAAATAAAATAAAGACTCTTCGCAGAGGGAAGCAGGGATTAACTAATGTGCTAGAGCTTTTTATTTTATTAAACAGAGGTATTGAAAACATTTTTAAGAAAGTTCTATGCTTATGTCAACGAATGATAAACAGACAATACAGTACGTCAGAAGCCAACTTCACTTCACAAAAGCGACTTTCATAGAAGGACGCATCTGAGTAGAAAGGTCATCCCTCTTTCTCTTTTGTTTACATAATTATTCTTTGACTGATAAATCAGGGGCAAAACTAGTGAAGAGAATTTCTTGTATTACTTTGGGGCTAGGCACCCCGCTGTCGGCTCTTCTATTATTTGGATAAGCGGATGAAGCCACTAGTCCAGGGTGTGAAATCCAATCAACAAGTGAGATAAAGATTCTCTATTTACGTCCTCATGAGCTAAAACAGGGGCACAAAACAGGAATATTTTTTGAAGGTTTTAAAGGTAGCACACGAGAAATTTACTTGGAGTGGCGGTTAAATACCACATAAATAGGTAGGTATGGTGGACACATTTGGTGAACTTTTTTTTTGTGAGTTGGATGCACGAGTAGAGCTCATACTCAGTACAGGTGAAAGCTAGCAATAGACGGGGAGCGACAATAAAGAAAGCAACAACTGTCATAATCATGCTTGCGACAAAACAAAATTAACAGGGGCATAAAAATGATACAAATACTCTGAGGAAAAATAAATCATCGAGGCTTAATTGACCTTTTGTTTTCCGTCATAGCATGCGTGAGCATGTGCCAAGTTGATTCAAGCGAAACAATCAGAGGGAGATACCACAATGTCATACCCTTCTATGAATAAAACAATGCAAGCAAACATTCATACGTCATGCTATCTTATATTAATAAGTTGGAACTAAACAAGTGAGAGCACGAACTGCTAAGCATCAATTAAATAACATACACCTTACATAAACAAACTAATCATGTTCACATGGATGAGTATATGTAGAAAAATAAAACAAACGGAGTTCATACCGGCCTCTCACCACAACTTGGATTGTCGTAAATCATCATTACTGCTCTTCACTTGTGTGGATCTAATAATATAGAATGATAATCAAGCTCCAATGGAGACACGAAAGTCCGGTGAACTCTGCAACAACTTTACAAAACCAAAGAAGAAGAACAAATATTTTTTCAAATTAAAACAAGAACAGAAAGAAGCAAGCAAACACAATAAAATATTTTTGGATTTTTGAATACTAAACTGAAGCGAGAAAATAAAGCAAACCAACAAAAGAAACTAAAGAAGCAAATAAAGAGAAACAACATAAATATTTTTGGTCTTTTTGTGTTTTGGAAAACAAGAACAAAACAATAAAACAAAGAGAAACGAAAGAAGCGAAAGAAAACGAAAACAAACGACAGAAACAAAAACATGGATATACAAAGAACCGGCCGAACATGATATATAAATGAGTGTGATGTCGGTGTACCTCCCGCCAAGCTTAGGCTTTTGGCCTAAGTGGAGATCAATCATGGCGCGGGAAGTATCCCCACTGTGGTAGGTCGTCCCTCGCATGGTCGTACTCACGCGCCCAAGAAGAAGATGAAGCAGCAGGCGCATAGTCATATCCAGAGTGCTGGTACGGGATCCCCGTAGTGTCGGAGGGCTGGACGAAATCACTTTCGTCCCCCTCTCCGGCATCCTCCCCTTGCTGGGGGTGGTGCTCAATGTATGCGTCTAGATCACTCTCAGATAGCATCCATCCTTGCCTATCATTAAGATTAAATAAAAGAGGTGCAGGCAAAAGTACTACTCTAATAGTTTTGGTCACTCTCCACCCGAATTGTTTGGATAAAGTTAATCCAAAAAATAAATTGTTCAAGTGAGCATGGGTAGAAAGAAACTTATGTTGAATCATGGAAACAAGGTCCAACCTCTCTAAAGGAAAATGCAAGTCTAGAGGGTGTGGCTCTAAACCATGCAAAGCAAGCAAGCGTGAGGCAATAAGACCTCCACAAATTCCGCCCTTCTCACGATTAAGTGAGAGACTGTAAGCAATTGAAGCACCAAAGTTATAAGACCTATCACGTCTTAAGGCAGATGAAATAAACGCCAAATCATAACCAAGTAGCTTGTTGGCAGTTTTTCTAGCTAACACACATTTAGAAATAAAATAAGCAAATTATCAAATGCTAGGGAGTTGAATTTATCGTATTTTACCACTCTCCCCTATGAAGCTTCTACCTTGGCAAATCTCCTCATATAAATCCTGCTGTGGTTTAGGTTGCCCTCTTATCTTCTCATATGAACCCCACTCTGGTACCTTGATAGCTGCACAAAAATCACTGAAAGGCAAGTCTACAGCTTTATTGTAAATTTTATAATGGACCATAGGGTTAGTTGAAGACCATCTAAAGTGGAAATCCTGCACCACATACATAGTTAGTTTAATATGTTGGATATGTTCATGCTCAATGAAACGGTCCAATCTTGCATTATGCACAAGGGTAGAAATCATGCAGAATTCCCGTAATCCGCATGAATTCGTAACATGGATAAATCGATGGAAACACTTTTTCTTCACGGTGCACATTCATGACCTCATGCAACTCCAACTCATGCCGGTTTCGTTGATGTACATTGTGCTCCATCTCTGAATGTTTTTTACAATCATCACAAAAATTGATCTCAAACAACTATAAGGTCGAAACTACCATAGGGACTTATATGAGAGCTACACATGCATCAAAACTACATTATTTCTATGCACACCAAGCATGCAAACTCACATTAGCTGTCACATATAGTACCAAAATACTCAAGAAATACTCCGCCAAACAAAATTCTACTTGGATAATCGGAGGAGTCACATACCGGAGAGCAAATGCACCAAATTTCAACACAAATGACAGGCTAAGCAATAAGATCGAAAAATCAAAAGGAAGAACATCAAGAACTCGAGTTCCAGGAATTTTTTTGAGTTTGGGATGTGAGAGAAGGAACTTTGGCATGGGAGAGAGTTAGTGGGGGGGTCAGGGGGCCCACACCATGTGTTGGCGCCACTAGGGGCAGGCCGCGCCATCCCATGGTGTGCCTGACTGGTGGGTCCCCCTAGGGTCTCCCAGGTGGCTCACTTCCTCATTTTTGACGTAAAAATTATTATAATTTTTCTGGATTTTTTCGAGAAACTTCATTTTGAGGTATTTCTAGAATTTTAATAATTAATAAAAAAACCAGAAAAAACAAAAGTGAAAAGGTGGAAAACATAACCAAAACCAAAACTACAGAGGTTCTATGACACTCCAATGGAAAAGTAACCAAAGAAAACAAAGGTGGAACTCGTGAAAACAAAATTATGGGTGGTGAAAACATGCATAACCACAGTAATCAGGGTGAAAACATGAATATGGATGATGGAAAACATGATTGTACTAAAGTAGCAAGGTGATAACAGAAGGAAACAAGGTGAAAACATAATGCGGAAGGTGAAAACATTGTCATCTTCATTCAAAATCATTTTGTTAACAAGGGTGATCAAGTCTTGTTACCAGAACAATTCTCATATAAAGCAAAACTTTGCTAATCAGTAAATAATTATGCTACCTCAACCTTGATAGACATAGTCCCAATCATAATAATTTCATATTCTTTTGGTGGTTTTGGAATGGGACAATAAAATTCTCCAATCTTGATGGTCTCGGTATTTTAAATTGAAGTTAAACCATATTTTCTATCAATCTTCTTGGGAAAATAAACAGTATGTTAATTATCATTAACATTAAAAGTTACCTTTCCTTGATTGCAATCAATAACAACTCCTACAGTGTTAAGAAAAGGTCTCCCAACACAACAAAGTCAGTTAATATCAAACAATTAGTAGCAACTTGAACAAGAACATTCTCACGTACACCAAAAGGAATAGCAGTAGACTTATCAGCCATTTGCAAAGATATATCAGTGTGTATCAATTTTTCAGGAGAGATTCTATTATGAAGATCGAAAAGCATAACACTAACTCTAGCTCCCAAGTCACATAAAGCAGTTCTAACATAATTATTTTTAATAGAACAAGGGATAGTAGGAATACCAGGATCTCCAAGATTTTTTGGAACCTTGCCATTGAAATAGTAATTAGCAAGCATAGTGGAAATTTCCTCATTAGGAATCTTCCTTTTGTTAGAGACAATATATTTCATATATTTAGAATAAGGAGGCAGTTTAATAGCATCAGTCAAAGGAATTTGCAAAAACAAAGGTTTCATCCACTCACAAAACTTGTTATAATGTTCTTCTTCTTTTGATTTGTGTTTCTTATTAGGAAAAGGCATTGCTTTTTGTACCCAATGATCTCTTTCATTACCATGTTTATTAGAAATGAAATCATCCTTAATATACTTTGCAGTTTTAGTTTGCTTTTCAGGTTCAGCTACAGTTTCTACTTTATCAGAAGCATCACTTTTATCATCACCACTTTCAGTTCCAGCATCAGAAATAGATATACTATTAGGATCTTTAGCAGGTTCAGGAGATTCTACAACATTTTTTATGTCTCTTCTTCTTTTTCTTAGAAGGAGAACTATTCTTTCTAGGTTGCTGAGAACCTTGTTCAATTCTTTTAGGATGTCCTTCAGGATACAAGGGGTCCTAAGTAGAAACACCACTTCTAGTAATTATTTCACAAATATGTTTATCTCTAGAAGCATTAGCTAGCATGTATTTTTGCACTTTAGTAACTTGATCAATTTGAGTTTGAACCATTTGAAAAGGTTTAACAAGCATTTTAACATCATTAGAGGTTCTTTCCATAATACCATGCAAATTATCAATAGCTCTAGAGTTTTCCATAAGGTGATTTTGCACTCTCATATTAAAGTTGTCTTGCTTAACAACATAATTATCAAATTCATCTAAGTATTGATCAGGTGATTTAGATTAGGGAATATCTCTATTATCAAAGTATTGGAGAGAGTGGACCTCAATAGTTGATGGATGAGGAATAGTCTTACATAATTCTTCTATAGGAGGTAAATTATTCACATCTTCAGATTTAATACCCCTCTCGTTAAGAGCTTTCTTGGCTTCCTTCATCACTTCATCATTTCATTCAATCATCCCTCGCTTATTGGGTGTTGGTATTGGTGTAGGCTCTGGTGTAGGTGTAGGCTCAGGTATATTCCAATCATCATTATTTTTGTCTATTTTAGCCATTAATTCCTCAGCTTCTTCTGGAGTTTTTTTCCTGAAAACACAACCAGCACAACTATCCAGGTATGTCCAAGATTCAACAGTTAGTCCATTATAAAATATATCTAGGAGCTTATTTTTTAGGTAATGAATATCCAGGGCTAGATCTTATCAAATAACAAAACCTCGTCCAAGATTCAGGCAACTTTCCTTCAATTTGCTCAAAGTTAAAGATATCCTGCACATCAGCATGTTGGGCACTAGCAGGAAAATATTTTTGAAAGAAAGCATTAACCAAATCCATAGGATTAGTAATAGATCCAGGTGACAGATTGTTAAACAAAATTTTAGCTTCATCTTTCAATGAGAAAGGGAAGATCTTGGTAACAAAATAAGTACGCAATTTAGTATCATCAGAAAATAAACTACTCAAAGATGAAAGCTCATTCATGTGTTCCGTAGCACTTTTACTTTCAGTTCCACAAAAGGGTTCCTTCTCAACAATATACATGTAAGATAAATCACAATCATTGTCTCTAATGTGTATGGGAGATGTGGCAAACTTAGCATCAAGAGAAGATTTATATTTAGCATGTCTTGCAAGAAGACTCTTAAGAGCACTTGCACCAGTAGTAGCACGAGCTTCTTCAATAAAATCATCATCAAGTTCAAATATAGGCCGCGCGTCACGCACCTTCCGTGAATGCTTCGACTTCAGATTCTTCTGATATGTTGTCGGCCGTGTTCCTGAGCGTGGTCCATCTCTGGATGTTTTCGCGAGTGGATTCATCTCTTTTGCACATTCGCAAATCCTCCATAGATGCGGTCCTTTTGTATGTTGCCTGGAAATTTTTCTCAGAGTCGCAGGTAAGATCGTCCCAGGATATGTAGCACACGCGTGGTCTGCTTTCGAGCCAGCTTCGTGTGGCTCCCACGTGGTTCAGGTTTAAGTACTGCATGGTCGTCACCTTGTTTACCAAGCTGGCACATGACCGCAGTCAAATAGTCCGACAACCAAGTTCGTGGTTCTTGGGAGCCATCGTACTTCAGGACCTCCGAAGTGAGCTTGAACTTCTTGGGCATCTCTGCATCGCGGATGATGCGACTGAAGCATAGTGCGCCACAGGCTTCTTCGCCAAACTCGGATGATGAATGTGCGTGATTCCTATGCGCGCGGGCCCTGTCGACCTTGTGCTGGGTGATGTCTCTTCGCGCGTCATACGTCATGCGGTCGCGGCTATCGTCGTGCTGCAGTTCCCTGCTAGGGTATCGCGAGTCGCGACTGCGGCGGTGAGGCTCTATGTTGCGGAATCGTGGACCTTCTTCGTGGTGTCGCGAGCGGCCACCACATTATCGCGGGCTATCGTCATGACGTTGCGGGTTGTCGTCACTGTGATGCGGTCTGTCATCATGGCGTCCTGCCTCCTTGCTCTGACAGTAAGGCGACCCCCCGTTTCCTCTTCTTGGTGATGTGTCCTCGCGTCTGCGACGTGACTTGTCCGTTCGAGGTGCTGCGATTTCTGGGGCAGCTTCTTTTTTGTGAGCATTGGCGGCGATTGCTGTTCCGGCTAGTCCTTTGATGGCATGTCGATGTTGTACCGCGCGAGGATAGGTTTCTGGCGGTTGGATCACTTGAAGGTAGGTCGTGGCAGCGAGGACCGCGGCCGCGGGAGTCGTGGCGTGCACGTTGTCATCAGGACTCGATAGTCCTGGAGATCTCACTGATAGAATCCTGGTCCATGCGAGCAGTTTTTGAAACATACTTTCCTCTTCTGGGAGGTTGATCTCCTATTGACTCGCGAGTTCTAGATAGCTCAGCCCTATGGGCGCTCGAGGCTTCTGCCACACATCTGCGCTTGTCGAGCTCCCAGTTTGCCCTTATCACCTCCTGATTTTTCTTCGACATGAAGTAGTGGTAAGCCGTCAATTCTCCTTGAGTGGCTCCGGGTTCCAGCGTGAGGCTTGGTTGCACCACCCTTTTGGGTTTGAGCCAGGCTGCACGCGAGACATTGACGGTCTGCCTCTTCGTCGCGCTTGCCGCCGTTTCGGCGGGTTCTTCCTACGGCTCGGCCATGTAGACGTGGGCGAGATATGGCTTGTGAGTCTTTGGGGCGAACCAGCTATCACCGTCGAGATCGAGGGGTTCGTCGGCGGCTATGGTGTGGAAATCGAGCGTGTTGCGGCAGATCAAACCGTGGCCCAACTCTGAGAAGTAGTCGGAGCCGGCGAGTTGCAATTCCGGAGTCGCCGTGCTCGAGATTGAGTCAGCGTCAGATTCGGCGAGTGCGAGGAGTCAGGGAAGCACAGGATTTCCTACTTGTTGGCGCAGAAGTGGAGGTCGCTGAACATTATCTTGATGCCCTCCGGAAGACCGCTGAACATCGGCGAGAAGCCGACGATTAGGGCGTGTAGATGAACGACCCAAAGAAGATTGACTCCGTAGGAGCTGAAGATTCCTGGCTCCAGTTGAAGCTCGATGCAGATGAGGTCGGCGAAGCCGTGGATCCAGTCCATGTCGTTCCTACAGACGGCACAAATTGTTGATGACCCATATCAACAAACCCCCCGAGTGACCCGATAAGGTTTCAAGAGTAGGAATCGATTAGGCGCTAGCAGACTCGACGGCTAACAGGGGGCACAATTTACCCAGGTTCGGGGCTCTCGTAGACGTAAAACCCTTACTCCTGCTTGTCTGATCTTGTATTATGGTGTAAGATTACAATGCCGGGCGCTCTAGTCGAGAGATTGGATCTCGAGAGGCAGCACCTATGGTGGCGTAAATATTAGATACCCCCCGGTTGTTCTCCCAACCTTTATATAGGAGGCTGGGTCTCAAACCCGTACCCAGATGGGTTACAAACCCTAGCCCAAGTTGGTAAGTCTCCTTTGCCTTGGCCCGTAAGTCTTGCGGGTGGGCCGCAGTTTGGGCCTTCTAGAAGATTAGGGCGATCCTTCGTGGTGGACCTTTATGATTGGTTTAGATCAGATAGGCATGTCTAGGAGACTAAGGAAGCATCCCCACGTTATTAAGTAAAGTACGTAATGTAAGTAATGGTTCTCGTCCGTAGACAAGAGCACCACTGTTTTCTCCCTAGTGGCAACAACACATCCCGCATCCGTCACGTTTCTGTCACTCGAGCACAGATGTAAGGGAGACATGAACCCACAATCTAGCATATAAACCCTCTATTGGAGGTGAAAACAACTACGTGGCCAAGGTAATCATAAACACTGGAGAGCATTGCAAGAAAATATTAAAACTCTATAAAGATATAAGTGATGCAACTCAGATTGACATGAAGAAAATAATCATAATATAGTGTCTATCGAGGATGACTCTACAGGTGAGACACTCGCAAAGTTGTCTCTCTCAATGTCTTTATAGAGATGAAAAAAAAACATTATGATGAGTGTCTTTAATGATGTGTCTCTATTGTTGAGACATTTTTAATAATGCCTCTTACAATGCCTTTACATGCAGAATAAAAGGCATTGTGAAGGATGTCTCTATTGCTAAGACATTCACCAAAGTGTCTCTTTTAATGCCTCTACAACAATAAATATTACGTTTTAAGAGACACGGTAGAGAGTGCCTCTATGAAAATGTCTCTACGGTCCAGTTTTCTTGTAGTGGAGACACGTGTGCCGCGACATGCCTAATGGCTAAAGTTGATGTGGGTTGGCTTTGACATCACCGGTTAGCCCACACCAATATGAGAATGTTGCATGACCTTCAAAGTGGCAATCATGTTCTAGGACTAACCAAGGCTAAGTTTGCTAAAGATCGTGTGTGTAGCTCTTGTTCCTTTGGGAAGCAACACAGAGAACTTCACCCAACCAAGACTATTATCTCCACCACAAGAATTATCGAGCTCATTCACTTAGATCTCTTTGGTCCACTATCTTATGATAGTATCGGAGGAAAGAAGTATTGCTTAGTGATTGTGGATGATTATTCAAGATATTGTTGGGTGTATTTCTTCAAGAGGAAAAGTGAAACTCAAAAGAGAGTCATCGAGCTCATCACTCTAGTGGAGCGCCAACACAATGCTTCCATATTAGACATCCGGAGTGATAATGGCTCGGAGTTCAAGAACTACACCTTTGAGGGTTTTCTTAGTGAAGAGGGCATTGCTCATCAATATTCCACTCCTTATACCCCTCAACAAAATGGTGTTGCGGAGATAAAGAATCGTACTTTGATGGATGCGGCTAGGACCATGATTGCAGAGTTCTCTTCTCCCTATAACTTTTGGGCCAAAGCCGTCTCCATCGCATGTCATGGTACCAACCGGCTATATCTTCGCAAGATCTTGAACAAGCTCCCTATGAGATTCTCACGGGAAAGAAACCGGATGTATCTTACTTCAAGGTCTTCGGTTGCAAGTGCTTCATTCGCAAGAAAGGTAAACGGTTGTCAAAATTTGAGACCAAATCTTATGAGGGTATCTTTGTTGGCTATGCCACAAACGCTCACACCTATAGAGTCTACAACAAGTCCACCAGACAAGTTGAAGAAGTTATAGACGTGGTGTTTGATGAGGATAACGGCTCCCAAGGGGGTGTATAGATCATAGTGTTGTAGGAGATGCAATTCCTCCCATCGTCATAAGAAGAATGGGGATTGGTGAAATAATCCCCATTGAGGGTTACCAGATGACGGAGGGAGAAGGACTATGCCCCACTCAAGTGGATCCATTGACTACACCCATTGATGATCAATCTACTCAACAAGATGCACCAATCCCTCAAGCTAATGACCAAGGTCAAACAAGCAATCAAGCCCAAGCTAATGATCAAGGCCAAACTACTCATCTTAATCATGATCAAGGCTCTATCATTGTTGAGAAAGCTCAACCTAGTGGTGATCCTTCACCCATTATTGATCAAGGAAGAAATGAAGATGGACATGTATCTGATGAAGAAGGCGATTCTCAATCTATATCCAAGGAATCTTTGGAGGAGATGCTAGCTCGTAGAGCAAAGAGGAGGATAGAGAATCTTGAACGAGCGGGTCACACGGAGGACAAGATACTTGGGCAAGTTCGTGGAAGGGTTGTCACTAGGAGGCGATTGGCGGATTTTAGCAAGGCTCATGCTTTTGTATCTTTCATTGAGCCGAAGAAGGTCTATGAAGCACTCGAAGATCAAGATTGGCTTGAAGCCATGCACGATGAACTCAATAACTTCGAGCAACAAAGTGTGGAAATTAGTGCCAAGACCCAAGGATTGCAAAAATGTTATTGGCACCAAATCGGTGTTCAAGAACAAGCAAGACAAAGATGGTATTGTCACTCGCAACAAGGCAAGATTGGTGGATCAAGGTTTTTCTCAAGTCGAAGGTATTGACTTCGGTGAAACCTTTGCCCCCGTAGCTCGTCTTGAATCCATTTGCATCTTACTTGCTTATGCATCTCATCATAATTTCAAGTTACAACAAATGGATGTTAAGAGTGCTTTCCTAAATGGTCCCATCAATGAGTTAGTATATGTCAAGCAACCTCCGGGTTTCGAGGATCCCAACCACCCCGATCATGTCTATAAACTCGATAAGGCACTCTATGGACTTAAACAAGCTCCACGTGCGTGGTACGATAACATTAAAGTGTTTCTAGTAGATCGTGGGTTTAATGTTGGTTTAATCGATCCCACCCTCTTTACCAAGACGGCTGGAGGTGACTTGTTCATATGCCAACTCTATGTGGATGACATCATTTTTGGGTCTACTAACACCTTGTTCAATGAGGAGTTTTGCAAGCTTATGACCGATAGGTTTGAGATGTCTATGATGGGAGAGTTGAATTTCTTCCTTGGCTTTGAAGTGAATCAATATCATGAAGGAACCTTCATCAAACAAGCCAAATACACTCAAGACATTCTCAAGAGATTCAATATGCATGATGCCAAGACTATGAAGACTCCCATGTCCACAACCACTGACTTGAAACCCGACCCCAACGGTAAAGAGGTAGATCAAAAGGTATACCGCTCCATGATTGGCTCTTTGCTCTACCTTTGTGCATCTATACCGGATATCATGTATAGCGTAGGTAAATGTGCAATATTTCAAGCCTCTCCGAGGCAAAGTCATTTGGAAGCGGTGAAACGAATCTTTCGATATTTAGTTCATACCCCAAATTTTGGTCTTTGGTATCCCAAGGGTTCAAGCTTTCAGATCATTGGGTATTCGGATGCGGATTATGCGGGAGAGAAGACGGATAGGAAGTCCACTTCCGGGGGTTGCGAATTCCTTGGCCGCTCCGTAGTATGTTGGTCTTCAAAGAAGCAAAACTGCATTGCTCTCTCCACCACCGAGGCCGAGTATATCTCCGCGGCAAGTTGTTGTGCCCAATTTCTTTGGATGAGGCAAACCTTGAAGGATTATGGTATTCATTTTGACAAGGAGCCTCTTCTTTGTGACAATGAGAGTGCTATCAAGATTGCCTACAACCCCGTTCTTCACTCCAAGATGAAGCACATTGAAATCCGTCATCATTTCATTCGGGATCATGTTGAGAAAGGTGATATTGATCTCTCATATGTATCCACCAAGGATCAACTTGCCGATATCTTCACAAAGGCCCTTGATGATCCAAGGTTTCGAGCTTTGGGGAATGAAGTAAATGTCAACGATTCTTCCAACTTCACTTGAAACCTTGCATATGTACCTTCATTATACGTGCTATTAGGTTTGGATGTAGGCATGGACATAGGGGAAGCGTTACTCAACTCATGATTATACAATCCTCTTATTATGCCGAAATCAATTCATCATTGCATATGTAGTCAACTTGTGACTTATTGTGCTTAATTGTGAGTAGTACTCTTGGACCCAAGATATATCTTCGCGGTGCCAAAGTACACACTCAAACATGGTGGCTTCGGCCACCGACCTTTTTGTATTTTTGGCTCTTTCACGCATATTTTACCTCCCCCTTGACAACTTGTGTGGGTTCGGCTTTTATCTCTTTGCATCTTGCAAACCCCATCGAGTAACGTCTCTCGTACAACAGTTACAAGTTTCCAACCCAAGCTTCCTTTGCCCAAAACAACATTCCAATCTTAATGCTCTCGTTTTTCTGGTTTTGGCGCGCGAAAACTTGGCCTGGCAGAGGCTCCGGTGAAACCACCGGAGGCTCCGCCTGTTGCGGTTCTGCGGGATAAGTCCTAGGGCGAGCGGGGGTCAACAAGATCCAATCTCATTTTACCCCACTCGCCCTCCTCTTCTCCCTCACAACCGCCGTCGCCCCCAAGTCTCCGCCACCGAAAATGGGTGCTCCACCGCCGGGAGCCCTCCTCCCTGCCTTGGACTATACCTGGGCATGGGCAGCCCGGCCCGGCCAGCCCGACCCGACCCGGCCCAAAAATCCCGGGCCGGGATGAGCCCGACAGCACCATCGGGCCGGGCTCGGGCCTGGGAATCTAAGCCCGACGGTCGGGCCGGGCCGGGCTCGGGCCCGACAGAAACACGATTTTGGTCGCAGGCGGGCCGGGCCGAGCGGGCTTGGGCGGGCTTTCTCGGGCTCGGGCCCGATTTCTGCAGCCCGACAGTCGGCCCGGGCCGGGCTCGGGCCTGAGTTTTGCCCGCTAAATTTTTTTAGGCCCGGCCCGAACTTTGGCCAGGTATACCTTGGACCACCCCGGGATCTTATTCCTCCTCTCCTTCCACCATGGATGGTGCGGGTATGTTTGCTCTCTCTCTCTCTCTCTCATCTAGTTGATGGATGGGGATGCACTAGGAGCTCCATGTTCTTCACATCTAGATGCGTGGATTTGGATTTTGGGAGTAGAAAATCACGAGTACAAACCCTAGAAACCTAGATTGTGAGTATTAGGTATGAATCACCTCAGTCTTTAGGGTAGATTCATTTTCCCTATCCCTTCTTATTCAACCCTAATGCTATTCATATCTTTGTTCCTTGGATTTGTGCGTCACTTAAACTTGAGCATTACCTTTTCTTCATGCTTTTCTTGCTATCTCTTTCTTAGATGCCTCCGGGTCCAAGGACAAGCGCAAGGGCCCTCGCACCAAAAAAATGGCTAGTCACAAGGCTCCAATGGTTGATGAAATTGAGGAAACACTGGACCCATCTCAGCCCAAGCGCAAAAGATTCCCGGCTACCGAGAAGACTTTGCCTCGCAAGGAAAAAACTGCTTCTCAAATGTCCGAAGGAGTGTTCTTGGCACAAAGTTGCGAGAACCCATACATCATTGAGCGCAACCGTCAGATGCCACAGTTTTGGGGTAAGGACCCTCGATTCCACAATGTCTTTCAAAGCCAAATCTATCATGAGATCTTGATGAGGAAGCCCAAGGATAATGTTGCCCCTCAACATGCTATTAACTTTGGTCATTTGGAGAGGAATCCCAAGTATTTTGGGGAGACACTAGAGATTGTTGATGCACTTGGACTTGCTCCCATCATGCAAGTCCAACAAGATTATGATGAAGGTTTGGTGTGTGAGTTCTTGGCCACTGTGCACCTCACCAATGAGATAGAGCGTCATCTTATTTGGATGACCAAGGGTCAGCAGCTGACTATCAAGTGGTCTGAAGTTGGGACTCTTCTTGGCGGATACCCGGATCATGGACCATTTGCCGGTGGTGAGGAGTTTGACAATGGTTTGTTTCGTGTTCATGCCATAAATACTCAATCTCTCTCCAAGGATCAACTCACCCCTCGGTATCACTGGAAGAAATTTGTTGTTGGGTTTGTCAAGGGTCTCTACCCCACTTATGATGTTATGCTCCGCATCTATCGAGAGACCATCAACCCAAAGGCAGGGAACGTCGATGAGATCCAAGGTTTCCTCAAGAATCTTATGCTTCTTACTCATGATAAGCGGCTTTCCGGTTCAACTCAGAAGCTCGATGTGCTAGATTATCTGTGGAATGAGCTATGGCACGTTGTTGTCAACAGGAAGAATGCTTGCTTTGGGCCTTTCATCATGAATATCATCTTGCGTGTGTGGGAGAATACGTTCCCAGAAGATCCTATTGATGATGCTAATTGGATCCCACACATGGAGAAGAAACTTCTCATCAAGGACCACACCGAGCCTATTGTGCATCCTACTCCTGCTCCTCGCAAAGGCAAGGCCAAGCCACGTATCATTGTTGATGAGGAAGAAGAGGAAGAAGCAGGTGGTCCCTCTCGTGCCCCTCCTTATAAGTGCTTTCAAGTGGATGGCAAGGTCCCTCAAGAAAGTGTTCCGAGTGAACAAGAAGATTGAGCAGCATCAATGGGAGCAGCATTATGACAGGGAGCTCAAGCACCGCACAACATCACAGGCAGCGCGTCAGCTTCGTCGTGATGGTGGGGAATCTATGGAGTCTCTGGGACAAGTGGCAAGCCAAGGACTCCAAGGGCAATCTGATTTAGTGGTCTGATGGGGAACTTGGAGAAGAGGTCACTAGCTCTCGCCGCCGCGCCCGCCCTCCGAGCATGGATAACTCTTCCGAGTGATCTTCGGGCCGTTAGCATCGGTCTCCTCCCTCTTTTGTTATCTTGATGCCAAAGGGGGAGAGATATCTATTTAGGAGAGGGAATTTGCATGGGTCTCTCTCAAGCATGTTTTCGATTTGCATATTTCCTCTTGCTTGAGAGAGTTGGTTTTATGTTTGGAAACTTTATTTGTTTAAATTATTATATGTTGTGAACCTCGCTATATGCATTGTGAGCTCGTGAACTTATTACCCTAATTTTATCACTTGTTGTGTGCTCACTATTACTTATATGTTTATATATCCATTATGTTTAAATTCTCTCAACATGAAGGGAGCATATCTTTAGGGGGAGCTCCGTCCATGTTGTGTGTTTAATTATGCAAATAGGGATGTTGTCATCAATTACCAAAAAAGGGGAGAATGAAAGATCATTTTCCGTTTTGATAATTAAATGACAACATACCTATTGGACTAATGTTTATTTGTTATACATGAAAATGCCCAGGTTCATCAAATATACATTCTCTATGGGTTACAATTTTGTTTGGAATGAAAAGAGCTCAAAATGACAAAGCTGGAAAAGTATTTCTGCATGCAGCGGAGGCTCCGGTGAAACCACCGGAATCTCTGCCCCAGTTTTTTTTTCCAGCACAGCTCAGGCGCGAGCCTCCGGTGCGGGCTCTGGTGTGGGCTACGCCAAAATAGCGTTCAGATGCATACGAGCGGAGGCCAGGGCGGAACCTCCGGTGAAACCACCGGAGCCTCCGCCCTCTCCACTGGCCCACTGGGGGGCTGGCCTCCGGTGGCGCCTCCACCAAAATGGCGTTTGGGTGCATACGAGCGGAGGCTAGGGAGGAACCTCCGGTGCTCCTCCGGTGGGAAGAGCCTCCGGTGAAACCACCGGAGCCTCCGCCCTCTTCACTGGCCCACTAGGGGGCTGGCCTCCGGTGGAGGCTCCGCCAAAATGGCGTTCGGTTGGATAAGAGCGGAGGCTCCAGCGGAGTCTCCGGTGGACCTCCGGTGGGCGGAGCCTCCGCCAAAACCACCGGAGCCTCCGCCCCACAGGATACAACACGAAGGAAAAGTGGGCTGCGCGGCTGCGCACACATGAAGACAACCGGAGCCTCCGGTGCCGCGTGGGCTGCTCAACGGTTACATTGGGAAGGGCTATAAATACCCCTTCCCCTACCTCATAAATTCTAAGCTTTTTCCACTCTCTCTCCTAGCCATTAATGAAATCTTCAACCTTCTAGATCTCCCTCTCCAACCACCCAAACACTCCCATACTTTGTGGAGAGCTAGAGGAGACCTAGATCCACACTTCCACCAAAGGAATTTCAAATCCATCCACCACATCCTAGTAGATCTAGGATCCTACTTGAGGCCTAGAAATCTTAGTAGATCTCGTGCTTGTAGCTTCCACCTTGTTGCAAGAAGCTTCAGATTGCTTGAGAGCCTCCATCCATCTTGTGGAGTGACCTCGAGCTCGTGTAAAGGTTTGGTCAACGCCTTCAAGTCGACCTCATAGTGGAAACGAGAATCTCCCTCACCGGAGAAGCTCAAGGAGAATAAGGTGTGCACAACCGTGCTATTGAGGAGTGCCTAGGTGGCTCCCCACCTCTCCAACGTAGATGTACTTCTCATTGAGAAGGAATTACAGGAATCATATCCTTGTCTCCTTGTTTATACTTGTGGTTTATCTTGTTACCATTCATTTTACTTCCGTCGCGTATCTTACCTTGTCCACATACGTTGCTCACCTAGTTGCACATCTAGAGAACCTTATATTATCTTGCTTAGCCCTACTAAAAGGAAAAGAAAGGAAAAATTGGTAGTCAACCTATTCACCCCCCTCTAGTTGACCATAGTGCACTTTCAACGGGGACGGAACCTGGCGAGTGCGTGGCCGGACGCCATGAGTGCATCCACCTCATGGCGCTTCGCCTCCTCCTCCATCCTCCGTGCTTCCATCGCGGACGCGGTAGGCCGATGAGAGATCGGCGATGGCCGATTGAGATGGGGGAAGTTTGGCGGCGTCGATTTGCATCGCCGCGCTGGTCTTATGCGCCTTCTCGTACTACGCGATGGCACGCCTAGTTGCCGCTGAGGCCCGATAGCTGTAGTTCTTCAAGCATGGGGTCGTGGTTTGGCGTTGGTGGTGGAGGAGGAGGAGCAGAGGCGACACCGGGGTTTTCTTCTAGGAACGGTGAGAAGGATGAGTCGATGGGACGTGAGATTGGAGTGGGCCGTGACAACAACGGAGAGAAAGAGAGTGGGGAGTTATTTGCGTCTCGCGCGCTTCTTCACGCGTGCACGCGGCCGGTGGTTTTTGGCCACGATGCGCTCGACTCGGACTGACTCCACTGAAGCGGCCGAATCGGCCGTTCCTAACAGGTCTAGCATAGGGGTGTTTTGAGGTTCGCGTGGGCCACATTTTTGCCCGCACGGAACCAAACACGCGACCGGTCTCGCAGTGCCTGGGCCTGGCCCGGCCCGGTGCAGGCTACCAAACATGTTGTTAGACCCCACGTGTATCGTGTAGTTTTCTTGGGTCAAGGCCGGTCAAGAGTGGCCTCCCAAACATCTCACTCGTGTTTTTCGACGTTATTAGATTGAGCCGAAATGATATATAGAAAGACTCGAGAGCCATATTGTTTGCGCACCTATCAAATTAAATTCGCTAGACAGTAAATGGATGAAGGAGATGGACACACATCAAACTTGTACTCCCTCCGTCTCATATTAATTGTCTTAAAGTTGGATAAAAGTGGATATATATCCAGACACTAAAATATATCTAGTTACGTCCTCTTTTATCTACTACCTCCGATCCATATTAATGGACTCAACTTTATCTAGATACGGATGTATCTAGTTAAGTGTTTAGACTAGATGCATCCGTATCTAGACAATGTTGAGACCATTAATATGGATCGGAGGGAGTAATTTTAAGGCAATTATTAATATGAGACGGAAGAGAGTACATACAGAAATCTGCATGAAACAGGTTTTAATCAGAGGATTCAGCAACCTACTTGTACAACCTACTTGTAAGGCAGAATGGCAAATCGTAATTATTTTTTGAAAATATCACAACCGGGCCCACTTGTCACTGTGCAAAGGAAAACTGAAAACTCCAAGAAGTACCGCGCGCGGTCAAACAGTCGAATCTTCAGACGACTCGGATGACACGTCGTCTTCGAGGTCGGAGAAGAGGTCCACGCACAGGTCGCCGTAGAAGCGGCCGACGAGCCCGACGAACACTGGGGACCTGAGCTTCTCCCAGCAGCCGAGGAGCTCCTCGACGTCCATGAGGTCACCGACCTTCGCCTCCTCCACCAGCATCTCCATCAGCTGCCTCTCGAATCCCCTGCAGGCCTCCTCCACGTCCCCGTCGTCGCCGCAGGCGGCAGCCACGTCGCTAAGGCGTGGCATCAGCGTGCTGCTCGGCTTCGTCGGCGCCGCAAACACCGCGGCCGATCCTAGCCGGGCCTGCAGCGCGAGCACCCGCGCGGCCGTGGTCGTCTGCGCGTCGAGCGACGCGGGCTGCGCGCGCAAAGCGCCACCCGCCGTGCTGCTCGGCTTTGCTGCCCCGGCCTCGTCGAGCTGGGCCTGGATCGCGAGCACCCGCGCGGCCGTGGTGGAGGCGGCGGGCGTGTCGAGGGACGGCGACGGCGCGCGCACGGCGGTGCCGCCGCTGTCGGCGGACGAGCTCCGGGGCGGGCGGTCGCCGACGTCGCCGCGGTCGACGTCGGATCCCATGGACATGAGCGGCCAGAAGACCGCGCGCACGGAGCTGAAGCTGCTGGCGCGGTGGGCGCGGCGGCGGCGGTTGTTGGTCATCCTGCCGAACGCGCGGCGGAGCAGCGTCGGCTTCGGTGGCTGCGACAGCTGCTGCGCCCGGGGCCGCCTCCTGAAGAGGCCGAGCATGCCGCTGCAGGGGCTGCACTCAGAGGAAGACCTCGGCATGATCGGCCGGCGATCGAGTTCCTGAGCTTTACACTGCGTTTTGTTGTTGGCGAAGGTCTTGGGAGGATCGAGGATAGATTGGGTTGTTGATTTGGATTGATTGGTGACTGAAATGCGGGGTTTCTTATGGGTTCGTGGTGCGTGATGGTGGGAGACTTGGAGGTGGTGTTCACGTATGGAGCTAAGTGGGAGGACACGATCAACCTGAAAGTCAGAAATTACAGATGTCCAAAGCTGCGATAGAATATACGGGTTATGTGCAGAAAATGCAGAAATATGTGGGCTCACGATCTCCAACAGAGTTTTATACGACTTACAGTTCCATGATCGTCAGAAAACGGCACTGGATGAACGAATTAACAAAGGAAATGTGGAAACAGTTGGTCGATTGCTAGCTGCAGCCTGCTTTGCAGACGGAGCTAGAGTAATCGAAGGTGGCGTCCATTGGTGCGCGCAAAGCATCAAACTTCCCTGCGTAAGGATTCAACGTTGTGAAGTCCTTGGGCGTGTTCTTATTATTTGTTCCTGGTGAGAATTCGTGTTCATTCTATTTATTTCTCATGAAAATTTGTCTTTACAACATTTTTACAGGTTTCACTATGCGGCGTTTGGATGTACTCCATCCCCTTTCTCTATATATGGATGTATCTAGACATGTTTTAGTTTTAGATACATGCATATATAGACAAATGCAATTCATCTATTGTTGAACGGAGGGAGTAGGTATTCTGGCTAGGAATCGTGGATTGGTATTCGCTAGCCTCCAATTCTGTTGTTTGCCTCCTCGGAATAGGCTTTTCATCCCGCTTTATAAATAAAACATCTATCCACAGTAAAATATGGTGCAATTTCGAAGTAGCAAAGAACAGAAAAAACATGTTGGGGCCAACAACACAAGTAGGCCCAACAAGCGTTCTTAAAACGAAAACAAAGATACAACTCCTGCAAGGAGTAAACCTCAACGGCTCGACGACGCAACAAGTTGGCGGGCTGCCATCTGAAGGTTCTCGATAATGTCACCCAGACGCGCCTTGTCCCGTTGTCTACGAAGAGAGCGCCGTTGGTAAAAGAATGCCAAGAATTTAAACACAGAGTCGGAGCCTCGTCTCAGGAAGACACGCTCGATAACCATTTTATTACAAATAGTCCATAAACTTCAGGTCATCGTGGCAAACAGTAACCAGAAGAGACGCCTGCTCCTACCAGTACGGTTTGCCCGCACTTCAAGGAACTCGCTGAGGTTCAGGGCATGCCAGTCAGGCCCCAGAGGCTCGTCTAGGAAGCTCCACATAAAGCGATCCGCGGAGCAGGAAAACAAAATATGGGTCCTGATACAGGAACCGCAAAGAGAGGGCAGGAGCCATCCCCCAGGCCTAACCGCTTCACCACCTCCACACCCGATGGAAAACGATCCCTTAAGAGTTGCCAAGTCAGGATCTTAATCTTCATATGCATCGGGGCCTTTCCATAGATGAGTGGTCTAGGGAATCACATGACCCTAAATAGGGCTCGATTAACGGAACCAACGGTAAAAACGCACGAGGTTGAGAGGGACCATGAGACACCATCCGACGAGTCAAATAGGGTCTATGGAAGGCTAGCAACCAAGTGCTCCCACATATTGGCCTCAACCTAGCCAAACGTACGGCAAAACCCAATGTTCCATCGCCCATGTTGGACCGCCCCAACAACCAAGATATATGGGTTTGAACAAATCGCAAATAATTCTGGAAATTCCTGACGAAGGGGCGCGTCCCAAACCATGGATCCTGCCATAAGAGGGTACCCTCCCGTCGCCTATGGAGAAGGTTATCCCCAATCGGATCTCATGCTTGATGGCTTGGATGGATCTCCAAAACTGAGATCCCTCCTTGCGTTCGCACACCAGGAGCGGGCCACCCCTCAGGTACTTGGCGTTTAGCAACTGCAGCCAAAGCCCCCCGTCATCACTAAGAATCCTCCAAACCCACTTCAACATCAGTGCCTTGTTCATACGCCTAGAAGTCTGAATCCCTATGCCCCCCCCCCCCCAACCAATTCCTTGGGGGCACAAATATCTGTCCATTTTACCATATGGTAACCATCGGGTTTTTGATGTGGGTAGACTCAGCTGAGCGGCTGCTTGCACTTGTTTTGATGTTAGGGAAACATCGTGTCGATCACCCTCTCTCAGTTACCTTCGTGAGTGTCATGTGACATTAAGATACGACCGAAAGTGTGTGAGTGATATATGGTGCACCCCTGTAGTGATAACTCTTTTTTAATAGTCGTGTATACCGTTATGGACGACTTGAAGATGGTTTACTTGATCATAGAACAACATTAACTAATAATTCATAAAATTCGATGGTGTGTGTGCCATGGATTTACTTTCCTATGGAGGGATACAATGGATGGTTCATGGTGTGATATTATGTTTGACGGTAGGATAGATGATTCTTTTGCGATCTATTTTCTTATGTGCTCTATCATCTTTTCTCTAATGGACGCAGATTGTAGTTGCGTCTCCATATGATGCTTAGTCCTTTACGGTGCTTAATCCATATTTACCGATCCCTTGCGAATGTTGCATCTCAGAATTAATCGGCAGATGCAGTCTTGCGAGTACAATTGAGTACTCATATTGCTTTATGTTTCTTATTTATTGTTGTAAACCATATGGTAGCATTTCGGAACCATGCACGATGAAGGATGGCGTTAGCTTGGTTCTCCCTCCAGCAATGTTCTAGATGGGGATATGGGCGCCCTCTGCTTATCTTCAAGCCTTCTTAAGGCAGGTTTTTAAATTTACTTGTCTAAGGTGTAATTAGCTTATGTTGTGAGTTGTATATTGGCCATATGGCCCTCCTAATGCATCTTTTGTTAAAATGAACTCTCCAAAGTTGTTGTATATATGTATTTGCTCTGGATTTTCATGGATCGTGTTGTGATACTTACTGTTCCACCAACATAACGTGTATATTGATAAGTGCATGCAATGCTTGGTGGGAGTCGCAGGACCGATATTAGCGGATACAGACAGAGGAGGTATATATGTAAAATGTCAATCCCCGCGTGTAACAACTACCGATCGCTTATAGAGAGCCAGACATGCACTCATCTGTAGCGATTTGACACAGGTCGCGGGTCTTCCTTTTATTTTTTTAATGTTTCATGTATTCCTCTTATTTATTAAAATTCATCCACTTTTGTTATACTGTTTTTCTATTTATTTGACTTTTTGTGTAATTTTTCAATTAATTTGTTCGTCTATTTGTGTTACTTTTGAGAATTTCTTATCCCTTTTATGTTTCTTTTTTTATGTTAGTCCTCTCTTTTTAGTAATACAAGGATAATTTTTTGAGGTTGAACACTTTTTGAACATGCAAACTTTTTCAAACTACATGACTACACTTTTATCATAGGTGAACATTTTATATATCCCGTGAACCTTTTTTTAAAGATATACATTTTTTTTCATAACAACAACCTTTTTTTTTAACATGGGTGCATATTTTTGAAACTACACAAACCTTTCTATATTATGTAAACAAGTTTCATGTTTTTGGAATGAATATTTTCGCATTTATTAAGCTGCTACTATGAACTTAATTACAAAAAATTACATGGATAAAAATTAAACATAATAACATGTTGTAATGGGCCAGACCAAATCCGCCCCAGCACAAAAGCGTTGCACTTGACCCGATGGTTGACTCACAATAATAGATAAATAAGAGCCATCAATACATATATCCAAGGGTGCTCTTATTTAATTCTCGTACTTTGTGCGATCCATCGGGCTGGCCCAAGTAAGGCTTTCTGAATTATTTTTCTCGATTCTTATGTTTTTTGTACTTATTTTTTATTTTCTTATTTTGTTCTTGTTCTATCTTTATTTCATTTTTCCATTTTTATTGTAATATTCATATGATAAACATATTTTAGAGGGTTGAGATAAAGTTCTTATAGAGTTCAAAAAAATGTTAACATGGATTAAAAATTGGTTATGTGATTTAAAATTTTGTCAAAGAATTCAAAAAATACTCTAAAAAATATTCATATAAGAGGAAATAAATATCCACATTGTCCAAAATAATTGTTTGCACTAATGAAAATATTTTATATGTGGGAAGCATCGCTTGTTAAAATAATTGTTAGTGAGTTTGTAAAAGTATAATGTGAGGATAACATTTTGAATAGTTCAAAATAGTTTTTCACGAAATTTTTCAAAAAATATTCAGTTTAGACAATAGAAAATAAATAATGATTTATTTAAGAAAAAAAGGAAAAATACAAAAACTTGAAAGAAAAATAATAAAATTAAAATCATAAAAACCACACAAAAGGAAGAAATAATAACCACTCCCTCTGTTCCATAATTGATGCCATGTTTTTAGCTCAAATTTTAACTAAAACTATGACAAAAGTTATGAAATGGAGGTAGTATAAAAACAAAAATTACTAAAAGAAAATTGGTACGTGTCAAACATGTCTATTTTTTTATTGTTCGATACTTGTTTTATATTATTGCTACATCTCTCTACTACCTTTTTATATCATTTTACGTTATTTTTCCGGATTAGCCTATTAACAAATGCCTAGTGTCACCTCCTATTTATTTATTTTTGCTATTTTTATGTTTCAGAAAAATTAATTTGAAAATATCTTCGGAAAAATTGGAAAGTTAGTTTTTATCGAGACAAAGATGGAGTCCAAACAAGAGATGGACAACAAGAGGACTTACCTGGTTGTCCTTTATTGGGCCCTTGCCCTTGACACAACGAACTGACTTATTCGAGACACCCTTCCTCCGAGCCATAACATCAACCTCCTTGGTTAAAAAACAAACAAATAAGAAACTATGTTAAATGCTACGGAGATGGTTGTAAATTAATGTGACGATGAATAACCCCGTAGGTGCAATATAATATAGCACCCTTGCGTTATCGTGTGGCGGTCCTTTAGCACTACAACTTGTACGCTCTTACTCATACATCCAAAACGGGCTCCCCCCATTTCCATTAATTTGCATAACAGAAATGCAAAGTTCTCACAAGCAAGAGATACATAGGAAAACTGGAAAATGTCAAAGAACCCTTGCATCTCCAGAAAACCCGCTGATAGCTGCTCGGCATCGAAACAGCCGCTACGGGGCAAAAACCTGGTAACACTCGGAATAACTTCTACCAAACCAGAGACAAGTGAAACAAAATAACAGCACACAGGCTACAAATCCACACAGGGACACAAAAAGCCACCAAGGCCCAGCAACCACCGCTGTCACAGAGAAAGCAGCAGACTTCGAGATTACAGCAGCCCGAAACACCAAAACGCCCTGGCATCAAACATCTTCCAGCATCAACAATGGAACTTGCACCGACGACACCTGTCTCGCTTGCATCACATCTCCAACACTCTTCATTAACTTGATCGCTCCTGCCTTCAGTTTCTCTGTCTCCTCGTCTTTGTACAGCCATGCCCAGTAAGATAGAACAGAAGCCATAGCACAAACGACCACTTCAGGTGACAGGAGAGTGTAATCATCAAAGGTCACTCTGTTTCGTGTTGTCCAAATGGCCCAACACAGTGCAGCGAAAATACTAGTGTAAAGCTTCTCCTCCCTGGGAGATAGGAAAAAAACCACACCCAACTTTGCCAAACGTTAGTAGGAATATTATTGGTTCCCAGACATTTACCCAGCACACCCCAAACCACTTTGGCTATTTTGCAAGAGAAAAAAAGATGGCTAGCAGATTTAATATCATTACGGAAGGAATAGCTTGGGCACCCAGGCCAATTTATTTTACGCATATTACTGCGAGAGGGGATAGCATCTTGGAAAAGTTGCCATAGGACAAAAATTATCTTCAAAGGTAACCTCACTTTCCAAATAAACCGATTGTCAAAACCAGCAAGAAGTTCTTCCAACCACCGATACATCGATACTTGTACGCTCTGACTCGTACATGAATGCGGGAAAAAAGAGCATAGATCACTATAGTAGGAACCGCATACATCGATCCGTTCTAAAAATGAAAAAAAAACTTCTGCATGTTACGGACTAGTCAAAACAAGCTACTCATCAATTACGTATTTCGTTCGATTCCAAAATACAAAAATGAGCCCTAGATACAACAAGCTAATACAATAATATTATATTCGGTCCAACTCGGCTAATCTTAGTAGTCTTGGCTAGCTAGGTACGTGGACGGTTCCATCTCGAACGTGGAAGTTGCCATCATCCACGCGCACGTCGCTCGGATGAAGCACACGAATCTTGGCGCGGCCGCCGCTCGGAGGGACGTGCCATCGGCGCCTTACGGTAAGGCGAGTTTTTTCCCGTAACCCTTGGAGCTCTCATTTAGAGGCGATTAGGGTTTGGGGACTTCTGGCAGCGCTCGCGGATCTCATCGGCGAGGCGAGGATTGGCGTGCAGGCGAGGCATGGCGTCGACTGCACGAGGAAGGGAGGCTCTGTCGCCTCGAACGGCTAGGGCAAGGCTGGAAGAGGAACTTGGAAAACTGGACATTACGGACGCAGAAGCAACACCGCTCATCGTTGATGATCGGGAAGAAGAAGAACCTTAGAAGTGGCTGCTGGCTGGTAAGGTCCTTCATCGGTCTGTTTTTCACATCCAGACAATAGCCAGTGCGCTTCGGCCGACATGGGGCAACCCGAAAGGCCTCTTCTTCAGATCCATGGGAGAAAATACGTTCGTGGCGGAGTTCGCTACTCAGAGGGATAGAGACTGGGCGTGAGAAGGTTCACCATGGCACGTGAGCAACAACGTGGTTATTCTGTCGGAGTTTGGGGATTGCATGAAACCTTCAGAACTAAAATTTGATCGCATCACTATGTGGGCGAGGATATTGATTTTACCCTTTCATCTGAGGGAGAAGAAGTGGTGGCTTTCGATTGCACAGCAGATCGATGAGAAGGCAGTGGTGGCTCAGTTTGATCATGCGGGTGGTTTCCTAAGGGCAAGAGTTACAGTGGAAGTAGCTAAACCCTTGAGGCGATGGATACTTATTAACTCGGCAAAGAGGAAGTGTACGGACATGTATGAAATTCAGCACGAGCAAATACCTCACTTTTGCTTCTCGTGCGGCAGGCTAGGTCATTCTGACCTGCACTGTTTGTCACCCGGCACGAGGGGCCCCAATGGTGAACTTCCTTTTGGGAAGGAATTGAGGGCTCCAATGGAGAGGAGGAGACCGGCGTACATCGAGAATTCTTCAGGGGACCACTACTCACAAAATGATAAAAAGGCAGAGACAAAGAATTCTACTACGGCTAGAGATGTTAGATCGAATGCCACGCCCCCCTTGAAAAAGAAGCCTCCAAATAAACGCAAAGCGGGTACGCAGCCTCTGGTTTACAAGGAAATTGAGAAGGAACCCATGGGTAGTGGCCAGGGCGATGATGTTAATGAACATATGAGCATTGTCCCTTTTGTTGATACTGTATCGACCTCGGTTGATGGTGATGGGGCTGGTGAGCAGGCCCTAAAAAAGAAGAAACCTACCCCGAATAACTCTGCAAACTCGGCAGCGTCTGGTAGCCAGCGCTGCCTGTCCCAATGAGTTCCTTGGGATGGAACTGCCAGGGGCTTGGGAACCCCGACGCAGTTCTCGAGCTTCACAGCATTGTGAAGCAAGAGAGGCCCCGTCTCTTGTTTGTGATGGAGACGACAATATCAACAAAGAGAGTGGAGGACCTGCGGATTAAACTCGGATTTGCTGGTTGCTATGGCGTGGACAGTGTTCGCTTGAGTGGGGGCATTGGTCTTTTTTGGTCTGAAGATCTTGAAGTGAATATCAAGAATTTCAGTACATGTCATATAGATGCAATGGTTCGGATGAGGAGTAAAACTTTAGTGGAATGGAGATTTACAGGTTTCTATGGAGCGCCAAAAGTGGAGGATCGTCATCACAGTTGGCGTTGCATGAGAACGTTGTTTTCCATCAAGCACGATGCTTGGATGTGCATGGGGGATTTTAATGAAACATTAATTGGTTCAGAGCATTTTTCTCGAAATAACAGAGCGGAATGGCTAATGAAAAACTTCCGAGAGGTGATGGATGAGTGCGCTTTGATGGATTTGGGCTTGTCTGGTGTTCCATACACTTGGGACAACAGACGCCGTGGTGCAGCTAACGTCAAAGCGCGATTGGATAGGGCTTTTGGTAACGAAGCTTTGTTAAATATGTTTGGTCGTGTTCATATTAGACATATTGTGGCGGCGAAATCTGACCATTGTTTTGTCCTGGCTGATATGAGTGTCAGAGCTGGGAATAGTACGAGGAGAGATCCTAAACCTTTCCACTATGAGGATGTCTGGCAGACCCATGTTGACTACGATCAACTAGTGCTCAGTAAATGGCAGAAAGGAGCTGGTAGACAAGGTTTGCGTGGAGTGGTTCATTCCCTCACGGCGCTACAAAGTCACTTGAGTTGCTGGGGGACAAAGGAGTTCGATTGTTTGACACGAAAAGTCCGAAAGCTTCGTCAACGACTCGATCGTGTACGGTGTCAGTCAATAGGGCGTGGAGTCGACGAGGAAGAGAAAAAGTTAACCAAACAATTGAGATCGGCTCTCAGGCAGGAGGAGATTTCGATGAGACAGAGATCTAGAGTTTTGTGGCTGCGGGAGGGGGATCGAAATACATCATACTTTCATTCCCAAGCATCCCACCGCAAGCGCATAAATAAGATTGAAGTACTTGTTCGAGCAGATGGTACAGTATGTCGAAACCTTGAGGAAGACCAGCGGAGGCCCAGAATTTCTACCAAAACCTGTACTCATCTCAGGGTATTAGAGAGATGGATCAATTGTTGGACATAGTACCCGCCCGGGTCTCAGATCTTACGAATGATAATCTGGATAGGCTGTATGGCGAGGAGGAGATCAAGCATGCACTTTTTCAGATGGCTCCTTCCAAGGCATCGGGGGTGGATGGTTTTACGGCAGGGTTCTTCCAGCGTCATTGGAATCTCCTGCGCGATGATCTAGTTCCAGCAGTGCTGGATTTCCTTAACGGAGGGGAGTTACCGTCGGGGCTTAATGACACGTCTATCACTCTGATCCCTAAGGTAAAGTATCCGCAAAATATATCACAATACCGACCTATCTCATTTTGCTCAGTACTATATAAAGTCATAGCTAAGGCTATTGCGAACAGAGTCAGATTGTGCATGGATGATATCATTGGTGAAGAACAGAGTGCTTTTGTTCCGGGTCGCTTAATCACCGATAATGTGTTAATTGCGCACGAAAATGTGCATGCAATGCGAAGGAGGAAAAGAGGCAAAAATTTAGTGTGTGCGGTGAAACTTGACATGATGAAAGCTTATGATCGAGTGGAATGGCACTATCTGGAGTCCATTATGTTGAAGTTGGGTTTCAGTACGAATTTTGTGAGGCTTGTTATGAAGTGTGTGATCTCGGTTAGATTCTCTGTCAGAATTAATGGAGGGTTCTTACCATTTTTCTCACCCACGAGGGGCTTGCGCCAAGGAGATCCCATTTCTCCTTACCTGTTCCTCTTGTGTGGAGAAGGTTTCACATCACTGCTGAATTTCTTTGGTGGCAGGAACGTGGATAAAGGAATCCGAGTTAGTTTCCGATCACCGTGGATAAATCATTTACTCTTTGCTGATGATAGCCTGATCTTTATGCAAGCGAAGGAGCGGAGTGCTGATAGGCTAAATAAGATTTTGCAGGTCTATGAAGAGTGCTCGGGTCAGGCAGTAAACAAAGAGAAAAGCTCCATCTATTTTTCTCCGAATACTCCAGACCCAGAGCGACACGATGTGAAGCAAAAAATTGGGGATTTTTGTGGAAGCTTTCATCGAGAGATATCTTGGTCTGCCTACCGCGGTGGGTCGCATCACGAGTGGTACTTTCGATCATATTGGGGAGCGAATGCGTAGTAAGCTTCAGAACGTGTCGAAAAGGATGGTTTCTTGTGTTGGGAAAGAGGTCTTTATTAAATCGGTTATCCAAGCGATACCAACTTACAGCATGAGTTGTTTCAAGCTCACCAAACAAGTCTGCCAGCGATTAACATCTTTGATGGCCAAGTATTGGTGGAGCAGTTCGTTGGACCGGAATTGTTTGCACTGGATTTCATGGAAGAAATTGACAGAACCAAAGAATATGGGGGGAATGAGCTTCAGAGACCTCGAGGTGTTCAACCTCTCCCTTTTAGGGAAGCACGGATGGCGTCTGCTCACAAATCCCACCTCGCTATGTGCGCGTGTGCCGAAAGGGAAATATTTCCCTAATAGCGATTTCATGCAGGCAACTGTACCCAAACATGCGTCAGCTACTTGGCGGGCTATAGTTGCTGGGAGAGAATCTTTGGAAGCTGGGCTTATTAAACGTGTTGGAGATGGATGTTCCATCGGAATATGGTCAGATTGTTGGATCCTGACAAAATTTCAATGAGGCCAGCATCACAGATCGGTGGGGACGTGCTGCAAACAGTTGATGAGTTGATAGACAAGGAAAACTGGTCTTGGAAGATTAATCTGGTACGAGACAACTTCATAGCCCCTGACGTGGATGCGATTCTCAATATCCCTCTATGTCACGGAGGCGGTGATGACTTTTGGGCGTGGGCACGCGAACGATCAGGCATCTATACTGTGAAATCGGCGTACCGATCTCTGATGACTCGGAACGAGCAAAGAGCTCTAGAGGAAGGGACGGCTACTGAAGCTTCAATGACAGATAAACAGCTATGGTCACGTTTGTGGAAGCTCAAGGTCCTTCCTAAAGTTCGTGTTTTTTGGTGGCGTGCCATGCGTGGCATTTTACCAGTTCAGAAACTATTGAGGCATCGACACATCTCTTCGATGATTACATGCCATTTATGCCAGGATTCAGAGGAGGACTTGATGCATGCACTGTTGGATTGTCCACATGCAAGGAAGTTTTGGGATGAAGCTCCAGGTCGGCTTGATGTTAAGAGGCCAAACTTACATCCTCTCACCTGGATCAAGGATATCCTTTGTGATTCAATGTTCCGGGACGCAGATAGGGCGAAGATGATTACAATTATGTGGGCCATTTGGACGTCGAGCAATAACCTGATGCATGACAGGGAAGGGATGGAGCCGATCCAGTCAATGAAGATGACGAAGGAGTCGCTCTCCTTATTAGATCTTCCGAAGAATCATGCGAGTATTTTACCAGGTCATGGCTGGCGACCGCCGGAGGAGGTCTGGGTAAAGATTAATATCGATGGGAGCATTGCTATGGAAGCTCGCCAGGGCGGAGGCGGAGGTGTGGCTAGATCACATTCAAAGTTTCTGGCAGCCTGGTGCAAACCCTACGTGGGTGTGACAGATCCCTTAATTTCTGAAGCTTTGGCCATTAGAGATGGAGTACTCTTCGCCAATCTACGTGGCTATGATAAAGTCTTATTGGAGACGGACAGTTTGGAGATGATCAACCTCTGGTCTACGCGTCACTCGTCAAGGTCCCTGGTGGCGCCTATTTTATCTGAAATTGGGGAGCTAATTTCCTCCTTTAATTCTTTCTGTATTTGGCATGTAAACCGGTCAGCCAATTTTGTTGCTCATATTTGTGCGAAGCTTGCAAGCACGGTGTCGACAACAGATTGCTAGCTTGACTAGCCTCCGGGCATTCTTGTTACCAGTCTCCTTGCAGACTCTGCAGGGGCCTGGATCACTGAATAAAACTCCCTATATTCCCCAAAAAGAAGGTATCATCTCTCTCTACAATAAGCTAAGACGTGAGAGGCGCAGCAAATATTTATGTGTGACTCTATCCTTGTATTAAGCCTAAGCGGTCACTATTTGTGACGGATGCTTGCTAAGAATAGTCGTGGATACGCGGGATTACTAGTGATGCATTGCCTTTATTTTGCCCTTTCATTAATCATCATTCCATGGACTAAGGTAACGAACGATCGCGATAATTTTGGCACAATCAACTCTCAAGCATTAAACGCATCGATACGTACACGATCTGCATCCGCCGGCCTATATAAAACCCCCCACTGGTGACCATCGGAGCGTACAACAAACTAATCCGAAGATTGCCTATATATTCCTCTACACCCTCCATCGATCATGGCAGGGATCACGAAGAACAGGCTTGCCGTGTGCCTGGGAGCGCTCATGCTCATGGCTAACCTTCTCTCTACCCAATGTTCACATGCTCCAGGCTATAGTACGTATGCGCGCATCGTCCTTAATTTCTCTCTCAATGAGCATCGTTAGTTTCTCGCATATTCCAAGACATAGCAATGTTGAGTTTTATTTGTAATTTTCTAGGCCTAATATAAATGTTAATTTCCGCGCGTCTGCGTGCAGTTGGATGTTTTGAGCCCCACCAGAACTGCTTCCCGGACGACTGCCAGACGAAATGCGAGAGTGGTCTGGGTATGGGCAAAGATGTGACTGGATCCTGCGAGCTGGACCATGTCGCGAACCCATATAACCAGGTCGCTTGTTGCTGCTATCGGAAAGATGTCGCTGCAGGAGATGATAAACATGCATGATTTATATCCACCTATTGTACATCTGATTAATCATTAATAACGCTCTTACGGTTATAAAAATATCATTTTAAACGATTTCAGCCAATGTTTGTTTTCTACGCCAAGTGGGCTAGATGGGCATAGATCCACGGGACTGTCTTCTCTTTCATTCTGGCGATTCGTAAATTTTCATCAGTGTCACTGTATTCTGCTCCATATGTTTCATACACTACAAGAATGGCCTAAGATGCCGATGGCCTTATTCTACGCCGACGGTATTTTATCGGAGCCATCGGCGTAGATGGCAAGGAGGCGAGCCCGGCCACACGGCCGTCGGCATAGATAATGTAAGTTTTTTTTGGCTGGCTAATTCACACAACACGAAAGTGAATCAAAGTAAAAAAAAGAAAATCAAATCTGCATTTCCACCTTGTATAAAACTGGGCGATCCATAAGGTGTAGATTTGTCACTGAATCGTTAAAAAAAAAATTGGTGTAACGGACGGATCGTTAATTTATTTCCAAGGCCGAATCCTGCGTACAAATGGAATGCCTAGCATGTTGATTCTTCGCCTACCATGATGAGACTCGGCCTCACTCCCGGCCTATAGTTTTTCAGGGCTGGCATTCTCGTATTTGGGCTTGAGAAAAGTGTAACTGGTATGGGCCTTTGCGTCAGCCCGCGTTGCTGAAGAAAATCTGGCTCGGTTTTGCTGCGGGATTCAACGGTTGACTCAGGTCCAGGGGACACTGGCGTAATAATTCTGTGGTTTGCCTTGCCAGCACCGTTTGCCAACGAGGCTCACTCACTACGGGAAACAGAGAATACGCCGACGGCCCCCCACTACGCCGACGGCCAAAGGTCGGCCCCCTCGGCGTAGGGTGGTCGACAGGATCGGCGCGCGCGTACCCGTCGGCGTAAGTTCGCCCCTCGGCGTATAGAAGCTACGCCGACGGTGGCCCTCGGCGTAGGTGATGCCCCTCGGCGTAGGTGACGCCGTTACGCCATCCGGACGAGGCCCGTTACGTGATGGGCTACCCCGAGGGGGTGCCGTCGGCGTAGGATAAAGTTTTTTTTTTTCCTCTCCGCGCGTTGCGTGCTGTGTATACACGCGTTGCGTGTTTTTGAAAAAAAAAAATTTCAATACCTACGCCGACGGCAAGCCGTCGGCTTAGGTAGTTTTTTTTTTTTTACTCGATCGCGATATTCTTGCAAGTCAATGCTCTCTGATATTCTGTTCAGGAATCACTTTTCTCATAATTTTTTTTACTGCAAGTTAATATGATTGTGTCATCGACTTATTATCAACATACTCATCGCAACAACAACAAATAGTCGTGAAGATAGAGTAATATTGAGAAACTCTTGGTATATCTATGATGAAATAGGTACTTGTGTACCTAAAAATGATTTTTGCCAAAAATCATGAGCAAACGATGAGGTACCTGTAGTTCAAATTTGACCAGTTTCCAGCGGAATCGGCAGAAACTTCTGTTCTTCAAAAGAGGTGGATGGAAACCTTTTCATATGAAACAAATTGGTTATTTGTGCATATAACATGGTCTAGAATTTTCAAAAATTATAGCTCTCAAGTTTTGCAACATATTTGCGGTAGGTCCTTCACAAAAAACCCCATTTTTTACACTCCGGACATGGAAAATGGTTTTTTTCTTCGATGAAAAGGAAAACTTCCTCCGTCAACATTGTTCGTGCTTCCAAGATGCATGTTTGTGTGTAATATGGGAACATTTGAACAAACTATGCCATGGATATGACCATAACACTCGTCATTTGGCCCGAAACCCAGGAATGTTCGTAGGAGATAGCTAATTTTTGCGAACACATTTTCAACACAACTGTCGTATTCCAAGTTTATTATTTTTGGTGTATACTAGTACCTATATAATGACACCACGCGAAGGTCTCGCGTCATTTTGATTTTTTCTGAATTTTTTGGAATTTTCTAACCCCGTTTAAGGAAAAAGTCAAGGCGGCGGGCATGACCGTTCGTAGCTAGGGGTTGAATATTGAGAAACTCTTGGTATATCTATGTTGAAATAGGTACTTGTGTACCTAAAAATGATTTTTTCATAAAATCATGAGCAAACGATGAGGTACCTGTAGTTCAAATTTGACCAGTTTCCAGCGGAATCGGCAGAAACTTCTGTTCTTCAAAAGAGGTGGATGTAAACCTTTTCATATGAAACAAATTGGTTATTTGTGCATATAACATGGTCTAGAATTTTCTAAAATTATAGCTATCAAGTTTTGCAACATATTTGCGGTAGGTCCTTCACAAAAAAACCCATTTTTTACACTCCGGACATGGAAAATGGTTTTTTTCTTCGATGAAAAGGAAAACTTCCTCCGTCAACATTGTTCGTGCTTCCAAGATGCATGTTTGTGTGTAATATGGGAACATTTGAACAAACTATGCCATGGATATGACCATAACACTCGTCATTTGGCCCGAAACCCAGGAATGTTCGTAGGAGATAGCTAATTTTTGTGAACACATTTTCAACACAACTGTCGTATTCCAAGTTTATTATTTTTGGTGTATACTAGTACCTATATAATGACACCACGCGAAGGTCTCGCGTCATTTTGATTTTTTCTGAATTTTTTGGAATTTTCTAACCCCGTTTAAGGAAAAAGTCAAGGCGGCGGGCATGACCGTTCGTAGCTAGGGGTTGAATATTGAGAAACTCTTGGTATATCTATGTTGAAATAGGTACTTGTGTACCTAAAAATGATTTTTGCATAAAATCATGAGCAAACGATGAGGTACCTGTAGTTCAAATTTGACCAGTTTCCAGCGGAATCGGCAGAAACTTCTGTTCTTCAAAAGAGGTGGATGTAAACCTTTTCATATGAAACAAATTGGTTATTTGTGCATATAACATGGTCTAGAATTTTCTAAAATTATAGCTATCAAGTTTTGCAACATATTTGCGGTAGGTCCTTCACAAAAAACCCCATTTTTTACACTCCGGACATGGAAAATGGTTTTTTTCTTCCATGAAAAGGAAAACTTCCTCCGTCAACATTGTTCGTGCTTCCAAGATGCATGTTTGTGTGTAATATGGGAACATTTGAACAAACTATGCCATGGATATGACCATAACACTCGTCATTTGGCCCGAAACCCAGGAATGTTCGTAGGAGATAGCTAATTTTTGTGAACACATTTTCAACACAACTGTCGTATTCCAAGTTTATTATTTTTGGTGTATACTAGTACCTATATAATGACACCACGCGAAGGTCTCGCGTCATTTTGATTTTTTCTGAATTTTTTGGAATTTTCTAACCCCGTTTAAGGAAAAAGTCAAGGCGGCGGGCATGACCGTTCGTAGCTAGGGGTTGAATATTGATAAACTCTTGGTATATCTATGTTGAAATAGGTACTTGTGTACCTAAAAATGATTTTTGCATAAAATCATGAGCAAACGATGAGGTACCTGTAGTTCAAATTTGACCAGTTTCCAGCGGAATCGGCAGAAACTTCTGTTCTTTAAAAGAGGTGGATGGAAACCTTTTCATATGAAACAAATTGGTTATTTGTGCATATAACATGGTCTAGAATTTTCAAAAATTATATCTCTCAAGTTTTGCAACATATTTGCGGTAGGTCCTTCACAAAAAACCCCATTTTTTACACTCCGGACATGGAAAATGGTTTTTTTCTTCCATGAAAAGAAAAACTTCCTCCGTCAACATTGTTCGTGCTTCCAAGATGCATGTTTGTGTGTAATATGGGAACATTTGAACAAACTATGCCATGGATATGACCATAACACTCGTCATTTGGCCCGAAACCCAGGAATGTTCGTAGGAGATAGCTAATTTTTGTGAACACATTTTCAACACAACTGTCGTATTCCAAGTTTATTATTTTTGGTGTATACTAGTACCTATATAATGACACCACGCGAAGGTCTCGCATCATTTTGATTTGTTTTGAATTTTTTGGAATTTTCTAACCCCGTTTGAGGAAAAAGTCAAGACGGCGGGCATGACCGTTCGTAGCTAGGGGTTGAATATTGAGAAACTCTTGGTATATCTATGTTGAAATAGTTACTTGTGTACCTAAAAATGATTTTTGCCAAAAATCATGAGCAAACGATGAGGTACCTGTAGTTCAAATTTGACCAGTTTCCAGCGGAATCGGCAGAAACTTCTGTTCTTCAAAAGAGGTGGATGGAAACCTTTTCATATGAAACAAATTGGTTATTTGTACATATAACATGGTCTAGAATTTTCAAAAATTATAGCTCTCAAGTTTTGCAACATATTTGCGGTAGGTCCTTCACAAAAAACCCCATTTTTTACACTCCGGACATGGAAAATGGTTTTTTTCTTCAATAAAAAGGAAAAAATAGTATTATATATGATGGAAAATATTATATGGACGTCATATTTGAATTTCTCTCATTTTTCTAATCGATGTAGACATATTATTTGTCAAATTTCGATTTACGGATTTATAGATATGAATTTTTCAATATTAAATAGAGAAGATAAAAATGTTAATTATTATTTAAATTAAAGATTATTTGAATTCAAATTTATTACTAGTTATTATTTTTTACTTCAATAATTGTTTGAATTCACAAAATAAAATAGTGTGACATTGATGGTCCAAGAGTTAAAGTTAACAGGATAGATTGGATAATATTGACAACAACACATCCGTTGTTTCTAGGTATCTCACAAGGAAGGAACTACGAAGTTAAGCGTGCTGGGGCTGGAGCAATCTCATGATGGGTGACCGATCGGGAAGTGTTAGTAGAAACGTGTAATTTGGATTAAAAATAAAAATGGTTAACGATAAATATAAATGTGGCTATAGTGTGATTAAGTGGTTAAATAAGTGAAATAAAAAAACTCAGAAAAAATTCCAAAAAAAAAAAAATTTGAAAAAAAAAATTTGAAAAAAATTTGAATTATTAATCCCCCTACGCCGAGGGGGGCCGTCGGCGTATGTTCCCCTACGCCGAGGGGATGCCGTCGGCGTAGCCCAGCACCGGGCACTCTGTAGCCGCCACGTGGATTCCTACGCCGAGGGGCTGGCCGTCGGCGTACGTGGGCGCGTAACGGACGCCGTTCTGACGCGTTGTGGGGCCCACCAACCTATACGCCGAGGGCGTATTATACGCCGACGGCCAAACTGTCTACGCCGACAGGGGTGTACGCCGAGGGGGCTACGCCGAGGGTGGCCATCGGCGTAGACCTACGCCGAGGGGGACATGCCCTACGCCGAGGGGGTCCGGCCGTCGGCGTCTATAGGCTTTCCCGTAGTGACTGAGCAGACATGCATGATCGCGTAACATACAAGCATCATCGTCAGCGGCCCATACCGACGATCGCTTTTTCCCACCTACTCTCGTCGTCGTTCTCCTGAGCTTTTGCCCTCTCCATCGTCAGACGCCGCTGTACGAGTCCGGCCTCTGCGCGCGCGCTGTATCGCTGCAAGTCTGCGAGGCGTTGCATACGCACATCATGAAAGAAACTACCCGACCCGTGACCATGGACGGCAATCGAACTACACAGGGTCTCGGCCACGAGATGGATCGATCTGCAGATGCAATTCATAGTCAGAAATCAGATATGGAGTACGTACTAGACTACTAGCTAGTTCGAGTGTTGGGCACGTAGGGCTGACAAGCCTCCTGTTTTCGGTTTTGCCCCGTCACGAACCAAACGTCCACATCGGTGCGCATGCGTCGACGCTGCCTGGCGATATCTCCGCGCTTCCCGTGGTCGGCCGGCGAGAATAGCCATGGATCCCACGTGCAGCAACCGCCGACGTTCGACGGACCGGCACGTACCGCCGTGGTCGGTACGTGCACGCCTCCGACGTGCCGCCCGGCCGCGATCTCACAAATCGCGTGCCGGTTCCAGGCTACAAAGATGAGCGGAATCACGTCGCCTTCGGCTCGGGCGCGAGAATGGCAGCTTTAAAGGCGCGGGCGTGGTCCGGCGCCCAATGGACGGTCCGGTCCCCGTCGGGTGCGAAACATTCTTCCTGTCTCTTCCCCGATCCGATATGCATCCATCCATGCGCGCAACGTGAACCCGAATGCGCATGGGCCTCTCGGTCTCGATCACTCCAGTCGGTGAGTGCCCGGCCGGATACATACGTATATACGTATATACGTACGTGGTGTCGTGTAGAGACCAAGTGCAATGATCGTAGCGGTGGTTGGATAGATGGATAATCGATCGGCCGACCGTAAGACGTGGGATTTAATGTCCATCTGCACTGCATGCTGAATTGCTGATCGATCCGTTCTTCTTCACCTACGTGCTGTTCGCGTCGTCACTCTTCTAGCTAGCAAGCTGCAACCTTAGAGCATCTCCGAGTAGGCGTCCGGATCGGCGCCAGGGCCATCTTTGGGGCTCGTCCGGACGGCGCCGCGCCCACGGGGACGCCCCGTCCTCACTCGGTGTCCCTAATCAAAATCCAAAGTATTTTTTCCCAAATTTTAAAATTGTGTAAATAAAAAAATAACTGAAGTCTTACATAATTATGTTTTTTTTGCCAGAATTGACCTCCGACTTCTCGCGCCGTGTTGGTCGGTCGCCCACTCATCGTCGGTCATGCCCTCCGGCCGCTCCTTCTGGGGGCGCGGATGCAGCACGCGACGCTTGACGCCGAGCGTGCCGGCCTTCGCATTCTTCGACGACGGTCTCGGCGGCCCTTTCGGAGGCATGGCGCCGACGGCGGGAGAGAGACGGAAAGGGGCGGGAAAGATGGACGACGGCGGGGAAGGGAAATGGCAGGTCTCGGGAGACGGAAAGGATTTTTGGTGGGCGCTTGTGTCGCTGGCAGGAAGGACCCGCAGCACGGAACGACTCGTTCGGCGACCCCATGGGAGCCCCTGAGAGACATAGTTGGACTGGGTTTGTCGGACGGGAATAAGGGGACGTCCAGACGCCTTTCGGCCTGATCTTAGGCCCTGGCTCACCCTCCGTGGACGAACCTTGCGGAGGAAACCTTGGGTTTTCGGGCATGTCACAATCAATAAGTAAGATGTTGTGGGCGAGGAATCTTCTGTCACAATAGAGGTCTTCTTTTCGAATTTAAGTGGGACTAGCTTCTTCCTCAATTGATATTACTGACAATCTAGCAATTCCATCATTTAGAAGAAGATAAGTAAACCATTTCTTTGAATTGTGGCACTCATCATAAAACTCTCAGTAGGTTTGGGTTATATCAAGAAATGGAGAGAAGATTTTTGGGTCTCAAACAAGCACCCAAAGCGTCAGTTTGCAAAATGATGGCTATGGTGAATGAAGCTGGTCCTCACTTTCCAAAGCACCAATTGATTTGCTTTCAGAACAACCCTAATCAGTTATGAAGGCTTTTGGGGACGGGACTGGAGAGGCTCTTATATCAAACCGTGCACAAGTAGCAGTTGTGTGGTTTCACTTCAGAGGATATATATGGCGCGCACCGCCGCAAAGGGAGACAGAAATATTGTATTGTTCCGCTTCCACACGTACGAACGTGTTAGGGAGGATAAGATAGATAGACCATGAATAAATGCATTACACCCAATTTTGTTGCTTGCATTGCATGGTTGGATGAACACCAGATAGATAAGAACAAAAGCTGCAGGTAGTTAGTAAACTGGACTGGAGCGACAAATGATGCACGCGTCAGTTCAACAATGCCACCAGCAACCACCGTTCGGCGACCAAGCAATGGACAAGAGATAGTACGCTAAAACTACTACTATAAATATGTAATATTGGGCGTATAGCGGCACGTCAGCAATTCAGAGTGTCGCATACTGCTAGATTACTCGCGGCATGATCACCGCTACGACCGAAACTTCCGCACATATATAATACTGTACTACTGTATGAGCATTGAGCTCACCATTGATACAATGATGGCACTCACTCGAGCAAGATTTGCAAAGCTACAATCATGGCGCGCGGGGCTCTCACTAAACTACCTTTAATCTGTTTTTCTTCTTCTACTATTCCCTTCAAAAATCCGTGGACCAGTCGCGCTCGATCGTTCGTACCTAACCTAACACAAGGCGCCACCCTCCACTCCACCTGCCTGCCTACCTCATCTGTACCGCACTGTACCCAGATAGAACCTCAGGGCCTTGTTTTGTTTCCACTTCTTCGTCCCCCATTATTATTTTCCCTGTGTAATTTGGCTACCTAGATGATAGCTTAGGCTGGTGGTTGCTCGCTGTGTCCCTGCAAATCTGCGATTGCCAATCGCCGATTTGGCATGCTCCAACCGGCTAACTCGGTACCAGCACGTACCGGTGGATCGTAGCAGGGTAATCCCGTAGCTAGTGTCCCCGCAACCACTGGCACGAGGCGATCGCTCGTCCCGTCCGGCACAGCGCGCCGCGAAATCATCAGCGCGGTCATAGATACTGCAGCAGGCACATACGGATAAATCATTCGCCTCCACGGCGACGACCACTGATTTGATTAAGCAGCTTCAGCCCGAGCCGGTCAGATAATTAGAAATAGTGTAGGCATATATACAGGTAAGAAAAAAGACTATGAAATCGGTACAGAACCGTGGATACAAACAAATTCAGTGTATTAATTCGTAGTTTCAAATTTGAAAATTGGTCGCGGCGAGAGCGGCTGGGCTGCAGTGAAAAGTGGGCGCTGAACCTCTCGTCGCAGTGCAGACGTACGTATCTGAATACAAAATCAGCGGTACTTAAGGAGGACTGTAGAGCTCACAGCTTTTGTGGCTCCGCTGTGCGTGCTGTCAACAAACAAATGCACTGTTGTACATGTCCGATTCTGGAACCGTAAACTACACCGGAGATCGAAAAGCAAGGAAGGCGCACTAGCTTATTCATGTCAGTCACTCTAGCTGCGCGGCAAAATTAGCACCGAGTTGCTAATTAAGATGGGATTAAGCAAACTGCAGGTGCACTAATAGCTGTGTCATCTAGCACAAGAGATTGTGCGCAGCTATATATGCTGCCCCACAGGAGGGCCAAAGTAAGACTAATCTAGTACTCCCTTCGATCCATATTAATGGTCGCTAAATCAGATGTATCTAGACATATTTTAGTGCTAGATACATCCGATTTAGCGACCATTAATATGGATCGGAGGGAGTATAAGATTGAGTACTAGCACATCGGTGCGCGGTGGACCTAAATTCGGACTTTTGGAAGCGCTCATGTCCCCCGCAGGCACCGAATCATGCCTGCCGGCCTCAAGAGACTAACTTGGTTCACACTCTAACGACGCACCGCGGAGCTCATGCGCAAGCAATGGCGTTGCACTGTTGCGGCTGGTCCTCCCTGGTTTAGCTGCAGAGACGGCCAGTTTTGCGCTGGACAGGATACAGACAATAATTAGTACTCCTTTGCAGGCTTACGGTAAAAGGAGCTCCATGCCCTGTGCTGGATCACTGTGCGCATGGTCTTCGATCAGTCCCCCACACCACACGCACTGTTGCCGAATTCAAACATTTTGACTTGGTGTATGGACCATGTTGTACTCCCTCCCTCAGTGTCAAATTAATTGTCATAAAATTGAACAAAATTAGATGCTAATACTAAACTATGTCTAGATACATTCACTTTTGCCAATCTTTGTGACAATTAATTTGAGACGGAGGAAATAGTATGCAAGATATATATAGTGATTGACTGTAAGACGGAAGCAGAAAAAAAATCCCCTCCCGGGTCTACTCCGGAGGGCCGAAACCCTAGCTACCAGTCCGCCGCCCCGAGCCCCACTGGCCGCTGCCGCCGTCGGCCCTGGCGGTGGTGGCGGCCCCCCGGCCGTCAAAGGCGGCGGGCGGAAAGCGCGCCGCGCCCTGGAGCGCCGTCTTCGCGCGGAGGCGGGCTTCGACGGGCGGCGCACGGCGGCGGCGACAGGCGACGAAAGGAGGGGGTCGCGGTGGGCGGCGTGGACCGGCGGGTGACCTGCAGCCCGAGCGGCGGTGGAGGCGGCGGACCTTCTCGCCGAGGCAGCGACGGGAGGCAGCGGCCGCGCGTCTTCCGAGGGCCATGGAGGCGGTGCCCGTGGTGCTGTGCCAGTCGGTGGTGCGTCCGGGTAGCGGGGAGCGCCGTGGAGGGACGGCCACCGGCGTCCATGGGGCAGGCGCGGCGGGCTGGATTTGGGTCCTGCGGGGGCCAGATCTGGGTTGGTGGGCCGGCCTGTACGGTAGCTGTCAGGTGACAGCAACTGTGCGTTGGCTCCCTGACCACGCCGGAGGTCGTCAAGATGTGGGCTGCGGGTGCTCGGCCTGCCGGAGGTGTTTGACCTTGGCGTGGCGTGTGTCGACGGGGCCGGCGGCGGTTGAACGGTGGCGGTGCGGAGGCGGAGGAGCGGCGGTGGTGGGAGATCTGCAGGTTGGCAACTGTGACCTCGACACTGCAACGCGACGGCGGTGCTCGTCGGTCCTGATCTGGGCCTGACAGGCCTTACTGGGCTAGTCGGGCTGATCCGGGCCTGACAGGCCTGCTGCTGCGTCCGGTCGGTGGTTGCCTATGGCGGCGAAGGATGTTCTCCTTCTATTGGTTGCGGATGCCGACTTCGCGGGCCTGTTGGTGTCGCCGATCCATCTCACCCGACATGTTGTTCCCGCGGTGTGCGGATGCCGACACTGTGGCGCAAGGTTGTGGACGCCGGGGCGGCGGCCCTGGAAGGTGGACTGCACGGGCGCTTATACGGCAAGCGACGTGGCAGTGGTGGTGGTCTCGATCTTCGGTCATGTGGGTGGCGTGGAGAGAGCAGCGGGGGACCTGGAGTTGGTGGCAGCTTCTCCCAGAACGTGTTCGGGAGACCTTTCTCGAGACCAGTGGGCGGTCCGCCTGTGCGAAGTGTGTGTGAAGCGGTTCCCGAGCGAAAGCTCTGCGCCCTGGCGCCAATAGCGGCGATGCCTGCGGGTATCGTTACCCTCTTGGGGGCGCTGTTGAGGGTACCTTCGTCATGCTAGTGCTCCGGGTGAAAACCCTTGACCTTCTCGGTCTCGACGGCGGTGTCGGATTACGTCATTACCCTCTTGGGGGCGTCGTTGTGGAGCTTCGTTCGTCGGGTTCGGTCCGGTTCTCGGTGGCAAGTTTGGATCTCCTTTGTGCTTTTCTTTTTTCTTTCTTTGTTCTGCTTGTAAGGGGTTTCCCCACCACCTTGTATCTGTTCGGCCGTTGGGCTTTATTTATAAAGCGGGGCGAAAGCCTGTTTCGTGCAAGATATATAGTGAGGCCATTGTGAAAATAATTTGAAGCTCAGTTGATGAAGTAATGACACTAGAATTTTACACTTGACAGTGTCTGCCCTGCCTGTCACAACTTCACAGCACATATGAGTGGATTGGAATGATGAACAAACATAAGTGGATGGAGTGGAACAACTTTTAGCATGACATTTAAGTGCTTTTATTAGGACATACCCGTAATCAAACTGGCACCACCCCACAGGAACAGAGAGATATGTATGACAGATTGTTAGTAGTATAAGAAGATGCCGCTCCCGCTTTTCCACCGCGGCTTGTGTCGACTGCCGCCCGCGGCAAACTTTTGCGCCATAAAAAGTGCGCGCACTCCACATTCTCTCCCGGCCTCCCTACTGTACAGCAGACACAAAGCAGAGCGAGGAGTGAGCTAGCGCGAAACTTCCCACTGTGCTGCTCCCGCGCGCACGATGCCGCTGCCGGGGTCCTGGTTCTACAGGCTGCGCCATCGGGGAGGCGACGCCGGTGATGGCCACGCGAGCAAGCCGGGAGGCGATCGTGCTCCGGTGGAGGCCGCGGCGCTGCAGGCGCCGCCTTGCTCGCCGAACAGAGCGTCCTACTACGTCCCGAGCAGCGACCGCGGCCCGGCCAAGGGGCACCCCAAGCGCCGGGACACGCAATTCCCGCGCAGCCCGCAGCCCAACGACATCGTCTTCGACGTGGTCACCGTCAAGGCTGCAACCTGCGGCGCCGACCGGTTCGACGGCATGAAGGCGATGCCGGAGCTGAAGCTGCGGCCGATCCTCACCAGGCCCGCGGGCGCCGCCAAGAAGGTCGACGGGGAGGAGGCCTCGGGCAGCGGCGGCACCAGCGCGGCCGCGTCGCCGACGGCCAGGGTGCGGCGACGGCGGCTCCACGTGAAGGCGGGCGACGCGCGGAAGGGGAGTCCGCCGGAGGCGCAGCCGTTGGCGCAGAGTCGTCGTCGCGGCACCAGGCGGCGGCGGCAGTGGCTGCGGGAGAGCCTCGTGGTGGTGAAGCAGTCGGCCGACCCGGAGGAGGACTTCCTGGCGAGCATGGCGGAGATGATCGCGACGAACAACGACGTCCGGGCGTCGCCGGGGGGGCTCGAGGAGCTGCTGGCCTGCTACCTCGCCCTCAACGCCGCCGAGCACCACCGCGCCATCGTCGCCGCCTTCACGCGCGCCTGGCTCGCGCCCGACACGGCCAGCACCAAGATGCAGCGCAGGTCCTCCTAGCTAGCTAGCCAGTAGCCCAGTACTCACTACTACGTGTGCCCCCCGTGTACAGTACGCCTGCGCGCGCGAATTACGGCGGTGAATCGATATATGATAGCTTTTGCACGGATCACCAGACTGTTTCCGTTCGATGGGTCGATCGATCATGGGTTTGGCCGTTGCTGCCCGCTATTCTGGAAAGCTGACGGGTCGATCGATCGACGAGTGCATGCGCGTCGTCACGGGGTTCCCTGCTTTGGTTTTGGTTTCAGCTTTTCCCAAGGGAATCGAGCGTGTGCTGTCTTTACAGGTCGGACAGTAGGCCTACCTGGGATCAGGTTTTGTTGCTCTTGGAACAACTCGTCTATCTTATTTTGTTCATAGAGAAGCATCTACGCATATTGTCATCCACATGCTACAAAGCTCTGTTTTACCGATAGTACCGACCGACCTGCGGGCGTGCGTGACGCCGGTCGATCTCACGTGCAACTAAACTACTCTCTCGGAGCAATCTCGTCACCCCTCCGAACTGACCGCCCTTCCTTCATCTCGGCTCATTTCATCTATTTCTTCATACTCCCTCCGTTCCTAAATATAAGATGTTATAGCTATTTGCTAATTTTGACACACAAATTGATTAAACAGAAATTCAGCAATAGTAGAATCGCGATTGAAATTCGAGAGGTTCTAGAAAAATAATAGTTCAGTCCGCAACACGTGGCTAACAAAGTAATGGTTTCATTTGAGCATCCACATCTGCTCAGGTTTTTTTTTCTTGGGAATACGCTCTAGGAGACGTATTAATTGCACAGAAGAAAGGTCGGCAACTAGTATAACGACATAAGGCTACAGTCCAGATACACGCCAAAATGATTATAACACATCCTCAACATCGACCAGGTGACCAAAAAAAAATCCGTAAATTGAAACCTACCCCGAGAGGTAAGGAATCGAGGTATCAAGCTTCAGGACTGCGTCACGACCAAGGAAATACCCACCGCAGCTCTACGCCTACTCCAGGCACCTTGGATCAACATACCTCTCCTCACACGCCAAGAGGGAGTTGACGAGAAGAAGGCATAATCCAACCGGTCTTAGGAAAGGCGATGACTTTGGTACATCCATTATGATGTACATTTCGCCCCTGAGGCCTTTGCTCTGGGCCAACAACCAACACCGGGCAATGCATCAACTGCCATCCGCGCCGACGAGACAACACCTTTGGTAACCAAGACGACGTCTTCAAGAAGAGAGCGACGCCGTCGCGTCGTCCTCGCTCGTACCGGCGAACCGGATCTAAGGTTCCCCCGGCACTCAAGGAGCGGGGTGCTGGTCTACGTTGCAGAATTTTAAAAAAAAACCTACGAAGTCCACCAAGATCATAATGCAGATAACGATGCATGCCTATGCATGCATTGCTCAAGTTCACGACTCACGGAGCAGCGGATTCGATGTAGTCGTAGAAAAGTTCTGAACAATAGTAGATCCTCACAACTAGTCCTAGTTGCAAGGAACTTACTAAGCTTCCCTCGTCAAAGATCACATGTGTAATCCCTTTTATGGTGTGCACGCGTACACTCGTGTCAACCCGTTAGCTCTCCGCCGTTCAGGACTTGGCAACCACGAAGAGAGAGATTCAGTCGATGTTGCTAATTGGTAGCACTAATGGACTGCAATTAAAGCTATATGATTCTGGAAATTTTTCAACACATGAGAGAGAACTAATAATTAGAGCTAGGTCTAATCGGGAGAGGACACCTCAAAACCCAATTAGAATAAGATCTAATTCAATTACAGGGGATTTAATTAGAATCAATAATTAGACCCTCTAATTATATTAGAGAGAGAGGATTGAGAGACAATTTTTCACAAAATTATGTTTTGCTCAAACCTTGGAGGTCCTCTTATAGTTGGAGGAAAGTGTTGGAACACGTAGAGATAAACAAAACTTTTCTACGTGGTACTTCCAAGATCTAGCCGAGGTAGAAGGCCACGAGGATTACCACTAGACGCGCAGGTGCGGATTATCGATGAAGCACGTCGATTCAGTGTAGTCCCATGATCCGATCCAGCCGATCAAATCCCGTGATCGTCGAAGTGTTGAACGTACAACACTTCTGCCGGTATCCACACGTACGAGGAGGAGCTCCGACGGCGGACTGCTAGGTCCGGTGCGGCGGCTGGACTGAGTGAGGCTAGGGTTCCCAACGCATGGGAGTGGAAACTTATGCACGTTGGGCAACCTGCGCCCCTCTTTATATAGCGAGTGGGAGCGGGCTGCACAACGCTTGTGGCCCATTCCCTCTGTGAGTCCAACTCACTAATTTAGTCCATTTCCGGTTCGGGTCCAACCCGACCAATATACTTGCTCCCGCTCTTAAGTGTGCGACCCTGCAGGCTCATGGCGACTTGGACACGATTGAAGTCCGACTCCCAATCGATCAATCGGTAGCGGCTTCTAGCAAAACGTGCCGACTCCCAAGTGCCATAGAGTCATGACGACATACCTTCCAATATGACTTTCATCTGAGTCCCTTTTGTCTCACGATATACCTTGTCGAACTATAGGCTAATTATCGTCATCCCTTAAATAGCTCAACTCTCTTCTTGGTTCGTGATATATGATTCATCTGACTAACTCTTAGTCAATAGACCCAGTTAACACTCAACTGAGTCGCGCATGGCCGTGATTCCGGAATCACATCACTCGAGAGGGTCCAGAGAACATCTCTCCAGTCGGAGGGGCAAAATCTCATCTTGATTATCCACATCACGCAGATTGCTTCTCATTCGACCCGAACTCTGCCTTTATATCTGCCTTGTCACGGAACAACGTTTGACAGAACCTAAGTAGGTGACTCACAACTCGGATTGTGCGACAACCTCAGGTCTAAGGATTATATTGATTGAGACATAAAACTGACGACTTGCTCGTTGCATCTCAATATGGGTCATTCCGACTTGCTAAACTCTTTAGCCAAGTCTTTGAACGTTGGAATGGCATCGCCATGCCCATGACAAGTGGAACCGTGTCATCAGCCAACACTCACATTAGTCTAGGGTGTGTGTCCAGCACAACCTTAATGACCAAGGACAATTTAGCATGAACAACATGAATACATAGTTCCACAATCGAATCACATATTAAATGACATATATCAGATGTTCAAAACAAGGACAACTTAATAACTTTATGAATACATTGGGAATTACATCATACATGATTGTCTCTAGGGCATATTCTCAACAGAAAGGGGGCATACCAAAGGGGGGTCCTACTTCAGCTAGGAGCGGGGATTGGCCGCACCAAGCAGGTGTTCGCACTCCCTCTCCTTGCTGAAATCGGATTGGACTCCTATGTGGGAGTCCAACTCCACCTCTTCCCCTTTTTTTTTCCTTTTCCCTTCAAATAAATTTTGGAAAAACACCGGAAGGTTCTATGTGCCATGTTTGGACTCCATGGGGCCCATCTGACAGCCCTACCAAGTGGTGCGGCCATGGAGGTGAATCTGCCCCCCCCGGGCACCCCCTCCCTTCTCTTTTTTGCCCGAAACTCTTCCTGAACCTTATGAACCCTATAGACAAAATCATCGACCTTATCTACTGATGTTAGAAACATAATTCTAACATCCCGGGACATCTGATGTCTTCCGTTATCTCTCATATAAAATTCTTCCTAACATCGACATTATTCCTCCCTTATGGTAACTTCCCCGAAACCTCTCCAATTGACACCAGACTTGTTTCTGTGACATCGTATCGATATCAAACTTTCATAAAACCAATAGCAACATCTTAATCTGTGCAATCGGGCTGAAACAGACCCTGAAGTAGTGCTGAGTTGGCTAGCGGTATTACCGCTACCACCAGGGTACGGTACTACCGCTGGATGTACCGCCAGCAAAGAATTCTTGCCTGCTTACAACTATACCAACCTAGTAGTGCCGTTGGGGTTTTGTTTGGCCCGGAGAAAAAACATGATCAACGGTAGTACCACTACTTCCAGCGGTAGTACCGTTTCCATCAGGAAAGCGGTAGTACCACTGGTAGTACCGGTCAAAGTACCATTGGCAAGCTTTTGCTCATAGGTATCCCGACCGTACTTGGGCGGTACTGACCCACTACTACCGCCAGCCTCGATGAAATAAAAACATGAGAGTGGCTAACGCTAGTATCGGTGGCAGTACTACCGGGTTACACAATGGGAATTTCCATTTTTCGCCAAACTACTGCGCAACTGGCAAGATCTATCTATGCAGATACAAGTGAATATAAATTCCAAGAACTAGTTTCGAGACCGTGTACCGAACACCGTAGAAGCGGAAGATGTGTCGATGACGATGTCGATGAAGCACATAGAATATCCTCACGCACAAGCGTGTGGGTGAGGATGTTGCCGACTCCCCGTATCCAGCACCGTGATTCAGCAGACTGAGGGTCTCACGTGTTATTCCTGTGAGAGTATGCACACATACACCAGGGAAAATCCTGCAGCGCTTCGTCATCCAGATCTTAGCATTGCAGGTGTATATGAAGGTGGAGTTCTCAACACATGAGAGATAAAGAGAGAGTAATTAGAAGCTAGATCTAATTGGGAGATGACCACCTCAGGCTAATTAGAAGAAGCTCTAGTTCTATTATAGGAAGCTCTAATCCAATTAGAGGAGGCTCTAATCCAATTAGAGGAGACTCTAGTCTAATTAGGAGGGAGCTAATTAGATTGATATAATTAGTCTTTTAATTATCATAGAGGAATTAGAAGCCCTAATTAGTTCGTCTAATTATTAGAGAAATATCTAATCAATTGGAAGTGCTCTAATTAGAAGCTCTAATTAGTCCTCTAATTCTTCTAGAGAAAGAGATAGGCAAGGCTCAATTGTGTTCTCCAAAGAGAGGAGGGGTGGAGATTATATAGTGGGTTAAGGAGCACACCCTGCCATGGGGGAGGGTCGGTTTCCCTTCCCTACCTTTGGCCGCACCACACCTCCTATATGGTTTCAGATTGGACTCCAAGTGGAGTCCAATCCCACATCCCCCACTCTCCCACCGCATTTTTTTTTTCTGTTTTCACTCATTTATTTCTCAAAAAAAATCCTACGGGTAGCTAGTGCATATTTTGAGACCATCGGTCCTACCTGGCATCCCCTAAAATTAGGGTTTACCCCAAGGAGGAAAGTTGCCCCCCTCTGGCACTACTTCCATATATGAAAAGTCCCCCGGAACCCCATGACCCCTATAGATAAAATCATCGGTATTATCTAATGATGTCAGAAATATATTTCCAAAATCCTGGGACATCTCATGTCCCCTGCATTTGCTCTATAAAGCGTGCAGCCTCAATTTCTCCTTCATAATAACTACGGAATAAATTCCGGTAGTAATATAAACTCTTTCTATCACTCTAGGACATCTCATGCCCTCGTTGTAAATTCTCTTTGATATATAAAATATATCTATCACACAGAAACACCATTCTGGTGATACTCCTAGTTGATCCGGACCTACCAATATACATAAAAATAAGCCCAAACTTAAGTGTGTTTCCCCTACAGGTTCGATAGTATGTGGACATGAAACTGGTAACTCTTTCCTTTTCAACAATCAATAGCGGGGCCGTGGACACCCATATTGACTCCCACACACTAAAAGAATTAACGACTGAAACTTGTTGGTTATTATAAAAATATCCTATTACTCATGATAGCGAACTTATCCGAGACTATTGATTCCGGCATTGCCTGTGAAACAATCGCTGGTTCACTAATACTTTTGTCTCGTCTCGTTATTCGATAAGTTTCCTCTTTCTCTTTACCGTAGTATGATATCGCGTATGATGTGTCATCATGCATTGTCTGCGGAACTTATGGATATCAAGAATATCAAGTGGGCCCAGGTATGTATATCTCTTTTTACGGAGGTGTAGTTCCCATCTTAGAACATCGAGGTAACATACTCCTTTAGGATTACGCAGTAACTACCTTTACGTTCACCTAGTTTACGGTGTAACCCTTGATAGTACCAAAGTAAAACCTCCAGAATATATTATCCCGATAACCTCATGGTCAAAGGATGCATTGTGATATAATCGTGTTGTGATATGATTCTAAGGACAAAGATGACTTAGTGGGATCTCTTAACATATCAATCTACTTAGGGAATACCCAGCCATATTGTTCCCTTCCAATAATATGCTATTCATCGATGTTGACAAAAATAATGTCCATGACAAGGAAAACATAGTCATCAAACATCCAATGAAGTCGTAAAAGGCAAGACTAGAGTTTGTTTCTGTGTTCATGCTACTACACATGAGCGTGAGTTTTCCTCTAAATCTCATATTCAGGAACCACGTCAATTATAGCATAGTAATGTGAATCATAATTATGAAACAACTGTAAAAAATATTATTTCCTTTTGGGCATACATTCAACAATTACCAGTTGTACCACTGCTGGAAATGGAGGTAATTCAATAAGCAGGTCACAGTTATTCCACCAGTGTCCAACACACTGTACCCTGTGGTACTCCCCGGATACCAGCCAAAGGTAGTACCGTTGGGCCTGACGGTAGTACCGTTGTGCAATAAAATGCACATAATGGTCAGATTTCGAGGGAACCTATTTAAGAAGTCTACTTCCCCATTGAAGAGCCGCTCGTCCAAGTTCCTCTCTCCTCCATTAATACAAAACCTTAAATGGTTGGTGCCCTTCAAGGATTTGGTGGAGAATACCTAGATCTACATCTTCACCGAGCCACAAATTGATTTCCCCCATTTCCCCATCGGATCTGATGGCGGGTAAACAAACGCTCGTTGGGAGACCCCAAGTGTAAGGTATGAAGAGTGCAGCGACAAGTTTTCCCTCAGAAAGAAACCAAGGTTGAGTCGACTAGTCGGAGAAAGAAATCACTTCTAAAGGTTGATGACAACTAAAGTTGGCAGGGAGCACTACCAGGCTCAGCAGCAACGTGGAATCTACACAACAAAATCAAGATACTTTGCCCCAACGAAACAGTGAGATTGTCAATCTCATCGGTTTTGCTAACACAAAGGATTAAATGTATAGTGTGGAAAATAGTACTTGTTTGCAGTAAATAAAAGTGAACAATGATGGCAGGGAATGAGAGGAAAACAATAATTGCAGTAGGAAAACAGTGTTTGCAATGGTTGTATTATGAGTGTAAAGAAATGGACCAGGGTCCACGGTTCACTAGTGGTGTCTCTCCATAAAAGATAGATACATGATGGGTAAACAAATTATAGCTGGAAAATTGACAGATATAAAGGTTGCACCGTAGTGCATATGCATGACATGATGATTACTATGTGATTCATGTAGGTATTACAACATAATTTATAGACCGTTATCCAACTGCATCTTTTACTAATAATCCACCCTCGGAGCGTCATCCAATCAAACATCGGGTATTAAGTTTCAAGCAACATATAATTATATTAAGCAAAATGTGTAATGTAAACAATGTAAACATCGTTGTTTTCTCCCTAATGGCAACAACACATCCCCCATCCGTTACGTTTCTGTCACTCGAGCGTGAGTGAAAGTGAGGCATGAACCCACTACCGAGCATAAATACTCCCTCTTGGAGTTACAAGCATCAACTTGGCCAAAGCACCTACTAATAACGGAGAGCATGCAAGATCATAAATAACATAAACATGAAAGAACATGATAGATTGATAATCACTGGGCATAGCATTCAATATTCATCGGATCTCATCAAACACAACATGTAGCATTACAATAAGATGATCTTGATCATATTAGGAAGCTCACAAGATCTAAACATGAGGTATAAAGAGGAGATAACAACGATCTAGCTACTGCTATGGACCCGTAGTCCAAGGATGAACTACTCACGCGTCACTCCGGAGGCAGGAATGGTGATGAAGATCCCTCCGGTGATGATTCCTCCTCCTGACAGGGTGCCAGGAGAGCTTCAGAACCCTCCCGAACTAGGGTTGACGATGACGGCGGCTACATAACTTTTCATGGTAAAAGGCTCGGGTATTTAGGTTTTCCCGAGGAAGAAGTATAAATAGGCGAAAGGGCAACATCGGTGGGTGGCCAGGGGGCCACACCACCTGGTGGTGTGGCCAGGGGGACCCGCGCCACCCTATGGTGTGGGCCCTCCAGCCCCCCCTCAGGGTCTCCTCCGGACTCCGTGTACGTGACATATTTCTGAGGTCCTAAGTTTTTGTTTCGTCCAATTCCAAGAATATTTCCAGAACAACTTTTCTGAAACCAAAAACAACAGAAAACAAGAACTGGCTCTATGGCATCTTGTCAATAGGTTAGTCCCAGGAAATCCATAAAAATGACATAAAGTGTATCGAAAACATGTAGCATATGGCATGAAAACAACATGGAACATCAGAAATTATAGATACGTTTGAGACGTATAATGATCTTATGAATCTCTTGGTTGCTTGTTCATCCTATAGAAGCCCTAGTGTTTGGAACTTCCACCTTGTTGCCAAAAGTTTTGGATTGTTGAGAGTCTCCAATTAAGTTGGAGTCGCCTCAACCTTGTGTAAAGATTTGGTCAACGCTTTCAAGTCGACCTCATAGTGGAAACGAGCATCACCTTGACCGAATAAGCTCAAGGAGAATAAGGTGTGCACCTCCGCGCTATTCGAGTGCCTAGGTGGCTCCTCACCTCTCCAACGTAGACGTACTTCCCTTGGGAAGGAACGAAAAGAAACATAAATTTATCTCCTTGTTTACACTTGTGGTTTATCTTGTGCTTTACATATTGCTTCCGTTGCGTACTTTGTATCATATCACATAGGTTGTTCATATAGTTGCACATCTAGTTAACCTTGTGATTCATCTTGCTTAGATAAATATAAATGAAACAAACGAAAATTTGGTATTCACCTATTCACCCCTTGACTTGTACTTTCACCCCACCCCCTTTGTCTTCCGGTAAATTTGGTATTCCTGGCTCTGAGAGTCTTCCGGTAAATTAGAATTTCTGGAATGTTTTAGGAATTTTTCGGGAAGATGAATTCTGCACAAAAATAAGACACCAAGGGTAATTTTGCTGAAAACAGCGTCAGTCCGTGTTAGTTCAATCCAAATCATGCAAATTAGAGGTAAAACAATAGTAAAAGTGTTCGGAAAACTGGATATTTTTGGGACGTATCTTTCGATGCTTCGTATCCTTTTGAAACCTTGATAAAAAATGCCCTTTATAAAAATATAGGTTTGGTTGTGCAAAGAGAGAAGTGCAAACACAAAAAGGCATAAAAATATAAACATGTATAATTGAACACGGGAAAAAACCCGTGAGAGTCTTAAGAAAATATTCGAGTGGATTTTTAATTACTCTGAAATTAACACATAGGAATCCAATGCATAAGGATTTGTGTAGCACGACTCTTTAATCCAAAAGAAATTCATAGATAAAATCCTAAGGTGTTTTATCCTAAGATATTTGTAGTTTCGTACGATCCGAAGAGAACCTTAATAGTTTTTATCCATCCAAGTACCTTATACCCACTTGTCAAGACCGTGTGATAGCCAACTCAAATACGGAATCAACACCAAATCACAAAAAGCTTACTGAACTATATTATCACCCAGATAACTCTAAATGAGGACTTGTTGCCAAGTTTTGTGTGATTTTAATATGTTTTATTGACACTTAATTTGATTTGTATTTATATTGCATTGTGTTTATAGTAATTAGGAACCTCATTATTTTTAATTTTGTAAATAAAAATATCATGTAACTAGAACTTATAATATTATATATGATGGGATTTTACGGAGCATATTCAATTTATTTAGTTATTTTTAACACTCAATGATTTGACGTTTAGTTAACTACCATATTCTCAAAACTGCATATAATGTGTCAAATGAGGAAGAATATGCTAAATAGGATAAAAAATACGGGTAATGCACGATAGGAATTATAGGATACACAAGGGGGAATGGATCCAACATGACTAACTATCAGCGGATTTGATCATGGTATTATCAAGTTTAGAAAAAAAAAAATCATATTCTAAGTTTTCACACATTGCTAAAAAAAATGCATGTAGAGGACCAATAAAAAACATATGTGTAAATTTAGGCAGAATAATGTATTCATTTGTGGTATCTACGTACTTATCGTAAATTACAAGGATTTTTTTTTTTTTACATCACGTTGTTGTTACTTACAATCGGTATACATAAACACAAGTTTTTTTTTTGTCAAGTTGAAAATTACCATACTTTGTTACCAAACATCACATGTAGTGCCTACATATCTTCTACTATAGTCTGTAGAGATGACGTTTTTGAAACTTGTACATATGATTTTAATTGTACTAAGTTAGATTGACATCATGATCACATAATGCTCGGACCAGAACATTCTTCTGGTTTGAGCCTTTCTAAAGAAAAAACCCTCTGTTTTATCTAAGTGTGGAAGAGTGGAAAGTGGAATTTTGCTCCGTTGTCTGCGGCCTATAAAGTGAGCATGAATCACCAAAGAATCCAACTGCCAGGATAAGGAGCAGGACTACACATCGTTCTCACGCTTTCTGAGGCAGGCGAGTGAAATGGATGGGCGTCCTCTGTTTTAGCTCCAGTTCAGCACCCATACTCCACACGGCGACCTAGATCTGCGGCACAGCGTACGTGCACACTACAAGCTCTCGCCGTGCCACACTCTCTCCATTCCAGCAGCATCCGCTTGCTTGGCTCGCCGCACGGCTGCACCAGGGTTACCAACTGAAGAAACAGACGCCCAGAAAAGCCGTCGTCCTGCCATTGCCATGCATGTACAGGTTGTAAGATTGATGCGTCAGTTTCCCAGAGGGTAGCTGCATGGGCCGTGGTCTGACGCTGCTGACTTGCTGGGGTGTGACGTGTGGAAAAGATGGATCCGCCTGGGCTCGGCTCGGATGGTCTGCGACCGATATGCCGATGGACAGGAGTAGGACCCCTTCCTTTTCTTGTGCCCAGTGGTGGCTGCCATGAGCTGCACCGACTTTTAGGGAGATCCACTCATCAGAGTGGATGATCGATGGGATGAGGGCATGGAGCATCGAGAGACCAAAAGAAAAACTCATGGCAACATGCAGCATAATGGGTGGTTCTTCTCAAGAAAAAAGACAATAATCCACAGGTGTGTGCGTGTGAGTTTTCTTGATCCATCAGATCGAGTTGCAACTTGCAAGTGGCATCTCAGGCTCAGTCTCAGGGCTCACGCGTGCGCGCATGGGGTCGGCAGAGGCACACAGTTTGGGAAGGCAACAAGCGCAACCTACAAATGTTTCGCCATCGGAATTGCTCACAGGCAGGTTTCGCAGCAGTCCATGGCTCGATCGACCCCGTGGCTCCGGTTCCTGCGCCTTGCCTGCATGCTCGTGCGCGTCAGGCAGCGTGATCCACGGTAACATCAGCGCACCCATGCGTGTTCTGCGGATAGCTCGGAATAGGGAGGGGCCAGGCGCCGTGCGACTGCGACGTACTGTAGCACGCACGCAGGTGAACGAGGGAGACTTAGTATAGAATGGGCGTCACTTTTTAGGGATCGTAGGAAGTAGTTATTTAGCAAAGAAATACTACACGTGTAATGTTGCTTGCCAAGTTCTTCATTTTAATTTTTTTTTAAGCAAGTGTTCTTCACTTTGATACGTCAGACGAGCGGCGCAAAGCGGACCTAGGCCTGTTTGCTCCTTAGGTGCACTGGCTGAATTGGGCCTCGTTTATTACTCTTTTCTTTAACTAGTAATCATGTACATGCAATACACGTGTAGACCAACACACAAAATTTTATCACATAGACAACGAATATAACTTTTTCTTAGTAAAATGTGATGAAAATCTTAAATTGTCTGTGGGGTATCCTTGGGTGCCTCTCATAGGTCGAGTTGTGCGTTGTGATGTATGGTTTTCTTTATAAATTGTTTCACTCTTTTTGACTTAATCAAAAATAGGCATTGTCTAGTTTCGAAAAAAATTGTATACACCTTGCCTGAACAAAGAAGATATTTTCTCATGTTTGTTTTTTCATATCAATAAGTTCAAAGCGACAAACCAATGGTATCGCTAACCATGTGGATACAAACCACGTTGCGATTAACACAAGTCGTCCATAAATACTACCCCCTCCGTTCCTAAATGTGAGATGTTTTAGCAATTTTTCACATTCACATATGTCTACATGTATCTAGACAACTTTTAGTGTATATGCTTATTACTCTTTTCTTTAATTTACACAATAAACCCATGTAATGAAGCATTTTAGCTTATTAGAAGCAACTCTAACATAAGTGTAAAAACAAAGAACCTAGAATGGGTTTGGAGCTCTCTCTACATACAATTTTGTAACAGGTTGTGCGGTGCTCTCCTAGATCCGACTCTCTAAAGCGGCCCTAAAATTTTCTTACATATGAGAATCGGCAAGTCACTGAACATTATTTTTCTTTTATTTCTTATCAGTTTTCCTCTCTAATGTATAATTTAAAACCTACACGCATCCATCGTGTCACTTGTATCTCTTTCACCTCACCCTGCCGCTCCTCCACCCGCCACGTGTTGCGCTTCACCCTGGCACGCCTGTTCAGGAGCACCACGTCCCCGCCGTTTGAGTTGCATGAGAATGAGGAGCACGCACACAACGATTTCCCACGCCGCCGCGCTGTGGATGACTCCTCGTGGTACCTTTGACAACGTCCTTGTCTTGGTTCGTCGTTCCCTTCACACTAAGCGCCCGCGGGATATTGGCTTTGCACGAACATGACCCTAGGGAGAGAAGCAAACATCGTGTGTTTCTGACCTACAACAGGCTGGCACGGGAGGCAAGAGCTGGCTCCCCGCGGTGCCATCCTCCATAGGGGTCAAGCAAGAGGCCATGTCGATGTTGGAAGGAGCGAAGCAACGTGCTGTTGAGGTGGAGGGGGCGACACCGGCGCGAGAGAGATGGGAGGATCAAATGTCCTGCACTTTTTAGAACTCTAGGATAAATAGAACTCCATATTTCCTCCTCTTTACTCTAAATACATGAAGCAAAACCTGTACTTTTTATGCATGGTGGAATGAGGGTACAACCCAATCCAAATCGGGCACTTCGACAGGGATCGGCCCTCGTCGTTAGTGCAACGGTTCGACGAGAAGAAGTGACTTTCGCGCAAGGGTTTCATGGTCCATATAATCATCAATAAGATTATCAATTATGTTAATTCTTTAAATGATTACGTATCCCTTTAAGTTTTCCTATTCATCATTTTTATCTAGTGTTTCAAGAATCTAAAAGAATGATGTTGCTGGAATAAACATTATGCAACCCAAAGTAGAAGATACACAGTTGACATGTAATCAATTATGACATATACATTATAATTGTTCGTTAATTCAATTTTTCTAATCATATAAGTTCCCATTTTATATTTTGGCACAAGGCTTCGGATTTTTTCAAGCTTGACCCTTACGAAAATCAACAAGGTCAGGAGAGTTAGTATAAGAACAGCCACATCGCGCCACAAAAGCGATGCAAAACCTCTCACGTATCTATTCAATACCTTGGAGGGCATCGATTCTGCGTGTCGGAATATAGAAACGATAGTACAATTTCGTTCAGCTCAAAGAAGTCAATTTGTTGGGAGCAGTACATTAGGAGTATACAGGGAAGAGAAAAAAAGATGGCTTTATGGAAAGAGGATGCCAAATAAAATAAGAATGAAGACCCATATTGAAGGATCGAGAGGTTAACTAGAGGGGGGGTGAATAGGTTAACTACAAATTTTACCTTCTTTTTCAAGTTAACAAGGTAATGCTCAAATATAGATTATCTAGATTATGCAACTAGGTGAACAATCCTATATGTAGAGCAAGTACAACTAGCACAAGGTAAGTATATGACTAAGCTAGTAGTAACTAGTAAAGGTAAGTTGAGGGATAACCGAACATAGTGACGCGGAGATGTATCCCGAAGTTCACTTCCCAATGGAAGCTAATCTCCGTTGGAGCGGTGCGGTGCCACCAAAGTGGAACACCGAGTAGGCCTCAAATGCCACACCGTATCTCCTTCGAGTCCTTCCACCGATGTGGATAGGCTCGAATCACTATGTTGCCGTTGAGGTTGACAACTAGAACCTTTACAAGGATGAGGCACACTCCACAAGATTGGAGGGTCCTCACCAAATCCCACGAGCCGCCAAGCTCCGAGAAGCAAGATCCACGGGCACAAAAGCATCGGGGATATCAACAAGGCTCCGAGCTCCGATGAACTAAGAGCAACAAGATTCCTAGCTCCAATGAACTAAGAATGACAAGATCCCTATGGGATGAGTGGGTGGATTTCTAATCGACTCGGTGGAGTTGTAGATCGGGGGTGTCTCCTTCAAATCCCAAAGTATCACGAGCTTCGGTTGGGGATTTGGGGAGATCTTGTTCTTGAGTTTGAGCTTGGTCAATCAATGGTGGTGAGAGAAAGTGTGGGTGAGATTGACAAAGCAAGGAGGTAGGTGGAGACCTCCAATAAATACCCGTGTCGGAAATACGGCCGTTGGGGGGGGGGGATTTCCCTTTCCTGCGCCCCCCCGGCCTGGGGGCAGCCAGGGCCGGGCCAAACCCACCCCGGCCTGGGGGCCGGCCTGGGGCCGGCGTGGGGCTGGCCAGCGCCCAGCCAGCCCGGCCTGGGGCCGGCGTGGGGCGAGGGGCGAGGCCGGACCCCCACCCGAGCATCCCGGCCTGGCACCCGGCCTGGGGCCGGCGGGGGCTGAGGGGCGAGGCCGGCCCCCCACCCGAGCGCCCCGGCCTGGGGCCCGGCCAGGCCGGCCAGGAGGCCGGCCACCCCTTTTTCTTTGCCTCCTTTTCCCTTTTCTTTGTCGTTTCTTTTCTTCTCTTCCTTATCTTATTCCGTAACCTTTTCTCCCTTGTTGCTGCAGCTTGTACGATATTTACGGGTCGACATTTTCTGAGTACCCTTAGCAAAACATATTAGTCCATCTGTATGTTGTAATCAAACACTCAAAATAGGATTTAGAACCTATGTTCTTTCAATCTCCCCTTTTTTGATGTTTGATGACAACATACGGATTTGCGTAGGAAATAATTTTGCATAGCTATTTGTGAGAGAATTAACATATATTCGTACTCCCCCTATTTATGTGCCCATACCAGTTGACATGTATATTTGATAATCATGATGGGTGCTCCTTTTATAGTCTCAACTTCACACTATATTTTATAAGATAATGAAGTGGCTATGACATTTTTATGTGAAGTGCAAGAATTAATCCAACCATGATTTTGCCATTGAAGATACACATGTATGAACATAAGTGAGCAATAATGTTTACCACTAGAATGATCTTACCATAGCATTCTTCTTATGTATAACAACTACCCTCATTATGGCTTCAACACATCGAAATAGTGAGTAGGTGAAATAACATGATAGTCTTGCTATGATCTTCAATATATCAATTGTCACACGCATAGATAAAGAGTACGATAGATAAATAAAGACATAGTCTTACAATAACACCAAAGTTCAACCAAACACACAAATAGTTTCAACTTAAGAATGACGAAAGCAAATCACGAGGATAAGACGCAAATGAATGCATGAAATGCAATGCAATGCGTGAATGTTTCTCCCCCTTGGCATCACACACCAAAAAGGGAGAAGGATGCAATCGGATCACTCGTCGCCCATCTCATCCTCATCCTCATGGAAGTCCTCTGGAGGAGCCTGACTGGAGCTAGCCTCAGCGGTGGTGTATGGCCCCGCAAAAGAGCCGAGTGAGCTAGCATCATCTCCACACCAATAAGTATGCTTAGACTTCCACTTCTCCTCGGAAATCTCTTCGGAGCTGGGAGGACTAAGAGGAATCTTGAGAGCAGTCTGGATGGCGCGCTGACGGCGACTAGAGGCCTTCCCTTTGCGATAAGCCTCATAATCCTGATGTTGCTTATCAATGAAAAAGCAGTTCATCTTCTGAAGAATCTTCTTAAGATTGAAGGCCTCAGGAGGAGGAGAAGGTGAAGGAGAGCGGCGAGTAACTGACTCGGTGCGGGTGCGCTTAGGCCTTGGCTCATGAGCAGACTCAATGGGAGCATCATACATAAGAATGTTCTTCTTGGGAGTCACTTTGGCATAGTTGTTGATGAGACCTTCTGGGATGCGGGTCTCAATAAGACGCTGAATATAGGATCCATAGATGGGTACTCGATTTTCCTTAACCACATTCTGCATCTCCTGCCACATGTACTCCAGTACATCCAATTGCTTCTTTGCCCTCATCTGAGACTCAATGTGGAAGAGAAGGTTGATCATCCACTTGCGTACCTCGCCCTTCTCACGAAGTTTGGCGTTGATGGTGTTGCGAAGAATAGCGTGTACCATATACCAATGCTCAGAGAAGAACTTGATCTTAGGAATATGCATGGAGCCGGTACCTTCGGGATAGCAATGACGAAGCCCCTCCTTGGCCTTCATAATCTTGTTGGACTCCCCATGAATGCGGAAATAGAATGTATAGTCAAACCGATACTCGGGGATACCCAGAATAGTACCAAACTCATCCATGGTAGCCTCACACTTGGAGCCACCGCTCATCCATATCAAAGTACGCGGGAGACGCGTGGGGCCACCAGAGGAGAAGTGAACGGTGGAGTAGAACTCCCTGAGCAACTCTGGAGAGTACGGATGAGCAAGGGTGTCACCCATGAGAGGAGTGAGGTTGTGGAAGTCCATGATGGTCATAACTTCAGGCCACTTGTTGCGAGCATACTCAATGTCAAAGTAATGTTGATCCACGTGACTGTGTTGAAGCTTGCCAAGAATAAATTCATGCACGACTTGATGCATCTTGCAATAGAACCGAGGATCCGAGCACGTGCTTTGACCAAACTCATAAGGATTAAATTTCAGCCTAGCTTTCTCAAAATCGGCGGTACTAAGGCCACCCCAGTTTTTTATCACGGGCTCCTTCGGATTGATTGGAAGGGTGGGAGCCTGTCTCCGTGAGGGAGTAGAACCAGCAACCTCCAAGGCACTCTTCTTGCGAGAGGTGCGAGGGCGGAGAGAGCGGGAGGCATCGGACTCATTGTGAGGAGGAGAATCACCTGAAACATATGATGCATGGATATGGAGCATGATAATGAGTGCACATGGTCATTGGTTAGAAAAGAAAAAAAATTAAGCCATGAATCTATGGGACAACGACATGGTGAACGAAATACTAGCCCAATAGTTAGTGAACACAATATTATGGGTGTTTAAACATACGAGAGACCATTAGGATGTAAAAATATTTAGGTTATATCATACACATTAGTGCACAATGAGAGAACAATCGTATCAATAATAGGGAAAATTTATTATTTAACCATGGCCAACTATGAGAATGTAATGTGCAAAGGGGGGTGAAGCATAGTATCATAGAGCTAGGGCTAGAATACGAGGAGCATGGAACATCAACATGGCATAACATAAGAATAGATGGAACACATGTCATGAACAAATCATGATATAGCATAGCGGTAGGAACCCTAGCATGAATAGACAGAGAGAAAAAAAATCTAGCATATGAATCCTGGTACAAGCACACCCATGGATAGGATTGAATCGAGTGACATACGAGTGGCATGAACCCTAACATGAATAGATGGAAAAAGATCTAGCACATGAACACTAGGACTAGCACACCTATAGAGAGCACTCACATACACCTAATCCATAGAATAGCCCAAAGAAAATTTACCCGAGTTCGAAGCCATCTTCAAAAAAACACTAGGCAATAAGGTGTCCCGATCTCCTCCAATAAGGGGTTAACAAGAAAACCGTGTGGAGGAGGGGGCGGAGAAGACCGAGGGCTTGCGGATCCGTAGATTTGGGCGGTGGGGATGGGCTAGGGAGGTGGAGGGGAGGGGGGAGGCAAGAGCACCAAGGTGCTCTAATGGAGGGGGAGAGAGGAAGAAGAAGGGGTTTGGGGGTGGGTGGGGGGAAGCGTGCGTGTGTGTGTAATGTGTGCGTGCGTGCTGGGAGCGCCCACCCCGGCCTAGGGCCGGGCGGGTGGCCGGCCTGGCCGGCGCGGCGCGTGGGCGGGCGGATGGGTGGGCGGGGCGGCCGGCCTGGGGCCGGCGCGCGGGGGAAGGAGGCCGGGCGGGAGGCCGGCCATGCGCCCGAACGTCCCGCCCTAAGGGCCGGCCTGGGGCCGGATCGCGGCGGGAGGCGAGGCCGGGGTACTGGTCGAACGCCCCGGCCTGAGGGCCGGCCTGGGGCCGGCGCGCGCGGGGGGGAGGCCGGGGTGGGAGGGCAGACGCGCTCATTTTTTTTTTTGTTGGCAGTTGGGTTGGGTTGGCTTTGTGTGTGTTTTTTTTGGTTTTTTTTTTGTAAAAAAAATAAAGTAAAAAAAATAAACCTACACAACTACCAAGCCACAACGCGCAACAAACTATAATAATAAAAAAATCCATTTCAACATATTTTCATGAATATATTCTAATACTAACACATTTTCAGGAATTTGTTTCTTAGAGCAATTTTTTTTATTTGACCATGTGCACGAATGAGATGAGAATGATGACATGCATATGATGTTTTCATTTGTATCCAATGGAGAGAAAAATGAGAAAACGAAATGAGCAACATTGGATACAAATGAAATATGAAATCAAATGGAGGAGCAAATGAGTGAACACTCGAACACAAATGTCGTATTGAAAAATTGGCGGTGGCCGGAGCCACCATGTATGAGTATGTTCGATATGTCACCGCGAAGATGTATCTTGGGTGCATTGTCGAGACTCATCATTGAAGCACATGATGTCATTAAAAATGATCATTTAGGCATGATTTGTTCATTTATGCATTATAAAGGTAGTGTTGGCTCATTGATTGAGCTACACTCCCCCTATGTCTATGCGTGCATCTAAAACCAAATAAGAGTCTAGTAGGGGTGTGTATGCAAGATTTTCAATCAACTAAAATTGCTTGCACATACGATGTTGAGCTCACTCCTCAATTCCTTGAATCTCTTCACATCGAGAGGCTTGGTAAGGATGTCGGCAAGTTGATCTTTAGTGTTGACATAAGAGAGTGAGATATCACCATTTGCCACATGATCCCGAATAAAATGATACCGAATCTCAATATGCTTGGTCTTGCCATGAAGTACCGGATTGTGACCAATCTTAATAGCACTCTCATTATCACATAAAAGAGGCATTGTCTTAATCTTAATTCCAAAATCATTAAGACATTGCCTCATCCATAAGAGTTGAGAACAACAACTTGCGGCGGAAATATACTCCGCTTCCGTGGAGGAGGTGGCAATACAATTTTGCTTCTTGGAAGACCAACACACGAGAGACCTACCAAGAAATTGGCAAGCACCCGAGGTTGATTTTCTATCCACACCTCCCCAATCCGCATCCGAGTATCCCACAAGATCAAAAGTTGTGTTTGATGGATACCAAAGACCATGAGTGGGAGTGTCAACCAAGTACCTAAGAATCCTCTTGACCGCAATCATATGGCTTTCCTTGGGGTTAGATTGAAATCTTGCACACAAACCCACGCTAAACATAATGTCCGGTCTAGATGCACAAAGGTAAAGCAAAGATCCAATGATGGATCGATAAAGTTTGGGGTCTACCGGTATACCTTCATGATCCAAAGAGAGATTTGTGGTTGTTGGCATTGGATAAGGTAATGGTTTGGCATTTATCATATCAAATTTCTTGAGCATGTCTTGAATATATTTGGCTTGACAAATAAAAGTCCCTTCATGGTATTGTTTGATCTCAAAACCTAGAAAGAACTTTAATTCTCCCATCATAGACATCTCAAATTCACTAGTCATTAGTTTGGCAAATTGATCTACAAAACTCACATTAGAGGATCCAAATATAATATCATCAACATATACTTGGCATACGAAGAAATGTCCATCTACACTTTTGGTAAAGAGAGTGGGATCAATTACCCCAAGCATGAAACCACGATCTACTAAGAACTCCTTTAAGTGATCATACCAAGCACGTGGGGCTTGTTTGAGGCCATACAAAGCCTTATGGAGGAAGTAGACATGGTTAGGATACTTGGCATCCTCGAACCCCGGAGGTTGTTTAACATATACCATTTCATTTAAAGGTCCATTTAGAAAAGCACTTTTAACATCCATTTGATGCAAGATGAAGTTATGACTAGTGGCAAATGCAAGTAATATACGAATGGATTCAAGCCTAGCTACGGGAGCGAAAGTTTCACCGTAGTCAAGTCCTTCGACTTGAGAGTAGCCTTATGCAACCAATCGTGCTTTGTTGCGAATCACTTGCCCATGAGAATCTTGCTTATTCTTGAACACCCATTTAGTTCCAATGATATTGTGATCCTTGGGTCTTTCCACTAGTGACCATACTTTGTTTCTCTCAAAATTATGAAGCTCTTCATGCATAGCTTGAACCCAATCTTCATCTTCAAGAGCATCATACACTTTGATGGGTTCAACATGAGAGACATATGAGTGAAAACCACAAAACTTGAGTACTTGTCCACGAGTGGAGACACTTCTCCCCAAGCCACCAATGATATTCTTTTGATATAGTGACTTTTGTTGCAATCTTGATGCTTGACGAGACATGATACGAACTAGAGCATCATCGGGATTTTCATTAGGTGGAATATCCTCATCATTTCCTTCATCAAGACCATTGTCCACCCTTATTAGAGTTCTTGGTGAAGTATCACCAAGACCATTTCCACCATTATCATTGGGTGGATCTTGATCACTTTCTTGATGGGAGGTATCCACATGAAGATCTTCTTCTTGTTCTTGGTTTACCATTTGATTGGTGGTTGATGTAGAGGGCTCCACTTGCGTAGAGCTAGTTCCATCCTCATTTGCCACAAGGTGTCCCTCAATGGGTATAAGTGGACCTACACCCATTCTTCCTATGGCTATGGAGGATGGTTCATCACCTACATCATCACAATCAATTTGCTCCACTTGGGAGCCATTATCCTCATGAAATTCCACATTCATAGATTCTTCAACACACCCGGTGGATATGTTGTAGACTCTATAAGTGTGGGAGTTCGTGGCGTAACCAACAAAAATACCTTCAAAAGTTCTAGCATCAAACTTAGACAATCTAGTTCCCTTTATGTATACTTGGCATTTGCACCCAAAAACTCGAAGATATTTGAGGTTGGGTTTGTTACCGGTTAGAAGCTCATATGGAGTCATGCCAATCATCGGACGAAGGAAGAGTCGGTTAGATAGATGACAAGCGGTGTTGATGGCTTCGGCCCAAAAGTTATATGGGGATTTGAACTCGGCCATCATAGTTCTTGCCATATCAATAAGTGTGCGATTCTTCCTCTCCGCAACACCATTTTGTTGAGGGGTGTACGCGGCGGAATATTGATGTCTTATCCCCTCATTACCCAAGAATTCATCCATGGTGTAGTTCTTGAACTCGGAACCATTGTCACTCCTAATGGATAAGATCTTGGTGTCATATTGGCGTTGCACTTCGGTAGCCCAAGTAATGAATCTTTCTTGAGTTTCACTCTTCTTCTTGATATAGAAAACCCAAGTGTATCTTGTATAATCATCAACAATAACCAAACAATATTTCTTGCCACCAAGACTATCATATGTGGGAGGCCCAAATAAATCCAAGTGAATGCGCTCAAAGGGTCTTGTTGTGGCGATGATTGATGTCTTGGGATGATTCTTCTCATGCATCTTTCCGGCAATACAAGAGCTACAAGGACGATCTTTGGAAAAATTCACACTTGTTAGTCCTATCACATGCTCACCCTTCACAAGAGTTTGCAAATTTCTCATACCGACGTGACCTAGGCGGCGATGCCAAAGCCACCCCACGTCGGATTTAGCCATTAGACATGTGGCAATATGTGTAGTTTCTTTCGAGAAATCCACTATATACATACCGTTTTCCACAAATCCAACAAAGGCTACTTTAAGAGAAATGGTGTGAAGGACAAGCACATGATGACGTCCAAATACACATGTAAAATTGCACTCACAAAGTTGCAAGACGGAAAGAAGATTATAGCCGAGGGACTCAACAAGGAGGAATTTCTCAATGGATGAATCCGGAGAAATGACCACCTTGCCATGTCCCAATACCTTAAGTTGTGAGCGATCACCAATGGTTACATGAGCAAATTTGAGAAGTTGGAGTTTCAAGTCTTCTAATACTTCTTTGCTTCCGGTCATGTGTGCGGAACAACCGCTATCAATCATCCATGATGTTCCACCGGAGATACAACCCTACAATGAATCAACTTCTTGTTTTAGGTACCCATTTTTGGATGGGTCCTTTTTTGTTAGTCACAAGGGTCTTGGGAACCCAAATAGCATTCTTGTAATCATCACCATATGAGGTGCCTACATACTTTGCATAAACATGACCATCAATAGATTTAAGAAGCACATAGGATGGGTTATATTTTCCCGCAAATTTGTTGTGAGTAGTAGTGTCCCTAGGAACAATAGTTTTAGCAATAATATCAAACTCATCTTCTTCATTAGCCAACTCCCCCTCCTTCACAAAAACAATAGAGTTAGTGGAGAGAGTTGACTTCTTCTTGTAGGCCACCTTCGACGTGGAACCAAAACCAAGGCCTTCTTTACCAACAACTCTCTTATGATTACTCAAAAGATCATTGAGGTTCTTTTGGCCTTGGATGCATGTGGCAAGGCCTTTGTTGAGTTGTGCCTTCAACCTATTGTTCTCCTCAATGAGAGTTGCCTTGACACACAAAGGGTTAGTAGCACAAGAGTTTTCATTCACAACTCTAACTCCTTTTAAGGTTTTGAGCTCATTTGATATAGTACGATGATCAATTTTAAGCTTATCAAAATCCTTAATGAGTTCATTATACCCTTGGTTAGTTGCATCATTTAAACTCATGAATTACGTTACCTTAGCAAAAGCATGTTGACAATCAAGTTTAACTTTAGCTATGTCAATTGCAAAGGTTTCTTCTATGCTTTCTTTAAGGCAATGTGATTCATCTAGAGCTTTTTCAAGCTCCTCACTTTTACTAGCATCATCACGAGCAAACTTTTCAAGTAACATTATTCTCTCCTCATGTTCGTCAATGAGGCCATGTGCCTCACTTAATTGATCCATGAGAGAGACAAAGATGGATTTAGTTTCTCCTTCTAGTTTTTCAACAAAGTTTGTCAAGGGGTCTTCCTCGACACAATTTAGTAGTGAAGGAATAGAGGAGTTAGCAAGTTTAAGTGTAGGGTTCACCTTTGGGGGTATACCCTTGGCCATGAAGCACTTGTGACTCGAGGGGCCCTTGTTGTCATTTGGGTTGGAGAAGAGAGAGCTTAAGTTAGAAGGTATGACGCCCCTAGCCATGGCCGCCATACCTACTTGTTCGCCTTCACCATCACTCTCTTCACCACCGGAAGTGTACTCGACTTCTTTAGCAATCATTGCCCTAGGAGGGCCTCTCTTGATGAAGTTCTTGGACTTGGGAATGAAAGTGGATTTCTTGATAAGTCTTCCTCCATTCTCAATTCTACTCTTGAAGGGACACTCGGCAACGAAGTGCTCGGAATCTCCAAAATTGAAGCAAGTTCTTGATTTCTTCGTGCTCGAGGATTCCTTCCCTTTATTCTTGGTGGCATTGGATCTAAAATCTCCTTTCTTCCACCACTTGTGTTGAGCAAGAGCCAAGCATTCTTCATGCGAAGTCTTCATCTCTTTCTCAGAGACCTCATGAGTGGATCCACCATCATCACTTGAATCATTATCTTCATGGGAGATGACATTGGCCTTCAAGGCAAGAGATGCTTTCTTTGCTCCGTTTACACGAGCCATGACATCATCGGAAGTTTGCTTCATGACCTTTAGAGTGATAAAGAGACCCAAAACATCATTGGGGGATAGGTCCAAATAGTCGGCCCTTGCTTGTACATTCATCACCATATTTTCATTGTATGGCATCAAGGTGAGTAGAAATTTCTCCTTGACCCAATTCTCCGTGCAATCCGTGAATCCACTATCTCTCATATCATTTACAAGAGCCTTGAGTCTTCTAAACATGTCTTCTATGTTCTCTCCATCACCCAAGTGAAAGTGTTCAACTTTTCTTTGAATGATTGACTTCTTGGATCTTTGGAGATTGACATTGCCGTCAAACATATCAACAAGACCATCATAGGCTTTCTTTGCACTTGTGAAGGACCGGATGTGCTCAACTCCTTCCTTTTCCATTGCCCTTTCCAACATGTGCAAAGCATGAGCGTTGAGTTGCTCATCAATGATGTCACTTGAGCTTAGATTTGCGGGATCCTTTGGCTCATATCCTTTTTCAACAATTCTCCATATTTGCATTGAAGAGCTGCACATGTAAGACTTCATGGAAGCTTTCCAATTAGTAAAACGATGCCGATCCACCAAAGGAGGTGGACCAAGATGAGTAACATGTGGATGTTGTACATTAGGAGCATTGTTATATGCATAGCCAAAAGAATTGCCACCACTACCATTTGATGGTGCACCACTATTTAAAGGTGAAGTTGTATCACTTCCTTCTTTAGTTGGCAAGGGGTTTCCATGTTCATCTAAGATAATCTTTTCACTAGGTTGCTTAGATGGAGATGTCAATTCTTTTATTAGTCCCTCCATCTTCTTCTCGGAAGTTTCAATCATAGCTTGGATTAGCTTTTGAATCCCATCCATGGTGACGGGATCATCGGCCATCCTTACCTCCTCTTTAGGCGGTAAAGCCTTTTATAAAGAGACGAGGCTCTGATACCAATTGAAGGATCGAGAGGTTAACTAGAGGGGGGGTGAATAGGTTAACTACAAATTTTAACTTCTTTTTCAAGTTAACAAGGTAATGCTCAAATATAGATTATCTAGATTATGCAACTAGATGAACAATCCTATATGTAGAGCAAGTACAACTAGCACAAGGTAAGTATATGACTAAGCTAGTAGTAACTAGTAAAGGTAAGTTGAGGGATAACCGAACATAGTGACGCGGAGATGTATCCCGAAGTTCACTTCCCAATGGAAGCTAATCTCCGTTGGAGCGGTGCGGTGCCACCAAAGTAGAACACCGAGTAGGCCTCAAATGCCACACCGTATCGCCTTCGAGTCCTTCCACCGATGTGGATAGACTCGAATCACTATGTTGCCGTTGAGGTTGACAACTAGAACCTTTACAAGGATGAGGCACACTCCACAAGATTGGAGGGTCCTCACCAAATCCCACGAGCCGCCAAGACTCCGAGAAGCAAGATCCACGGGCACAAAAGCACCGGGGATATCAACAAGGCTCCAAGCTCCGATGAACTAAGAGCAACAAGATTCCTAGCTCCAATGAACTAAGAATGACAAGATCCCCATGGGATGAGTGGGTGGATTTTTAATCGACTCGGTGGAGTTGTAGATCGGGGGTGTCTCCTTCAAATCCCAAAGTATCACGAGCTTCGGTTGGGGATTTGGGGAGATCTTGTTCTTGAGCTTGAGCTTGGTCAATCAATGGTGGTGAGAGAAAGTGTGGGTGAGATTGACAAAGCAAGGAGGTAGGTGGAGACCTCCTATAAATACCCGTGTCGGAAATACGGCCGTTGGGGGGGATTTCCCTTTCCTGCGCCCCCCCCGGCCTGGGGGCCGGCCTGGGGGCAGCCAGGGCCGGGCCAAACCCACCCCGGCCTGGGGGCCGGCCTGGGGCCGGCGTGGGATGAAGTGGAGGCCGGCGTGGGGCTGGCCAGCGCCCAGCCAGCCCGGCCTGGGGCCGGCGTGGGGCGGGGGGCGAGGCCGGACCCCCACCCGAGCACCCCGGCCTGGCACTCGGCCTGGGGCCGGCGGGGGCTGAGGGGCGAGGCCGGCCCCCCACCCAAGCGCCCCGGCCTGGCATCCGGCCTGGGGCCGGCGTGGGGCTGCCCCAGCCCGGCCTGGGGCCCGGCCAGGCCGGCCAGGAGGCCGGCCACCCCTTTTTCTTTGCCTCCTTTTCCCTTTTCTTTGCCGTTTCTTTTCTTCTCTTCCTTATCTTATTCCGTAACCTTTTCTCCCTTATTGCTGCAGCTTGTACGATATTTACGGGTCGACATTTTCTGAGTACCCTTAGCAAAACATATTAGTCCATCTGTATGTTGTAATCAAACACTTAAAATAGGATTTAGAACCTATGTTCTTTCACATATTGCTCCACATAAAAATCGATTTCAACATTTTCTCCTTGAACGGGCACGCCGGTGTGGCTCGGCTAAGGTTTAGCACAAATGGGTGAAGGTGAGTTGAATGGGTTGTTCCACGATCCCCGAGTGATTTTCAAAACAATATAATTACAAAAGTGTTGAGCGGTTTGGTTAGAGTGGAAACTTCTTGAAACCTCTTGCCACGACTCAAAACTCAAAAAGTATATTTTGTGGACATATGGAAAAAGGTACATTTTGTAGGAGCATCGTCTAATGAGTAAAAAGCAGGTTTAGGATATCAACTTGTTGAGAGTGTAAGGTTTAGTCACGAAGTCACGAAACACAAAAAGTTGGTCATGCAAGTTGCCACACTCGCGTTTTGGTCATTCTGTAAAGAGGGCCCTGAATTCGCATACTGCCGAAATAGGTTTTCGCTCCGCTTTATAAATAAAGCAACGACCAACATACAAGAACCGCACATAAACGCAACCCCACAGATGTTGAGGCAACATCAAACAATAAGCCCAAACGAAACAGGAAAAGAACAAAGAAAAGAAAAACCACCGCCGACAGCTAGGCACGGCGACAGACAGAGAGGACATGCAACCGCTGCACCCACCGACGAATTTCCACCACGCTCCCAACCCACGGAAGCGGCTCGTACCAAGCAGCACCTCCAAGAAGGGGACGATGCCGACGCCGCTATTGCCAGACAGCTCCAATGAGTTCCTGGAGAAAGTCCTAGGGGTTCCCCTGGAACGCTGGGGGTGATAAGGAGGCACTCCGACACCCTTCAAGAAGGAAGGCGACACCCGGAGGCGTCACCACGTCTCCCGACCTCTGAAGCACACCCCCCGCTCCGTCAGTCCCCACCAATCTTGCCGCCCCTAGCACGCCACCACGATCATGTAGTCCTCTCCAGCGTCTCACCGTGGCCCATGTCGCGAGGTCGAACGAGCCACACAGAGGAGTCCAAACGAGGGTCAATGGAGTAGAAGCACGCGGGAGGGATAGCCTCCACCGCCTTTCGGCGGTCGATGACCGGATGCAGCCACACAGCAAACCGGTGCCCGGCCGAGTCCCAAGGGACCCGTAAAGCTCCGTAGCCGCACTGCAATAGGGGCGCCCCCGCTGCCGCTAACCCTAGTCTCGGGACTCCGACCCACCGGGAAGCAACCTCACGCCTGGGCAACCGTAGCACCCCGGGACGGCCACCATGCGAACCACCTCCTAGGACACCTTCCAGCACCAACACCATCGCGAGACAAACGCCACAGTCAGATCCGGGCCGGTGAAAGCGCATGGTTCCCCCATATGTCATTTTGGTAATTAATGACAATCCTTATGGACTAATGTTTGCATTGAGTTATCCTTATAGATCTTGTCCATAGGAAATAATGGAGTTCTTGTGTTGAACTCTATTAGCTTCCTTGATGGCCATTGTTATATTCAAGGATTTATATGAAGATTGGTCATGGTTTGAGTTGAGCTTATTGCTAGTGTGTCTTGAAGAAAAGTATTAGGTGATCTTTCATTATCATCTTCAAGACATCATCATTTGAAGTGAGAAGCAAAGATACAAGGTTGATCAAGCAAGTGATCAACACATAAAGCTACAATTTGTACCATGTGGGATTGTGTATCTCATGGTATGGTAAGAAATTGTAAATATAGCTTTGTGTACTAACCCATGATATGTGTGTATGGCATCTCTATGTGTGGTTAGGTATCTTTCCATGGGTATGAACCAAAAGGAAGGTTTCATATGGCCAGTGGTCTATGTCGTCGTCAAGCGGTGTTCGTCATCTAGCTTGACGTGGAAGCTCAAGTGAAGCATCTAGAAGATATCATATGCTTGATGCTTGCCACCCTTTTTGGAGATTGTGTCTTTGTGAAGATTTTCCGAGAAGGGTCTCTCCCATAATGGTGTATGGGGGAGCTACTTGCAAGTCTTCATCAAGCGGAGCTTGTGCTAGCAAGCGCAATCAAGAAAGAAGATCCAACTTGAGAGAGTCAAGATCGTCATCATATAGCTCAAGTGGAATGCTCAAGGCAAAGGTATAATCTTGATAGGTTTTCTATTTTACCGATCTCGTGTCTTTGGGAGACCAGGTTATATGATAGATAGTCGTACTATCAAGAGAGGCTCTCAAGTGAGTAACTTGATCGAATCGTTATGGAGAGCTCAAACCTTTACATACTTTGCATATATTTTTTTCTTGGTTCTTATTTGGCTTTTGTCTCCTTTGGGTTTTAGTGCTTGTCGTGATCTTCATGGCAAGCCAAAGTTTATCGACAACGGTTTTGGTAAGAAAAACTTGTTGCGTTTTCGGTGGTGAAAATATCCGGTTCAGCTTTGAGAATGTTTCCACACCTTCCATGTGTGGTAACTTCTCCATTCCTTTTTGTTTGGATAGTCCTTATTATTACCTTTCCAACCCATTTGGATTCACCTAATTCAGAGTTCATTCGCAAAAGTTATGTGAGTTTTCGTGTTGAAGGTTTTACCGGGTGTTCCTATTTAAGAGGTCTAAACCTTTAACCATTTGGTTTTATCTTCCTTTGCTGGACAATGATGTTTCTATGCATATTCTTGTAGTGCTCGTCGTTGCGATTTCAACGAGCCCAAGAACATCAAAAACGGAGTCCGTATGCAAAAGTTATAACATTTCTCGTATCGGTGTTCAGTCACTCTATTGCATCCGGAATTATTCCGGGTCATTCCGACTTGAACGCGAATCTCTCTGTTGCAATCCGGAATTATTCCGGAATTATTCCGACTGGCCCGTTTTTGGGCGAAAAACGGCTAGTTTTGAGCACCTATTTAAGGGGTTTTCTTCCCCAAAGTCGCCAAGCCTTTCCCAGCCCGTTTTTCCTCTCTCTCTCCACCATTGTTGACTTTGGAAATCTTGCCCCTTTCTCAATCCCTCCAATGATTCTTTAATATCTTTGAGGGAGAAGTTAGAGGAGATCTAGATCTACATTTCCACCAATCCATCCTCCTTCTTAGTGAGGGAAACCTAGTAGATCTTGATGTTGGAGTTCTTGGTGTTTCTCCATTATTCTTCCTCTCTTATTCCCCCATAAGAATTTGTTGCTTTGTTGGAATTTGAGAGTGGAGGATTTGAGCACTTGTGCTCTTTCCATTTGCATCGGTTGCATTGGTTTGGTCTCTCCACGAGGATTCGTGGAAGTGAAAGTTTATGAGCTTGTTACTCTTGGGTCTTGGACCCTAGACGACTTGTGGTGTTCTTGGGAGCCTCCAATTGAGTTGTGGATGTGTGACCCAACATTGTGGTGACACTGAGAGCCTCCAATTAAGTTGTGGATGCGTGCCTTGGGTTTGAAGGTTGCCAATAGTGGAAGATGAACTAGGCCTTTGTGGCGAGGTTCATCGGAGAATAGGGTGAGACCTTTGTGGAGTTGAGTAGGCCTTTGTGGCGAGCTCACACCCGTCCAACGAGACGTACTCCCCTTGTGGGAGGAACTCGGGAATACATCATCGTCTCTGTGTGCCTCGGTTATTTCTATATCCGAGCTTTTTACTTATGCAATTTAAATTGTGATAGCCTTCGCGCTTGAAGTTATATATCTTTCTATCACCTTGTTACTTGTCTTGCTTAGAATAAGTTGTTGGTGCATCTAGTTGACCCTATAATATTTATGTTGTATGCTTGTTAATTTAAACACCTAGTTTATTTCCGCATTTAGCAAGCTTTAACCGGAAAAGTTTTAATCGCCTATTCATCCCCCCTCTAGAAGACGTCGTTGTCCATTCAATTGGTATCAGAGCCTCGTCTCTCTTTATTAGGCTTTACATCCTAGAGAGTATGATGTCGTTTAGAGAAATAGAGCACGATCCCGCTTTTATATTCTATGGTAGAAATTATGGTGTTTGGAAAATTCGCATTCTTAATTTTCTTACAGACATGGGTCCAAAGTATGTTAAGAGAATTGTAGATATGGATTTTCCTCCTCCAAAGAATTCTATGGATTTATCTTTAGAGGATGAGAAAAACTCTTATCTCGATACTCTTGTATCTAATGGTCTCTTGTGTGTTTTGAGCGATGTAGTTATTGATTCAATCATGCCTTGTCGGAACGCTCATGAGCTATGGACAAAACTTCAAGATATATATGATGTGTCCAACATTATTGAGGATGATTGTTCTTCATCCACTTCTGTCCGTGATGAGTTCACATCTTTCTCCACTCCACCAACACGTGATTTGTCACAAGGTAATGATATGGTGAGTGGTGATAGAAATTGCATTGTGGATAGTGAATTTGCTATTGAATATACTTCATCTCTATCCCATTGCAATATCTATCTTTGGACTTAATATCTTCTAGCACTCAAAGTTCCATACATGCTAGTATTGATAGTCTTTACATATTATGTAATAGTTTTTCAACTAAATCTCATGATTATATGCTTCCTATGTCTTGTTTTCATGAAAACAATGCTTCCATTTCCTCTAGTACTTGTGTGGTTAACAATGTAGAGGAATCCCACTTTTTGGTGGAACAAGACATGGACCTTAATGGCGCTTCAAGTATATCTTCATCATCGCCATCCATTTCTCATATGTGCCTTATGGCTAAGGATTCAAAGGTATCTCCACCTTTGGAACCCACTACATCTTCTGATGATGAGGATGAGGATTTATTTTGTGGAGAGTATGAGGATGAGGTCTCTTTAATGAAGAAGGGTGAGTTGGTTCTTCTTGATCTCCCTAAAGGTAGTAAATCTATCACTCCTTTGGGTGAAATTTTGGCTTTTGCTATTTATAGCACTAAAATTATTAAGAAAGGTGAGATTGAAAGAAGTGATGCCGATGAGAAGGCATCCCTCACTACATCTCTTGAGGAAGAGTATGAGCTCCGAGTTACTCTTGAGGAGAAACTTGAATCTTTTGAGGAGCTCTATAATGAACAAATAACCTATCTCACTAAAGCACGTGACCATACTAATGCTAAATATAAAGTGCTTAAAAATGAAAAGGTTGAATTTGTTGTTGGCAATTCTAATCTAATTGAGGAAATCTCTAGGTTGAATAATGAGCTTGCCAAGTTGTCTTCTTCTATTTCTAGTGATACTTGTGCTAATAACTCCACATCTTGTGAAGCATCTTTGTTGAAGGAGAATGTTGAGCTAAGGGCTCAACTTGAGTTAATGACTAGCAAGTGTGGGAAATTGGAAGAAAGTCATGAAAAGCTATCTAGATCTCATGAGGATCTTCTAGCATCCCATACCAAGCTAAAATTAGCTCTTGAGGCTATCACTACAAAGGTAACATCTTGTGAGCCTCATGTGGTTACTAGCACAATATCTTCTAGTAATGCTATATTGACGTGTGCTCGCATTAGTAATTCATCCTCCCATAATGTTTCTACATATTGTGATGAATTTCTTTCCTTGCCTTGTTGCTCTAACAATGAAGCATCTACTTCCTCTAGCTCTTGTGTTGATTCTAACCATGTAGACGAAAATAAAGAGCTCAAGGCCCAAGTCACTTCTTTGAAGAAAGACTTGGAAAAGTGTCATGAAGGGAGTTCCACCCTTGACAAGATGTTGAGAGTGCGAAGACTTCCAAATGACAAGAGTGGACTTGGATTCAACTCCATTATCAAGAACAAGTCCAAGTTTATCAAGAACAAGGGCCAAGAACAAGAAAAAGATTCGGCCAAGATTATTTGCTTCAAGTGCAAGATTGAAGGGCACCATGTTAGATCTTGCCCTTTGAAAAAGAAGTCTCTAAGTGAGAAGCAACTAGGGAAGAGGCCTCTTGCTCAATCTCATGCTCAACCACGAGTTGAACAACGACCACCTCCTAAGAAGACTCAAGCCAATGCTCCTCAAGTTGAGGAGCCTATTAAGAAGAAAGAAAAGAGTCGATGTTGCTATCTTTGTCGTGAAAAGGGACACTTTGCTTCTTCATGCACTAATGGTACATTATCCAACCCTATCCTTATTGATGATGCTTATTCCATTCAGAAGGATAATGTGGGCAATGTGTTTGCCAAGTTTCTTGGTACTCAAAGTGGTGTCAAGAAAAGAACCATTTGGGTTGCCAAACCTATTGTGACTAACCTCTTAGGACCCAACTTGGTTGGGGACCAACAAGCTCAAAATTGATCAATAGGTGTTGTTGGAGGGCATTGGATACTTGGCTATCTCGTGAAGAATTGAGGGATCTTCATCAATTATATTTCCTCAAGCCAAGTAACTTGGATTATATATATCTCTTATCCAATGTTCCTCCTTGCGGTAACTTGTATCTAATTCATATATTCGTTGAAAGTTGCATGCTCCCTTGCATATGTTAGTTTTGTTTCTAGCATGTGTTTGTATATGTTGTGCTTACTACTTACCTATCTTGAGTAATCTAGTTATGTTTGTTCGTTTGCATTCCATGTACTTGTGTGCTTTGTGTTGAGCCTTCATTGCAATTCTTGCTTATTTTAGTTGGCTCTTTGAGAGATTAATGGACTATCCCATTTTGGGGAAGTAATATGATCTTGGCACTTTACTATCCTAAAATGTATGTACATGAGGAATACCACTTAGTGTTGATATATCAATTTTATCTTGTCTCTATATGGTATGTCTTCCTCATGAGAAATTCAAATTCTAATGTCCATTAACTTTCTCTTGTTGGATTTATTTTCTTTGCCTCTTGTTAAAAAAAATGGATTATCACATTATGGGGGAGTAATGAGCTATGTGCATATTACAAGCCTATAGAATGTGAACATGTGAGGTATTGCCACCTAGAATTAATATTGTTAGTTATCTTGTTCTTATGTGGCATGTTGCTCAAACAAGTTCCATGTTTTATTAAATGTGTTTTGTCTCTCTTGTTTTGGTATCTTGTTTGTAAGAGAGTTTCTTATTGATTTGCTTTTTCGGGTTTTATTTGAAACCTTCAAGAATCTCTATCTAAGCATGTTTTTCTATTCCTATCTTTTGTCACGTGCTTATGTTTTGTGAATATGATTGTGATCAAATCTACCACCGAGAAATATCTCCATACATCTCTTGTCTTTGACAAGTGATAATAATTTGTGGTAAGTTTATTGATCATATTTACTTTGGCCTTTTGCTCAAAAAAAAATTCCTTGTTTCTTGCCAATGTTTTGTTTGGTTTAATTCCCTTGTGTCTTCCTTGCTCTACTCAAAATTTGTGTTGTGCTTTCTTATGGTAGGAAAAGCAATGATCCCATACTTGTGCACTTATGTTCAAAGTCATACTTCTTTGGGTTGCACTATTCTTCGGGAAGCTATCCTACATTGAGTAGATCACCGTTCTTTATATTGGTATTGCATCTAATTGTTTTTATTTAAACATGACTAGTGTTTGAATAATATATATGGAGAGTAATGATTACATTGTGTGTATTTTGTATTCAAATGCAAGATCATAAATAATGCACTATTCTTGGAAGAACTATCCTATATGCGTTTGAACACTTGTTGTCTTTAAATTTGTATTTTATCCCAGTGGCTTGTCTCTTTGGAAGACGAACATTTTCGTTTTGGTACTTTGTGTGCTATCATGAAAAGGGTAGAGGGTTTGTTTATTCTTTGATGTTTTTTTCGGTATCTTCTCTATTTGGTTTCCTCAATCATGTGTTGATTTGGGTCTTGATATAATTTGTACAATTCTCTTTCTTTTCACTCTTATGAGTGGCTTCTTGGTTTAATCGGTTCTTTGTCCAATTTGTATCTTGTTTTGGTTCTTGAAAGTTTTGTGCATGCATATTTACTATGTATATCTTTTGGCATGCTTACTTTCGTTGATCCAATATATAGGATAAACTCCATCAAATCCTAAATGGCTAAGATGTGCATGAAATTCAAATTCATATTAATATGCACATATTTATGTGGAGTTTGTCCTATGTATTGTAGTTGTTCTAACTACTTTGGACCCAATGAGTTTGGGTACCATTTTGTACTTGAATTTTGTTTTTAGGTACAATGGAGATACATTGGTTGCTTGCTCCATTCATAAGGAAGGTGTTCTCACCGTGGTATTATAGGAGTCAAGCTACGATGATTATCAAACTTGCATCCTCTTCATCACCAATGCCGTCTCGGTAACAAGTATCTATTCCATGCATACATTTCTATCTTTCAACCTTGTGTAGGTTGCATGTTGCCATGAATTCCATTTGTTGCATTTCATTTGGTTCTTGCAAATGTCTTATCAAAAGCATCTTTATTGCAACTATGAGTAAGCCGGGATGATTACATACTAAAGGGATATTTATAATCATTTTCATGATTCACCAATCCCAAGTATATTAATCTAGCAACTTCTATTTGAAGTCTCTCATATGCAATATTGATGAATTCTCAAAAACCATTTGAATCTTTTGTGATATGCGTTACCTTTCTCGAAGCATTCCAACTATCACTTTTCCCTTGTGATATTTGTGATGCTTTGATGAGTTTTGTTTGTTCATCTATATCCCCTTAAGATTAAACTAAGATTAGTGCTTTGCTTTCAAGCAAAAATCTTATTGGTATATTTATTAACCTATCTTGGATATCATGTTCTTCACCTTTGTACCTATTTTGTGTGTGTATGTTTCTTTGTGGATATATACCTTTGTGATTGGTGTCCACTTAGAAACTTATACACACGGCAATAGTTACATCTTTAATTGATATTTTTTTAGTGACCACTTTTTATTGCTTTATATTCTTTGGTGGTTCCTAAAAGGCACAAGCTTTGCTTTTCTTTTGGTATTCCTTTTGCATCTTAATAAGCTTGTGGACCTATGTGTTTTATCCTTTGATGGTTTGTGTGTATGGGAAAGACATGATATGCATTTTGTGCCTCCTTTATTAAAAGACTATGTTGATGATTTTATCATCCTATTAGTCTCCTAAAAATATTTTTCCTAGTCACACCCATCTATTTCGGTTGAGTAAGTCTTTAGTTGTCTCTTCTTGATCTTAATTGCCCAACTTTTCTTTGTTTGCAAGTTGCTTTGCTTCATTTCCAATCTATTCTTTTGCTCTTGTTTGTGTTCAAAATTATCTATAAGGGAGTGATGAGTCCATATTGTGCATATTATATAGTAATTCAAACATAACATTGTGCATGTACCTTGGGGAGTTTCCTCTTGACTTTCTAGAACACTTGGTTGATCTTATCAAAATATTGATTTTGGTCAATCGGTTTTTCGGATCCTTTGGTTGGTTGCTTCTTTGTGAAAGTATCCTTCAATTTGACTTTGCTTAAATCTTTAGATTCTCAATATAGTTTGATCTCCCTCCATCTATTCGTAGTTCGATATATGCTCTTGATTTCACTCATATCATGAGGAATGCATACTCTATGGGGGAGCTCTTATTATATTGACCTTCTAATCTTTTTGCCCATTTCGGCAATGGATGCCAATGAGGGAGAAGTTGAGAGGGTTTAAGCGAATTCGGTTCTATGCTTTAGTTTCGTTCTTAAGCATTGTCCTTCCATGCTATTGCATCCTTGCTCCTTGTTTTGCATGGATGCTTAATTCATCATATAAACCCTCGTAAAAAGGGATTGCCATCAATTCCCAAAATGGGGGAGATTGAAAGCGCATGGTTCCCCCATATGTGGTTTTGGTAATTAATGACAATACTTATGGACTAATGTTTGCATTGAGTTATCCTTGTAGATCTTGTCCATAGAAAATAATGGAGTTCATGTTTTGAACTCTATTAGCTTCCTTGATGGCCATTGTTATATTCAAGGATTTATATGAAGATTGGTTATGGTTTGAGTTGATCTTATTGCTAGTGTGTCTTGAAGAAAAGGATTAGGTGATCTTTCATTATCATCTTCAAGACATCATCATTTGAAGTGAGAAGTAAAGATACAAGGTTGATCAAGCAAGTGATCAACACACAAAGCTACAATTTGTACCAAGTGGGATTGTGTATCTCATGGTATGGTAAGCAATTGTAAATATAGCTTTGTGTACTAACCCATTATATGTGTGTGTGGCATCTCTATGTGTGGTTAGGTATCTTTCCATGGGCATGAACCAAAAGGAAGATTTCATATAGCCAGTGGTCTATATCGTCGTCAAGCGGTGTTCGTCATCTAGCTTGACGTGGAAGCTCAAGTGAAGCATCTAGAAGGTATCCTATGCTTGATGCTTGCCACCCTTTTTGGAGATTGTGTCCTTGTGAAGATTTTCCGAGAAGGGTCTCTCCCATAATGGTGTATGGGGGAGCTAGTCTCTCCCATAATGGTGTATGGGGGATCAACTTGCAAGTCTTCATCAAGCGGAGGTTGTGCTAGCAAGCGCAATCAAGAAAGAAGATCCAACTTGAGAGAGTCAAAATCGTCATCATCTAGCTCAAGTGGAATGCTCAAGGCAATGGTATAATCTTGATAGGTTTTCTATTTTACCGGTCTCGTGTCTTTGGGAGACCGGGTTATAGGATAGATAGTCGTACTATCAAGAGGGGCTCTCAAGTGAGTAACTTGATCGAATCGTTATGGAGAGCTCAAAACTTTGCATATCATCTTTCTTGGTTCTTATTTTGTTTTTGTCTCCTTTGGGTTTTAGTGCTTGTCGTGATCTTCATGGCAAGCCAAGGTTTATCGAAAACGGTTTTGGTAAGAAAAACTTGTTGCGTTTTCGATGGTGAAAATATCAGGTTCAGCTTTACGAATGTTTCCACACCTTCCATGTGTGGTAACTTCTCCATTCCTTTTTGTTTGGATAGTCCTTGTTATTACCTTTCCAACCCATTTGGATTCACCTAATTCGGAGTTCATTCGCAAAAGTTATGTGAGTTTTCGTGTTGAAGGTTTTACCGGGTGTTCCTATTTGAGAGGTCTAAACCTTTACCCATTTGGTTTTATCTTTCTTTTCTGGAAAATGATGTTTCTATGCATATTCTTGTAGTGCTCGTCGTTGCAATTTCAACGAGGCCAAGAACATCGAAAACGGAGTCCGTATGCAAAAGTTATAGCATTTCTCGTATCGGTGTTCAATCACTCTATTGCATCCGGAATTATTCCGGATTATTCCGACTTGAACGCGAATCTCTCTGTTGCAATCCGGAATTATTCCGGGGTCCGGAATTATTCCGACTGGGTCGTTTTTGGGCAAAAAACGGCTAGTTTTGAGCACCTATTTAAGGGGCTTTCTTCCCCAAAGTCCCCAAGACTTTCCCAGCCCGTTTTTCCTCTCTCTCTCTCCAACATTGTTGACTTTGGAAATCTTGCCCCTTTCTCAATCCCTCCAATGATTCTTTAATATCTTTGAGGGAGAAGTTAGAGGAGATCTAGATCTACATTTCCACCAATCCATCCTCCTTCTTAGTGAGGGAAACCTAGTAGATCTTGATGTTGGAGTTCTTGGTGTTTCTCCATTATTCTTCCTCTCTTATTCCCCCATAAGAATTTGTTGCTTTGTTGGAATTTGAGAGTGGAGGATTTGAGCACTTGTGCTCTTTCCATTTGCATCGGTTGCATTGGTTTGGTCTCTCCACGAGGATTCGTGGAAGTGAAAGTTTATGAGCTTGTTACTCTTGGGTCTTGGACCCTAGACGACTTGTGGTGTTCTTGGGAGCCTCCAATTGAGTTGTGGATGTGTGACCCAAGATTGTGGTGACACCGAGAGTCTCCAATTAAGTTGTGGATGCGTGCCTCGGGTTTGAAGGTTGCCAATAGTGGAAGATGAACTAGGTCTTTGTGGCGAGGTTAATCGGAGAATAGGGCGAGGCCTTTGTGGCGTTGAGTATGCCTTTGCGGCGAGCTCACACCCGTCCAACGAGACGTACTCCCTTTGTGGGAGGAACTCGGGAATACATCATCGTCTCCGTGTGCCTCGATTATTTCTATACCCGAGCTTTTTACTTATGCAATTTACATTGTGATAGCCTTCGCGCTTGAATTTATATATCTTGCTATCACCTTGTTACTTGTCTTGCTTAGAATAAGTTGTTGGTGCATCTAGTTGACCCTAGAATATTTAGGTTGTATGCTTATTAATTTAAACACCTAGTTTATTTCCGCATTTAGCAAGCTTTAACCGGAAAAGTTTTAATCGCCTATTCACCCCCCTCTAGGCGATGCCGTTGTCCGTTCAGCCGGCCTGGCCCAGATCTGGTCCACATCGCGAGCAGCGAGACCCACCAAACGGAGATGCATCTCCGGGATGTAGGGATGACGCCAGGCACCGCCCGAGTCGTGCAGGACTCGCAGAGGAGAACACGCCGCCAGATCCGGGCCCGCCTGGCCCAGATCCGGCCAGCGACACCTGTGGCGTTGGGAGGCTCCTCCTTCTTCACCGACCAGCCGCGCCCAGAAGCAGACACCACCATGTAGGAGAGACCGGGCGCCGCGTCTTCAGAGCCAACATCCCGCCTAGGCTCGTCGGCGCGCTGAACCGGTCGAGCACGTCCAGCGGAGGTGCCTGGCTCGGGAGTCGCGGGAATGGCGGTGACGGAGCCACGCGAGGCCAGGGCTGCCGCGGCCGTGGAAGATGGTGGGGATCGCGACCTGGGGGCAGAAAATGGAGGCGTTGGGAGGGGGCCGGCGGCACTCAAGATGCATTCCCCCCAGCACCGCGGCACACCACCGCCGAGCGCAGCCGCCTGGCCCGCCGCCAAGGATGTCGAAAGCGGAGAGGGATCTCGAAATCAGCCGGATGGAAGCGGAGCCGCCCCGCCGCCACCTTCCCAGGGCCGCGCACGGCTTTGCCGGTGCTCCCTCGGGCGGGGGCGAAGCGAGGGAGAGGAGGAGAGGAGGGCCTGGGGGCTGGCGGCTAGGGTTTCCCCCCTGTCGCCAGAGGAGGGCGGCGCGGGGGGTCGGGGGGAGGGGTGTTTTTTCCCGTCTGAATTTGCATACCTGGTAGACTTTTTTTGCGAATCGTCCCTTAAGTTTCTTATTTTTTTTCTACAAATTCCGCCATAAAAAGGCAAGGAACAAACAATTGAAAACAACTAGCAATTAGAATAAATAAAAAATATATGGATGATTTGCAAAAAAAATAGTCGGACATGTATGCGAACTTGCCGTCACAGCGTGCCCAGAACGCTCGCCCATGATAACTTCGTGACCTGTTTTTTCATGACCAAAACACACATTCTCAACAAGTTAATATACTAAACCTGTGTTTTTCTCTTGTCTAATTAACACACGAGTAATGAGTCGCTCATCTATCTTTCGCGTACAAGTCTGCATGGTATAACCTCACCTTGGAATATTCCACAAAATCCTTTTTCTGGGTACCCATTTCTGGTGATGGTTAGCTAGGTTAGACAAGGAATATCGAGGATGCGTGTTCGTACACTCACCACGCACATACAGGTCGCGCTCACGGTCGGTGCGAATGCGACTCGAGAGGAAATGTACGTAGTAAACTCGAGCATTATCATCACAAAATTCGTAATAAAATGTGCAAAACATCTCGCATCCGCAAGATAGGACAACATCTCTACTCTCTTAACGACAGGTAGCGCCATGTCACTGTCCCGTACGTGTATTGCTTGTTTTATTTTTGTGTGTGCGGGGATTTGCTTGCTTGTTCATTCAGCAATCGGTAATGCAGGTGTCCTACGTACCATTTTCTTTCATGCAGACATATACTAGTTTTTGCTCTTTGGAGTTTGGACTGGCCGTGATCTGAAGTTCAACACTCCACGCTTCGCAGGTTACCTACACCCATCGCGATTAATCCGTGATTGTCGAGAATGAAAGTTTTCCATGATTTATATGGGGTGAATGTATGATTGCTCGGACTTTGTTCTGTCAAAGAAAAAAAAGAAATTGCCGAAGGTTAACGGATAACGCACGTGTCAGTGTTCCCGTGACACGTACGTTTACCCGCCAATAATAAAGCATTATCCATATAGCGGGCCCGAGTTCTGCTCGCCTTGACTGGTCGGTGGGGCTGCCGTTGTTGTCCAGGTGTCGTACTTGCACGTCTTCCACAGGCGTCCCCTCCGGCTCCCCCGCAGCGCACCGCAACGCCGAACGGCTTCGAATTCGGAGGAAGGGGAGCAGCCAGCGTGCGCGAGAAGCATCGACGCCAAGCGGAAAAATGGCGGCCTCGCCCCGCCTCTCGCCCTTCCTCTCCCTCCTCCTCCTCGTACTCCTCTCGAGGTGGTCGGGGGCCTCCTCGCGGCCGGCGGCGCGCATCGCGCCTCTCCCCACCGCCGCGCTGCGCCGCCTCTACGACACCTCCAACTACGGCAGGCTGCAGCTCAACAACGGCCTCGCGCTCTCGCCGCAGATGGGGTAACTTTTCTCCTCGCCTTCCTCTGCTGCTGCTGCTTTGACTCAGCGCTTGCTTTCTCCGTTTGGCTTGTCCGTTCCACGGTCGAAATCTGAGCGACTAAAATCACTGTGCGTGCAGGTGGAACAGCTGGAATTTCTTCGCCTGCGACATCAACGAGACGCTCATCCGCGAGACAGGTTCGGCCGCGGGATCCCCGCAAACAATCATTTTGTTGAATCTGCAATTCCCCATCGCAAATTGCCATCTGTTGCAAGTTTCTGTCAATATCTGCATTAGATGGTGCCTAGGACGATTTGGGTACACTTTTACCTCTCACGACATAGGCATAGACCAGTTGGAAGTGTCACACTGCCAGCACAATGTCTCATGTTTGCACATAGTATAATGCTTGCCGGTGATATGTGGCCTGCTGCTAATGTGCTCTACAGAGTTCGGAGTAGAGTTTACGCAGTCTGTCAGGCATGCAATTTAAAGGTTCTTTGCCCTGTTTTGAAACAGCTGATGCATTGGTCTCGACGGGCCTGGCCGATTTGGGATACGACTACGTGAACATTGGTATATTACTTTACCATGTCACCAATATATATCTGTTGCTTGGCCGCATGAAGTATTCTGTGTCCTGTCTCAAGCTATGTTTGTTACCTCTTTTCAGACGACTGTTGGTCCTATGTGAAACGAGGAAATAAGGTAATAAGCCTATTATATTCCCTCCGTTCTCAATCAGCGACAACTAATTTGGAACGGAGGGAGTACTTTATACCATGCACGGTTTTCCTAACGGCGTTGTCCTTTTTATGTTTCGACGACACTTGTACCATATTCTGTTCTGAAAGCTTGAACAAAAGTGGTCGAAATATTATTTTTCGCTGCAGTCATTAAATGTCTTATTTTGCGCTCAAAATTAGAAATCTAAGATTCTTCTTGTGTAGATGATAACTGGACATCAATGCACGTGGTCTGAAACTCTGAAAATCTTCCGCACTGGTCCTATCTACACTCATTTTGCGAGTCTTAATTACCATGAAGGTGTCAGAATGGTGTTCTGTAGTCTATAATTGGTTCATCTTTCGAACTTTTCAAAACCCTAGTCTTGTTTCTGTTTGTTCCGAATAACTCTGTTTTTTTTCTAGAGCCCTGTTTCTTTGAAGTAGGTGTATTTTCGTGTGTCCTAGGTATCCATAAACGAATTGTAAAAGTGATGTTTTTCGTTTAAAAAAATATTTCAGTTGCGCTATCTGAGGCATTATGATGGATCAATGTTGTTGGTTACCCCATGAAATCTCATTTATGCTTAAAAAAATACACACATCGTTACTCCATCTGTACGTTCTTAATAGTTCATTTCCTGTAACATATAGGATCAACTGCTACCTGATCCAAAGACTTTCCCTTCTGGAATCAAATCGCTTGCGGACTATGTGCATGGAAAAGGTCTAAAACTTGGTATCTACTCTGATGCTGGGTAAGTTGTCCAGCTATAGATGATTTAACTTTCTAGCTTTTATGGTTCTTAATGTATGATGATCAAGAATAAAAAAAAATATATATAACAAGTTAAACCTTTCAGGGAATTTACTTGTCAAGTTCGACCAGGATCACTCCGTCATGAAAACGATGATGCTGCCCTTTTTGCTTCATGGGTATGAGCTAGAAGTAGTCACAGAATTATTGATGCATAAAAGAGTTGCTGCACAACATTGCAATGAAGCATTCTAAGAACATATTTTTCTAAGTGTTTCCATCGTAACCTGTTGTGCGCTGCTAAAAACATTTGTAGATACTTTTACTATTACATGACTCTGTTTTTTTTTTGTCCAGGGTGTTGACTATTTAAAGTATGACAACTGTTACAATCTGGGAATAGAGCCAAAGGAAAGGTCAGGCCACATGACTCTCCTTTGTCTTGGCCAGTCTTTTACAAAACGGTTACCTCCATTTTTAGTGCTATTTTTTTCTTTTCCAATCATGTCATAATCTCAGGTATCCTCCGATGCGTGATGCTCTCAATTCAACTGGCCGCGAGATATTCTACTCTCTGTGTGAATGGTATGCCAGTCTATTCGTGGGAAATAAGTAGCAGTTCTACGTCATGCTCAACCCCCAACCTTGTTGAACTTAAATATGTGCTCTCTCTTAGGGGCCAAGACGATCCAGCTTTATGGGCTGGAAAAGTTGGAAACAGTTGGCGTACAACAGATGATATAGAGGATACGTGGAAAAGGTAATTCATTTTTTTCCTGAAACAAAAGCATATAATAGCCTGCTAATATGCTGTGAAATTGACTTGTCTGTTTTATGTTTAAAACTAGCATGACTGACATTGCTGATAAGAATAACAAGTGGGCATCATATGCTGGACCTGGTGGATGGAATGGTAATTATGTTAGTGAAGAGTACAATCTTTCCTCATGTTGCAAGAGACTCTAATTTTTTTTTTAGAGAAGAGGCTCTAAAATTAATGCATACACTATTACTCAACCTACTCATTTTTGCCAGACCCAGACATGTTGGAGGTTGGAAACGGTGGCATGAATTTTGCTGAGTACCGTGCACATTTCAGCATCTGGGCACTCATGAAGGTAAGAATTAGCTGAGCGAATCTGTAATCACTAGGATAATGCAGGTAAAACACAAGCTGATCAGTCGATGCACTTTATTTGCTACTCCGTATTACATTTTGTCGCGCTGACTAGCAGCTACACTTCTGGGCATTGTTTCAGGCACCTCTCTTAATTGGTTGTGATGTCAGAAATATGACTTCAGAAACAATTGAAATATTGAGCAACAAAGAAGTAATTCAAGTAAACCAAGGTATAGCTCAAGATCTTGTCTTTGTCTCTCTATAGCATGTCATCATGTCAAAACTTCAAAGCAAGCCGTATTTTCTTTTGCCATCACTTCGTTCTCTTGAAGTTCACGCATGACAAAGAAAGTGACCTTTCTCGGCGTGCAAAATTTCCATGTATTGTTGTCATCTTAACTGTTCTTAGAAGGCATTTTGCACCAACTCATGTAGGTATCTTCATATGGATATTTTTAAACCACTCGATGGATCTCAAGAACTTTCTTATGATTTGTGTTTTATTGACTCGTAAGCATTGAGCTGGCAAGTCAACATTTCTGTATTCCTCTTTTAGACGTTATGTTGTCCTGAAGAAACATCATGCTAACATCTGTTTATTTTATTTTGGGTGTCAACATCCGTTTCACACGTAATTCCTTGTGTTTCTGCCGCTTAGGATTTCTGACATATACTGTTCTGTTCAGACAGTTTCTATATGGCGTTATAGTTACGCAACCCATTGAGTTAAGCATGTTTCTTTTTCTGCAGATTCTCTTGGAGTTCAAGGAAGAAGAATTTTGAGTCAAGGTGGATGCCGTGAGGTGATTTAGCTGCTCCAGATGAAATTACTATATAATAAATTACCTGTTCATAACGTTACAAGCACCAGTGCATCCGCCTGTGCTAAACTCATAAAAATATATCAAATATTTTGCAGGTGTGGGCTGGACCCCTCTCTGGTAACCGTTTGGCTGTTGCTTTATGGAATCGTTGTTCGGAGACGGTTAATATCACGATGACATTGCCAGAGGTTGGCCTTGATGGTTCATCTGCTTATTCTGTTAGAGACCTGTGGAAGGTGAGTTGCATACTTTTCATTGCTATAAGAGGTGGAATTATTCACCTCTTATCCCTCTGAAATGAAGATGCCTGTAGAGACATAGCTTGTCATACCGATATTATTAGGTTCCATCTAAACGACTATGAAATAATTTCCTCCTTTTTTAAGGTAGCATTTAGGTGTTCTAAGATCCAAGGGAGGTCCTGAAACTTAATAATTAAAACACTATATAGGGTTCAGTTACATCCCAAGCTAATCTGGGAGAATAGAAACATTGTGACCACATAGCTTCTTCCGAGCCTCCAAAGTTGGAAGCACGCATGAGCATATATTGCAGTACCTTAATACCGCCGTACTCATACAGTCCTAGTATCTTGTTAATGGTGTCTGTATTGCACCACCTGCTAAATTTGCATTTTCTCCAGCATGAAACACTATCTGCAAACATCGTGGGAACTTTCGGAGCCCAAGTCGATGTGCATGACTGCAGTATGTACATTTTTACTCCTGCTGCCGGCTTTTCTGCAATCTGATAAGAGAAAAGGTAAAGCCACACGGTCACGGTGTATCAGCATGTTTTGGGCTAAACTCCTTCAATCATCCAGCAGACTAGCACTACCTGCCTGATGGTAATGCATTGTATATATATCAGCGTGTTCTGGAAATAAACTCATCAATTATATATCCAACATGTTGTGGAAAATGTTTTGCATCTCTTTGGTAAGGTTCATGCCAATGGGCTATGACCAACAATCAATTATTAATTTATTGAAGGGAAACATAGAGCTATCAATTATTTCTCATTGCACCTGCAGTTGTAGATCCTGCGGTCCTAGATTTACCAGGTTTGCTCCTTAATTAGATTAGAATCTACCACAGGGTTAGCCAGCTGGTACACACGAAAGCTGGAGGCTGTCTCCGACAGGTTCTTCCTCCGGAACGACTCAGCTCTCCATCTGGGCAGCTTGTGGCGGAGGTGGTCCGGCCAGAACTGGGTCCCGTCCTCTATGTGCATCTCCTGGAGCACCATGGCGTTCTCCACCAGGAACTTGGCGAGCTGCACCTCGAGGCAGTTGACCTCCTTGGACTTGAACTGCAGCGTTACCTTGCGCAGGCAGACGAACGAGCAGTTGTTGGTCAATGCTGCCGGGATCTGTGAGACCTCGCCGAGCTCCAGGGCGCTGCGATGCGCAGCGGACATGGAAGCTAGCCTCTCGAAGCGGTCCATGGATTCGGCGAAGGGGCCACCGACCGGAGCCTTTGTCTTCTTCTCATAGTGGTAGTCGTACTTCATGTCTAACCTGAGATGGAGCTCGGACATTGCTGGGCAGGAGCGGAGCAGCCCCAGCAGGGCCTCGGCCGTTTTGCTCTTCCTGTACTCATATTGTCCGTCCAGTTCAAGGAGCTCGAGGTTGGGGAAGATGACCCCGTCGGTGACGATGTCCTCGACGCTGATGAGGCGCATCTTGAGGACCCTGGTGCTGGAGAAGCCCGTGAGCTCGCGTGGCGCGGGCATGATGTAGCCGCGCTTGTGGCAGGTGTCGTCGAGGTCGACTCGTTCGAGCCCGGGCGCAGGCGACGTGAGCGAGAGCCTGACAGGGTGTCCCTGGTATAGGAAGGTGCGCAGGCTTGGCATGTCGAGTTGGATGCCGATTTCGGTGGACGTACTGAGCTCCTTCTCGCTGATATAGGTCCTGAGCACCAAGGCGGTGACCGTCGGGCAGCGGAGGCAGAGGGGCAGCCCGAAGCAGTCCGTCCTTTGGAAGAAGCTGGACTTTTCGGCGGAACGCTGCAGCGGCTTGTAGTTGACGTCCGCCAGCTCCAGGCCGGTGAGCGCCGGCGCGGCGTCGAGCAGCACCTGGAGGTACCCCTCGAGGAGGGTGCAGTCGTGCAGCGTCAGATCCGCGAGGCGCGGGAAAGCGAGGCGTGATCCTGTGGAGGCGGGCGGCTCGAGGTAGCAGTGGTGGAGCTGGAGCACCCGGAGCGTGGCGGCGCACGGCAGCGAAGCCAGCGGCAGGGAGTAGTGTCTGTCATAGTGGGAGTGCTCGCAGGTGACGACGAGCTGTTTGAGCCGGGACGCGGCGGGGTCGGTGAGGAGGCCGGCGACCCTTGCGTCGTCTTGGGGTTCCGTACTGTGGTACCCGGTGTCTTTGCGGCGGTAGGCGCCTTGCTGCAGGAAGAGCGTGAGCCTGTCTAGGAGGCGTGTGTTGCGGAAGGCGGCGAGCGCGGCCTCGGCGTCGCGGAAGAAGTCATCAAACGTCGTCGGACGAGTGTGGTAGCCGCTGCGCTGTGATCTGGCGGAGTAGGGCCTGGTGTCGAGGTCGAGGACGTCGGCGGCGGCCATGGTGCGATCGACTAGATGGATGTGCGTGGCTGCAATACACGATCGATCTTTATAGATCTAGGTTTTTTTTTGGGGGGCGTTTATGGACGGACGGGCCAGTATGTGTTGAGGCTTGGCACGATGGAAGCCAGCGGATCTGCAGATGCGTATTGTGTTAGGAAACCGACCCAGACTCACGCATGTTGTCCTCGCTCGATCGCACGCGTCAATCGGTCCTGGTTTGTTTAAATCCATGTACGTACTGTACGTGTGTAGCAGATGGCATGGACTCGAACCGGTCCTTGGATTCGACCAAGGTGCGGACTCGGCGTACGGGCCTCAAGACATATGAATCGGTACTTTGCGTCCCGATTCCGCTCGCGTGTCTAGCCTGAGCATCTTTTTGGCCGCAGGGGCTGCGCACGGGAGGAGAGACAAGCGACGGGGTGGACTTGAGCGATCACGTACGCTAGCTGTCAGCTGTATGATCCGCTGCTTGCTCCTCAACAAACACATCACTGTTGCACGCCGGGGTGGACTTGAGGGATCACGTACGCGCGGGAGGAAAAATAAACATCCGATCCAGCATGCAAGACACAAGCGATTCGCTCGCCAGCTGCCAGCTCTTTTTCGCTTTCCTTTTTCCTCATGAAAGGATCGGAACAGCGAGGGAGGGGGAAAAAATAGAGATCCTTTTTTCCAGCAAAAACGGATCTAGCTAGCTAGCTATGCATACAAACAAGCGTATTCGGGCCAAATCCTAAAATGCACTAACAGAGCCCAAATTAATTTATTGGTGCTGCATTGGTCCAGTACGTGTTCCCAACTTGTGTACGTGCCCACATAAGGGGATTATAAGTAGAAACCAGCAAAACGGTTCTACCCGCTAGCTACGCATACATTCATCCATCGCGGAGGCAAGCTCGCAAGAACAAACAAGCGGCCATGCCTTTAAATCCATGCATGTACTGTGCCTACTGATCACAAGAACAAGCGGCTCAATTACCTGACCGCGCCGAGAGAAGAAGATCACCACCTCCCTCCACGCCCGGCCGCTCGCTCTACGCCTACCGCAAAGTCCGCCAAGTCGCGCGCCAACCGCGCGCGGTTCCTCATCGGTGCTCTCTTATTTATAGAACCGGATTTTGGAGGAGGGAAGTTTGAATTTTCAGGACAGGTAGGGCGGGAACCATTGTCCAATTTTTCGTTTCCAATAGTACATACTACCGAGGAAGCACCGAGCAATAAATACATACGGCGCCGCGACGTAACTAAGCAAGCGTCACCCTCTCTCCTTGGAAAACTAGCCCGGACTTTCCGTTTTCCCACCCTTGATTCCTCCTAAAATAATGACTCTCTCCTTCCCGAGATCATTTTTTTTATTAATCTAGAGTATTATTTATTTGCTTCTCTGGAATTACTCCATCCATGATCGTTAATTACTCTCCCTCCTCAAATAATCTTTTATTAAATCGAGTATTATTTATTTGCTTCTATGGAATTCCTCCATGACCGTTCATCCGGTCGGCCCCAGTCATAGAAAATCCGTGATTCCTTCCCCTCTCATGCCAGCCAATATCACCTACCTAGCCAAGGCTCCCCTTAGCGTACCAGGCTCAAATTAATTCTAGCTCCTAGCACGCAAATGAAACCAATTCACCTGCAACTATTGCGTCCTTAGCTCTTTATTTTTATTTTTATTTTCTACTTCTGCCACTTGTTCTTTATTAAGAATCAGTCGTAATAATCAAAGTGTACAAAAACCGGGTATAACCTTCCTTCTTTATCGACACAGTAAACAGCCTCATATTGTTAAATAAGTGCATACAGACGTATTAACTTCAACACGCACAGCTGGGTACAAAATAGTAGCATCAATAACGGGGGAGCAGCACTTCTGGATGCTATATATATACCTACAACCACAACAAAATAATCCAATCCAGCTGCAATAACTTGCATGCACACACACAAGGCCATCTTCGCCTGCAGCCAACGATGAAGCAAAGCATCATTTTGTTTGATCACAACGCTGGTCCAGAAGCAACCTGGGGAGCACCTGGAACAAATACTAGCTCATCCCATGACAAGAATAGGCAAGGTTCAATGCATTATTGCTAGTTACCAAAGGCACTAATACCAAAAAGGGCACTTTGTAGCACCAAGACAAGGAAATGCATGCTCGAAATTAAAGACACTAGGCTACCCTGCAATTTTAGTCTATTACCAACACCAGGTATGTGGGTCTGTATTTGAGCAACTAAAAGTTACAGCGGCTTGATTTATCAGCTATATCATGGAGTCTACAATAAATAAAACCATACAGATCGAGAAACCTGGTCATCAAGTCAAAGGTGATGGCCTGCAGCCAACGGTGAAGCAAAGCAGCATTTTGTTTTATCGCAACGCCGTCCTAGATGCAACCTGGGGAGCACCTGAAACGGCTACTAGCTCCTCCTGTGACAAGAATAGGCAAAGGTCCAATGCATTATTGCTAGTTACCAAAGGAACTACCAAATAGCACTTTGTAGCACCAAGACAAGTGAGCGCATGCTCGAAATAAAAAGACAATCGTCTAAACACTGTTCATACTCACCGCACTAGGCTGCGCTGCAATTTGAGCAGCCAATGTCTATTACCAACACCAGGTATGATTGCCTAAGGTGGGTCTGTGTTTGAGCTACTAAAAGTTACAGCGGCTTCATTTATCAGCTATATCATGGTGTCTACAATAAATAAAACCATATAAATCGAAGAAACCTGGTCATGAAGTCAAGAAACTCAGACAAAATGTTTACACCACGCGTCAACTAATTCAGAACGGAGGGAGCACAAGAAAGGGCATCCCCCAGCTAGATGGCCTGGCCACAGAAGGCTCGATCGATTGCCACCACAGAGCACAGACACGACACAATAGAGGGAAGCAGATACTCACCCAAACCCATCGCATGAGCACGCCCAGCTAGCCGAAATGCAGGTACCAGATCATGGCAACAAGGTCTCGACAGATCACAAGCATGCTACCCTTGGACTTGGAAAGTTCTGCTCACCTACAGCAAGCAACAAAAAAAAGGATATCAAGCTCCTGGCATGTTCAGCCATATTTCAACAACAAAACAAAAAATACACAGTACATGAATGAAACTTCTCTATCTAGTGCCACCAGCTACGCATCTGCCAGCCAAAGGAAAACCAAATATACAAATTATTTCACATGATGGAAGTCCTAGAATTAAAATCCAGAAGTAGTGACCAGGTTCATAGAAAACAAAACAGCAAGATCATGTCATGAACAAATCCAAACCAGAATGCATCTAATAAAAAGAATTGCACTTGGATGTTGTATTATTAGTATACGTATACATGGTAACGACATGAAGGTTCCATCAGGCCAATGATTATGCTTTGCAAAAAAAAAGATGAATCTCACAAACAAAAGCACTAGGTGATTAATAGATGAAACAATCAGCAGAAGACAGAGAACAAGTGAAGGATTTATATCTTTACATGTGGAAGAACCAAGTCGATGAAGACATGCATCAGCAGGAGGAGCAGCCTTGCATCGTCTGTTTGGTCGGGTCGACGCCGGCAAGAGCGCCGTTGTACATGATTGGCACCCACCGGCAAGCCGCACAACTCAACCTCTCTGTCCGCCACCTCAACTCGCCTGTGCAGCCGACGCCAGTGTGTAAATACAACAGGCTGGAAATCACTAATGAAAATAAAAAGGATGACATGTGGTACTAGTAACAGGCTGCTGTAGTGGTACATATAAAATATCCATAGTAGACCAATGAAGGAAATACATGAAGGTTCCATCAGGTTGCATGTAGTACTACTCCAAACAAAGCGCCTTGATCAAAAAACAAAAAAGTTGCATCTCACTGATGTAGATTGATCCATTAAGTGATTAATACAAGAAAACACCACGCTTATCCAGTCTTTTTCCCCACTCTTGAGAAGTGGCCAGACATGCAAAGGAAATCAGGCCAAGTGTGAACATGGCCGTTCATGCTATGTCCACATCCTGAGACGTCGAGATTCAAGACAAACATGGAACCAGGCTAGCTACCTAGGTAGCATCAGCAAACAAAGGTACAACTTGTCTAGCTAAGTGCAGCCAACTGCACATCTGCCAGCGAAATAAAAACCAATCAAAACAAATTTGTTTCACGGTAATGTGCTTAGTCATGCATTTCCACAAAAAGCCACACTAAAATATTTCTATAACGTGTACTTCTTTCTAGTGTAAGGCTTCAATTCAGAAAATGTCCAGACAATATGTCCCTGGGTTATATAAGCAATCAAACAAGGCAACTGCCCACACAATATGTGCTTTTCACCACATTTTTCAGAGATGGGCACTGACTTGTTCACTGAAGAATTAAATACCTTGCAACCAGCATCTGCTGAACGTCTGAACCTCTCGGATTTTGGTCCAGGCATCCAGGAGGCTCCCAGCAGGAGGGCATCGGGATGGCCTTGACAACGGCAAGTGCGTGGCCAGCGGTGGCGACCTCTGCAGTGACACCACCAGCATCTCGCATCCACCGCCGCGGAATACGTCAGACATCTGGGTGTACATGTACAAGTAAAGATGAACTCTAAAGAATTGATGCAGGCCGGATGGGCTAAGCTTTTGCACACATGGCACAAATCATTGCAATATTAATCTACTATTGTCCACCGGTAGCACATATGTACGAAAGAGCTTGTAGGAAAATTATAACACATCATGATGATACTTGTGAAGCAACTGAGTGGAACTAGAATGTCTAGCAATGAAGAAAACTCAAGATACACAGGCAGGGTTTATATGACCATGTCATTCTAGAAACAGAGTAAACTGAAGGTGTACAACTACCAAATAACCTGGAAAAACATACCCACTAACTACACACTTCAGCATGTAAAAGACAAGTAATACCGGTGATTATTAGACACGGACAAGTAACAGATCCAGTGTAGCAAAATGCAGGATTAATAAGCTACGATTAGATGTGTTTATATTATTTTCTTATCTATGCGGCCATCAGGAAAAAAAACATATCACGTAGAAGAGCTCTATTCTCCCAAAAAGGGGGGTCATCGGCTCATCGCGGATCAATACACACAGGACACGCGTGGGCGATCGAAGGGATAAATCAGAGCTCACAAGGAGGGAATTGTAATGCGCTGAACAGCCCCATCGCACGATAGCGAGGGCAGAGGTGAAGGAGAAAGTAGTCTTCGAGCCTTCAAGCCTGGCCAGCATCAAAGGAAGAATCGGATTTAGCATGACATTATTTCACATAAACTTCAAGGATTCTTTTTTCGCAGAAATTTCCACATTGTAGCTGCAAATTGGTAAGGTTATCCGTAAGTCCATCCATTTGACAGAGTAAAAAAAAACATACTACTTATAAAAGTGGACGGAGGGAGCTCGACGGAACATCACGCATCGACGCACGGATGCGCTGCGAACAAGGCAGCCGGGATGCCGTAACTCCAGGGTGGTGGCTCCTCTCTTGTTTTGCTTGCGACTAATCTGGACATGAATAACTGTCAATAGAAAAAAGAATAAATGACAGCATCAGCCAAGTGCAAGATAATTCCATTTCCTCCAAAAAAATATTTATGTGGTGTTAACAGGCAGCGGGGGCACTCAAACATCCTCATCTGGTCAATTGGGTATGCATATAAAGCAACCTATGGTGTGTTGTGTGTGCATACTAAAGCTACAACATGCATGTGACAACGCATTGCATCCTCCAATAATTTATTATTTCAATTCCTAAAGTTATTTCCACTAGTTAGGAACACAGTGTGGGAACTAAGCAAGCTACTGCGAAGGTTTTTATTCCATAAGCTGAATCGGAACTAAATTTCCATATTGGTGAATGCAAGATGTATATAGCAGGGTGCAAAGAGCAGGCTTCCTCAGCTCTGCTAGCCTACACAAACTAGTAGAACTTGGAAGACGTACACAGATTCCCAATGTGAAAATCAATAACTTGCTCGCACAAACTAGATCAACTTGAAACGAACGGTGGAAGTGACGAGGATTCAACCAGAATAAAAGGAATGGACAGTGGCCTTCCATAGATACATAGCATTATATACTTGTGGAGTATTAGCACAAAGAGGCTGCATGCGTTGGAGGGCAGCACGTCTTACCATCACAGGCTAGGTTACATCGATTCACTTGGCGAGAACAAGCAGCTTACCTGGTCGTGGATGGATCTGAATCGACCGGTACTGGATGGCGGCCGGACCGGGAACGCAGAGTGCCGCCGTCACCTCCGTGGGTTCCTTGCAGCGTGTGACTGACGACGAGAGGAGCACCCCTCCCTTGCTCTTGTTGCCGCCGCCGGGATTCGAGCGCCCGCCCTCGGCCACACTCGCTACAGCGAGCAAGCCAACGAACACCGGCCCTCGGCCCTCGCGGAGACGGCGGCGGTGGTGGCCGGTGAAGCAGCGGCGGTCGTGGTTTGACAGCGAAGGCAGAGAAGTCCGAATACCGGCCTCCCCTGCTCAGAGGAGAGGGCACCTCCCTGCTGATGGACAAAGGCCATCCGAGTCCCGCGTCGGCGCCACTACCGTCGTGGTGGCCGGGAGACCCGCCATCGGCGCCGCCAACACAAACTCTCGTCCATGTGAGGGACGCAGTCCGGCGACCGCGACGCCGTAGCTCCAGGGCGGCGGCACCTTTTTTGTTTTTCTTGCTGCAAACTAAAAAGGGCAGCATTATAAATTATATCATGCATCAAAACTTGTGCATAAATGCAAGGTATAATGGGTACACAACCAAGTGAGTGAAACTCTGACTAATCTGGGCATGATTAACTGTCAATATCAAAAAGAATAAATGGCAGCATTAGCCCAGTGCAAGATAAGCCTAGTTCCTCAAAAAAAAGAAAGTGGTGTTAACCGGCAGCGGGCACTAAATTATCCTGATTTGGTAAATTGGATATATGCATATAAATAAATCTAGGGTGTGTCGTGTTTGCATTCTAAAGCTAAAGCATGCGTGTTGAAGCACATTGCATCCCCCGAAAAGTTAATTTTTTTCAGTTCCTAAAGCTAGTTTCCACTAGGAATGCAGTGGAGTAACAAGCTACGGTGAATGTGGAATTTCCATAGGCTTTATCGGAACTAAATTTCCATGTTGATAGCAGGGTGCTAAGAGCAGGTTTTCTCAGCATTAGTAGCCTACATGATCTATTCGAACTTGAAAAGCGTACACAGATTCCAATCAGAAAATCAACAGCTAGCTTGATCTAACTAGAACAACATGAAACGAATGGTGCAAGTAAACAAGGATTCCACCAGAATAAAATGAATAAACAGTTTCACGGGGTGCAACGGTGGTCTTCCAGAGCATGATATCCTTGTGGGGCATTAACACAAACAGACTGGATGCGGTGGAGGGCAGCAAGTCTTACCAGCACAAGGCCAGGTTGAATCGAATCACTTGGCAAGAATTAGCAGCTTGCCTGGCCGCGGATGAATCCGAATCGACCGGTAGTGGATGGCGGCCGGACCGGGAACTAGGAACGCCGCCGTCTCCTCCGTGCAGCGTGTGACAGGCGACGACAGGAGCACCCCTCCCTTGCTCGTGTCGCCGCCGCCGGATTCGAGCGCCCGCCCTCGGCCACACTCGCTACAGCGAGAAAACCGGCCGACAGGCCGTGGATCGTTGGCGACCGGCGTGGCCTCTTTCTCGTCGGAGTCAAAGATCTGAGCCAGGAATCGTGGGCAGATAGGGTTTGTGGTGGGGCTGCTGGCCGGAAGCTACACGACGGGGAATAGAGAGAGGAGGAGGAGATGGTGCAAGGGCTGCGGTGGGCGGCGCGAGGAGCCACCGGAGCCGGCCGGAATCTGCGCGCTACGGAGGCGGCGGAAAGGGGATCAGGAGGTGGTGACGAAGGGAGAAGAAGAGGCAGGTCGTGTTGTTGCCTCGCTGGATTGTGTGCGGCCTCTCTGGCGTTATTGCCTCGCCGTGGGTTGGGGCTGACATTGTGTGCGTCGTTGGATCCGTACGAACGGTCTAGATAGGATGCGCGGTGCGATCCGCCGGGACGCACTCCTTGCCATCTCATTGGCTGCACACCATCTAATTTACTCCCCTTAATTATCTCGCGTGAAATTGACGCTGGAAAGTCTTCCGTCTGTTTGATTCCACACCTAATTACTCCCCTTAATTGTAGTATCAATTCTCCCCCTCAGCTGGCCAATAATGACGAGTGGACACAGCTGAAAATTGGTCGGCGTGATGTTCACGCCACTGAAAGTCAACGCATGGTTCCAACACAGACCAATAAGAACAACACCTCGCGTCGAAAATGCAAGACGTACTACTCTAGGAGCTCTATAGGGAATCTCACGACACCCAATCCAAAAAGAACATCGGAACCAAAAAAAAAAAAAACCCGGAGTGTATAGGCACCCGACGGAAGAAATCCGAGGAGCGCCTCCGACACGATGGACATAACACCAAGGAGGGCCTCTGACAATTCGATTTACATATTGATTCCTTCAATACATATTGCCGCTAAGGGGTAGGCACATATTGCCGCTAAGGTGTTACGGCAAAAAACCCTAGATCACAAGATTGTAAACTTTAAAACACCACATCTGCAATCGCAACTACACTGCACATAGTTGGTGCCAGGCGTTGAGGCCTCGACATTATCGCCAACCGTGCAAACATGTGTTGAAGATGGTGACAGTGAGGTACTCATGATATAGGGAAAAGACTGACTAAAGCCCTTCCAAAAGGTTGTTAAAGAGCCTTTTATATGTACATTTATGCCATCACGTTCATCATGATTTTGGCTAGCTTCCAATAGATCATGATGGTTTACAGAAATAGAAACAAATTCGCCCAGCCACACCAAGTCTGAGGGTTACACGGATCTCGATTAAACCAACGATGGCCTAGAGATGGCAGAGGGCATACTAAAATCTCTTGAGCTTAGGGCATTAAATATTGCGGCAGATATAAGCTTGGCGGCTCCGCAGGTGGCGTGCAAGAGTAGTGGCTCGAGATTGTAATTTGATGAACTAGAGATACATGTAGAGTTGTATGTTAATTAACTAACTAACATATGAAGTGGGTCCCACCTAGCGGTGATATGTCGCACTTGGCTCGCGATTCTATGTTATTCCGGTACAACCGTAATATTCGTATCTCAGAAGTTGAGACTAAATCAAGCTAGAATTAAAGTTTTCGCCACAGCTGGCATGATCGAGCTTGGTGGTAGCGCGGCCCATCATGGGAGATAATTTGGGATAGTTACCCCTAGATTTAATTTGGGACCGGGTACCAAACGGAGTAGCTTAGTAATGGCCTCAAGGCAGGCTCCCAGGGGAGGGTATGTCTAAGAAATTTCCAATGCCTCCAGAGTCGTCTGAGCTCCCATGCAAAAGTCACCAGTGCTAACCAAGAACTCAGTATTGTGTGTTATTGCAAAAATGACATAAAACCCCAAAATATGGACCATTGATGACATGGGACCATGAAACTACGCATGGAATGACACTAATTGTGTCTCCTATCAAACAATAATAACACACGACAACAAAATACACATGAATGTAGTTAATAGCCAAACCATAAAATATGAATTCGGCGACGACAAAATGACACGTCAATAATGGTTAATAGCCATAGCATAAAATAATGACAGGCGGAAACGAATGGAGACGTAAAATGATGGGTAATACCCGTCTTATAGCATGAATTAACAATGTGCAACGAAGAAACATCACATGAACGACAAGTAATAGCAGTCCTGTAGCACGAAATAACAACGCGGGACAAAATTTGTCGTTAAAGGATGAGTAAATAGACATATCGGGTAAATGAAACAACAACGCTCCACCTAGAAATGACAAATGAAATAATGTGTAGTACCCATCACCTAGCAGCCAGGCAGCGCGCTCATCGCGAAGGCAACATCTCTGAAGGAGGGTAAGGAGGGAACTTAGGGTTGAGGGTTGGGGAGTATAGCATCGCTGGGTAAGAAACATACCTATGAGCCCTAGAGGGCTACAGGTGGAGATCAAAATTGCGGTGGGGTGTTACGAGCAAGGCAAGCCGGCCGGGTTCAAACACTAGGTGCTGGTGGCGAGGCAAGCGATTAGGCCAGTGGTTGTAAGCAGATCGTGGTGGCATTGAATATAATTGAGCTAACTTATCGGAAAAATGATGGCTCACGAGTCCGTGTCCGGTTGACACCCAGATAGCCATCCTGATATATATATGCTTGCTTGGTCTCGAACTTGTCTTATATGTTATGAACTTCAATTTCGTCGTGCACCGAACAAACATGTGATCATATATTTGATTTTATTGCTGAGCTAGAATTCCACTACTTTAGCAATGTGCGACCATGTCGTATTAATTTTTTTATCGTACAGTCTATTTGATGAAAATTCCTTGGTGGGCTTTGACATATTGTATGCATAAGCTGTGAACTATTCTCTTCATTCCGAACATATTGACACATATTTAGACAAGGTTGCATAGTAATCGAAGTCCGCGTAGGCGAGCTACTCCCCTAAAAACCCTAGAAGCCGCCACACCTCCGCCTCCACCATAGATCGGTTCCCCCTCCAAAGAGACTTGTCAGCATAGCCTCATTAGACGTCGTGGTGGAGCCCAATGAAGCGGCCGCCGGGCGATCTGACAGCCAAGGCGGAGGAGGTCGAACACCGGTATCCCCTGCCCAGGGGAGAGGGCACCTCCCTTCATGGGTGCGGTCGTCGTTGTGGTGGCAGGAGACCCATCACTGGTGCCGCCACCACAAACCCTAGACCACAAAAGCAATGCGGTCCTGCCTTCTCACCGGCGAGGTTGCGTCGACGGCCCAATCTGTTCCACAAGGATGAAAAGCTCGATTAAATGGATTTCTAAAAAAAAGCGATGAGAACTTTGTTATCAGATTATTGTTAGAAAAAACTAGAAGTAAAAGCGATGAGCACTTCGGGTGGAAGAAGTCCCACTTTCACGCTGAGTTTCATGATTTTATTTCTTCAAACACTTCATATTTTATTTTTATACGACCATTTTTTATTAACGCAAGAGATGATTATTTACATTTCTTAGGAAATAAGGCCATACAATTAAATTTAATTAAATCCCCATTAAATGGATGCAAAGGCACACCGACCACATGAAATAACAAACCTTAAGTTTCAACGAAACCATAAAATGGCAACTACTCTTAGTATAATAATGTATTGCATACTACCTCCATTTCACAATACTCTACATACTAGCAATTTTAAGACAAATTAGCATGTTCTTTAATAGTAGTACTCCCTCCGTTACGGTTTAATAGGCGTATCTCAAGTTTCGCTGCGATTTAGGCAATAATCTATTGGACCACGATTACAGCGTTACGTGCGATTTTTGTGGAGTCGCTTAATTGTAGCCACGCCTAACATATCAGTTTTTCTCTCTCTAATAAATTCTCTGGCCAATAACCGAACAGTCCTTCCGCATGCATTGGTGATGCGGCAGATGCATGCATAAAAAACATTAGCGTTCACACATCTAAACGGGAAACGGAAGGAGAGTAAAAGGCCCCTGATTAATTCAGCAATAAAGGAGATATGCCTCAAATCCTTCCGATTCTGAAAAATCTCAGTTTTGGAGATACGCCTATTAAACCGTAATGGAGGGAGTACTAAAGTCTGTATACATCCAATCCATGTCACATAACATTAATGACACCCAATAGTAAAAGGGAGAGATTCCTTAGGCTTTAGATGTCGCTCATTAGTGAGGAGACAATCAGTGTTTAGAAACTAGAGTATAGAATAATATGGAACAAAATACTTGTCTAGAACGTAGATTATTATTGAACGGAGGGAGTATATAGCAATTAATAATGCGAACATTGTAACAACAAAGATGGCCGGAATGAAATGGTGGGGGCCGACGTTGATAACGACTAGTCTAGAAGAGACGATCATGATTTGGGTGAAGATACATGCAGGTACGCTAAGATTTTTATGATGCGTCCAACAATATTGATATTGTATCACATATGTTGATTTTTTTTAACTTTCTGAAAGTTGGATAGTTTGACTTCTGAGTTTCTTATGCACCTTACTTTTGGAAATGAAGGTAGTACATTAGTACTCAGAATCGAATATGTGATACTGCATCCATCGCGGATCGTCAGCTAGCTGGACTCAATATTTGGCTTATCACAATCCTTTTTTATTTCTAATTACTATTGGAGTGCTACACTCTTGTAAAAAAAAGTTGATATTTTATGTGAAGAAACCTTCAATATTACTCCATGTTCCGTGCATGCACTTAATTTTTTTCCCGACGGATGGGGGTTACCTTTTAAAATTATTTTTTGTTTCAAAACTTCCAGCAATTTTTATTTGGTGTTTCCCTTTTTTTCGTTATAATGACGTTTTCTTAATCCATGAGTTCATCTTGTTTGATTTTTATTTCTTCAAATTGGAATGAAAAAATGAATATCATAATTTATTTTATGAATATTCTGTATCCGTCAAATCAATGCATGCAAGTGCTATTCGTTTTCTTCATGCTACATGGGCCATGACAAATAATAGATGAAAATATTGAAGGTTTATATTTATTTTCTCGATGTGTAAGGAGAGAATAACTATTATTTGATCATAAGAGATCAATCTATTATTTCTTTTGTAGTCCACAACCACTAGGAAACCAGGCCAGTACAAGAAGGTTTCTTTCCTCTACAGCCTCCTCTATGGAAAATCACCTAAATTGTGTGTACTCTTATTTTAGTTTTGATCATATCTGGGATAGCCATATCCATATCGGAAAAATATGATATTTAACATGACATAAAGTCCCAATTGAAGTTATATAAATCGCACCATTCCAATAGCCGCGGATGTTCCGCCTCCTCTCACAAACTTAGCCACGGCCTCTAGCTCAACCTCGTCTATACATCGCTTCCCTCTCCTCTGGTCGGCCTCACCGACTTTAGGAGAAGTGGGGAACCCGATATATGAGTGGATTTTTTCCGATAGTAGTGTTTTTAATACATTATATTTGGATTTTGGTACGCATGTTCTTTGCCGTCGGCGTCGATGGAGATGGAATTGTCTATGATAAGTAATCTGCAGAACTTTGTTCGATGAAAATATTTCCTTCCCGTCGTTAATGGTGGTGGTGGAAGATTAAATTCTTCTAGATATGGTCCACCAGATCTTGCTTCGTCGGATTATGGATTCTTTCTTGTTGTTTCCATGAGGATATATTTCCGCGCAATATTTGTCCCGATTTCTGTGTCCTCGACAATGGTGATTAGTTCTCTCAGCTTCCCGACGATGTCGACTGGGGCTGTTTGGTTGTTATTCCATAAAATATTGGCGTTGAAACTAATGTCGATGTTGTTGAAAACTTTAATGATTGCGTGCATGCATAGATCCTTAGCACTATGGCTTGATATTGTGGTAGAACCCCCAGTGGTATTTACTGGTGTGTGTTTTGGCACCTAAAGCTTTTTCCTATGGCCGCCTTCAGAAAAAGAATAACATTGTGTTATGAAAGAAGGAAGAGTTTGAAGATCTTGAAGATTTTCTTTTTTTTTAGACTTTATTTTATAATCGTTGTAGACATCTCATGTGTTTCGACCACATATATGTGCTACTATAAATATATGGTAGGTGTTAGCTATTTCTTAGCATAAATAATAACGCAGTCATAAAATTCCACATCAAATGATAGGTAATGGCCCTAAAAACGCGGCGACAAAACGACACATGAAACAATAGATGCCTAGGTACTCAATTATTTCACCATTAATGTATTTATCCTTGAGAGTTGCATACGAGCGTCGTTCGAGGTGATTCTTTTAGGAGCCAGAGAGCTTTTCAGGAGTTCGGATGAAAAACTCAAGCCTTGGTGTGTGGCGCATCGATGTGGGAATAGCAAAGATAAGGGGAATTGATAAATGATGTGGTTTGCGCGAAAAGAAGTACTTTTAGAAAACAAATTCATATGGTCATGTTTTATTTTTGTATGACCATTTTTATTCACATGAGAGATGATTATTTACATTTCTTAGGAAATAAGGCCATACAACTAAATTTCATTAAATCCCCATTAATGGAAGCAAAGGCACACCGACCACATGAAATCACAAACTGTTTAATTTTAATGAAACCATAAAATAGCAACTACTTTTAGTATAGTAATGTATTGCGTATATAATAATTAATAATGTGAACATTGTAACAACAAAGATGAACGAAAGGCAATGGTGGGGGCCGATAGTGATAACGAAGAGTCTAGAAGAGACGATCGTGATTTGGGCGAGAATACCTGCAGGGACACTAAGGTTTTCTCGAAGACATATAACATGTACACCCTCCATTCCCGAAAACTGGGTCTATAACCTTTTTCGGTAGTCAAACAATGTAATATGACAATTTTGATAGACAAAATTATTTATACCTATTATAATATTGATATATCATACGAAACTACATTTTATGAAGCATCCAACGATATTGATATTATATCGCACATCTTTTTTTTTTCTATTAACTTCGTGAAAGTTTGGATAGTTTGACTTGAATTTCTTATGCATCTTATTTTTTAAAATGAAGGTTGTCCATTAGTAATCAAAATTGAATGTGTGATACTGCCTCCAAATCAGATCGTCTGCTAGCTAGACCTAGTGTTTGGCTTATCACAATCATTTTCTATTTCTAGTTACTATTGGAGTGCTACATTGGTATAAAACTAGATATTTTATGGTAATAAATAATGCACCTTAAATATTACTCCATGTATGCATGCACTTAAATCTTTTCCCAACGGATGGAGTTTGCTTTTTAAAATTATTTTTTGTGTCAAAACTTCCTGCCATTTTTATTCGAAGAAGTAAACCAACTTAAGAGATGATTATTTTCATATTTTATATATTTCTATTTGGCGTTTTATTTTTTTTTGTTTTTAATGACGTTTCCTTAATCCATGAGTTCATCTCGTTTGAGTTTTATTTCTTCAAATTCGAATTGAAAAATAAAAATCATAATTTATTATATGACTATTCTATAGGAGTATCCGCCAAATCAATGCATGCAAGTGCTATTCATTTTGGTCATGCTACGTGGGGCCATCGATAAAGGAAGATCTGAAAGTACATGAAAAATAATAGATGAAAAAAATTGAAGGTTTATATTTATTTTCTCGCTGCATAAGGAGAGAATAAGTATTATGTAATCATAAGAGATCAAATCGGTTGTTTCTTTGGTAGTCCACAACCACTAGGAAACCGAGCTAGTAAAAGAGGGTTTATTTCCTCTAGAGCCTCCTCCATGTAAAATCATCTAAATTGTTTACACTCTTATTTTAGTTTTGATCATACTTGGGATAGCCATATCCATATAGAAAAATGTGACATTTCATATGACATAAATTCCCAGTTGAAGTTATATAAATCACAACACTCCAATAGCCGCGAATGTTTCGCCTCCGCTCACAAACCTAGCAACTGCATCTAGCTCCGCCTGCTCTATACATCGTTTTCCCCTCTTATGGTCGGCTTCGCCGACTTGAGGACGGGCGGGGAACCCGATATATGAGTGGATTTTTCAATAAGTAGTGCTTTTAATACATTAGATTAGGATTTTGGTACCCGTGTTCTTTGCCCTCCACATCGATGAAGATGTCATTGTCTATGATAAGTGATATGTGGAAATTTGTTCGATGAAGAGTTCTCCTTCCCGCCGTTAATGGTGGTATTGGAAGATTAAATTTCTCTAGATATGGTCCATCCGATCTTGATTCGCCAGATCAATTATGATTTCTTTCTCATGGTTTTCGCGAGCATATATTTCCTCGCAATATTTGTCCCGACTCTATGTCCTCGACAATGGTGATTACTTCTCTCGGCTTCCCGATGACGTTGACTAGGCTGTTTGGTTGTCATTCCCTGAAATATTGGTGTTGGTACTATTGCCGATGTTGTTGAAAACTTTAATGGTTGCGTGCATGCACGTAGCCTTATCACTGCAGCTTAATATTATGGGAGAACCCCCGTAGGTATTTACTGATGTGTGTTTTGGCATCTAAAGCTTTTTTCTACGGCCACCTTTAGAAAAAAAAAGAATAATATTATGTTATGAAAGAAGGAAGAGTTTGAAGATCTCGAAGATTTTCTAGTTTTTGTAGACTTTATTTTGTAATCGTTGTAGACAGTTCATGTGTGTATACCAGGTATTATGCGCTACTATCGCCGCCAACTACTCACACTCCTTCGCCGATTCATGGCAGCTAGTGTCACACATAAATCTTGCCAAGCGGCATGCCACCACCCACACATCGGTCCCATTGTCCCCGGTTGCCAGCTAGCTTGTTTGAGATCTTGTCCATCGATCTCTGCCCACCGAGAAATTCGCCCGATAATGCGTGGGGCTCGAGATAATACATTGTCCAACGTGCTTCCTTTTGTACCGCGGTAAAGTCAAGGAGCTTATTCATAGCATCATAAGAAAAGAAGTTAATGGAAACGAATAAAAATTAAAAGAAATAAAATAAAAGGTAACACATGCATGCACGCGCTATCCGCTATCTGGCTATTCGACATGAATATGCATGCATGAAAAGGTAAACACATACCTAGCTACGAGGTGACGAACAATATGGTGATGCTCAATCAAATCGTGATTTGCAGGTAGAGAAAAGAAATCAAAACCTCAAGTTACTATCTTACCTTACAACTCTTCTTTTAGGCTTACGTGATATTATTTCAAATCCGTTAATATTCAATCCAATTGTAACATCCTTTTGTAATACTCTAGATCAAAACTTCTAATTTGTAAACTTGTATTTCTTTTTAACTAAACTTTAGTCTCGTCTGATCAAAGTCCGAACTTTAGCATATGTCATGTTAATATTTATAAAAAAAATATTCTTTCGGTTTTAAGTAACCTCCCGGTACACGGTCATAGATAGGTGTTGTGGGAAATTACTGTTTTGACTACAGGAATATATCTCGAGGGGGCTATAGCATACCATCTCGATTTTGGTGTTTTCCCAGCCTTTTTTGAACTCTAACGAACCATTTTCGGTCTCAAAATGATTTCCTTAACCATATTCAAACGGTTTTGTTAGGTGTATTCCTGCCTGCTATCAGTAGCTATAACACATTGTCTTTGTTTTGATGGTTTCCCTTATATTTTCATATGTCATTTTGTCATTGTGCTATGCTCTATGATACCTACATGTCCGAACATTTCACCATCAATATTTTTATTTTGCGAGTGATAACTTCTGCATGCGAGCTCTAATTGGGGCATTGGAAAGTTGTCGGGAAGTTAGGGTTTTCGGACTTGTACGTTTTACGATCTGGATGTTTCACCATACGTCAGACACGCATGGAAAAATCATGTCCCAAAAAGATGTTTTCTAGGCCTCGCTGGTGCCCACGAGTTTGGTAAGACATAAATTGATCATAATTCACTGAAATTGTCGAGAGTTTTTAGGTTCCTTATTCAATTGTAAGAGATAGTTAGTACCTTTGTTAGATCTGCCATTTCATTGCCATGGGCTATTATTGTATGCATTACCTATTATTTCATGAGACGTCTTGTTGGTGTTATTGTTTTATGCTTGAAATGGTAGCATAAGAACCATCATTTCATGTGATCTATCCTCATTTTTTTATTGGGGACCGTAATTATGCCCGAAGATATCTACTGCGCATCATTCCATGTGTTATTTACCCATCATGTGTCCATATTTAATGATAGGAGATTTCTGCTACATATGATTTAATGTGTCGTCTCGTTTTCCCTCATTATTATTTCATGCATGAATCATATCCATTATCGACCATTTCATGTGACATCTCAGAGGTATTATTGCACACCATTTGATCGCCCAGAGAGGATTCTCACTACCGATGATCAAAGGGAAACGGTTGCAAAGATGCCCATATGCATGGTGGGTTCCCCTATTAACGGGGCTATAACACATTTTATTTGTTTGGAGTTTTCCTCCCATTTTCGTGCGTTTTATCCTCGGCATGAAGACTGGCTTGCCTAACTAGGCATCCGATCAATCCGATGCCAAAATGTCCATTTGGGCCCTCGAACAAGGGCCTGCAAGTTTGATAAAACAAAATTAAAGGACACAAAATGTGATAGGAAGGTGCTCGAAGCTGATAGAGTACTCGTGTGTGACTAAGATAGTTATTACCCGTTATTTCATGTGTCATCGCATTGTCGTGTGTTAATTTTTGTATGCTATCCGTTCCACAAAAGAAGGTGTATTCTGTTTGCTTTGACCGATGCTTTGACTATTTATATATAATTTGTTGACATATAATTTATATGATTGTACTTCTATTCAAAACTACTTCACTATGATTATGAGTTTTATCACATGTGTCATATTTTAAATACGTAATCCTTGGTCAAAGGCTCGGTCAAACAAAGCGAAATACGCCTTATTTTTTGTGTTTTCCCGACCTTTTTGTTGGACTCTAACAGACTATTTTTGGTCCCAAAATGATTTCCTTAACCATATGCACACGGTTTTGTTACGTGTTTTCCTGCCTGCTACGAGGAGCTATAACACATTGTCTTTGTTTTGATGGTTTCCCTTATATTTTCATATGTCATCTGTCATTGTGCATGTGCTTTATGATACCTACGTGTCCGAACATTTTACCATCAATATTTTTATTTTGTGAGTGATACCTTCTGCATGCGAGCTCTAATTGGGGCGTTGGAAAGTTGTAGGAAAATTAGGGTTTTCGGACTTGTACGTTTTACGATGTTTCATCATACGTCAGACACACATGGAAAAATCATGTCCCATAAGAAGTTTTCTAGGTCCAGAGAGGTGCCCACGAGTTTGGTAAGACATAAATTGATCATAATTCACTCAAATTCTCGAGAGTTTTTAGGTTACTTATTTAACTGTAAGAGATAGTTAGTACTCCTTCTGTTTTTATATACAAGGCCACAAACTTACATTACAGATACCAAGGTAAACAATTAAAATAATTAATGCATGGCAAAGCCAACTTGTTTAGCCTCATTTACCGGGCTAATAAATGAGTGCATGCATCTCTTTTTACTCTATAGGCTGCATGTATGCATGCATGCTTTGTGATTGGGTTGGGTAATTAATGTCGTCATTTACATGAGAAAAACTACATTAACTTTGCATCGGTTAGTGTTCGTGGCCTTATAAAGAAACAAAATTGTATATTTGATAGTGGCCTTATATATAAAGACGGAGGGAGTACCCTCGTTAGATCCCTCTTCCTAGGTACATGCAAAATAAGAGACGAAAAGATCAAAGGTTTATATTTATTTTCTCACAACATGAGGAGACAATCAAGTATATTGTAATTATAATATATCAAATGGATTATTTCTTTGGTAGCCCACAACCACTACAAATCAGGAGAATAAAATAAGGTTTATTTCCTCTGCGACCTCCTCTATGAAAAATCACATAAATTGTTTGTACTCTTATTTTAGTTTTGATCATTTCTTCTATATCCGTATATATCAGAAAAATGTGACATTTCATATGACATAAAGTACCAATTGAAGTTGTTGTGGAGCTAACTAGTACGGCCTTGAGCACTAGCAACATCACAATACCCTGCTAGAGGAAAAGTGAAATCATATTGATGAGTGATTGTCCTCACTCTTAGAGATGATGATGTCCATAACCGGCATATAAAAAAGTATGGTCGCGGAGAAAACGTTGGGATTCAAGGTTCAAACGGGTAATAATTGAATAGAATGGAGAATTTGGAGGCCGAGGACGTGCCTAGTAGGGTTTTAATATCGATAACCTAGCATAAAATACACGCGTCGGTCGAAAAATTACGCATGAAATGATGGGTGTATATTATCTCCCAGCACAAAACACTAACACGAGTCACCGAAATGCCACATGAAATGATAGGTTGGAAATGTTTCTAACATAAAATAAAGGATCCTTATAACGCTAGATGACGACATAACAAATCAAATGATAGGTGACAACTATTTCTTAGTATAAAATAATAATGTGGTCTTAAAATTCCACATCAAATGATAGGAAATTGTCCTAAAAAGGCGCTACAATAAAACGATACATGAAATGATAGATACTATAAAGTTAGGCTGAGTGAGCTTGATCATCATGGTTCACCATGTGTTAGGCATATATAGTTAGTTGTAGCCATGCATGAAGTTCTATCTTAGTTTTAAGTTAGTTTTGATCAACTTTTATTTTCTCGGTCTCGCTAGCCTTGTTCAATGATCTAGGCAACCTTTTTTATGGACGGCCTTTATTGGCGTACACTCCATACGATTTTACGACCTCTTCATTATTTCTCTATAAATTATATTATATCTGCTTTAATATAATTAATATGTCTATATGGCAAATAAGTGTATGGTCTATTATTTTAATTTTCATAAGCATTTTTCCTATCGATAACATTTCATGTCGGTATTAATCCTTTTTATTCATGACAAAATCCCTAGGTTGTGTGCCGCAATGAATATGTCAGTTAATGGAATTAAGAGCATCTCTATAATAGGGCACAAAACATCTTGAAGTAAAATATACACCACCAAACAAGTTTTTTAGGGAACCAGACATATTCATCTCTTACAGCTGACCTTAAATAGGAATAATACTTCTCGACAAACCTCCGACCTTGGCGATTGCTGCCGTCCCCAACGCTCCATCCCGGCCCTCCACCTCTCCAATCTGCCCCCACCCCCGGGCACATCTGCGACCACGCCATGCCGTCGACAATGACCGACGTAGCCGTCGCTTGGCTAGGTCGCGCTGGTGGAGGCGGCTATCAATAGAGTCTTCATTGACCCAAAACATCTATAATTTGACGCCGACGAGTAGAGAAGGGCAGCGGCGGGGTGATTGCTACTTTCCCTAAATCGAGAGCTCCGGCGGCCGTCGGGAGAGGCTTGAGTGGCAACAGAGTCGCACCGATGCCCTGGGAGGACGGGGTGGAGGTGGTGGAAGGGCGGTGCATCAGGCCACGATGGTGGTGGTGGCTTACGATTGCACACAGAAAGGTTCTGCACGGCGGTTGGAGACCCTCGCGGGGGAATTTGCATTTTATATCATGACCCCAAGTGATCTATATTTAGATCACTAGTGATCTATTTTACATCACGCTGCAAAAAAAGTTGGGCCAAAATATTGATCAAGGGCAGCTGTTGGAGGGATGTTTTTAACTTTTTTTTACATAAACAATCAGTTAATTCCTATTTTACATCACCTATTTGGAGATGCTTTACATAAGCATGATTCATAGAGAAGGAAAATTGCGTCGCTCCCTAGACGATGCTTTGGGTGAATCGGAGCGTCACGGCTAGCATCCGTCCCATGTCGCCTCTTATCGCCCCTGCACGAAAGATGGCATGCCTTGTCTTTGAAGGTGTGTTTGTGTGAGCCTTTGTTGGCGTCGGGTAGTCGTACATGGAGGGAGTCTCCCCCATGAGGCATGAGATGGAGAACTAAAAATATGCTGGGTTCACCACATGCTTTCTCTTTTGGCTGGTTTTTGCGGCGATGGCGTGGTCGGTGTGGACAACCCGTAATAAGATGGTGATTGAGAAGATCTTCTTGAGACGGGCCTCTGACTCAGTGTTTAAATTATTGGCCTTTTTGCAGCAGTGGCACCCGTTGCATGGGCAACGGGATAGGGCGCGGCTGGACGACTCCATCGTCAAACTTCTCGTAGCCGCGCGTCGCCTCTCTGCTTCGGCTCCGCCCTGAGTCGCCGCTCTGGGTCGGGGCGTCCTCTCTACCCACACCCCCCCCTCGCCCCTTCTCTAGCGTCTATGTGTGTTGTTTGCTTTTCTTTTCTTTGGGTTGTGTTGTGTTGTGGCCCCGGCATTGTGGGTGCGTTGTATTGATGACTTTGTAAACTCTTGTGGCCGGTTGTTTTATTTATAAAGCGGGACGAAAGGCTATTTCGAGAACCACAGGCTTTCTCGGGGAAGTCCACAGACACATACACTCATCGTCCGGGTTCCGATTAGTAGCGCATGGGAAACGATAAGAACCACATGGCCACTATCTATGTGTAGGCGAAGCAATGATGGCGTGGAATTGTGAGGCTCCAAGCCAAGTAGGCGGCGCAGTGCCGATGCTTGCGGTCGGAGATAAGTTGGCATTGCAGATGAGACGTCGATGGCGGAATCAACAATTAACGTTCCACAAATTGCAGAGTCCGGTGTGACGATATTTATGTAGCTATGTTCGTAATAGCTAGTGCAATTTTTTTCAGCGTTTATGAAGAAAAGAGCAGCACGTTCGCGTGTGCATGCAGCATGTACGGGCTCAATAATTTATTTTGAGTAGCCTCTAAGTTTTACTAGCCCGGGAAACATAATTTAGTCCGGTAATTTGGGGGACCTGTTAATTTGGGCCGGAAATTCAGCGCAGAAATTTGGCCCATAATTTTCCTTCGGGCTAGGCGAGAATTTTGGGCGCTATTTGGCGCACCCCATCCGTCGACGACGCCTCATCTCTCGCGCCTTTTGCTCTCCTCCTTACCTCGATCCCCTTTGCTCCAGCCCCCCTCGCCGTTGATTCCGGCCGGATCCTGCGTCTCCTCACCCCGGCGACCACCAACGTGAAACCAGCTCCTCATCCTCTACAAATTACATGCCTCGGAAACGTGGATTCGCCGCCCCACTAGAAACCGCGGTGAAGATCGGATCTTTGGCATCCATGGCGACGGCGTCGGAGCGGCTGCAGTGGGTGGTGATGCGGCACGTCTACAGCCCAGACCGAGAAGAGGCGATGTAGCCTGCAAGCAAGCCGCAGCCCTCACCGCCGCCGGCGTCGTCATGCCTGGAACGTCGGCAAGCGCGGGCCGGGTGCTGCGGATGGCGCCAGCTCCAGCCGGTCCTCCACCTCGCGCCCCAACTCCGGGCTGTCCTCCACCGCCACCTTGCTGGCCTGTAGCAACGGCAGCACGGGCGGTTAGCTGTGCGGCGGGTGGCGACCATGTACAGCAGCGCTCTAGGCGTCGACCACCGAGGCTCCTAGATGCTGCTGCTGCTGCTCCACGTCTCCTTCCATCTGGTTCTTCCACTTGGGAGGGAACTCCTCCTTCTCCATTTTGCTAGAGTAATTCTAGCGCTAGGTGATTCCTTATCCTGCTCCATTTTGCCCTGGTCTGCTCTTTATTCCCCTGCTGTTTCCAATTGCGTGCAGTATATGCGCGCGCCGACTAATTGTTGTATTTTCATCCATGCCGCTCACCAGTATTGTATCCCTTGTTGAATGGCCTCCTGGTTATGAGACCATCGAATTGGTTCTTATCATCCTGTGTCTATCTTAGATAACGATCTGTCTAAGTTTTTAGTTGTAAATGTTTGTCGGTAAGTGCTACATCCAACTGCTACCTGTCAATCTTGCGAGCCTGATAAAACAAAACCTAGAAATTTTGTATCTGAATTTTTTTAATAAAATGATGCATCAGTTTGTTAGTGGGAATTAAATTCCCTGCTTATTCTTCTCCACCTGTTTATTTATGTCTCACCTTTTCTTTTTGTTTACAGGTTTGGACTGGACTGGGGTCTAAAACGTATCTGTACACTGTGAACCTCCATGCTACATTCAGCATGAATGGATTACTCCGGTTTGATTGAGCGGCAGGAGCTGCACGGGTTTCTGGCCAGCGGCGACCACCGACCATGCATGTACAGCGGCACTCTTGCTGGCTTCGACGACCTAGGATGCTAGATGCTGCTGCTGCTGCTGCTGCTCCTCCTCTATGTATTTGTCCACTTGGTTCTTCCACTGGGAGGTATATTGTTCGTCTCTAGGTCTATTTCTTGCCTTGCCCTGCTGCGCGTGATCTGCTAATTGGCTGTTCTCTGAATTGCAACATCCGACTATACCATTCAGAATATCTATTCAGTTGATGCACTTTATTTGCTACTCCGTATTACATTTTGTTGCGCTGACTAGCAGCTACCCTTCCGGGCATTGTTTCAGGCACCTCTCTTAATTGGTTGTGATGTCAGAAATATGACTTCAGAAACAATTGAAATATTGAGCAACAAAGAAGTAATTCAAGTAAACCAAGGTATAGCTCAGGATCTTGTCTTTGTCTCTCTATAGCATGTCATCATATCAAAACTTCGAAGCAAGCAGTATTTTTCTTTTGCCATCACTTTGTTCTCTTGAAGTTCACGCATGACAAAGAAAGTGACCTTTCTCGGCGCGCAAAATTTCCATGTATGTTGTCATCTTAACTGTTCTTAGAAGGCATTTTGCACCAACTCATGTAGCATTTAGGTGTTCTAAGATCCAAGGGAGGTCCTGAAACTTAAGGTGAGTTACATACTTTTCATTGCTATAAGAGGTGGAATTATTCACCTCTTATCCCCCTGAAATGAAGATGCCTGTAGAGACATAGCTTGTCATACCGATATTATTAGGTTCCATATAAACGACTATGAAATAATTTCCTCCTTTTTTTAAGGTAGCATTTAGGCGTTCTAAGATCCAAGGGAGGTCCTGAAACTTAATAATTAAAACACCATATAGGTTTCAGTTACATCCCAAGCTAATCTGGGAGAATAGAAACATTGTGACCACATAGCTTCTTCCGAGCCTCCAAAGTTGGAAGCACGCATGAGCATATATTGCAGTACCTTAATACCGCCGTACTCATACAGTCCTAATATCTTGTTAATGGTGTCTGTATTGCACCACCTGCTAAATTTGCATTTTCTCCAGCATGAAACACTATCTGCGAACATCGTGGGAACTTTCGGAGCCCAAGTCGATGTGCACGACTGCAGTATGTACATTTTTACTCCTGCTGCCGGCTTTTCTGCAATCTGATAAGAGAAAAGGTAAAGCCACACGGTCACGGTGTATCAGCATGTTTTGGGCTAAACTCCTTCAATCATCCAGCAGACTAGCACTACCTGCCTGATGGTAATGCATTGTATATATATCAGCGTGTTCTGGAAATAAACTCATCAATTATATATCCAACATGTTGTGGAAAATGTTTTGCATCTCTTTGGTAAGGTTCATGCCAATGGGCTATGACCAACAATCAATTATTAATTTATTGAAGGGAAACATAGAGCTATCAAATTATTTCTCATTGCACCTGCAGTTGTAGATCCTGCGGTCCTAGATTTACCAGTTTTGCTCCTTAATTAGATTAGAATCTACCACAGGGTTAGCCAGCTGGTACACACGAAAGCTGGAGGCTGTCTCCGACAGGTTCTTCCTCCGGAACGACTCAGCTCTCCATCTGGGCAGCTTGTGGCGTAGGTGGTCCGGCCAGAACTGGGTTCCGTCCTCTATGTGCATCTCCTGGAGCACCATGGCGTTCTCCACCAGGAACTTGGCGAGCTGCACCTCGAGGCAGTTGACCTCCTTGGACTTGAACTGTAGCGTTACCTTCCGCAGGCAGACGAACGAGCAGTTGTTGGTCAATGCGGCCGGGATCTGTGAGACCTCGCCGAGCTCCAGGGCGCTGCGATGCGCAGCGGACATGGAAGCTAGCCTCTCGAAGCGGTCCATGGATTCGGCGAAGGGGCCACCGACCGGACCCTTTGTCTTCTTCTCATAGTGGTAGTCGTACTTCATGTCTAACTTGAGATGGAGCTCGGACATTGCTGGGCAGGAGCGGAGCAGCCCCACCAAGGCCTCGGCCGTTTTGCTATTCCTGTACTCATATTGTCCGTCCAGTTCAAGGAGCTCGAGGTTGGGGAAGTTGACCCCGTCAGTGACGATGTCACCGACGCTGATGAGGCGCATCTTGAGGACCCTGGTGCTGGAGAAGCTCGTGAGGTCGCGTGGCGCGGGCATGATGTAGCCGCGCTTGTGGCAGGTGTCGTCGAGGTCGACTCGTTCGAGCCCGGGCGCAGGCGACGTGAGCGAGAGCCTGACAGGGTGTCCCTGGTATAGGAAGGTGCGCAGGCTTGGCATGTCGAGTTGGATGCCGATTTCGGTGGACGTACTGAGCTCCTTCTCGCTGATATAGGTCCTGAGCACCAAGGCGGTGACCGTCGGGCAGCGGAGGCAGAGGGGCAGCCCGAAGCAGTCCGTCCTTTGGAAGAAGCTGGACTTTTCGGCGGAACGCTGCAGCGGCTTGTAGTTGACGTCCGCCAGCTCCAGGCCGGTGAGAGCCGGCGCGGCGTCGAGCAGCACCTGGAGGTACCCCTCGAGGAGGGTGCAGTCGTGCAGCGTCAGATCCGCGAGGCGCGGGAAAGCCAGGCGTGATCCTGTAGAGGCGGGCGGCTCGAGGTAGCAGTGGTGGAGCTCGAGCACCCGGAGCGTGGCGGCGCACGGCAGCGAAGCCAGCGGCAGGGAGTAGTATCTGTCATAGTGGGAGTGCTCGCAGGTGACGACGAGCTGTTTAAGCCGGGACGCGGCGGGGTCGGTGAGGAGGCCGGCGACCCTTGCGTCGTCTTGGGGTTCCCTATTGTGGTACCCGGTGTCTTTGCGGCGGTAGGCGCCTAGCTGCAGGAAGAGCGTGAGCCTGTCGAGGCGTGTGTTGCCGTCGCCGCGGCGACCTCGGAATAGAGCCAAAGGAAAGGTCAGGCCACATGACTCTCCTTTGTCTTGGCCAGTCTTTTACAAAACGGTTACCTCCATTTTTAGTGCTATTTTTTTCTTTTCCAATCGTGTCATAATCTCAGGTATCCTCCGATGCGTGATGCTCTCAATTCAACTGGCCGCGAGATATTCTACTCTCTGTGTGAATGGTATGCCAGTCTATTCGTGGGAAATCAGTAGCAGTTCTACGTCATGCTCAACCCCCAACCTTGTTGAACTTAAATATGTGCTCTCTCTTAGGGGCCAAGACGATCCAGCTTTATGGGCTGGAAAAGTTGGAAACAGTTGGCGTACAACAGATGATATAGAGGATACGTGGAAAAGGTAATTCATTTTTTTCCTGAAACAAAAGCATATAATAGCCTGCTAATATGCTGTGAAATTGACTTGTCTGTTTTATGTTTAAAACTAGCATGACTGACATTGCTGATAAGAATAACAAGTGGGCATCATATGCTGGACCTGGTGGATGGAATGGTAATTATGTTAGTGAAGAGTACAATCTTTCCTCATGTTGCAAGAGACTCTAATATTTTTTTTAGAGAAGAGGCTCTAAAATTAATGCATACACTATTACTCAACCTACTCATTTTTGCCAGACCCAGACATGTTGGAGGTTGGAAACGGTGGCATGAATTTTGCTGAGTACCGTGCACATTTCAGCATCTGGGCACTCATGAAGGTAAGAATTAGCTGAGCGAATCTGTAATCACTAGGATAATGCAGGTAAAACACAAGCTGATCAGTCGATGCACTTTATTTGCTACTCCGTATTACATTTTGTCGCGCTGACTAGCAGCTACACTTCTGGGCATTGTTTCAGGCACCTCTCTTAATTGGTTGTGATGTCAGAAATATGACTTCAGAAACAATTGAAATATTGAGCAACAAAGAAGTAATTCAAGTAAACCAAGGTATAGCTCAAGATCTTGTCTTTGTCTCTCTATAGCATGTAATCATGTCAAAACTTCAAAGCAAGCCGTATTTTCTTTTGCCATCACTTCGTTCTCTTGAAGTTCACGCATGACAAAGAAAGTGACCTTTCTCGGCGCGCAAAATTTCCATGTATTGTTGTCATCTTAACTGTTCTTAGAAGGCATTTTGCACCAACTCATGTAGGTATCTTCATATGGATATTTTTAAACCACTCGATGGATCTCAAGAACTTTCTTATGATTTGTGTTTTATTGACTCGTAAGCATTGAGCTGGCAAGTCAACATTTCTGTATTCCTCTTGTAGACGTTATGTTGTCCTGAAGAAACATCATGCTAACATCTGTTTATTTTATTTTGGGTGTCAACATCCGTTTCACACGTAATTCCTTGTGTTTCTGCCGCTTAGGATTTCTGACATATACTGTTCTGTTCAGACAGTTTCTATATGGCGTTATAGTTACGCAACCCATTGAGTTAAGCATGTTTCTTTTTCTGCAGATTCTCTTGGAGTTCAAGGAAGAAGAATTTTGAGTCAAGGTGGATGCCGTGAGGTGATTTAGCTGCTCCAGATGAAATTACTAAATAATAAATTACCTGTTCATAACGTTACAAGCACCAGTGCATCCGCCTGTGCTAAACTCATAAAAATATATCAAATATTTTGCAGGTGTGGGCTGGACCCCTCTCTGGTAACCGTTTGGCTGTTGCTTTATGGAATCGTTGTTCGGAGACGGTTAATATCACGATGACATTGCCAGAGGTTGGCCTTGATGGTTCATCTGCTTATTCTGTTAGAGACCTGTGGAAGGTGAGTTGCATACTTTTCATTGCTATAAGAGGTGGAATTATTCACCTCTTATCCCTCTGAAATGAAGATGCCTGTAGAGACATAGCTTGTCATACCGATATTATTAGGTTCCATATAAACGACTATGAAATAATTTCCTCCCTTTTTAAGGTAGCATTTAGGTGTGTTCTAAGATCCAAGGGAGGTCCTGAAACTTAATAATTAAAACACTATATAGGGTTCAGTTACATCCCAAGCTAATCTGGGAGAATAGAAACATTGTGACCACATAGCTTCTTCCGAGCCTCCAAAGTTGGAAGCACGCATGAGCATATATTGCAGTACCTTAATACCGCCGTACTCATACAGTCCTAGTATCTTGTTAATGGTGTCTGTATTGCACCACCTGCTAAATTTGCATTTTCTCCAGCATGAAACACTATCTGCGAACATCGTGGGAACTTTCGGAGCCCAAGTCGATGTGCACGACTGCAGTATGTACATTTTTACTCCTGCTGCCGGCTTTTCTGCAATCTGATAAGAGAAAAGGTAAAGCCACACGGTCACGGTGTATCAGCATGTTTTGGGCTAAACTCCTTCAATCATCCAGCAGACTAGCACTACCTGCCTGATGGTAATGCATTGTATATATATCAGCGTGTTCTGGAAATAAACTCATCAATTATATATCCAACATGTTGTGGAAAATGTTTTGCATCTCTTTGGTAAGGTTCATGCCAATGGGCTATGACCAACAATCAATTATTAATTTATTGAAGGGAAACATAGAGCTATCAATTATTTCTCATTGCACCTGCAGTTGTAGATCCTGCGGTCCTAGATTTACCAGGTTTGCTCCTTAATTAGATTAGAATCTACCACAGGGTTAGCCAGCTGGTACACACGAAAGCTGGAGGCTGTCTCCGACAGGTTCTTCCTCCGGAACGACTCAGCTCTCCATCTGGGCAGCTAGCCTCTCGAAGCGGTCCATGGATTCGGCGAAGGGGCCACCGACCGGACCCTTTGTCTTCTTCTCATAGTGGTAGTCGTACTTCATGTCCAACTTGAGATGGAGCTCGGACATTGCCGGGCAGGAGCGGAGCAGCCCCACCAACGCTTCGGCTGTTTTGCTCTTCCTGTACTCATATTGTCCGTCCAGTTCAAGGAGCTCGAGGTTGGGGAAGATGACCCCGTCGGTGACGATGTCCTCGACGCTGATGAGGCGCATCTTGAGGACCCTGGTGCTGGAGAAGCCCGTGAGCTCGCGTGGCGCGGGCATGATGTAGCCGCGCTTGTGGCAGGTGTCGTCGAGGTCGACTCGTTCGAGCCCGGGCGCAGGCGACGTGAGCGAGAGCCTGACAGGGTGTCCCTGGTATAGGAAGGTGCGCAGGCTTGGCATGTCGAGTTGGATGCCGATTTCGGTGGACGTACTGAGCTCCTTCTCGCTGATATAGGTCCTGAGCACCAAGGCGGTGACCGTCGGGCAGCGGAGGCAGAGGGGCAGCCCGAAGCAGTCCGTCCTTTGGAAGAAGCTGGACTTTTCGGCGGAACGCTGCAGCGGCTTGTAGTTGACGTCCGCCAGCTCCAGGCCGGTGAGCGCCGGCGCGGCGTCGAGCAGCACCTGGAGGTACCCCTCGAGGAGGGTGCAGTCGTGCAGCGTCAGATCCGCGAGGCGCGGGAAAGCGAGGCGTGATCCTGTGGAGGCGGGCGGCTCGAGGTAGCAGTGGTGGAGCTGGAGCACCCGGAGCGTGGCGGCGCACGGCAGCGAAGCCAGCGGCAGGGAGTAGTGTCTGTCATAGTGGGAGTGCTCGCAGGTGACGACGAGCTGTTTGAGCCGGGACGCGGCGGGGTCGGTGAGGAGGCCGGCGACCCTTGCGTCGTCTTGGGGTTCCGTACTGTGGTACCCGGTGTCTTTGCGGCGGTAGGCGCCTTGCTGCAGGAAGAGCGTGAGCCTGTCTAGGAGGCGTGTGTTGCGGAAGGCGGCGAGCGCGGCCTCGGCGTCGCGGAAGAAGTCATCAAACGTCGTCGGACGAGTGTGGTAGCCGCTGCGCTGTGATCTGGCGGAGTAGGGCCTGGTGTCGAGGTCGAGGACGTCGGCGGCGGCCATGGTGCGATCGACTAGATGGATGTGCGTGGCTGCAATACACGATCGATCTTTATAGATCTAGGTTTTTTTTTGGGGGGCGTTTATGGACGGACGGGCCAGTATGTGTTGAGGCTTGGCACGATGGAAGCCAGCGGATCTGCAGATGCGTATTGTGTTAGGAAACCGACCCAGACTCACGCATGTTGTCCTCGCTCGATCGCACGCGTCAATCGGTCCTGGTTTGTTTAAATCCATGTACGTACTGTACGTGTGTAGCAGATGGCATGGACTCGAACCGGTCCTTGGATTCGACCAAGGTGCGGACTCGGCGTACGGGCCTCAAGACATATGAATCGGTACTTTGCGTCCCGATTCCGCTCGCGTGTCTAGCCTGAGCATCTTTTTGGCCGCAGGGGCTGCGCACGGGAGGAGAGACAAGCGACGGGGTGGACTTGAGCGATCACGTACGCTAGCTGTCAGCTGTATGATCCGCTGCTTGCTCCTCAACAAACACATCACTGTTGCACGCCGGGGTGGACTTGAGGGATCACGTACGCGCGGGAGGAAAAATAAACATCCGATCCAGCATGCAAGACACAAGCGATTCGCTCGCCAGCTGCCAGCTCTTTTTCGCTTTCCTTTTTCCTCATGAAAGGATCGGAACAGCGAGGGAGGGGGAAAAAATAGAGATCCTTTTTTCCAGCAAAAACGGATCTAGCTAGCTAGCTATGCATACAAACAAGCGTATTCGGGCCAAATCCTAAAATGCACTAACAGAGCCCAAATTAATTTATTGGTGCTGCATTGGTCCAGTACGTGTTCCCAACTTGTGTACGTGCCCACATAAGGGGATTATAAGTAGAAACCAGCAAAACGGTTCTACCCGCTAGCTACGCATACATTCATCCATCGCGGAGGCAAGCTCGCAAGAACAAACAAGCGGCCATGCCTTTAAATCCATGCATGTACTGTGCCTACTGATCACAAGAACAAGCGGCTCAATTACCTGACCGCGCCGAGAGAAGAAGATCACCACCTCCCTCCACGCCCGGCCGCTCGCTCTACGCCTACCGCAAAGTCCGCCAAGTCGCGCGCCAACCGCGCGCGGTTCCTCATCGGTGCTCTCTTATTTATAGAACCGGATTTTGGAGGAGGGAAGTTTGAATTTTCAGGACAGGTAGGGCGGGAACCATTGTCCAATTTTTCGTTTCCAATAGTACATACTACCGAGGAAGCACCGAGCAATAAATACATACGGCGCCGCGACGTAACTAAGCAAGCGTCACCCTCTCTCCTTGGAAAACTAGCCCGGACTTTCCGTTTTCCCACCCTTGATTCCTCCTAAAATAATGACTCTCTCCTTCCCGAGATCATTTTTTTTATTAATCTAGAGTATTATTTATTTGCTTCTCTGGAATTACTCCATCCATGATCGTTAATTACTCTCCCTCCTCAAATAATCTTTTATTAAATCGAGTATTATTTATTTGCTTCTATGGAATTCCTCCATGACCGTTCATCCGGTCGGCCCCAGTCATAGAAAATCCGTGATTCCTTCCCCTCTCATGCCAGCCAATATCACCTACCTAGCCAAGGCTCCCCTTAGCGTACCAGGCTCAAATTAATTCTAGCTCCTAGCACGCAAATGAAACCAATTCACCTGCAACTATTGCGTCCTTAGCTCTTTATTTTTATTTTTATTTTCTACTTCTGCCACTTGTTCTTTATTAAGAATCAGTCGTAATAATCAAAGTGTACAAAAACCGGGTATAACCTTCCTTCTTTATCGACACAGTAAACAGCCTCATATTGTTAAATAAGTGCATACAGACGTATTAACTTCAACACGCACAGCTGGGTACAAAATAGTAGCATCAATAACGGGGGAGCAGCACTTCTGGATGCTATATATATACCTACAACCACAACAAAATAATCCAATCCAGCTGCAATAACTTGCATGCACACACACAAGGCCATCTTCGCCTGCAGCCAACGATGAAGCAAAGCATCATTTTGTTTGATCACAACGCTGGTCCAGAAGCAACCTGGGGAGCACCTGGAACAAATACTAGCTCATCCCATGACAAGAATAGGCAAGGTTCAATGCATTATTGCTAGTTACCAAAGGCACTAATACCAAAAAGGGCACTTTGTAGCACCAAGACAAGGAAATGCATGCTCGAAATTAAAGACACTAGGCTACCCTGCAATTTTAGTCTATTACCAACACCAGGTATGTGGGTCTGTATTTGAGCAACTAAAAGTTACAGCGGCTTGATTTATCAGCTATATCATGGAGTCTACAATAAATAAAACCATACAGATCGAGAAACCTGGTCATCAAGTCAAAGGTGATGGCCTGCAGCCAACGGTGAAGCAAAGCAGCATTTTGTTTTATCGCAACGCCGTCCTAGATGCAACCTGGGGAGCACCTGAAACGGCTACTAGCTCCTCCTGTGACAAGAATAGGCAAAGGTCCAATGCATTATTGCTAGTTACCAAAGGAACTACCAAATAGCACTTTGTAGCACCAAGACAAGTGAGCGCATGCTCGAAATAAAAAGACAATCGTCTAAACACTGTTCATACTCACCGCACTAGGCTGCGCTGCAATTTGAGCAGCCAATGTCTATTACCAACACCAGGTATGATTGCCTAAGGTGGGTCTGTGTTTGAGCTACTAAAAGTTACAGCGGCTTCATTTATCAGCTATATCATGGTGTCTACAATAAATAAAACCATATAAATCGAAGAAACCTGGTCATGAAGTCAAGAAACTCAGACAAAATGTTTACACCACGCGTCAACTAATTCAGAACGGAGGGAGCACAAGAAAGGGCATCCCCCAGCTAGATGGCCTGGCCACAGAAGGCTCGATCGATTGCCACCACAGAGCACAGACACGACACAATAGAGGGAAGCAGATACTCACCCAAACCCATCGCATGAGCACGCCCAGCTAGCCGAAATGCAGGTACCAGATCATGGCAACAAGGTCTCGACAGATCACAAGCATGCTACCCTTGGACTTGGAAAGTTCTGCTCACCTACAGCAAGCAACAAAAAAAAGGATATCAAGCTCCTGGCATGTTCAGCCATATTTCAACAACAAAACAAAAAATACACAGTACATGAATGAAACTTCTCTATCTAGTGCCACCAGCTACGCATCTGCCAGCCAAAGGAAAACCAAATATACAAATTATTTCACATGATGGAAGTCCTAGAATTAAAATCCAGAAGTAGTGACCAGGTTCATAGAAAACAAAACAGCAAGATCATGTCATGAACAAATCCAAACCAGAATGCATCTAATAAAAAGAATTGCACTTGGATGTTGTATTATTAGTATACGTATACATGGTAACGACATGAAGGTTCCATCAGGCCAATGATTATGCTTTGCAAAAAAAAAGATGAATCTCACAAACAAAAGCACTAGGTGATTAATAGATGAAACAATCAGCAGAAGACAGAGAACAAGTGAAGGATTTATATCTTTACATGTGGAAGAACCAAGTCGATGAAGACATGCATCAGCAGGAGGAGCAGCCTTGCATCGTCTGTTTGGTCGGGTCGACGCCGGCAAGAGCGCCGTTGTACATGATTGGCACCCACCGGCAAGCCGCACAACTCAACCTCTCTGTCCGCCACCTCAACTCGCCTGTGCAGCCGACGCCAGTGTGTAAATACAACAGGCTGGAAATCACTAATGAAAATAAAAAGGATGACATGTGGTACTAGTAACAGGCTGCTGTAGTGGTACATATAAAATATCCATAGTAGACCAATGAAGGAAATACATGAAGGTTCCATCAGGTTGCATGTAGTACTACTCCAAACAAAGCGCCTTGATCAAAAAACAAAAAAGTTGCATCTCACTGATGTAGATTGATCCATTAAGTGATTAATACAAGAAAACACCACGCTTATCCAGTCTTTTTCCCCACTCTTGAGAAGTGGCCAGACATGCAAAGGAAATCAGGCCAAGTGTGAACATGGCCGTTCATGCTATGTCCACATCCTGAGACGTCGAGATTCAAGACAAACATGGAACCAGGCTAGCTACCTAGGTAGCATCAGCAAACAAAGGTACAACTTGTCTAGCTAAGTGCAGCCAACTGCACATCTGCCAGCGAAATAAAAACCAATCAAAACAAATTTGTTTCACGGTAATGTGCTTAGTCATGCATTTCCACAAAAAGCCACACTAAAATATTTCTATAACGTGTACTTCTTTCTAGTGTAAGGCTTCAATTCAGAAAATGTCCAGACAATATGTCCCTGGGTTATATAAGCAATCAAACAAGGCAACTGCCCACACAATATGTGCTTTTCACCACATTTTTCAGAGATGGGCACTGACTTGTTCACTGAAGAATTAAATACCTTGCAACCAGCATCTGCTGAACGTCTGAACCTCTCGGATTTTGGTCCAGGCATCCAGGAGGCTCCCAGCAGGAGGGCATCGGGATGGCCTTGACAACGGCAAGTGCGTGGCCAGCGGTGGCGACCTCTGCAGTGACACCACCAGCATCTCGCATCCACCGCCGCGGAATACGTCAGACATCTGGGTGTACATGTACAAGTAAAGATGAACTCTAAAGAATTGATGCAGGCCGGATGGGCTAAGCTTTTGCACATATGGCACAAATCATTGCAATATTAATCTACTATTGTCCACCGGTAGCACATATGTACGAAAGAGCTTGTAGGAAAATTATAACACATCATGATGATACTTGTGAAGCAACTGAGTGGAACTAGAATGTCTAGCAATGAAGAAAACTCAAGATACACAGGCAGGGTTTATATGACCATGTCATTCTAGAAACAGAGTAAACTGAAGGTGTACAACTACCAAATAACCTGGAAAAACATACCCACTAACTACACACTTCAGCATGTAAAAGACAAGTAATACCGGTGATTATTAGACACGGACAAGTAACAGATCCAGTGTAGCAAAATGCAGGATTAATAAGCTACGATTAGATGTGTTTATATTATTTTCTTATCTATGCGGCCATCAGGAAAAAAAACATATCACGTAGAAGAGCTCTATTCTCCCAAAAAGGGGGGTCATCGGCTCATCGCGGATCAATACACACAGGACACGCGTGGGCGATCGAAGGGATAAATCAGAGCTCACAAGGAGGGAATTGTAATGCGCTGAACAGCCCCATCGCACGATAGCGAGGGCAGAGGTGAAGGAGAAAGTAGTCTTCGAGCCTTCAAGCCTGGCCAGCATCAAAGGAAGAATCGGATTTAGCATGACATTATTTCACATAAACTTCAAGGATTCTTTTTTCGCAGAAATTTCCACATTGTAGCTGCAAATTGGTAAGGTTATCCGTAAGTCCATCCATTTGACAGAGTAAAAAAAAACATACTACTTATAAAAGTGGACGGAGGGAGCTCGACGGAACATCACGCATCGACGCACGGATGCGCTGCGAACAAGGCAGCCGGGATGCCGTAACTCCAGGGTGGTGGCTCCTCTCTTGTTTTGCTTGCGACTAATCTGGACATGAATAACTGTCAATAGAAAAAAGAATAAATGACAGCATCAGCCAAGTGCAAGATAATTCCATTTCCTCCAAAAAAATATTTATGTGGTGTTAACAGGCAGCGGGGGCACTCAAACATCCTCATCTGGTCAATTGGGTATGCATATAAAGCAACCTATGGTGTGTTGTGTGTGCATACTAAAGCTACAACATGCATGTGACAACGCATTGCATCCTCCAATAATTTATTATTTCAATTCCTAAAGTTATTTCCACTAGTTAGGAACACAGTGTGGGAACTAAGCAAGCTACTGCGAAGGTTTTTATTCCATAAGCTGAATCGGAACTAAATTTCCATATTGGTGAATGCAAGATGTATATAGCAGGGTGCAAAGAGCAGGCTTCCTCAGCTCTGCTAGCCTACACAAACTAGTAGAACTTGGAAGACGTACACAGATTCCCAATGTGAAAATCAATAACTTGCTCGCACAAACTAGATCAACTTGAAACGAACGGTGGAAGTGACGAGGATTCAACCAGAATAAAAGGAATGGACAGTGGCCTTCCATAGATACATAGCATTATATACTTGTGGAGTATTAGCACAAAGAGGCTGCATGCGTTGGAGGGCAGCACGTCTTACCATCACAGGCTAGGTTACATCGATTCACTTGGCGAGAACAAGCAGCTTACCTGGTCGTGGATGGATCTGAATCGACCGGTACTGGATGGCGGCCGGACCGGGAACGCAGAGTGCCGCCGTCACCTCCGTGGGTTCCTTGCAGCGTGTGACTGACGACGAGAGGAGCACCCCTCCCTTGCTCTTGTTGCCGCCGCCGGGATTCGAGCGCCCGCCCTCGGCCACACTCGCTACAGCGAGCAAGCCAACGAACACCGGCCCTCGGCCCTCGCGGAGACGGCGGCGGTGGTGGCCGGTGAAGCAGCGGCGGTCGTGGTTTGACAGCGAAGGCAGAGAAGTCCGAATACCGGCCTCCCCTGCTCAGAGGAGAGGGCACCTCCCTGCTGATGGACAAAGGCCATCCGAGTCCCGCGTCGGCGCCACTACCGTCGTGGTGGCCGGGAGACCCGCCATCGGCGCCGCCAACACAAACTCTCGTCCATGTGAGGGACGCAGTCCGGCGACCGCGACGCCGTAGCTCCAGGGCGGCGGCACCTTTTTTGTTTTTCTTGCTGCAAACTAAAAAGGGCAGCATTATAAATTATATCATGCATCAAAACTTGTGCATAAATGCAAGGTATAATGGGTACACAACCAAGTGAGTGAAACTCTGACTAATCTGGGCATGATTAACTGTCAATATCAAAAAGAATAAATGGCAGCATTAGCCCAGTGCAAGATAAGCCTAGTTCCTCAAAAAAAAGAAAGTGGTGTTAACCGGCAGCGGGCACTAAATTATCCTGATTTGGTAAATTGGATATATGCATATAAATAAATCTAGGGTGTGTCGTGTTTGCATTCTAAAGCTAAAGCATGCGTGTTGAAGCACATTGCATCCCCCGAAAAGTTAATTTTTTTCAGTTCCTAAAGCTAGTTTCCACTAGGAATGCAGTGGAGTAACAAGCTACGGTGAATGTGGAATTTCCATAGGCTTTATCGGAACTAAATTTCCATGTTGATAGCAGGGTGCTAAGAGCAGGTTTTCTCAGCATTAGTAGCCTACATGATCTATTCGAACTTGAAAAGCGTACACAGATTCCAATCAGAAAATCAACAGCTAGCTTGATCTAACTAGAACAACATGAAACGAATGGTGCAAGTAAACAAGGATTCCACCAGAATAAAATGAATAAACAGTTTCACGGGGTGCAACGGTGGTCTTCCAGAGCATGATATCCTTGTGGGGCATTAACACAAACAGACTGGATGCGGTGGAGGGCAGCAAGTCTTACCAGCACAAGGCCAGGTTGAATCGAATCACTTGGCAAGAATTAGCAGCTTGCCTGGCCGCGGATGAATCCGAATCGACCGGTAGTGGATGGCGGCCGGACCGGGAACTAGGAACGCCGCCGTCTCCTCCGTGCAGCGTGTGACAGGCGACGACAGGAGCACCCCTCCCTTGCTCGTGTCGCCGCCGCCGGATTCGAGCGCCCGCCCTCGGCCACACTCGCTACAGCGAGAAAACCGGCCGACAGGCCGTGGATCGTTGGCGACCGGCGTGGCCTCTTTCTCGTCGGAGTCAAAGATCTGAGCCAGGAATCGTGGGCAGATAGGGTTTGTGGTGGGGCTGCTGGCCGGAAGCTACACGACGGGGAATAGAGAGAGGAGGAGGAGATGGTGCAAGGGCTGCGGTGGGCGGCGCGAGGAGCCACCGGAGCCGGCCGGAATCTGCGCGCTACGGAGGCGGCGGAAAGGGGATCAGGAGGTGGTGACGAAGGGAGAAGAAGAGGCAGGTCGTGTTGTTGCCTCGCTGGATTGTGTGCGGCCTCTCTGGCGTTATTGCCTCGCCGTGGGTTGGGGCTGACATTGTGTGCGTCGTTGGATCCGTACGAACGGTCTAGATAGGATGCGCGGTGCGATCCGCCGGGACGCACTCCTTGCCATCTCATTGGCTGCACACCATCTAATTTACTCCCCTTAATTATCTCGCGTGAAATTGACGCTGGAAAGTCTTCCGTCTGTTTGATTCCACACCTAATTACTCCCCTTAATTGTAGTATCAATTCTCCCCCTCAGCTGGCCAATAATGACGAGTGGACACAGCTGAAAATTGGTCGGCGTGATGTTCACGCCACTGAAAGTCAACGCATGGTTCCAACACAGACCAATAAGAACAACACCTCGCGTCGAAAATGCAAGACGTACTACTCTAGGAGCTCTATAGGGAATCTCACGACACCCAATCCAAAAAGAACATCGGAACCAAAAAAAAAAAAAACCCGGAGTGTATAGGCACCCGACGGAAGAAATCCGAGGAGCGCCTCCGACACGATGGACATAACACCAAGGAGGGCCTCTGACAATTCGATTTACATATTGATTCCTTCAATACATATTGCCGCTAAGGGGTAGGCACATATTGCCGCTAAGGTGTTACGGCAAAAAACCCTAGATCACAAGATTGTAAACTTTAAAACACCACATCTGCAATCGCAACTACACTGCACATAGTTGGTGCCAGGCGTTGAGGCCTCGACATTATCGCCAACCGTGCAAACATGTGTTGAAGATGGTGACAGTGAGGTACTCATGATATAGGGAAAAGACTGACTAAAGCCCTTCCAAAAGGTTGTTAAAGAGCCTTTTATATGTACATTTATGCCATCACGTTCATCATGATTTTGGCTAGCTTCCAATAGATCATGATGGTTTACAGAAATAGAAACAAATTCGCCCAGCCACACCAAGTCTGAGGGTTACACGGATCTCGATTAAACCAACGATGGCCTAGAGATGGCAGAGGGCATACTAAAATCTCTTGAGCTTAGGGCATTAAATATTGCGGCAGATATAAGCTTGGCGGCTCCGCAGGTGGCGTGCAAGAGTAGTGGCTCGAGATTGTAATTTGATGAACTAGAGATACATGTAGAGTTGTATGTTAATTAACTAACTAACATATGAAGTGGGTCCCACCTAGCGGTGATATGTCGCACTTGGCTCGCGATTCTATGTTATTCCGGTACAACCGTAATATTCGTATCTCAGAAGTTGAGACTAAATCAAGCTAGAATTAAAGTTTTCGCCACAGCTGGCATGATCGAGCTTGGTGGTAGCGCGGCCCATCATGGGAGATAATTTGGGATAGTTACCCCTAGATTTAATTTGGGACCGGGTACCAAACGGAGTAGCTTAGTAATGGCCTCAAGGCAGGCTCCCAGGGGAGGGTATGTCTAAGAAATTTCCAATGCCTCCAGAGTCGTCTGAGCTCCCATGCAAAAGTCACCAGTGCTAACCAAGAACTCAGTATTGTGTGTTATTGCAAAAATGACATAAAACCCCAAAATATGGACCATTGATGACATGGGACCATGAAACTACGCATGGAATGACACTAATTGTGTCTCCTATCAAACAATAATAACACACGACAACAAAATACACATGAATGTAGTTAATAGCCAAACCATAAAATATGAATTCGGCGACGACAAAATGACACGTCAATAATGGTTAATAGCCATAGCATAAAATAATGACAGGCGGAAACGAATGGAGACGTAAAATGATGGGTAATACCCGTCTTATAGCATGAATTAACAATGTGCAACGAAGAAACATCACATGAACGACAAGTAATAGCAGTCCTGTAGCACGAAATAACAACGCGGGACAAAATTTGTCGTTAAAGGATGAGTAAATAGACATATCGGGTAAATGAAACAACAACGCTCCACCTAGAAATGACAAATGAAATAATGTGTAGTACCCATCACCTAGCAGCCAGGCAGCGCGCTCATCGCGAAGGCAACATCTCTGAAGGAGGGTAAGGAGGGAACTTAGGGTTGAGGGTTGGGGAGTATAGCATCGCTGGGTAAGAAACATACCTATGAGCCCTAGAGGGCTACAGGTGGAGATCAAAATTGCGGTGGGGTGTTACGAGCAAGGCAAGCCGGCCGGGTTCAAACACTAGGTGCTGGTGGCGAGGCAAGCGATTAGGCCAGTGGTTGTAAGCAGATCGTGGTGGCATTGAATATAATTGAGCTAACTTATCGGAAAAATGATGGCTCACGAGTCCGTGTCCGGTTGACACCCAGATAGCCATCCTGATATATATATGCTTGCTTGGTCTCGAACTTGTCTTATATGTTATGAACTTCAATTTCGTCGTGCACCGAACAAACATGTGATCATATATTTGATTTTATTGCTGAGCTAGAATTCCACTACTTTAGCAATGTGCGACCATGTCGTATTAATTTTTTTATCGTACAGTCTATTTGATGAAAATTCCTTGGTGGGCTTTGACATATTGTATGCATAAGCTGTGAACTATTCTCTTCATTCCGAACATATTGACACATATTTAGACAAGGTTGCATAGTAATCGAAGTCCGCGTAGGCGAGCTACTCCCCTAAAAACCCTAGAAGCCGCCACACCTCCGCCTCCACCATAGATCGGTTCCCCCTCCAAAGAGACTTGTCAGCATAGCCTCATTAGACGTCGTGGTGGAGCCCAATGAAGCGGCCGCCGGGCGATCTGACAGCCAAGGCGGAGGAGGTCGAACACCGGTATCCCCTGCCCAGGGGAGAGGGCACCTCCCTTCATGGGTGCGGTCGTCGTTGTGGTGGCAGGAGACCCATCACTGGTGCCGCCACCACAAACCCTAGACCACAAAAGCAATGCGGTCCTGCCTTCTCACCGGCGAGGTTGCGTCGACGGCCCAATCTGTTCCACAAGGATGAAAAGCTCGATTAAATGGATTTCTAAAAAAAAGCGATGAGAACTTTGTTATCAGATTATTGTTAGAAAAAACTAGAAGTAAAAGCGATGAGCACTTCGGGTGGAAGAAGTCCCACTTTCACGCTGAGTTTCATGATTTTATTTCTTCAAACACTTCATATTTTATTTTTATACGACCATTTTTTATTAACGCAAGAGATGATTATTTACATTTCTTAGGAAATAAGGCCATACAATTAAATTTAATTAAATCCCCATTAAATGGATGCAAAGGCACACCGACCACATGAAATAACAAACCTTAAGTTTCAACGAAACCATAAAATGGCAACTACTCTTAGTATAATAATGTATTGCATACTACCTCCATTTCACAATACTCTACATACTAGCAATTTTAAGACAAATTAGCATGTTCTTTAATAGTAGTACTCCCTCCGTTACGGTTTAATAGGCGTATCTCAAGTTTCGCTGCGATTTAGGCAATAATCTATTGGACCACGATTACAGCGTTACGTGCGATTTTTGTGGAGTCGCTTAATTGTAGCCACGCCTAACATATCAGTTTTTCTCTCTCTAATAAATTCTCTGGCCAATAACCGAACAGTCCTTCCGCATGCATTGGTGATGCGGCAGATGCATGCATAAAAAACATTAGCGTTCACACATCTAAACGGGAAACGGAAGGAGAGTAAAAGGCCCCTGATTAATTCAGCAATAAAGGAGATATGCCTCAAATCCTTCCGATTCTGAAAAATCTCAGTTTTGGAGATACGCCTATTAAACCGTAATGGAGGGAGTACTAAAGTCTGTATACATCCAATCCATGTCACATAACATTAATGACACCCAATAGTAAAAGGGAGAGATTCCTTAGGCTTTAGATGTCGCTCATTAGTGAGGAGACAATCAGTGTTTAGAAACTAGAGTATAGAATAATATGGAACAAAATACTTGTCTAGAACGTAGATTATTATTGAACGGAGGGAGTATATAGCAATTAATAATGCGAACATTGTAACAACAAAGATGGCCGGAATGAAATGGTGGGGGCCGACGTTGATAACGACTAGTCTAGAAGAGACGATCATGATTTGGGTGAAGATACATGCAGGTACGCTAAGATTTTTATGATGCGTCCAACAATATTGATATTGTATCACATATGTTGATTTTTTTTAACTTTCTGAAAGTTGGATAGTTTGACTTCTGAGTTTCTTATGCACCTTACTTTTGGAAATGAAGGTAGTACATTAGTACTCAGAATCGAATATGTGATACTGCATCCATCGCGGATCGTCAGCTAGCTGGACTCAATATTTGGCTTATCACAATCCTTTTTTATTTCTAATTACTATTGGAGTGCTACACTCTTGTAAAAAAAAGTTGATATTTTATGTGAAGAAACCTTCAATATTACTCCATGTTCCGTGCATGCACTTAATTTTTTTCCCGACGGATGGGGGTTACCTTTTAAAATTATTTTTTGTTTCAAAACTTCCAGCAATTTTTATTTGGTGTTTCCCTTTTTTTCGTTATAATGACGTTTTCTTAATCCATGAGTTCATCTTGTTTGATTTTTATTTCTTCAAATTGGAATGAAAAAATGAATATCATAATTTATTTTATGAATATTCTGTATCCGTCAAATCAATGCATGCAAGTGCTATTCGTTTTCTTCATGCTACATGGGCCATGACAAATAATAGATGAAAATATTGAAGGTTTATATTTATTTTCTCGATGTGTAAGGAGAGAATAACTATTATTTGATCATAAGAGATCAATCTATTATTTCTTTTGTAGTCCACAACCACTAGGAAACCAGGCCAGTACAAGAAGGTTTCTTTCCTCTACAGCCTCCTCTATGGAAAATCACCTAAATTGTGTGTACTCTTATTTTAGTTTTGATCATATCTGGGATAGCCATATCCATATCGGAAAAATATGATATTTAACATGACATAAAGTCCCAATTGAAGTTATATAAATCGCACCATTCCAATAGCCGCGGATGTTCCGCCTCCTCTCACAAACTTAGCCACGGCCTCTAGCTCAACCTCGTCTATACATCGCTTCCCTCTCCTCTGGTCGGCCTCACCGACTTTAGGAGAAGTGGGGAACCCGATATATGAGTGGATTTTTTCCGATAGTAGTGTTTTTAATACATTATATTTGGATTTTGGTACGCATGTTCTTTGCCGTCGGCGTCGATGGAGATGGAATTGTCTATGATAAGTAATCTGCAGAACTTTGTTCGATGAAAATATTTCCTTCCCGTCGTTAATGGTGGTGGTGGAAGATTAAATTCTTCTAGATATGGTCCACCAGATCTTGCTTCGTCGGATTATGGATTCTTTCTTGTTGTTTCCATGAGGATATATTTCCGCGCAATATTTGTCCCGATTTCTGTGTCCTCGACAATGGTGATTAGTTCTCTCAGCTTCCCGACGATGTCGACTGGGGCTGTTTGGTTGTTATTCCATAAAATATTGGCGTTGAAACTAATGTCGATGTTGTTGAAAACTTTAATGATTGCGTGCATGCATAGATCCTTAGCACTATGGCTTGATATTGTGGTAGAACCCCCAGTGGTATTTACTGGTGTGTGTTTTGGCACCTAAAGCTTTTTCCTATGGCCGCCTTCAGAAAAAGAATAACATTGTGTTATGAAAGAAGGAAGAGTTTGAAGATCTTGAAGATTTTCTTTTTTTTTAGACTTTATTTTATAATCGTTGTAGACATCTCATGTGTTTCGACCACATATATGTGCTACTATAAATATATGGTAGGTGTTAGCTATTTCTTAGCATAAATAATAACGCAGTCATAAAATTCCACATCAAATGATAGGTAATGGCCCTAAAAACGCGGCGACAAAACGACACATGAAACAATAGATGCCTAGGTACTCAATTATTTCACCATTAATGTATTTATCCTTGAGAGTTGCATACGAGCGTCGTTCGAGGTGATTCTTTTAGGAGCCAGAGAGCTTTTCAGGAGTTCGGATGAAAAACTCAAGCCTTGGTGTGTGGCGCATCGATGTGGGAATAGCAAAGATAAGGGGAATTGATAAATGATGTGGTTTGCGCGAAAAGAAGTACTTTTAGAAAACAAATTCATATGGTCATGTTTTATTTTTGTATGACCATTTTTATTCACATGAGAGATGATTATTTACATTTCTTAGGAAATAAGGCCATACAACTAAATTTCATTAAATCCCCATTAATGGAAGCAAAGGCACACCGACCACATGAAATCACAAACTGTTTAATTTTAATGAAACCATAAAATAGCAACTACTTTTAGTATAGTAATGTATTGCGTATATAATAATTAATAATGTGAACATTGTAACAACAAAGATGAACGAAAGGCAATGGTGGGGGCCGATAGTGATAACGAAGAGTCTAGAAGAGACGATCGTGATTTGGGCGAGAATACCTGCAGGGACACTAAGGTTTTCTCGAAGACATATAACATGTACACCCTCCATTCCCGAAAACTGGGTCTATAACCTTTTTCGGTAGTCAAACAATGTAATATGACAATTTTGATAGACAAAATTATTTATACCTATTATAATATTGATATATCATACGAAACTACATTTTATGAAGCATCCAACGATATTGATATTATATCGCACATCTTTTTTTTTTCTATTAACTTCGTGAAAGTTTGGATAGTTTGACTTGAATTTCTTATGCATCTTATTTTTTAAAATGAAGGTTGTCCATTAGTAATCAAAATTGAATGTGTGATACTGCCTCCAAATCAGATCGTCTGCTAGCTAGACCCAGTGTTTGGCTTATCACAATCATTTTCTATTTCTAGTTACTATTGGAGTGCTACATTGGTATAAAACTAGATATTTTATGGTAATAAATAATGCACCTTAAATATTACTCCATGTATGCATGCACTTAAATCTTTTCCCAACGGATGGAGTTTGCTTTTTAAAATTATTTTTTGTGTCAAAACTTCCTGCCATTTTTATTCGAAGAAGTAAACCAACTTAAGAGATGATTATTTTCATATTTTATATATTTCTATTTGGCGTTTTATTTGTTTTGTTTTTAATGACGTTTCCTTAATCCATGAGTTCATCTCGTTTGAGTTTTATTTCTTCAAATTCGAATTGAAAAATAAAAATCATAATTTATTATATGACTATTCTATAGGAGTATCCGCCAAATCAATGCATGCAAGTGCTATTCATTTTGGTCATGCTACGTGGGGCCATCGATAAAGGAAGATCTGAAAGTACATGAAAAATAATAGATGAAAAAAATTGAAGGTTTATATTTATTTTCTCGCTGCATAAGGAGAGAATAAGTATTATGTAATCATAAGAGATCAAATCGGTTGTTTCTTTGGTAGTCCACAACCACTAGGAAACCGAGCTAGTAAAAGAGGGTTTATTTCCTCTAGAGCCTCCTCCATGTAAAATCATCTAAATTGTTTACACTCTTATTTTAGTTTTGATCATACTTGGGATAGCCATATCCATATAGAAAAATGTGACATTTCATATGACATAAATTCCCAGTTGAAGTTATATAAATCACAACACTCCAATAGCCGCGAATGTTTCGCCTCCGCTCACAAACCTAGCAACTGCATCTAGCTCCGCCTGCTCTATACATCGTTTTCCCCTCTTATGGTCGGCTTCGCCGACTTGAGGACGGGCGGGGAACCCGATATATGAGTGGATTTTTCAATAAGTAGTGCTTTTAATACATTAGATTAGGATTTTGGTACCCGTGTTCTTTGCCCTCCACATCGATGAAGATGTCATTGTCTATGATAAGTGATATGTGGAAATTTGTTCGATGAAGAGTTCTCCTTCCCGCCGTTAATGGTGGTATTGGAAGATTAAATTTCTCTAGATATGGTCCATCCGATCTTGATTCGCCAGATCAATTATGATTTCTTTCTCATGGTTTTCGCGAGCATATATTTCCTCGCAATATTTGTCCCGACTCTATGTCCTCGACAATGGTGATTACTTCTCTCGGCTTCCCGATGACGTTGACTAGGCTGTTTGGTTGTCATTCCCTGAAATATTGGTGTTGGTACTATTGCCGATGTTGTTGAAAACTTTAATGGTTGCGTGCATGCACGTAGCCTTATCACTGCAGCTTAATATTATGGGAGAACCCCCGTAGGTATTTACTGATGTGTGTTTTGGCATCTAAAGCTTTTTTCTACGGCCACCTTTAGAAAAAAAAAGAATAATATTATGTTATGAAAGAAGGAAGAGTTTGAAGATCTCGAAGATTTTCTAGTTTTTGTAGACTTTATTTTGTAATCGTTGTAGACAGTTCATGTGTGTATACCAGGTATTATGCGCTACTATCGCCGCCAACTACTCACACTCCTTCGCCGATTCATGGCAGCTAGTGTCACACATAAATCTTGCCAAGCGGCATGCCACCACCCACACATCGGTCCCATTGTCCCCGGTTGCCAGCTAGCTTGTTTGAGATCTTGTCCATCGATCTCTGCCCACCGAGAAATTCGCCCGATAATGCGTGGGGCTCGAGATAATACATTGTCCAACGTGCTTCCTTTTGTACCGCGGTAAAGTCAAGGAGCTTATTCATAGCATCATAAGAAAAGAAGTTAATGGAAACGAATAAAAATTAAAAGAAATAAAATAAAAGGTAACACATGCATGCACGCGCTATCCGCTATCTGGCTATTCGACATGAATATGCATGCATGAAAAGGTAAACACATACCTAGCTACGAGGTGACGAACAATATGGTGATGCTCAATCAAATCGTGATTTGCAGGTAGAGAAAAGAAATCAAAACCTCAAGTTACTATCTTACCTTACAACTCTTCTTTTAGGCTTACGTGATATTATTTCAAATCCGTTAATATTCAATCCAATTGTAACATCCTTTTGTAATACTCTAGATCAAAACTTCTAATTTGTAAACTTGTATTTCTTTTTAACTAAACTTTAGTCTCGTCTGATCAAAGTCCGAACTTTAGCATATGTCATGTTAATATTTATAAAAAAAATATTCTTTCGGTTTTAAGTAACCTCCCGGTACACGGTCATAGATAGGTGTTGTGGGAAATTACTGTTTTGACTACAGGAATATATCTCGAGGGGGCTATAGCATACCATCTCGATTTTGGTGTTTTCCCAGCCTTTTTTGAACTCTAACGAACCATTTTCGGTCTCAAAATGATTTCCTTAACCATATTCAAACGGTTTTGTTAGGTGTATTCCTGCCTGCTATCAGTAGCTATAACACATTGTCTTTGTTTTGATGGTTTCCCTTATATTTTCATATGTCATTTTGTCATTGTGCTATGCTCTATGATACCTACATGTCCGAACATTTCACCATCAATATTTTTATTTTGCGAGTGATAACTTCTGCATGCGAGCTCTAATTGGGGCATTGGAAAGTTGTCGGGAAGTTAGGGTTTTCGGACTTGTACGTTTTACGATCTGGATGTTTCACCATACGTCAGACACGCATGGAAAAATCATGTCCCAAAAAGATGTTTTCTAGGCCTCGCTGGTGCCCACGAGTTTGGTAAGACATAAATTGATCATAATTCACTGAAATTGTCGAGAGTTTTTAGGTTCCTTATTCAATTGTAAGAGATAGTTAGTACCTTTGTTAGATCTGCCATTTCATTGCCATGGGCTATTATTGTATGCATTACCTATTATTTCATGAGACGTCTTGTTGGTGTTATTGTTTTATGCTTGAAATGGTAGCATAAGAACCATCATTTCATGTGATCTATCCTCATTTTTTTATTGGGGACCGTAATTATGCCCGAAGATATCTACTGCGCATCATTCCATGTGTTATTTACCCATCATGTGTCCATATTTAATGATAGGAGATTTCTGCTACATATGATTTAATGTGTCGTCTCGTTTTCCCTCATTATTATTTCATGCATGAATCATATCCATTATCGACCATTTCATGTGACATCTCAGAGGTATTATTGCACACCATTTGATCGCCCAGAGAGGATTCTCACTACCGATGATCAAAGGGAAACGGTTGCAAAGATGCCCATATGCATGGTGGGTTCCCCTATTAACGGGGCTATAACACATTTTATTTGTTTGGAGTTTTCCTCCCATTTTCGTGCGTTTTATCCTCGGCATGAAGACTGGCTTGCCTAACTAGGCATCCGATCAATCCGATGCCAAAATGTCCATTTGGGCCCTCGAACAAGGGCCTGCAAGTTTGATAAAACAAAATTAAAGGACACAAAATGTGATAGGAAGGTGCTCGAAGCTGATAGAGTACTCGTGTGTGACTAAGATAGTTATTACCCGTTATTTCATGTGTCATCGCATTGTCGTGTGTTAATTTTTGTATGCTATCCGTTCCACAAAAGAAGGTGTATTCTGTTTGCTTTGACCGATGCTTTGACTATTTATATATAATTTGTTGACATATAATTTATATGATTGTACTTCTATTCAAAACTACTTCACTATGATTATGAGTTTTATCACATGTGTCATATTTTAAATACGTAATCCTTGGTCAAAGGCTCGGTCAAACAAAGCGAAATACGCCTTATTTTTTGTGTTTTCCCGACCTTTTTGTTGGACTCTAACAGACTATTTTTGGTCCCAAAATGATTTCCTTAACCATATGCACACGGTTTTGTTACGTGTTTTCCTGCCTGCTACGAGGAGCTATAACACATTGTCTTTGTTTTGATGGTTTCCCTTATATTTTCATATGTCATCTGTCATTGTGCATGTGCTTTATGATACCTACGTGTCCGAACATTTTACCATCAATATTTTTATTTTGTGAGTGATACCTTCTGCATGCGAGCTCTAATTGGGGCGTTGGAAAGTTGTAGGAAAATTAGGGTTTTCGGACTTGTACGTTTTACGATGTTTCATCATACGTCAGACACACATGGAAAAATCATGTCCCATAAGAAGTTTTCTAGGTCCAGAGAGGTGCCCACGAGTTTGGTAAGACATAAATTGATCATAATTCACTCAAATTCTCGAGAGTTTTTAGGTTACTTATTTAACTGTAAGAGATAGTTAGTACTCCCTCTGTTTTTATATACAAGGCCACAAACTTACATTACAGATACCAAGGTAAACAATTAAAATAATTAATGCATGGCAAAGCCAACTTGTTTAGCCTCATTTACCGGGCTAATAAATGAGTGCATGCATCTCTTTTTACTCTATAGGCTGCATGTATGCATGCATGCTTTGTGATTGGGTTGGGTAATTAATGTCGTCATTTACATGAGAAAAACTACATTAACTTTGCATCGGTTAGTGTTCGTGGCCTTATAAAGAAACAAAATTGTATATTTGATAGTGGCCTTATATATAAAGACGGAGGGAGTACCCTCGTTAGATCCCTCTTCCTAGGTACATGCAAAATAAGAGACGAAAAGATCAAAGGTTTATATTTATTTTCTCACAACATGAGGAGACAATCAAGTATATTGTAATTATAATATATCAAATGGATTATTTCTTTGGTAGCCCACAACCACTACAAATCAGGAGAATAAAATAAGGTTTATTTCCTCTGCGACCTCCTCTATGAAAAATCACATAAATTGTTTGTACTCTTATTTTAGTTTTGATCATTTCTTCTATATCCGTATATATCAGAAAAATGTGACATTTCATATGACATAAAGTACCAATTGAAGTTGTTGTGGAGCTAACTAGTACGGCCTTGAGCACTAGCAACATCACAATACCCTGCTAGAGGAAAAGTGAAATCATATTGATGAGTGATTGTCCTCACTCTTAGAGATGATGATGTCCATAACCGGCATATAAAAAAGTATGGTCGCGGAGAAAACGTTGGGATTCAAGGTTCAAACGGGTAATAATTGAATAGAATGGAGAATTTGGAGGCCGAGGACGTGCCTAGTAGGGTTTTAATATCGATAACCTAGCATAAAATACACGCGTCGGTCGAAAAATTACGCATGAAATGATGGGTGTATATTATCTCCCAGCACAAAACACTAACACGAGTCACCGAAATGCCACATGAAATGATAGGTTGGAAATGTTTCTAACATAAAATAAAGGATCCTTATAACGCTAGATGACGACATAACAAATCAAATGATAGGTGACAACTATTTCTTAGTATAAAATAATAATGTGGTCTTAAAATTCCACATCAAATGATAGGAAATTGTCCTAAAAAGGCGCTACAATAAAACGATACATGAAATGATAGATACTATAAAGTTAGGCTGAGTGAGCTTGATCATCATGGTTCACCATGTGTTAGGCATATATAGTTAGTTGTAGCCATGCATGAAGTTCTATCTTAGTTTTAAGTTAGTTTTGATCAACTTTTATTTTCTCGGTCTCGCTAGCCTTGTTCAATGATCTAGGCAACCTTTTTTATGGACGGCCTTTATTGGCGTACACTCCATACGATTTTACGACCTCTTCATTATTTCTCTATAAATTATATTATATCTGCTTTAATATAATTAATATGTCTATATGGCAAATAAGTGTATGGTCTATTATTTTAATTTTCATAAGCATTTTTCCTATCGATAACATTTCATGTCGGTATTAATCCTTTTTATTCATGACAAAATCCCTAGGTTGTGTGCCGCAATGAATATGTCAGTTAATGGAATTAAGAGCATCTCTATAATAGGGCACAAAACATCTTGAAGTAAAATATACACCACCAAACAAGTTTTTTAGGGAACCAGACATATTCATCTCTTACAGCTGACCTTAAATAGGAATAATACTTCTCGACAAACCTCCGACCTTGGCGATTGCTGCCGTCCCCAACGCTCCATCCCGGCCCTCCACCTCTCCAATCTGCCCCCACCCCCGGGCACATCTGCGACCACGCCATGCCGTCGACAATGACCGACGTAGCCGTCGCTTGGCTAGGTCGCGCTGGTGGAGGCGGCTATCAATAGAGTCTTCATTGACCCAAAACATCTATAATTTGACGCCGACGAGTAGAGAAGGGCAGCGGCGGGGTGATTGCTACTTTCCCTAAATCGAGAGCTCCGGCGGCCGTCGGGAGAGGCTTGAGTGGCAACAGAGTCGCACCGATGCCCTGGGAGGACGGGGTGGAGGTGGTGGAAGGGCGGTGCATCAGGCCACGATGGTGGTGGTGGCTTACGATTGCACACAGAAAGGTTCTGCACGGCGGTTGGAGACCCTCGCGGGGGAATTTGCATTTTATATCATGACCCCAAGTGATCTATATTTAGATCACTAGTGATCTATTTTACATCACGCTGCAAAAAAAGTTGGGCCAAAATATTGATCAAGGGCAGCTGTTGGAGGGATGTTTTTAACTTTTTTTTACATAAACAATCAGTTAATTCCTATTTTACATCACCTATTTGGAGATGCTTTACATAAGCATGATTCATAGAGAAGGAAAATTGCGTCGCTCCCTAGACGATGCTTTGGGTGAATCGGAGCGTCACGGCTAGCATCCGTCCCATGTCGCCTCTTATCGCCCCTGCACGAAAGATGGCATGCCTTGTCTTTGAAGGTGTGTTTGTGTGAGCCTTTGTTGGCGTCGGGTAGTCGTACATGGAGGGAGTCTCCCCCATGAGGCATGAGATGGAGAACTAAAAATATGCTGGGTTCACCACATGCTTTCTCTTTTGGCTGGTTTTTGCGGCGATGGCGTGGTCGGTGTGGACAACCCGTAATAAGATGGTGATTGAGAAGATCTTCTTGAGACGGGCCTCTGACTCAGTGTTTAAATTATTGGCCTTTTTGCAGCAGTGGCACCCGTTGCATGGGCAACGGGATAGGGCGCGGCTGGACGACTCCATCGTCAAACTTCTCGTAGCCGCGCGTCGCCTCTCTGCTTCGGCTCCGCCCTGAGTCGCCGCTCTGGGTCGGGGCGTCCTCTCTACCCACACCCCCCCCTCGCCCCTTCTCTAGCGTCTATGTGTGTTGTTTGCTTTTCTTTTCTTTGGGTTGTGTTGTGTTGTGGCCCCGGCATTGTGGGTGCGTTGTATTGATGACTTTGTAAACTCTTGTGGCCGGTTGTTTTATTTATAAAGCGGGACGAAAGGCTATTTCGAGAACCACAGGCTTTCTCGGGGAAGTCCACAGACACATACACTCATCGTCCGGGTTCCGATTAGTAGCGCATGGGAAACGATAAGAACCACATGGCCACTATCTATGTGTAGGCGAAGCAATGATGGCGTGGAATTGTGAGGCTCCAAGCCAAGTAGGCGGCGCAGTGCCGATGCTTGCGGTCGGAGATAAGTTGGCATTGCAGATGAGACGTCGATGGCGGAATCAACAATTAACGTTCCACAAATTGCAGAGTCCGGTGTGACGATATTTATGTAGCTATGTTCGTAATAGCTAGTGCAATTTTTTTCAGCGTTTATGAAGAAAAGAGCAGCACGTTCGCGTGTGCATGCAGCATGTACGGGCTCAATAATTTATTTTGAGTAGCCTCTAAGTTTTACTAGCCCGGGAAACATAATTTAGTCCGGTAATTTGGGGGACCTGTTAATTTGGGCCGGAAATTCAGCGCAGAAATTTGGCCCATAATTTTCCTTCGGGCTAGGCGAGAATTTTGGGCGCTATTTGGCGCACCCCATCCGTCGACGACGCCTCATCTCTCGCGCCTTTTGCTCTCCTCCTTACCTCGATCCCCTTTGCTCCAGCCCCCCTCGCCGTTGATTCCGGCCGGATCCTGCGTCTCCTCACCCCGGCGACCACCAACGTGAAACCAGCTCCTCATCCTCTACAAATTACATGCCTCGGAAACGTGGATTCGCCGCCCCACTAGAAACCGCGGTGAAGATCGGATCTTTGGCATCCATGGCGACGGCGTCGGAGCGGCTGCAGTGGGTGGTGATGCGGCACGTCTACAGCCCAGACCGAGAAGAGGCGATGTAGCCTGCAAGCAAGCCGCAGCCCTCACCGCCGCCGGCGTCGTCATGCCTGGAACGTCGGCAAGCGCGGGCCGGGTGCTGCGGATGGCGCCAGCTCCAGCCGGTCCTCCACCTCGCGCCCCAACTCCGGGCTGTCCTCCACCGCCACCTTGCTGGCCTGTAGCAACGGCAGCACGGGCGGTTAGCTGTGCGGCGGGTGGCGACCATGTACAGCAGCGCTCTAGGCGTCGACCACCGAGGCTCCTAGATGCTGCTGCTGCTGCTCCACGTCTCCTTCCATCTGGTTCTTCCACTTGGGAGGGAACTCCTCCTTCTCCATTTTGCTAGAGTAATTCTAGCGCTAGGTGATTCCTTATCCTGCTCCATTTTGCCCTGGTCTGCTCTTTATTCCCCTGCTGTTTCCAATTGCGTGCAGTATATGCGCGCGCCGACTAATTGTTGTATTTTCATCCATGCCGCTCACCAGTATTGTATCCCTTGTTGAATGGCCTCCTGGTTATGAGACCATCGAATTGGTTCTTATCATCCTGTGTCTATCTTAGATAACGATCTGTCTAAGTTTTTAGTTGTAAATGTTTGTCGGTAAGTGCTACATCCAACTGCTACCTGTCAATCTTGCGAGCCTGATAAAACAAAACCTAGAAATTTTGTATCTGAATTTTTTTAATAAAATGATGCATCAGTTTGTTAGTGGGAATTAAATTCCCTGCTTATTCTTCTCCACCTGTTTATTTATGTCTCACCTTTTCTTTTTGTTTACAGGTTTGGACTGGACTGGGGTCTAAAACGTATCTGTACACTGTGAACCTCCATGCTACATTCAGCATGAATGGATTACTCCGGTTTGATTGAGCGGCAGGAGCTGCACGGGTTTCTGGCCAGCGGCGACCACCGACCATGCATGTACAGCGGCACTCTTGCTGGCTTCGACGACCTAGGATGCTAGATGCTGCTGCTGCTGCTGCTGCTCCTCCTCTATGTATTTGTCCACTTGGTTCTTCCACTGGGAGGTATATTGTTCGTCTCTAGGTCTATTTCTTGCCTTGCCCTGCTGCGCGTGATCTGCTAATTGGCTGTTCTCTGAATTGCAACATCCGACTATACCATTCAGAATATCTATTCAGTTGATGCACTTTATTTGCTACTCCGTATTACATTTTGTTGCGCTGACTAGCAGCTACCCTTCCGGGCATTGTTTCAGGCACCTCTCTTAATTGGTTGTGATGTCAGAAATATGACTTCAGAAACAATTGAAATATTGAGCAACAAAGAAGTAATTCAAGTAAACCAAGGTATAGCTCAGGATCTTGTCTTTGTCTCTCTATAGCATGTCATCATATCAAAACTTCGAAGCAAGCAGTATTTTTCTTTTGCCATCACTTTGTTCTCTTGAAGTTCACGCATGACAAAGAAAGTGACCTTTCTCGGCGCGCAAAATTTCCATGTATGTTGTCATCTTAACTGTTCTTAGAAGGCATTTTGCACCAACTCATGTAGCATTTAGGTGTTCTAAGATCCAAGGGAGGTCCTGAAACTTAAGGTGAGTTACATACTTTTCATTGCTATAAGAGGTGGAATTATTCACCTCTTATCCCCCTGAAATGAAGATGCCTGTAGAGACATAGCTTGTCATACCGATATTATTAGGTTCCATATAAACGACTATGAAATAATTTCCTCCTTTTTTTAAGGTAGCATTTAGGCGTTCTAAGATCCAAGGGAGGTCCTGAAACTTAATAATTAAAACACCATATAGGTTTCAGTTACATCCCAAGCTAATCTGGGAGAATAGAAACATTGTGACCACATAGCTTCTTCCGAGCCTCCAAAGTTGGAAGCACGCATGAGCATATATTGCAGTACCTTAATACCGCCGTACTCATACAGTCCTAATATCTTGTTAATGGTGTCTGTATTGCACCACCTGCTAAATTTGCATTTTCTCCAGCATGAAACACTATCTGCGAACATCGTGGGAACTTTCGGAGCCCAAGTCGATGTGCACGACTGCAGTATGTACATTTTTACTCCTGCTGCCGGCTTTTCTGCAATCTGATAAGAGAAAAGGTAAAGCCACACGGTCACGGTGTATCAGCATGTTTTGGGCTAAACTCCTTCAATCATCCAGCAGACTAGCACTACCTGCCTGATGGTAATGCATTGTATATATATCAGCGTGTTCTGGAAATAAACTCATCAATTATATATCCAACATGTTGTGGAAAATGTTTTGCATCTCTTTGGTAAGGTTCATGCCAATGGGCTATGACCAACAATCAATTATTAATTTATTGAAGGGAAACATAGAGCTATCAAATTATTTCTCATTGCACCTGCAGTTGTAGATCCTGCGGTCCTAGATTTACCAGTTTTGCTCCTTAATTAGATTAGAATCTACCACAGGGTTAGCCAGCTGGTACACACGAAAGCTGGAGGCTGTCTCCGACAGGTTCTTCCTCCGGAACGACTCAGCTCTCCATCTGGGCAGCTTGTGGCGTAGGTGGTCCGGCCAGAACTGGGTTCCGTCCTCTATGTGCATCTCCTGGAGCACCATGGCGTTCTCCACCAGGAACTTGGCGAGCTGCACCTCGAGGCAGTTGACCTCCTTGGACTTGAACTGTAGCGTTACCTTCCGCAGGCAGACGAACGAGCAGTTGTTGGTCAATGCGGCCGGGATCTGTGAGACCTCGCCGAGCTCCAGGGCGCTGCGATGCGCAGCGGACATGGAAGCTAGCCTCTCGAAGCGGTCCATGGATTCGGCGAAGGGGCCACCGACCGGACCCTTTGTCTTCTTCTCATAGTGGTAGTCGTACTTCATGTCTAACTTGAGATGGAGCTCGGACATTGCTGGGCAGGAGCGGAGCAGCCCCACCAAGGCCTCGGCCGTTTTGCTATTCCTGTACTCATATTGTCCGTCCAGTTCAAGGAGCTCGAGGTTGGGGAAGTTGACCCCGTCAGTGACGATGTCACCGACGCTGATGAGGCGCATCTTGAGGACCCTGGTGCTGGAGAAGCTCGTGAGGTCGCGTGGCGCGGGCATGATGTAGCCGCGCTTGTGGCAGGTGTCGTCGAGGTCGACTCGTTCGAGCCCGGGCGCAGGCGACGTGAGCGAGAGCCTGACAGGGTGTCCCTGGTATAGGAAGGTGCGCAGGCTTGGCATGTCGAGTTGGATGCCGATTTCGGTGGACGTACTGAGCTCCTTCTCGCTGATATAGGTCCTGAGCACCAAGGCGGTGACCGTCGGGCAGCGGAGGCAGAGGGGCAGCCCGAAGCAGTCCGTCCTTTGGAAGAAGCTGGACTTTTCGGCGGAACGCTGCAGCGGCTTGTAGTTGACGTCCGCCAGCTCCAGGCCGGTGAGAGCCGGCGCGGCGTCGAGCAGCACCTGGAGGTACCCCTCGAGGAGGGTGCAGTCGTGCAGCGTCAGATCCGCGAGGCGCGGGAAAGCCAGGCGTGATCCTGTAGAGGCGGGCGGCTCGAGGTAGCAGTGGTGGAGCTCGAGCACCCGGAGCGTGGCGGCGCACGGCAGCGAAGCCAGCGGCAGGGAGTAGTATCTGTCATAGTGGGAGTGCTCGCAGGTGACGACGAGCTGTTTAAGCCGGGACGCGGCGGGGTCGGTGAGGAGGCCGGCGACCCTTGCGTCGTCTTGGGGTTCCCTATTGTGGTACCCGGTGTCTTTGCGGCGGTAGGCGCCTAGCTGCAGGAAGAGTGTGAGCCTGTCGAGGCGTGTGTTGCCGTCGCCGCGGCGACCTCGGAATAGAGCCAAAGGAAAGGTCAGGCCACATGACTCTCCTTTGTCTTGGCCAGTCTTTTACAAAACGGTTACCTCCATTTTTAGTGCTATTTTTTTCTTTTCCAATCGTGTCATAATCTCAGGTATCCTCCGATGCGTGATGCTCTCAATTCAACTGGCCGCGAGATATTCTACTCTCTGTGTGAATGGTATGCCAGTCTATTCGTGGGAAATCAGTAGCAGTTCTACGTCATGCTCAACCCCCAACCTTGTTGAACTTAAATATGTGCTCTCTCTTAGGGGCCAAGACGATCCAGCTTTATGGGCTGGAAAAGTTGGAAACAGTTGGCGTACAACAGATGATATAGAGGATACGTGGAAAAGGTAATTCATTTTTTTCCTGAAACAAAAGCATATAATAGCCTGCTAATATGCTGTGAAATTGACTTGTCTGTTTTATGTTTAAAACTAGCATGACTGACATTGCTGATAAGAATAACAAGTGGGCATCATATGCTGGACCTGGTGGATGGAATGGTAATTATGTTAGTGAAGAGTACAATCTTTCCTCATGTTGCAAGAGACTCTAATATTTTTTTTAGAGAAGAGGCTCTAAAATTAATGCATACACTATTACTCAACCTACTCATTTTTGCCAGACCCAGACATGTTGGAGGTTGGAAACGGTGGCATGAATTTTGCTGAGTACCGTGCACATTTCAGCATCTGGGCACTCATGAAGGTAAGAATTAGCTGAGCGAATCTGTAATCACTAGGATAATGCAGGTAAAACACAAGCTGATCAGTCGATGCACTTTATTTGCTACTCCGTATTACATTTTGTCGCGCTGACTAGCAGCTACACTTCTGGGCATTGTTTCAGGCACCTCTCTTAATTGGTTGTGATGTCAGAAATATGACTTCAGAAACAATTGAAATATTGAGCAACAAAGAAGTAATTCAAGTAAACCAAGGTATAGCTCAAGATCTTGTCTTTGTCTCTCTATAGCATGTAATCATGTCAAAACTTCAAAGCAAGCCGTATTTTCTTTTGCCATCACTTCGTTCTCTTGAAGTTCACGCATGACAAAGAAAGTGACCTTTCTCGGCGCGCAAAATTTCCATGTATTGTTGTCATCTTAACTGTTCTTAGAAGGCATTTTGCACCAACTCATGTAGGTATCTTCATATGGATATTTTTAAACCACTCGATGGATCTCAAGAACTTTCTTATGATTTGTGTTTTATTGACTCGTAAGCATTGAGCTGGCAAGTCAACATTTCTGTATTCCTCTTGTAGACGTTATGTTGTCCTGAAGAAACATCATGCTAACATCTGTTTATTTTATTTTGGGTGTCAACATCCGTTTCACACGTAATTCCTTGTGTTTCTGCCGCTTAGGATTTCTGACATATACTGTTCTGTTCAGACAGTTTCTATATGGCGTTATAGTTACGCAACCCATTGAGTTAAGCATGTTTCTTTTTCTGCAGATTCTCTTGGAGTTCAAGGAAGAAGAATTTTGAGTCAAGGTGGATGCCGTGAGGTGATTTAGCTGCTCCAGATGAAATTACTAAATAATAAATTACCTGTTCATAACGTTACAAGCACCAGTGCATCCGCCTGTGCTAAACTCATAAAAATATATCAAATATTTTGCAGGTGTGGGCTGGACCCCTCTCTGGTAACCGTTTGGCTGTTGCTTTATGGAATCGTTGTTCGGAGACGGTTAATATCACGATGACATTGCCAGAGGTTGGCCTTGATGGTTCATCTGCTTATTCTGTTAGAGACCTGTGGAAGGTGAGTTGCATACTTTTCATTGCTATAAGAGGTGGAATTATTCACCTCTTATCCCTCTGAAATGAAGATGCCTGTAGAGACATAGCTTGTCATACCGATATTATTAGGTTCCATATAAACGACTATGAAATAATTTCCTCCCTTTTTAAGGTAGCATTTAGGTGTGTTCTAAGATCCAAGGGAGGTCCTGAAACTTAATAATTAAAACACTATATAGGGTTCAGTTACATCCCAAGCTAATCTGGGAGAATAGAAACATTGTGACCACATAGCTTCTTCCGAGCCTCCAAAGTTGGAAGCACGCATGAGCATATATTGCAGTACCTTAATACCGCCGTACTCATACAGTCCTAGTATCTTGTTAATGGTGTCTGTATTGCACCACCTGCTAAATTTGCATTTTCTCCAGCATGAAACACTATCTGCGAACATCGTGGGAACTTTCGGAGCCCAAGTCGATGTGCACGACTGCAGTATGTACATTTTTACTCCTGCTGCCGGCTTTTCTGCAATCTGATAAGAGAAAAGGTAAAGCCACACGGTCACGGTGTATCAGCATGTTTTGGGCTAAACTCCTTCAATCATCCAGCAGACTAGCACTACCTGCCTGATGGTAATGCATTGTATATATATCAGCGTGTTCTGGAAATAAACTCATCAATTATATATCCAACATGTTGTGGAAAATGTTTTGCATCTCTTTGGTAAGGTTCATGCCAATGGGCTATGACCAACAATCAATTATTAATTTATTGAAGGGAAACATAGAGCTATCAATTATTTCTCATTGCACCTGCAGTTGTAGATCCTGCGGTCCTAGATTTACCAGGTTTGCTCCTTAATTAGATTAGAATCTACCACAGGGTTAGCCAGCTGGTACACACGAAAGCTGGAGGCTGTCTCCGACAGGTTCTTCCTCCGGAACGACTCAGCTCTCCATCTGGGCAGCTTGTGGCGTAGGTGGTCCGGCCAGAACTGGGTTCCGTCCTCTATGTGCATCTCCTGGAGCACCATGGCGTTCTCCACCAGGAACTTGGCGAGCTGCACCTCGAGGCAGTTGACCTCCTTGGACTTGAACTGCAGCGTTACCTTGCGCAGGCAGACGAACGAGCAGTTGTTGGTCAATGCTGCCGGGATCTGTGAGACCTCCCCGAGCTCCAGGGCGCTGCGATGCGCAGCGGACATGGAAGCTAGCCTCTCGAAGCGGTCCATGGATTCGGCGAAGGGGCCACCGACCGGACCCTTTTTCTTCTTCTCATAGTGGTAGTCGTACTTCATGTCCAACTTGAGATGGAGCTCGGACATTGCCGGGCAGGAGCGGAGCAGCCCCACCAACGCCTCGGCTGTTTTGCTCTTCCTGTACTCATATTGTCCGTCCAGTTCAAGGAGCTGGAGGTTGGGGAAGATGACCCCGTCGGTGACGATGTCCTCGACGCTGATGAGGTGCATCTTGAGGACCCTGGTGCTGGAGAAGCTCGTGAGCTCGCGTGGCGCGGGCATGATGTAGCCGCGCTTGTGGCAGGTGTCGTCGAGGTCGACTCGTTCGAGCCCGGGTGCAGGCGACGTGAGCGAGAGCCTGACAGGGTGTCCCTGGTATAGGAAGGTGCGCAGGCTTGGCATGTCGAGTTGGATGCCGATTTCGGTGGACGTACTGAGCTCCTTCTCGCTGATATAGGTCCTGAGCACCAAGGCGGTGACCGTCGGGCAGCGGAGGCAGAGGGGCAGCCCGAAGCAGTCCGTCCTTTGGAAGAAGCTGGACTTTTCGGCGGAACGCTGCAGCGGCTTGTAGTTGACGTCCGCCAGCTCCAGGCCGGTGAGCGCCGGCGCGGCGTCGAGCAGCACCTGGAGGTACCCCTCGAGGAGGGTGCAGTCGTGCAGCGTCAGATCCGCGAGGCGCGGGAAAGCCAGGCGTGATCCTGTGGAGGCGGGCGGCTCGAGGTAGCAGTGGTGGAGCTCCAGCACCCGGAGCGTGGCGGCGCACGGCAGCGAAGCCAGCGGCAGGGAGTAGTATCTGTCATAGTGGGAGTGCTCGCAGGTGACGACGAGCTGTTTAAGCCGGGACGCGGCGGGGTCGGTGAGGAGGCCGGCGACCCTTGCGTCGTCTTCGGGTTCCCTATTGTGGTACCCGGTGTCTTTGCGGCGGTAGGCGCCTAGCTGCAGGAAGAGCGTGAGCCTGTCGAGGCGTGTGTTGCCGTCGCCGCGGCGACCTCGGAAGGCGGCGAGCGCGGCCTCGGCGTCGCGGAAGAAGTCATCAAACGTCGTCGGACGAGTGTAGTAGCCGCTGCGCTCTGATCTGGCGGAGTAGGGCCTGGTGTCGAGGTCGAGGACGTCGGCGGCGGCCATGGTGCGATCGACTAGATGGATGTGCGTGGCTGCAATACAATCTAGGTTTTTACTTTTTTTTCGAGGCGTTTATGGATCTAGGCTATGTTCGCTCATGGACGATTTATAGTTGCCTCGTTCCAAGTATTGTCGGTGCTGATTTCTGACATGACAAATGAAGTCAAGTCGGGCCTGAACTGGACGGCCCAGTATGTCTTCAGGCCTCGCACAATCTACCTGTGATAGAACCATATGGACTCTCTTTAATTGTCCTTTTGTTGGGTTCCCCTATATAACGCTTTAAGCGAGTTGGAACACCAACTCGCCTGTACTCGCCCCCCCCCCCCCCCCCTCACAGCTCCACAGTTGGGCCGGCCCATTTTACATTTTTTTTCTTTTTCAAAAATTCATACAAGTTAAAATAAATATTTTTTAAATGATGAACAAAGTTTAAATTTAACGATTCCAAACATGAACAAAAAAAAATAAAATGAACAATTTTTTATCCGAACATTTCATTTGAACAAATTTGAAATTTGAACGAATTTTGAATTTGAACGAATTTTAAATTTGAACAAATTCGAAATTTGAACTGTTTTTATCGAACAAATTTCGAATTTCGAATTTTTTTTTGAACATTTTAAAGTTTGAACAAAAAAATCTGAAAAAAACGTTGAACGAAAAAAAAGTAAACAAAGAAGAAAATGGACAAAAAAATTAAAACAGAAAAAATTAGACAATAAAAATGTTTAACAAGATAGTTAGACAAGAAACGTGTTGTACCCCAGTGGCATGGCGCGCTGCTAGCCCCCCGAGATCCCAGGTTCGAGTACCGGTTTTCTCTTATTTTCTTCTCTAAGGACTGTTAATGGGCCGGCCCGTTTTCAATTTGTACGCTGGCGAGTTGTAGTTCCAGCACGCTATAAGCGCTATATAGGGTTTCCGTTTTTGTTAGCCCAATAGCATTTCATGGGATCAGGGACCAGCAAGTTTGGAGGCAACTCTATATAATAAAACAAACAAAAGCAAGTTTGGAGTCTCTCGCATCTTGGGAGCACAGGCTGTTGGGACTATGCCCTAGAGGCAATCATGTATAATGTAATTCCCACTGTATTCATAAAGTTATTAAGTTGTCCTTGTTTTGAACATCTGATATATGTCATTGAATATGTGATTCGATTGTGGAACTATATATTCATGTTGTTCATACTAGATTGTCCTTGGTCATTTAGGTTGTGCTGGACACACACCCTAGACTAATGTGAGTGTTGGCTGATGACACGGTTCCACTTGTCATGGGCATGGTGATGCCATTCCAACGTTCACGGACTTGGCTAAAGAGTTTAGCAAGTCAGACTGACCCACATTGAGATGCAACGATCAAGTCGTCATTTGCATGTCTCAATCAATGTAATCCTTAGACCTGAGGTTGTCGCACAATCCGAGTTGTGGATCACCGACTTAGGTTCTGTCAAACGTTGTTCTGTGACAAGACAACTATAAAGGTAGACTTCGGGTCGAATGAGAAGCAAGCTGCGTGATATGGATAATCAAGATGGGATTTTGCCCCTCCAAATGGAGAGATATTCTCTGGGCCCTCTCGGGTGATATGATTCAGGAAGCATGGCCATGCGCGACTCAGTTAAGTGTTAACTGTGTTGGTTGACTAAGAGTTAGTCAGATGGATCACATGTCACAGATCGAGAAGAGAGTTGAGCTATTTAAGGGATGGCGATAAATCGCCTATAGCTCGACAAGGTATATCGTGAGGCAAAAGGGACTAAGATGAATATCACATTGAAAGGTATGTCGTCATGACTCAATGGTACTTGGGAGTCGGCACGTTCTGCTAGGAGCCACTACCGATTGATCGATTGGGAGTTGGACTCCAATCGTGTCCAAGTCGCCCTGGGCCTGCAGGGTCGCACACTTAAGAGCGGGAGCAAGTATTGGTCGGGTTGGACCCGAACCGAAAATTGACTGGTTTTGTGAGTCGGACTCACAGAGGGAATGGGCCACAAGTGCTGTGAAGCCCATTACCATACGCTATATAAAGAGGGGCACAGGTTGCCCAGCGGGCACGTTAGTCCACACTCCCATGCGTTGGGAACCCTAGCCCTACTCAGTCCAGCCGCCGCACCGGACCTAGCAGTCTGCCGTCAGAGCTCCTCCTCGTACGTGTGGATACCGGCAGAGGTGATGTACGTTCAGCACTTCGACGTTCGAGGGATTGGATCGGCCGGACCGGATCGTGGGACTGCACTGCCCCGATGCGCTTCATCGATAATCCGCAACCGCGCGTCTAGTGGTAATCATCGTGGCCTTCTACCTCGGCTAGATCTTGGAAGCATGGCGTAGGAAAAAGTTTTCGTTTATCTCTACGCGTTCTAACAGTGGTATCAGAGCGGTAGTTTCTGGTATTAGGCCCGAGATCCGTACATATGTGATATGTAGTTAGCGTTAGATGTGATCTAATTGTAGTTAGCGGGACCGCCGGCTTCGCCCTGTCGTAGCGCCTTAGATGTCGTTACGAGTTTCACAACGCCGGTAGATATCGTGTCTATGAATAACTTGTTTTTTCAGGAAGTTGTGAATGGTATGGCTTATGTGCATGTGATGTGTGTAATCCATACATGATCTGCGTATCATGTTCTTGTCAGCCGGCTGGAGGCTAGGTGCTGTCATTTTATTGTATAACGACCTGCGTGTCGGATTCTCTATGTAAATTTTTCATTTAATAGCTAGTGTAGCTTGTTGGAGAACCCGGTGGCATGCAAGTCGATGTACAAGTCGGCTACATGGAGTAAGATGGCACGTGACAAGAGTTGGCACGAGTCGACTTACAAGCTTTGTGGAGATGGAGATCACCATGAAGAGAGCCATACCATTTCACATTATAATTGCTTTATTTGTGTTATTGTTATGTCTCTATTTACCTCTATTTAGATAGTTGGTAGATTTTAATCCCTCAAAGAAGGTCTAGTCGGTCGCCCCGCCAGTGCTGCACCATCACAAGTCGGACATTCTTGGTAGTGGGCTCATGAAATTGAGGTGCTACCAATTCTTTCCGATTAGGTGGGTTTGAGTCGGACTCTTACAAGCAGAAGCACTTGGTAATCTAGACGAGTCCATCACAACGGTTGTGGGGCTCGGGGCGAGAAAGGTTGGGAGCCGGGGCATGTGATGTCACCCAACTAACAGGAGTCGTATTGGATACGATTGGCAAGGTGTTGCCTACCTAGATCAATTGACGACTAGCGGTGATGCTAAAGCTCACTAGTCGGATTGCTTATTTAGGATCTTGAATCACTTAGCAACCATCGGAGGGATGTTGGTTCTAGGGGGAGCATAAGTATTAAAACGTTTAATATGCCTGCTCTTTTATGAATACATGTCTTAAGTGTTTTTGCGTATTTTCTGTTGTAGATCAATGGCACCTAGCAACCTTCCTCAGTTGTCCGCGTTTGCGTTGAGGTCAATCCTAGAGAAAGATAAACTTAATGGAACTAATTTCACCAACTGGTATCATAATCCGAGGATAGTCTGAAAGTAAAGTATGGGCACCTAGAGGGGGGGGGGTGAATAGGTGCTACGACCAATTTTAATTTTTCTTAAAGTTTAGGCTTGACAAGAAGGTAAATTCTCTAGATTGTGCAACTAGTGGTGAATTTACCTATATGACAAGGCAAGCAATAAATGCAACTAGTACAATACTTAATACAACTAGTACAACAATAAATGCAACAAGTACGAGTAAGTAAAGGGAGGGGAACGAGGTAACCGATAGAAGCACACGGAGACACGATGTATTCCCGAGTTCCTCCTTGTTAAGGGAGTACGTCTCATTGGAGGGGTGTGAGCTCGCCACAAAGGCCTACTCAACGCCACAAAAGGCCTCACCCTATTCTCCGATGAACTCCGCCACAAAGGCCTAGTTCACCTTCCACTATTGAACCCCTTTGAGGCGGGGATCGAGTCCTTTACAAACAAGTTTGGGGCACACACCCACAACTTAATTGGGGGCTCCCAACACTCACAAATCACCAAGAGTAGCAAGAAGCCTAGGTTCTCCACAAGAGGAAACCCTAGGCAAGAATCCCTCAAGCAAAAGAGGGGGGAAATGAAATCCGGTTGGTGAAGACGTAGATCGGGACCTTCTCCTTCAATCCTCCAAAGATCTAGGCTTTTGGGTGGAGGAATTGGGAGATCTAGCAAGGTGGGTGAGCTCCAACAATGGTGCCTTAAATTCTGGTCGAGCTAGCTGGAGGTAGGTGAAGGGGAGGGGGTATTTACCCCTCATAAAGACAAAGAGCCGTTGGAGCAGATCTGACGAAATCACACCGGAGACTCCGGACTTTACCGGAGACTCCGCACACACTCCGGTCTGGATGCAGTACTGGACACCACCCTGGCGCACTTGATTTTCTTCAGGAAATATCCGGTCCGGAGACTCCGGTTAGGTGGACCGGAGACTCCGGTCTTGGCGCTTCGGGAGGGCACAGAGAATGTCTGTGGTCTTGCGATGTAGAAAATCTTCACTCACACCGGAGACTCCGGTAAGTATCCGTAAGTCTCCGGTGTGGGTACAGTACGCGACACCACCAATTCCTTAGCGAATCTGAGAGAAATAGGCTCCACACCGGAGACTCCGGACAGTCTCCGGACACTCTCCGGTGTGGGTACAGTACGCGACACCATCTGTCCCAAAGGGAAAAACCTGGGAGAAATCTCCACACCGGAGACTCCGGTATGGAGAAAACTCCAGCAAACAGTGACTTGATGGCTTGCTCCTTTTTGTACCAATACACCACCATAGTAAATAAGTTTAGAATAACCCCTGAAATACATCAACACCTTTTAGTAGTACATGTGTTGTTAACAAACACCAAAACAAGATGATTTAAGCGCGTATGCACTTTCATAGTCCTCAAGCATGACAAGAAAGAACATGTTCTAGAAACTCCACTTCCAGAAGAGCCAGATGACGATGCGACTGTCGCTGTCATGAATGCCTACTGTAAGACTAGAGATGAGTCTACGGAAATTAGCTGTCTTATGCTTGCACACATGGAACCGGACTTGCAGCAGCAGTTCGAGAATGTTGAGGACTACGATATGATCGAAAGCCTCAAAAGTATGTTCCAGGCTCAGGCAAAGACCGAGAGGTATCAAGTCTCTCAAGCTTTGCTGGGCTGTAAGCTGAAAGATGGCGATCCACTGAGTCCGCATGTAATCAAGATGATTGGTTACATTCAGTCTCTGGATCGGCTGGGCGTCCCAATTAACGAAGAGTTCGCTACTGATATAATTCCGAACTCTCTTCCTAGTGCGTATGGTTCATTCATCTCGAACTACCATATGCATGGTATGGATAAGAGTATCACTGAATTACATGGGATGCTCAAAACGGCAGAGCCTGATATCAAGAAAGCCGCCAGTCAAGTGTTGATGGTGCAGAATAAGGCTAAGTTCAAGAAGAGTTCTTGGACTAAGAAGAAGAAGGATAAGTCAGGAGGTAGCACCCATGGCCCTGTCCACAGTGCTCCCTCAAAGACTAAACCTTCTCCTACAGCCGGAGCCAACTGGTTCTATTGCAAGCAAGATGGCCACTGGAAGAGGAACTGCGCCAAGTATTTGGCTGACAGAGCCAAGAGTGGAGGTGTGACTTCCAACTCAGGTACGCTTGTGTGCAATGTTATAGACATTTATCTTGCTGATGCGCCTAGTAGTTCTTGGGTATATGATACCGGATCAGTTATTCACATATGCAACTCGTTGCAGGGACTGGTAAGAACTAGGAGCGTGGCAAGAGGAGAGGTTGATATTCGGGTCGGCAACAAGGCGAGATTCGCTGCATTGGAAGTCGGCACGATGCAACTTCATTTACCTTCAGGATTTATTTTCGAACTAAATAATTGTTATTATGTTCCAGCGCTTAGTCGAAACATTATTTCCGCCTCATGTTTGATGAGACAAGGTTATGAGTCGAATATTAAGAATAATGGTTATTCTTTATATTTGAAAGATATGTTTCATGGCTTTGCACCCGTTCAGAACGGGTTATTTATTTTGAATCTTGATAGTGAATCGGTCTATAACATAAATGTTAAAATGTTGAAACCAAATGATCTGAATATGACTTACTTTTGGCATAGTCGGTTTGGTCATATAAGTTGGAAGCGCATGAAGAAGCTCCATGATGATGGACTTCTAACTTCGTTCGACTTAGAGTCATTCGAGACATGCGAATCATGCCTACTAGGCAAAATGACCAAGACACCTTTTGCAAGGAGTTGTGAAAGGGCGTCCGACTTGTTGGAACCAATACATAGTGATGTATGTGGTCCAGTGAGCACGACAGCCAAAACGGTTCTACCCGCTAGCTACGCATACATTCATCCATCGCGGAGGCAAGCTCGCAAGAACAAACAAGCGGCCATGCCTTTAAATCCATGCATGTACTGTGCCTACTGATCACAAGAACAAGCGGCTCAATTACCTGACCGCGCCGAGAGAAGAAGATCACCACCTCCCTCCACGCCCGGCCGCTCGCTCTACGCCTACCGCAAAGTCCGCCAAGTCGCGCGCCAACCGCGCGCGGTTCCTCATCGGTGCTCTCTTATTTATAGAACCGGATTTTGGAGGAGGGAAGTTTGAATTTTCAGGACAGGTAGGGCGGGAACCATTGTCCAATTTTTCGTTTCCAATAGTACATACTACCGAGGAAGCACCGAGCAATAAATACATACGGCGCCGCGACGTAACTAAGCAAGCGTCACCCTCTCTCCTTGGAAAACTAGCCCGGACTTTCCGTTTTCCCACCCTTGATTCCTCCTAAAATAATGACTCTCTCCTTCCCGAGATCATTTTTTTTATTAATCTAGAGTATTATTTATTTGCTTCTCTGGAATTACTCCATCCATGATCGTTAATTACTCTCCCTCCTCAAATAATCTTTTATTAAATCGAGTATTATTTATTTGCTTCTATGGAATTCCTCCATGACCGTTCATCCGGTCGGCCCCAGTCATAGAAAATCCGTGATTCCTTCCCCTCTCATGCCAGCCAATATCACCTACCTAGCCAAGGCTCCCCTTAGCGTACCAGGCTCAAATTAATTCTAGCTCCTAGCACGCAAATGAAACCAATTCACCTGCAACTATTGCGTCCTTAGCTCTTTATTTTTATTTTTATTTTCTACTTCTGCCACTTGTTCTTTATTAAGAATCAGTCGTAATAATCAAAGTGTACAAAAACCGGGTATAACCTTCCTTCTTTATCGACACAGTAAACAGCCTCATATTGTTAAATAAGTGCATACAGACGTATTAACTTCAACACGCACAGCTGGGTACAAAATAGTAGCATCAATAACGGGGGAGCAGCACTTCTGGATGCTATATATATACCTACAACCACAACAAAATAATCCAATCCAGCTGCAATAACTTGCATGCACACACACAAGGCCATCTTCGCCTGCAGCCAACGATGAAGCAAAGCATCATTTTGTTTGATCACAACGCTGGTCCAGAAGCAACCTGGGGAGCACCTGGAACAAATACTAGCTCATCCCATGACAAGAATAGGCAAGGTTCAATGCATTATTGCTAGTTACCAAAGGCACTAATACCAAAAAGGGCACTTTGTAGCACCAAGACAAGGAAATGCATGCTCGAAATTAAAGACACTAGGCTACCCTGCAATTTTAGTCTATTACCAACACCAGGTATGTGGGTCTGTATTTGAGCAACTAAAAGTTACAGCGGCTTGATTTATCAGCTATATCATGGAGTCTACAATAAATAAAACCATACAGATCGAGAAACCTGGTCATCAAGTCAAAGGTGATGGCCTGCAGCCAACGGTGAAGCAAAGCAGCATTTTGTTTTATCGCAACGCCGTCCTAGATGCAACCTGGGGAGCACCTGAAACGGCTACTAGCTCCTCCTGTGACAAGAATAGGCAAAGGTCCAATGCATTATTGCTAGTTACCAAAGGAACTACCAAATAGCACTTTGTAGCACCAAGACAAGTGAGCGCATGCTCGAAATAAAAAGACAATCGTCTAAACACTGTTCATACTCACCGCACTAGGCTGCGCTGCAATTTGAGCAGCCAATGTCTATTACCAACACCAGGTATGATTGCCTAAGGTGGGTCTGTGTTTGAGCTACTAAAAGTTACAGCGGCTTCATTTATCAGCTATATCATGGTGTCTACAATAAATAAAACCATATAAATCGAAGAAACCTGGTCATGAAGTCAAGAAACTCAGACAAAATGTTTACACCACGCGTCAACTAATTCAGAACGGAGGGAGCACAAGAAAGGGCATCCCCCAGCTAGATGGCCTGGCCACAGAAGGCTCGATCGATTGCCACCACAGAGCACAGACACGACACAATAGAGGGAAGCAGATACTCACCCAAACCCATCGCATGAGCACGCCCAGCTAGCCGAAATGCAGGTACCAGATCATGGCAACAAGGTCTCGACAGATCACAAGCATGCTACCCTTGGACTTGGAAAGTTCTGCTCACCTACAGCAAGCAACAAAAAAAAGGATATCAAGCTCCTGGCATGTTCAGCCATATTTCAACAACAAAACAAAAAATACACAGTACATGAATGAAACTTCTCTATCTAGTGCCACCAGCTACGCATCTGCCAGCCAAAGGAAAACCAAATATACAAATTATTTCACATGATGGAAGTCCTAGAATTAAAATCCAGAAGTAGTGACCAGGTTCATAGAAAACAAAACAGCAAGATCATGTCATGAACAAATCCAAACCAGAATGCATCTAATAAAAAGAATTGCACTTGGATGTTGTATTATTAGTATACGTATACATGGTAACGACATGAAGGTTCCATCAGGCCAATGATTATGCTTTGCAAAAAAAAAGATGAATCTCACAAACAAAAGCACTAGGTGATTAATAGATGAAACAATCAGCAGAAGACAGAGAACAAGTGAAGGATTTATATCTTTACATGTGGAAGAACCAAGTCGATGAAGACATGCATCAGCAGGAGGAGCAGCCTTGCATCGTCTGTTTGGTCGGGTCGACGCCGGCAAGAGCGCCGTTGTACATGATTGGCACCCACCGGCAAGCCGCACAACTCAACCTCTCTGTCCGCCACCTCAACTCGCCTGTGCAGCCGACGCCAGTGTGTAAATACAACAGGCTGGAAATCACTAATGAAAATAAAAAGGATGACATGTGGTACTAGTAACAGGCTGCTGTAGTGGTACATATAAAATATCCATAGTAGACCAATGAAGGAAATACATGAAGGTTCCATCAGGTTGCATGTAGTACTACTCCAAACAAAGCGCCTTGATCAAAAAACAAAAAAGTTGCATCTCACTGATGTAGATTGATCCATTAAGTGATTAATACAAGAAAACACCACGCTTATCCAGTCTTTTTCCCCACTCTTGAGAAGTGGCCAGACATGCAAAGGAAATCAGGCCAAGTGTGAACATGGCCGTTCATGCTATGTCCACATCCTGAGACGTCGAGATTCAAGACAAACATGGAACCAGGCTAGCTACCTAGGTAGCATCAGCAAACAAAGGTACAACTTGTCTAGCTAAGTGCAGCCAACTGCACATCTGCCAGCGAAATAAAAACCAATCAAAACAAATTTGTTTCACGGTAATGTGCTTAGTCATGCATTTCCACAAAAAGCCACACTAAAATATTTCTATAACGTGTACTTCTTTCTAGTGTAAGGCTTCAATTCAGAAAATGTCCAGACAATATGTCCCTGGGTTATATAAGCAATCAAACAAGGCAACTGCCCACACAATATGTGCTTTTCACCACATTTTTCAGAGATGGGCACTGACTTGTTCACTGAAGAATTAAATACCTTGCAACCAGCATCTGCTGAACGTCTGAACCTCTCGGATTTTGGTCCAGGCATCCAGGAGGCTCCCAGCAGGAGGGCATCGGGATGGCCTTGACAACGGCAAGTGCGTGGCCAGCGGTGGCGACCTCTGCAGTGACACCACCAGCATCTCGCATCCACCGCCGCGGAATACGTCAGACATCTGGGTGTACATGTACAAGTAAAGATGAACTCTAAAGAATTGATGCAGGCCGGATGGGCTAAGCTTTTGCACATATGGCACAAATCATTGCAATATTAATCTACTATTGTCCACCGGTAGCACATATGTACGAAAGAGCTTGTAGGAAAATTATAACACATCATGATGATACTTGTGAAGCAACTGAGTGGAACTAGAATGTCTAGCAATGAAGAAAACTCAAGATACACAGGCAGGGTTTATATGACCATGTCATTCTAGAAACAGAGTAAACTGAAGGTGTACAACTACCAAATAACCTGGAAAAACATACCCACTAACTACACACTTCAGCATGTAAAAGACAAGTAATACCGGTGATTATTAGACACGGACAAGTAACAGATCCAGTGTAGCAAAATGCAGGATTAATAAGCTACGATTAGATGTGTTTATATTATTTTCTTATCTATGCGGCCATCAGGAAAAAAAACATATCACGTAGAAGAGCTCTATTCTCCCAAAAAGGGGGGTCATCGGCTCATCGCGGATCAATACACACAGGACACGCGTGGGCGATCGAAGGGATAAATCAGAGCTCACAAGGAGGGAATTGTAATGCGCTGAACAGCCCCATCGCACGATAGCGAGGGCAGAGGTGAAGGAGAAAGTAGTCTTCGAGCCTTCAAGCCTGGCCAGCATCAAAGGAAGAATCGGATTTAGCATGACATTATTTCACATAAACTTCAAGGATTCTTTTTTCGCAGAAATTTCCACATTGTAGCTGCAAATTGGTAAGGTTATCCGTAAGTCCATCCATTTGACAGAGTAAAAAAAAACATACTACTTATAAAAGTGGACGGAGGGAGCTCGACGGAACATCACGCATCGACGCACGGATGCGCTGCGAACAAGGCAGCCGGGATGCCGTAACTCCAGGGTGGTGGCTCCTCTCTTGTTTTGCTTGCGACTAATCTGGACATGAATAACTGTCAATAGAAAAAAGAATAAATGACAGCATCAGCCAAGTGCAAGATAATTCCATTTCCTCCAAAAAAATATTTATGTGGTGTTAACAGGCAGCGGGGGCACTCAAACATCCTCATCTGGTCAATTGGGTATGCATATAAAGCAACCTATGGTGTGTTGTGTGTGCATACTAAAGCTACAACATGCATGTGACAACGCATTGCATCCTCCAATAATTTATTATTTCAATTCCTAAAGTTATTTCCACTAGTTAGGAACACAGTGTGGGAACTAAGCAAGCTACTGCGAAGGTTTTTATTCCATAAGCTGAATCGGAACTAAATTTCCATATTGGTGAATGCAAGATGTATATAGCAGGGTGCAAAGAGCAGGCTTCCTCAGCTCTGCTAGCCTACACAAACTAGTAGAACTTGGAAGACGTACACAGATTCCCAATGTGAAAATCAATAACTTGCTCGCACAAACTAGATCAACTTGAAACGAACGGTGGAAGTGACGAGGATTCAACCAGAATAAAAGGAATGGACAGTGGCCTTCCATAGATACATAGCATTATATACTTGTGGAGTATTAGCACAAAGAGGCTGCATGCGTTGGAGGGCAGCACGTCTTACCATCACAGGCTAGGTTACATCGATTCACTTGGCGAGAACAAGCAGCTTACCTGGTCGTGGATGGATCTGAATCGACCGGTACTGGATGGCGGCCGGACCGGGAACGCAGAGTGCCGCCGTCACCTCCGTGGGTTCCTTGCAGCGTGTGACTGACGACGAGAGGAGCACCCCTCCCTTGCTCTTGTTGCCGCCGCCGGGATTCGAGCGCCCGCCCTCGGCCACACTCGCTACAGCGAGCAAGCCAACGAACACCGGCCCTCGGCCCTCGCGGAGACGGCGGCGGTGGTGGCCGGTGAAGCAGCGGCGGTCGTGGTTTGACAGCGAAGGCAGAGAAGTCCGAATACCGGCCTCCCCTGCTCAGAGGAGAGGGCACCTCCCTGCTGATGGACAAAGGCCATCCGAGTCCCGCGTCGGCGCCACTACCGTCGTGGTGGCCGGGAGACCCGCCATCGGCGCCGCCAACACAAACTCTCGTCCATGTGAGGGACGCAGTCCGGCGACCGCGACGCCGTAGCTCCAGGGCGGCGGCACCTTTTTTGTTTTTCTTGCTGCAAACTAAAAAGGGCAGCATTATAAATTATATCATGCATCAAAACTTGTGCATAAATGCAAGGTATAATGGGTACACAACCAAGTGAGTGAAACTCTGACTAATCTGGGCATGATTAACTGTCAATATCAAAAAGAATAAATGGCAGCATTAGCCCAGTGCAAGATAAGCCTAGTTCCTCAAAAAAAAGAAAGTGGTGTTAACCGGCAGCGGGCACTAAATTATCCTGATTTGGTAAATTGGATATATGCATATAAATAAATCTAGGGTGTGTCGTGTTTGCATTCTAAAGCTAAAGCATGCGTGTTGAAGCACATTGCATCCCCCGAAAAGTTAATTTTTTTCAGTTCCTAAAGCTAGTTTCCACTAGGAATGCAGTGGAGTAACAAGCTACGGTGAATGTGGAATTTCCATAGGCTTTATCGGAACTAAATTTCCATGTTGATAGCAGGGTGCTAAGAGCAGGTTTTCTCAGCATTAGTAGCCTACATGATCTATTCGAACTTGAAAAGCGTACACAGATTCCAATCAGAAAATCAACAGCTAGCTTGATCTAACTAGAACAACATGAAACGAATGGTGCAAGTAAACAAGGATTCCACCAGAATAAAATGAATAAACAGTTTCACGGGGTGCAACGGTGGTCTTCCAGAGCATGATATCCTTGTGGGGCATTAACACAAACAGACTGGATGCGGTGGAGGGCAGCAAGTCTTACCAGCACAAGGCCAGGTTGAATCGAATCACTTGGCAAGAATTAGCAGCTTGCCTGGCCGCGGATGAATCCGAATCGACCGGTAGTGGATGGCGGCCGGACCGGGAACTAGGAACGCCGCCGTCTCCTCCGTGCAGCGTGTGACAGGCGACGACAGGAGCACCCCTCCCTTGCTCGTGTCGCCGCCGCCGGATTCGAGCGCCCGCCCTCGGCCACACTCGCTACAGCGAGAAAACCGGCCGACAGGCCGTGGATCGTTGGCGACCGGCGTGGCCTCTTTCTCGTCGGAGTCAAAGATCTGAGCCAGGAATCGTGGGCAGATAGGGTTTGTGGTGGGGCTGCTGGCCGGAAGCTACACGACGTGGAATAGAGAGAGGAGGAGGAGATGGTGCAAGGGCTGCGGTGGGCGGCGCGAGGAGCCACCGGAGCCGGCCGGAATCTGCGCGCTACGGAGGCGGCGGAAAGGGGATCAGGAGGTGGTGACGAAGGGAGAAGAAGAGGCAGGTCGTGTTGTTGCCTCGCTGGATTGTGTGCGGCCTCTCTGGCGTTATTGCCTCGCCGTGGGTTGGGGCTGACATTGTGTGCGTCGTTGGATCCGTACGAACGGTCTAGATAGGATGCGCGGTGCGATCCGCCGGGACGCACTCCTTGCCATCTCATTGGCTGCACACCATCTAATTTACTCCCCTTAATTATCTCGCGTGAAATTGACGCTGGAAAGTCTTCCGTCTGTTTGATTCCACACCTAATTACTCCCCTTAATTGTAGTATCAATTCTCCCCCTCAGCTGGCCAATAATGACGAGTGGACACAGCTGAAAATTGGTCGGCGTGATGTTCACGCCACTGAAAGTCAACGCATGGTTCCAACACAGACCAATAAGAACAACACCTCGCGTCGAAAATGCAAGACGTACTACTCTAGGAGCTCTATAGGGAATCTCACGACACCCAATCCAAAAAGAACATCGGAACCAAAAAAAAAAAAAACCCGGAGTGTATAGGCACCCGACGGAAGAAATCCGAGGAGCGCCTCCGACACGATGGACATAACACCAAGGAGGGCCTCTGACAATTCGATTTACATATTGATTCCTTCAATACATATTGCCGCTAAGGGGTAGGCACATATTGCCGCTAAGGTGTTACGGCAAAAAACCCTAGATCACAAGATTGTAAACTTTAAAACACCACATCTGCAATCGCAACTACACTGCACATAGTTGGTGCCAGGCGTTGAGGCCTCGACATTATCGCCAACCGTGCAAACATGTGTTGAAGATGGTGACAGTGAGGTACTCATGATATAGGGAAAAGACTGACTAAAGCCCTTCCAAAAGGTTGTTAAAGAGCCTTTTATATGTACATTTATGCCATCACGTTCATCATGATTTTGGCTAGCTTCCAATAGATCATGATGGTTTACAGAAATAGAAACAAATTCGCCCAGCCACACCAAGTCTGAGGGTTACACGGATCTCGATTAAACCAACGATGGCCTAGAGATGGCAGAGGGCATACTAAAATCTCTTGAGCTTAGGGCATTAAATATTGCGGCAGATATAAGCTTGGCGGCTCCGCAGGTGGCGTGCAAGAGTAGTGGCTCGAGATTGTAATTTGATGAACTAGAGATACATGTAGAGTTGTATGTTAATTAACTAACTAACATATGAAGTGGGTCCCACCTAGCGGTGATATGTCGCACTTGGCTCGCGATTCTATGTTATTCCGGTACAACCGTAATATTCGTATCTCAGAAGTTGAGACTAAATCAAGCTAGAATTAAAGTTTTCGCCACAGCTGGCATGATCGAGCTTGGTGGTAGCGCGGCCCATCATGGGAGATAATTTGGGATAGTTACCCCTAGATTTAATTTGGGACCGGGTACCAAACGGAGTAGCTTAGTAATGGCCTCAAGGCAGGCTCCCAGGGGAGGGTATGTCTAAGAAATTTCCAATGCCTCCAGAGTCGTCTGAGCTCCCATGCAAAAGTCACCAGTGCTAACCAAGAACTCAGTATTGTGTGTTATTGCAAAAATGACATAAAACCCCAAAATATGGACCATTGATGACATGGGACCATGAAACTACGCATGGAATGACACTAATTGTGTCTCCTATCAAACAATAATAACACACGACAACAAAATACACATGAATGTAGTTAATAGCCAAACCATAAAATATGAATTCGGCGACGACAAAATGACACGTCAATAATGGTTAATAGCCATAGCATAAAATAATGACAGGCGGAAACGAATGGAGACGTAAAATGATGGGTAATACCCGTCTTATAGCATGAATTAACAATGTGCAACGAAGAAACATCACATGAACGACAAGTAATAGCAGTCCTGTAGCACGAAATAACAACGCGGGACAAAATTTGTCGTTAAAGGATGAGTAAATAGACATATCGGGTAAATGAAACAACAACGCTCCACCTAGAAATGACAAATGAAATAATGTGTAGTACCCATCACCTAGCAGCCAGGCAGCGCGCTCATCGCGAAGGCAACATCTCTGAAGGAGGGTAAGGAGGGAACTTAGGGTTGAGGGTTGGGGAGTATAGCATCGCTGGGTAAGAAACATACCTATGAGCCCTAGAGGGCTACAGGTGGAGATCAAAATTGCGGTGGGGTGTTACGAGCAAGGCAAGCCGGCCGGGTTCAAACACTAGGTGCTGGTGGCGAGGCAAGCGATTAGGCCAGTGGTTGTAAGCAGATCGTGGTGGCATTGAATATAATTGAGCTAACTTATCGGAAAAATGATGGCTCACGAGTCCGTGTCCGGTTGACACCCAGATAGCCATCCTGATATATATATGCTTGCTTGGTCTCGAACTTGTCTTATATGTTATGAACTTCAATTTCGTCGTGCACCGAACAAACATGTGATCATATATTTGATTTTATTGCTGAGCTAGAATTCCACTACTTTAGCAATGTGCGACCATGTCGTATTAATTTTTTTATCGTACAGTCTATTTGATGAAAATTCCTTGGTGGGCTTTGACATATTGTATGCATAAGCTGTGAACTATTCTCTTCATTCCGAACATATTGACACATATTTAGACAAGGTTGCATAGTAATCGAAGTCCGCGTAGGCGAGCTACTCCCCTAAAAACCCTAGAAGCCGCCACACCTCCGCCTCCACCATAGATCGGTTCCCCCTCCAAAGAGACTTGTCAGCATAGCCTCATTAGACGTCGTGGTGGAGCCCAATGAAGCGGCCGCCGGGCGATCTGACAGCCAAGGCGGAGGAGGTCGAACACCGGTATCCCCTGCCCAGGGGAGAGGGCACCTCCCTTCATGGGTGCGGTCGTCGTTGTGGTGGCAGGAGACCCATCACTGGTGCCGCCACCACAAACCCTAGACCACAAAAGCAATGCGGTCCTGCCTTCTCACCGGCGAGGTTGCGTCGACGGCCCAATCTGTTCCACAAGGATGAAAAGCTCGATTAAATGGATTTCTAAAAAAAAGCGATGAGAACTTTGTTATCAGATTATTGTTAGAAAAAACTAGAAGTAAAAGCGATGAGCACTTCGGGTGGAAGAAGTCCCACTTTCACGCTGAGTTTCATGATTTTATTTCTTCAAACACTTCATATTTTATTTTTATACGACCATTTTTTATTAACGCAAGAGATGATTATTTACATTTCTTAGGAAATAAGGCCATACAATTAAATTTAATTAAATCCCCATTAAATGGATGCAAAGGCACACCGACCACATGAAATAACAAACCTTAAGTTTCAACGAAACCATAAAATGGCAACTACTCTTAGTATAATAATGTATTGCATACTACCTCCATTTCACAATACTCTACATACTAGCAATTTTAAGACAAATTAGCATGTTCTTTAATAGTAGTACTCCCTCCGTTACGGTTTAATAGGCGTATCTCAAGTTTCGCTGCGATTTAGGCAATAATCTATTGGACCACGATTACAGCGTTACGTGCGATTTTTGTGGAGTCGCTTAATTGTAGCCACGCCTAACATATCAGTTTTTCTCTCTCTAATAAATTCTCTGGCCAATAACCGAACAGTCCTTCCGCATGCATTGGTGATGCGGCAGATGCATGCATAAAAAACATTAGCGTTCACACATCTAAACGGGAAACGGAAGGAGAGTAAAAGGCCCCTGATTAATTCAGCAATAAAGGAGATATGCCTCAAATCCTTCCGATTCTGAAAAATCTCAGTTTTGGAGATACGCCTATTAAACCGTAATGGAGGGAGTACTAAAGTCTGTATACATCCAATCCATGTCACATAACATTAATGACACCCAATAGTAAAAGGGAGAGATTCCTTAGGCTTTAGATGTCGCTCATTAGTGAGGAGACAATCAGTGTTTAGAAACTAGAGTATAGAATAATATGGAACAAAATACTTGTCTAGAACGTAGATTATTATTGAACGGAGGGAGTATATAGCAATTAATAATGCGAACATTGTAACAACAAAGATGGCCGGAATGAAATGGTGGGGGCCGACGTTGATAACGACTAGTCTAGAAGAGACGATCATGATTTGGGTGAAGATACATGCAGGTACGCTAAGATTTTTATGATGCGTCCAACAATATTGATATTGTATCACATATGTTGATTTTTTTTAACTTTCTGAAAGTTGGATAGTTTGACTTCTGAGTTTCTTATGCACCTTACTTTTGGAAATGAAGGTAGTACATTAGTACTCAGAATCGAATATGTGATACTGCATCCATCGCGGATCGTCAGCTAGCTGGACTCAATATTTGGCTTATCACAATCCTTTTTTATTTCTAATTACTATTGGAGTGCTACACTCTTGTAAAAAAAAGTTGATATTTTATGTGAAGAAACCTTCAATATTACTCCATGTTCCGTGCATGCACTTAATTTTTTTCCCGACGGATGGGGGTTACCTTTTAAAATTATTTTTTGTTTCAAAACTTCCAGCAATTTTTATTTGGTGTTTCCCTTTTTTTCGTTATAATGACGTTTTCTTAATCCATGAGTTCATCTTGTTTGATTTTTATTTCTTCAAATTGGAATGAAAAAATGAATATCATAATTTATTTTATGAATATTCTGTATCCGTCAAATCAATGCATGCAAGTGCTATTCGTTTTCTTCATGCTACATGGGCCATGACAAATAATAGATGAAAATATTGAAGGTTTATATTTATTTTCTCGATGTGTAAGGAGAGAATAACTATTATTTGATCATAAGAGATCAATCTATTATTTCTTTTGTAGTCCACAACCACTAGGAAACCAGGCCAGTACAAGAAGGTTTCTTTCCTCTACAGCCTCCTCTATGGAAAATCACCTAAATTGTGTGTACTCTTATTTTAGTTTTGATCATATCTGGGATAGCCATATCCATATCGGAAAAATATGATATTTAACATGACATAAAGTCCCAATTGAAGTTATATAAATCGCACCATTCCAATAGCCGCGGATGTTCCGCCTCCTCTCACAAACTTAGCCACGGCCTCTAGCTCAACCTCGTCTATACATCGCTTCCCTCTCCTCTGGTCGGCCTCACCGACTTTAGGAGAAGTGGGGAACCCGATATATGAGTGGATTTTTTCCGATAGTAGTGTTTTTAATACATTATATTTGGATTTTGGTACGCATGTTCTTTGCCGTCGGCGTCGATGGAGATGGAATTGTCTATGATAAGTAATCTGCAGAACTTTGTTCGATGAAAATATTTCCTTCCCGTCGTTAATGGTGGTGGTGGAAGATTAAATTCTTCTAGATATGGTCCACCAGATCTTGCTTCGTCGGATTATGGATTCTTTCTTGTTGTTTCCATGAGGATATATTTCCGCGCAATATTTGTCCCGATTTCTGTGTCCTCGACAATGGTGATTAGTTCTCTCAGCTTCCCGACGATGTCGACTGGGGCTGTTTGGTTGTTATTCCATAAAATATTGGCGTTGAAACTAATGTCGATGTTGTTGAAAACTTTAATGATTGCGTGCATGCATAGATCCTTAGCACTATGGCTTGATATTGTGGTAGAACCCCCAGTGGTATTTACTGGTGTGTGTTTTGGCACCTAAAGCTTTTTCCTATGGCCGCCTTCAGAAAAAGAATAACATTGTGTTATGAAAGAAGGAAGAGTTTGAAGATCTTGAAGATTTTCTTTTTTTTTAGACTTTATTTTATAATCGTTGTAGACATCTCATGTGTTTCGACCACATATATGTGCTACTATAAATATATGGTAGGTGTTAGCTATTTCTTAGCATAAATAATAACGCAGTCATAAAATTCCACATCAAATGATAGGTAATGGCCCTAAAAACGCGGCGACAAAACGACACATGAAACAATAGATGCCTAGGTACTCAATTATTTCACCATTAATGTATTTATCCTTGAGAGTTGCATACGAGCGTCGTTCGAGGTGATTCTTTTAGGAGCCAGAGAGCTTTTCAGGAGTTCGGATGAAAAACTCAAGCCTTGGTGTGTGGCGCATCGATGTGGGAATAGCAAAGATAAGGGGAATTGATAAATGATGTGGTTTGCGCGAAAAGAAGTACTTTTAGAAAACAAATTCATATGGTCATGTTTTATTTTTGTATGACCATTTTTATTCACATGAGAGATGATTATTTACATTTCTTAGGAAATAAGGCCATACAACTAAATTTCATTAAATCCCCATTAATGGAAGCAAAGGCACACCGACCACATGAAATCACAAACTGTTTAATTTTAATGAAACCATAAAATAGCAACTACTTTTAGTATAGTAATGTATTGCGTATATAATAATTAATAATGTGAACATTGTAACAACAAAGATGAACGAAAGGCAATGGTGGGGGCCGATAGTGATAACGAAGAGTCTAGAAGAGACGATCGTGATTTGGGCGAGAATACCTGCAGGGACACTAAGGTTTTCTCGAAGACATATAACATGTACACCCTCCATTCCCGAAAACTGGGTCTATAACCTTTTTCGGTAGTCAAACAATGTAATATGACAATTTTGATAGACAAAATTATTTATACCTATTATAATATTGATATATCATACGAAACTACATTTTATGAAGCATCCAACGATATTGATATTATATCGCACATCTTTTTTTTTTCTATTAACTTCGTGAAAGTTTGGATAGTTTGACTTGAATTTCTTATGCATCTTATTTTTGAAAATGAAGGTTGTCCATTAGTAATCAAAATTGAATGTGTGATACTGCCTCCAAATCAGATCGTCTGCTAGCTAGACCCAGTGTTTGGCTTATCACAATCATTTTCTATTTCTAGTTACTATTGGAGTGCTACATTGGTATAAAACTAGATATTTTATGGTAATAAATAATGCACCTTAAATATTACTCCATGTATGCATGCACTTAAATCTTTTCCCAACGGATGGAGTTTGCTTTTTAAAATTATTTTTTGTGTCAAAACTTCCTGCCATTTTTATTCGAAGAAGTAAACCAACTTAAGAGATGATTATTTTCATATTTTATATATTTCTATTTGGCGTTTTATTTTTTTTTGTTTTTAATGACGTTTCCTTAATCCATGAGTTCATCTCGTTTGAGTTTTATTTCTTCAAATTCGAATTGAAAAATAAAAATCATAATTTATTATATGACTATTCTATAGGAGTATCCGCCAAATCAATGCATGCAAGTGCTATTCATTTTGGTCATGCTACGTGGGGCCATCGATAAAGGAAGATCTGAAAGTACATGAAAAATAATAGATGAAAAAAATTGAAGGTTTATATTTATTTTCTCGCTGCATAAGGAGAGAATAAGTATTATGTAATCATAAGAGATCAAATCGGTTGTTTCTTTGGTAGTCCACAACCACTAGGAAACCGAGCTAGTAAAAGAGGGTTTATTTCCTCTAGAGCCTCCTCCATGTAAAATCATCTAAATTGTTTACACTCTTATTTTAGTTTTGATCATACTTGGGATAGCCATATCCATATAGAAAAATGTGACATTTCATATGACATAAATTCCCAGTTGAAGTTATATAAATCACAACACTCCAATAGCCGCGAATGTTTCGCCTCCGCTCACAAACCTAGCAACTGCATCTAGCTCCGCCTGCTCTATACATCGTTTTCCCCTCTTATGGTCGGCTTCGCCGACTTGAGGACGGGCGGGGAACCCGATATATGAGTGGATTTTTCAATAAGTAGTGCTTTTAATACATTAGATTAGGATTTTGGTACCCGTGTTCTTTGCCCTCCACATCGATGAAGATGTCATTGTCTATGATAAGTGATATGTGGAAATTTGTTCGATGAAGAGTTCTCCTTCCCGCCGTTAATGGTGGTATTGGAAGATTAAATTTCTCTAGATATGGTCCATCCGATCTTGATTCGCCAGATCAATTATGATTTCTTTCTCATGGTTTTCGCGAGCATATATTTCCTCGCAATATTTGTCCCGACTCTATGTCCTCGACAATGGTGATTACTTCTCTCGGCTTCCCGATGACGTTGACTAGGCTGTTTGGTTGTCATTCCCTGAAATATTGGTGTTGGTACTATTGCCGATGTTGTTGAAAACTTTAATGGTTGCGTGCATGCACGTAGCCTTATCACTGCAGCTTAATATTATGGGAGAACCCCCGTAGGTATTTACTGATGTGTGTTTTGGCATCTAAAGCTTTTTTCTACGGCCACCTTTAGAAAAAAAAAGAATAATATTATGTTATGAAAGAAGGAAGAGTTTGAAGATCTCGAAGATTTTCTAGTTTTTGTAGACTTTATTTTGTAATCGTTGTAGACAGTTCATGTGTGTATACCAGGTATTATGCGCTACTATCGCCGCCAACTACTCACACTCCTTCGCCGATTCATGGCAGCTAGTGTCACACATAAATCTTGCCAAGCGGCATGCCACCACCCACACATCGGTCCCATTGTCCCCGGTTGCCAGCTAGCTTGTTTGAGATCTTGTCCATCGATCTCTGCCCACCGAGAAATTCGCCCGATAATGCGTGGGGCTCGAGATAATACATTGTCCAACGTGCTTCCTTTTGTACCGCGGTAAAGTCAAGGAGCTTATTCATAGCATCATAAGAAAAGAAGTTAATGGAAACGAATAAAAATTAAAAGAAATAAAATAAAAGGTAACACATGCATGCACGCGCTATCCGCTATCTGGCTATTCGACATGAATATGCATGCATGAAAAGGTAAACACATACCTAGCTACGAGGTGACGAACAATATGGTGATGCTCAATCAAATCGTGATTTGCAGGTAGAGAAAAGAAATCAAAACCTCAAGTTACTATCTTACCTTACAACTCTTCTTTTAGGCTTACGTGATATTATTTCAAATCCGTTAATATTCAATCCAATTGTAACATCCTTTTGTAATACTCTAGATCAAAACTTCTAATTTGTAAACTTGTATTTCTTTTTAACTAAACTTTAGTCTCGTCTGATCAAAGTCCGAACTTTAGCATATGTCATGTTAATATTTATAAAAAAAATATTCTTTCGGTTTTAAGTAACCTCCCGGTACACGGTCATAGATAGGTGTTGTGGGAAATTACTGTTTTGACTACAGGAATATATCTCGAGGGGGCTATAGCATACCATCTCGATTTTGGTGTTTTCCCAGCCTTTTTTGAACTCTAACGAACCATTTTCGGTCTCAAAATGATTTCCTTAACCATATTCAAACGGTTTTGTTAGGTGTATTCCTGCCTGCTATCAGTAGCTATAACACATTGTCTTTGTTTTGATGGTTTCCCTTATATTTTCATATGTCATTTTGTCATTGTGCTATGCTCTATGATACCTACATGTCCGAACATTTCACCATCAATATTTTTATTTTGCGAGTGATAACTTCTGCATGCGAGCTCTAATTGGGGCATTGGAAAGTTGTCGGGAAGTTAGGGTTTTCGGACTTGTACGTTTTACGATCTGGATGTTTCACCATACGTCAGACACGCATGGAAAAATCATGTCCCAAAAAGATGTTTTCTAGGCCTCGCTGGTGCCCACGAGTTTGGTAAGACATAAATTGATCATAATTCACTGAAATTGTCGAGAGTTTTTAGGTTCCTTATTCAATTGTAAGAGATAGTTAGTACCTTTGTTAGATCTGCCATTTCATTGCCATGGGCTATTATTGTATGCATTACCTATTATTTCATGAGACGTCTTGTTGGTGTTATTGTTTTATGCTTGAAATGGTAGCATAAGAACCATCATTTCATGTGATCTATCCTCATTTTTTTATTGGGGACCGTAATTATGCCCGAAGATATCTACTGCGCATCATTCCATGTGTTATTTACCCATCATGTGTCCATATTTAATGATAGGAGATTTCTGCTACATATGATTTAATGTGTCGTCTCGTTTTCCCTCATTATTATTTCATGCATGAATCATATCCATTATCGACCATTTCATGTGACATCTCAGAGGTATTATTGCACACCATTTGATCGCCCAGAGAGGATTCTCACTACCGATGATCAAAGGGAAACGGTTGCAAAGATGCCCATATGCATGGTGGGTTCCCCTATTAACGGGGCTATAACACATTTTATTTGTTTGGAGTTTTCCTCCCATTTTCGTGCGTTTTATCCTCGGCATGAAGACTGGCTTGCCTAACTAGGCATCCGATCAATCCGATGCCAAAATGTCCATTTGGGCCCTCGAACAAGGGCCTGCAAGTTTGATAAAACAAAATTAAAGGACACAAAATGTGATAGGAAGGTGCTCGAAGCTGATAGAGTACTCGTGTGTGACTAAGATAGTTATTACCCGTTATTTCATGTGTCATCGCATTGTCGTGTGTTAATTTTTGTATGCTATCCGTTCCACAAAAGAAGGTGTATTCTGTTTGCTTTGACCGATGCTTTGACTATTTATATATAATTTGTTGACATATAATTTATATGATTGTACTTCTATTCAAAACTACTTCACTATGATTATGAGTTTTATCACATGTGTCATATTTTAAATACGTAATCCTTGGTCAAAGGCTCGGTCAAACAAAGCGAAATACGCCTTATTTTTTGTGTTTTCCCGACCTTTTTGTTGGACTCTAACAGACTATTTTTGGTCCCAAAATGATTTCCTTAACCATATGCACACGGTTTTGTTACGTGTTTTCCTGCCTGCTACGAGGAGCTATAACACATTGTCTTTGTTTTGATGGTTTCCCTTATATTTTCATATGTCATCTGTCATTGTGCATGTGCTTTATGATACCTACGTGTCCGAACATTTTACCATCAATATTTTTATTTTGTGAGTGATACCTTCTGCATGCGAGCTCTAATTGGGGCGTTGGAAAGTTGTAGGAAAATTAGGGTTTTCGGACTTGTACGTTTTACGATGTTTCATCATACGTCAGACACACATGGAAAAATCATGTCCCATAAGAAGTTTTCTAGGTCCAGAGAGGTGCCCACGAGTTTGGTAAGACATAAATTGATCATAATTCACTCAAATTCTCGAGAGTTTTTAGGTTACTTATTTAACTGTAAGAGATAGTTAGTACTCCCTCTGTTTTTATATACAAGGCCACAAACTTACATTACAGATACCAAGGTAAACAATTAAAATAATTAATGCATGGCAAAGCCAACTTGTTTAGCCTCATTTACCGGGCTAATAAATGAGTGCATGCATCTCTTTTTACTCTATAGGCTGCATGTATGCATGCATGCTTTGTGATTGGGTTGGGTAATTAATGTCGTCATTTACATGAGAAAAACTACATTAACTTTGCATCGGTTAGTGTTCGTGGCCTTATAAAGAAACAAAATTGTATATTTGATAGTGGCCTTATATATAAAGACGGAGGGAGTACCCTCGTTAGATCCCTCTTCCTAGGTACATGCAAAATAAGAGACGAAAAGATCAAAGGTTTATATTTATTTTCTCACAACATGAGGAGACAATCAAGTATATTGTAATTATAATATATCAAATGGATTATTTCTTTGGTAGCCCACAACCACTACAAATCAGGAGAATAAAATAAGGTTTATTTCCTCTGCGACCTCCTCTATGAAAAATCACATAAATTGTTTGTACTCTTATTTTAGTTTTGATCATTTCTTCTATATCCGTATATATCAGAAAAATGTGACATTTCATATGACATAAAGTACCAATTGAAGTTGTTGTGGAGCTAACTAGTACGGCCTTGAGCACTAGCAACATCACAATACCCTGCTAGAGGAAAAGTGAAATCATATTGATGAGTGATTGTCCTCACTCTTAGAGATGATGATGTCCATAACCGGCATATAAAAAAGTATGGTCGCGGAGAAAACGTTGGGATTCAAGGTTCAAACGGGTAATAATTGAATAGAATGGAGAATTTGGAGGCCGAGGACGTGCCTAGTAGGGTTTTAATATCGATAACCTAGCATAAAATACACGCGTCGGTCGAAAAATTACGCATGAAATGATGGGTGTATATTATCTCCCAGCACAAAACACTAACACGAGTCACCGAAATGCCACATGAAATGATAGGTTGGAAATGTTTCTAACATAAAATAAAGGATCCTTATAACGCTAGATGACGACATAACAAATCAAATGATAGGTGACAACTATTTCTTAGTATAAAATAATAATGTGGTCTTAAAATTCCACATCAAATGATAGGAAATTGTCCTAAAAAGGCGCTACAATAAAACGATACATGAAATGATAGATACTATAAAGTTAGGCTGAGTGAGCTTGATCATCATGGTTCACCATGTGTTAGGCATATATAGTTAGTTGTAGCCATGCATGAAGTTCTATCTTAGTTTTAAGTTAGTTTTGATCAACTTTTATTTTCTCGGTCTCGCTAGCCTTGTTCAATGATCTAGGCAACCTTTTTTATGGACGGCCTTTATTGGCGTACACTCCATACGATTTTACGACCTCTTCATTATTTCTCTATAAATTATATTATATCTGCTTTAATATAATTAATATGTCTATATGGCAAATAAGTGTATGGTCTATTATTTTAATTTTCATAAGCATTTTTCCTATCGATAACATTTCATGTCGGTATTAATCCTTTTTATTCATGACAAAATCCCTAGGTTGTGTGCCGCAATGAATATGTCAGTTAATGGAATTAAGAGCATCTCTATAATAGGGCACAAAACATCTTGAAGTAAAATATACACCACCAAACAAGTTTTTTAGGGAACCAGACATATTCATCTCTTACAGCTGACCTTAAATAGGAATAATACTTCTCGACAAACCTCCGACCTTGGCGATTGCTGCCGTCCCCAACGCTCCATCCCGGCCCTCCACCTCTCCAATCTGCCCCCACCCCCGGGCACATCTGCGACCACGCCATGCCGTCGACAATGACCGACGTAGCCGTCGCTTGGCTAGGTCGCGCTGGTGGAGGCGGCTATCAATAGAGTCTTCATTGACCCAAAACATCTATAATTTGACGCCGACGAGTAGAGAAGGGCAGCGGCGGGGTGATTGCTACTTTCCCTAAATCGAGAGCTCCGGCGGCCGTCGGGAGAGGCTTGAGTGGCAACAGAGTCGCACCGATGCCCTGGGAGGACGGGGTGGAGGTGGTGGAAGGGCGGTGCATCAGGCCACGATGGTGGTGGTGGCTTACGATTGCACACAGAAAGGTTCTGCACGGCGGTTGGAGACCCTCGCGGGGGAATTTGCATTTTATATCATGACCCCAAGTGATCTATATTTAGATCACTAGTGATCTATTTTACATCACGCTGCAAAAAAAGTTGGGCCAAAATATTGATCAAGGGCAGCTGTTGGAGGGATGTTTTTAACTTTTTTTTACATAAACAATCAGTTAATTCCTATTTTACATCACCTATTTGGAGATGCTTTACATAAGCATGATTCATAGAGAAGGAAAATTGCGTCGCTCCCTAGACGATGCTTTGGGTGAATCGGAGCGTCACGGCTAGCATCCGTCCCATGTCGCCTCTTATCGCCCCTGCACGAAAGATGGCATGCCTTGTCTTTGAAGGTGTGTTTGTGTGAGCCTTTGTTGGCGTCGGGTAGTCGTACATGGAGGGAGTCTCCCCCATGAGGCATGAGATGGAGAACTAAAAATATGCTGGGTTCACCACATGCTTTCTCTTTTGGCTGGTTTTTGCGGCGATGGCGTGGTCGGTGTGGACAACCCGTAATAAGATGGTGATTGAGAAGATCTTCTTGAGACGGGCCTCTGACTCAGTGTTTAAATTATTGGCCTTTTTGCAGCAGTGGCACCCGTTGCATGGGCAACGGGATAGGGCGCGGCTGGACGACTCCATCGTCAAACTTCTCGTAGCCGCGCGTCGCCTCTCTGCTTCGGCTCCGCCCTGAGTCGCCGCTCTGGGTCGGGGCGTCCTCTCTACCCACACCCCCCCCCTCGCCCCTTCTCTAGCGTCTATGTGTGTTGTTTGCTTTTCTTTTCTTTGGGTTGTGTTGTGTTGTGGCCCCGGCATTGTGGGTGCGTTGTATTGATGACTTTGTAAACTCTTGTGGCCGGTTGTTTTATTTATAAAGCGGGACGAAAGGCTATTTCGAGAACCACAGGCTTTCTCGGGGAAGTCCACAGACACATACACTCATCGTCCGGGTTCCGATTAGTAGCGCATGGGAAACGATAAGAACCACATGGCCACTATCTATGTGTAGGCGAAGCAATGATGGCGTGGAATTGTGAGGCTCCAAGCCAAGTAGGCGGCGCAGTGCCGATGCTTGCGGTCGGAGATAAGTTGGCATTGCAGATGAGACGTCGATGGCGGAATCAACAATTAACGTTCCACAAATTGCAGAGTCCGGTGTGACGATATTTATGTAGCTATGTTCGTAATAGCTAGTGCAATTTTTTTCAGCGTTTATGAAGAAAAGAGCAGCACGTTCGCGTGTGCATGCAGCATGTACGGGCTCAATAATTTATTTTGAGTAGCCTCTAAGTTTTACTAGCCCGGGAAACATAATTTAGTCCGGTAATTTGGGGGACCTGTTAATTTGGGCCGGAAATTCAGCGCAGAAATTTGGCCCATAATTTTCCTTCGGGCTAGGCGAGAATTTTGGGCGCTATTTGGCGCACCCCATCCGTCGACGACGCCTCATCTCTCGCGCCTTTTGCTCTCCTCCTTACCTCGATCCCCTTTGCTCCAGCCCCCCTCGCCGTTGATTCCGGCCGGATCCTGCGTCTCCTCACCCCGGCGACCACCAACGTGAAACCAGCTCCTCATCCTCTACAAATTACATGCCTCGGAAACGTGGATTCGCCGCCCCACTAGAAACCGCGGTGAAGATCGGATCTTTGGCATCCATGGCGACGGCGTCGGAGCGGCTGCAGTGGGTGGTGATGCGGCACGTCTACAGCCCAGACCGAGAAGAGGCGATGTAGCCTGCAAGCAAGCCGCAGCCCTCACCGCCGCCGGCGTCGTCATGCCTGGAACGTCGGCAAGCGCGGGCCGGGTGCTGCGGATGGCGCCAGCTCCAGCCGGTCCTCCACCTCGCGCCCCAACTCCGGGCTGTCCTCCACCGCCACCTTGCTGGCCTGTAGCAACGGCAGCACGGGCGGTTAGCTGTGCGGCGGGTGGCGACCATGTACAGCAGCGCTCTAGGCGTCGACCACCGAGGCTCCTAGATGCTGCTGCTGCTGCTCCACGTCTCCTTCCATCTGGTTCTTCCACTTGGGAGGGAACTCCTCCTTCTCCATTTTGCTAGAGTAATTCTAGCGCTAGGTGATTCCTTATCCTGCTCCATTTTGCCCTGGTCTGCTCTTTATTCCCCTGCTGTTTCCAATTGCGTGCAGTATATGCGCGCGCCGACTAATTGTTGTATTTTCATCCATGCCGCTCACCAGTATTGTATCCCTTGTTGAATGGCCTCCTGGTTATGAGACCATCGAATTGGTTCTTATCATCCTGTGTCTATCTTAGATAACGATCTGTCTAAGTTTTTAGTTGTAAATGTTTGTCGGTAAGTGCTACATCCAACTGCTACCTGTCAATCTTGCGAGCCTGATAAAACAAAACCTAGAAATTTTGTATCTGAATTTTTTTAATAAAATGATGCATCAGTTTGTTAGTGGGAATTAAATTCCCTGCTTATTCTTCTCCACCTGTTTATTTATGTCTCACCTTTTCTTTTTGTTTACAGGTTTGGACTGGACTGGGGTCTAAAACGTATCTGTACACTGTGAACCTCCATGCTACATTCAGCATGAATGGATTACTCCGGTTTGATTGAGCGGCAGGAGCTGCACGGGTTTCTGGCCAGCGGCGACCACCGACCATGCATGTACAGCGGCACTCTTGCTGGCTTCGACGACCTAGGATGCTAGATGCTGCTGCTGCTGCTGCTGCTCCTCCTCTATGTATTTGTCCACTTGGTTCTTCCACTGGGAGGTATATTGTTCGTCTCTAGGTCTATTTCTTGCCTTGCCCTGCTGCGCGTGATCTGCTAATTGGCTGTTCTCTGAATTGCAACATCCGACTATACCATTCAGAATATCTATTCAGTTGATGCACTTTATTTGCTACTCCGTATTACATTTTGTTGCGCTGACTAGCAGCTACCCTTCCGGGCATTGTTTCAGGCACCTCTCTTAATTGGTTGTGATGTCAGAAATATGACTTCAGAAACAATTGAAATATTGAGCAACAAAGAAGTAATTCAAGTAAACCAAGGTATAGCTCAGGATCTTGTCTTTGTCTCTCTATAGCATGTCATCATATCAAAACTTCGAAGCAAGCAGTATTTTTCTTTTGCCATCACTTTGTTCTCTTGAAGTTCACGCATGACAAAGAAAGTGACCTTTCTCGGCGCGCAAAATTTCCATGTATGTTGTCATCTTAACTGTTCTTAGAAGGCATTTTGCACCAACTCATGTAGCATTTAGGTGTTCTAAGATCCAAGGGAGGTCCTGAAACTTAAGGTGAGTTACATACTTTTCATTGCTATAAGAGGTGGAATTATTCACCTCTTATCCCCCTGAAATGAAGATGCCTGTAGAGACATAGCTTGTCATACCGATATTATTAGGTTCCATATAAACGACTATGAAATAATTTCCTCCTTTTTTTAAGGTAGCATTTAGGCGTTCTAAGATCCAAGGGAGGTCCTGAAACTTAATAATTAAAACACCATATAGGTTTCAGTTACATCCCAAGCTAATCTGGGAGAATAGAAACATTGTGACCACATAGCTTCTTCCGAGCCTCCAAAGTTGGAAGCACGCATGAGCATATATTGCAGTACCTTAATACCGCCGTACTCATACAGTCCTAATATCTTGTTAATGGTGTCTGTATTGCACCACCTGCTAAATTTGCATTTTCTCCAGCATGAAACACTATCTGCGAACATCGTGGGAACTTTCGGAGCCCAAGTCGATGTGCACGACTGCAGTATGTACATTTTTACTCCTGCTGCCGGCTTTTCTGCAATCTGATAAGAGAAAAGGTAAAGCCACACGGTCACGGTGTATCAGCATGTTTTGGGCTAAACTCCTTCAATCATCCAGCAGACTAGCACTACCTGCCTGATGGTAATGCATTGTATATATATCAGCGTGTTCTGGAAATAAACTCATCAATTATATATCCAACATGTTGTGGAAAATGTTTTGCATCTCTTTGGTAAGGTTCATGCCAATGGGCTATGACCAACAATCAATTATTAATTTATTGAAGGGAAACATAGAGCTATCAAATTATTTCTCATTGCACCTGCAGTTGTAGATCCTGCGGTCCTAGATTTACCAGTTTTGCTCCTTAATTAGATTAGAATCTACCACAGGGTTAGCCAGCTGGTACACACGAAAGCTGGAGGCTGTCTCCGACAGGTTCTTCCTCCGGAACGACTCAGCTCTCCATCTGGGCAGCTTGTGGCGTAGGTGGTCCGGCCAGAACTGGGTTCCGTCCTCTATGTGCATCTCCTGGAGCACCATGGCGTTCTCCACCAGGAACTTGGCGAGCTGCACCTCGAGGCAGTTGACCTCCTTGGACTTGAACTGTAGCGTTACCTTCCGCAGGCAGACGAACGAGCAGTTGTTGGTCAATGCGGCCGGGATCTGTGAGACCTCGCCGAGCTCCAGGGCGCTGCGATGCGCAGCGGACATGGAAGCTAGCCTCTCGAAGCGGTCCATGGATTCGGCGAAGGGGCCACCGACCGGACCCTTTGTCTTCTTCTCATAGTGGTAGTCGTACTTCATGTCTAACTTGAGATGGAGCTCGGACATTGCTGGGCAGGAGCGGAGCAGCCCCACCAAGGCCTCGGCCGTTTTGCTATTCCTGTACTCATATTGTCCGTCCAGTTCAAGGAGCTCGAGGTTGGGGAAGTTGACCCCGTCAGTGACGATGTCACCGACGCTGATGAGGCGCATCTTGAGGACCCTGGTGCTGGAGAAGCTCGTGAGGTCGCGTGGCGCGGGCATGATGTAGCCGCGCTTGTGGCAGGTGTCGTCGAGGTCGACTCGTTCGAGCCCGGGCGCAGGCGACGTGAGCGAGAGCCTGACAGGGTGTCCCTGGTATAGGAAGGTGCGCAGGCTTGGCATGTCGAGTTGGATGCCGATTTCGGTGGACGTACTGAGCTCCTTCTCGCTGATATAGGTCCTGAGCACCAAGGCGGTGACCGTCGGGCAGCGGAGGCAGAGGGGCAGCCCGAAGCAGTCCGTCCTTTGGAAGAAGCTGGACTTTTCGGCGGAACGCTGCAGCGGCTTGTAGTTGACGTCCGCCAGCTCCAGGCCGGTGAGAGCCGGCGCGGCGTCGAGCAGCACCTGGAGGTACCCCTCGAGGAGGGTGCAGTCGTGCAGCGTCAGATCCGCGAGGCGCGGGAAAGCCAGGCGTGATCCTGTAGAGGCGGGCGGCTCGAGGTAGCAGTGGTGGAGCTCGAGCACCCGGAGCGTGGCGGCGCACGGCAGCGAAGCCAGCGGCAGGGAGTAGTATCTGTCATAGTGGGAGTGCTCGCAGGTGACGACGAGCTGTTTAAGCCGGGACGCGGCGGGGTCGGTGAGGAGGCCGGCGACCCTTGCGTCGTCTTGGGGTTCCCTATTGTGGTACCCGGTGTCTTTGCGGCGGTAGGCGCCTAGCTGCAGGAAGAGCGTGAGCCTGTCGAGGCGTGTGTTGCCGTCGCCGCGGCGACCTCGGAATAGAGCCAAAGGAAAGGTCAGGCCACATGACTCTCCTTTGTCTTGGCCAGTCTTTTACAAAACGGTTACCTCCATTTTTAGTGCTATTTTTTTCTTTTCCAATCGTGTCATAATCTCAGGTATCCTCCGATGCGTGATGCTCTCAATTCAACTGGCCGCGAGATATTCTACTCTCTGTGTGAATGGTATGCCAGTCTATTCGTGGGAAATCAGTAGCAGTTCTACGTCATGCTCAACCCCCAACCTTGTTGAACTTAAATATGTGCTCTCTCTTAGGGGCCAAGACGATCCAGCTTTATGGGCTGGAAAAGTTGGAAACAGTTGGCGTACAACAGATGATATAGAGGATACGTGGAAAAGGTAATTCATTTTTTTCCTGAAACAAAAGCATATAATAGCCTGCTAATATGCTGTGAAATTGACTTGTCTGTTTTATGTTTAAAACTAGCATGACTGACATTGCTGATAAGAATAACAAGTGGGCATCATATGCTGGACCTGGTGGATGGAATGGTAATTATGTTAGTGAAGAGTACAATCTTTCCTCATGTTGCAAGAGACTCTAATATTTTTTTTAGAGAAGAGGCTCTAAAATTAATGCATACACTATTACTCAACCTACTCATTTTTGCCAGACCCAGACATGTTGGAGGTTGGAAACGGTGGCATGAATTTTGCTGAGTACCGTGCACATTTCAGCATCTGGGCACTCATGAAGGTAAGAATTAGCTGAGCGAATCTGTAATCACTAGGATAATGCAGGTAAAACACAAGCTGATCAGTCGATGCACTTTATTTGCTACTCCGTATTACATTTTGTCGCGCTGACTAGCAGCTACACTTCTGGGCATTGTTTCAGGCACCTCTCTTAATTGGTTGTGATGTCAGAAATATGACTTCAGAAACAATTGAAATATTGAGCAACAAAGAAGTAATTCAAGTAAACCAAGGTATAGCTCAAGATCTTGTCTTTGTCTCTCTATAGCATGTAATCATGTCAAAACTTCAAAGCAAGCCGTATTTTCTTTTGCCATCACTTCGTTCTCTTGAAGTTCACGCATGACAAAGAAAGTGACCTTTCTCGGCGCGCAAAATTTCCATGTATTGTTGTCATCTTAACTGTTCTTAGAAGGCATTTTGCACCAACTCATGTAGGTATCTTCATATGGATATTTTTAAACCACTCGATGGATCTCAAGAACTTTCTTATGATTTGTGTTTTATTGACTCGTAAGCATTGAGCTGGCAAGTCAACATTTCTGTATTCCTCTTGTAGACGTTATGTTGTCCTGAAGAAACATCATGCTAACATCTGTTTATTTTATTTTGGGTGTCAACATCCGTTTCACACGTAATTCCTTGTGTTTCTGCCGCTTAGGATTTCTGACATATACTGTTCTGTTCAGACAGTTTCTATATGGCGTTATAGTTACGCAACCCATTGAGTTAAGCATGTTTCTTTTTCTGCAGATTCTCTTGGAGTTCAAGGAAGAAGAATTTTGAGTCAAGGTGGATGCCGTGAGGTGATTTAGCTGCTCCAGATGAAATTACTAAATAATAAATTACCTGTTCATAACGTTACAAGCACCAGTGCATCCGCCTGTGCTAAACTCATAAAAATATATCAAATATTTTGCAGGTGTGGGCTGGACCCCTCTCTGGTAACCGTTTGGCTGTTGCTTTATGGAATCGTTGTTCGGAGACGGTTAATATCACGATGACATTGCCAGAGGTTGGCCTTGATGGTTCATCTGCTTATTCTGTTAGAGACCTGTGGAAGGTGAGTTGCATACTTTTCATTGCTATAAGAGGTGGAATTATTCACCTCTTATCCCTCTGAAATGAAGATGCCTGTAGAGACATAGCTTGTCATACCGATATTATTAGGTTCCATATAAACGACTATGAAATAATTTCCTCCCTTTTTAAGGTAGCATTTAGGTGTGTTCTAAGATCCAAGGGAGGTCCTGAAACTTAATAATTAAAACACTATATAGGGTTCAGTTACATCCCAAGCTAATCTGGGAGAATAGAAACATTGTGACCACATAGCTTCTTCCGAGCCTCCAAAGTTGGAAGCACGCATGAGCATATATTGCAGTACCTTAATACCGCCGTACTCATACAGTCCTAGTATCTTGTTAATGGTGTCTGTATTGCACCACCTGCTAAATTTGCATTTTCTCCAGCATGAAACACTATCTGCGAACATCGTGGGAACTTTCGGAGCCCAAGTCGATGTGCACGACTGCAGTATGTACATTTTTACTCCTGCTGCCGGCTTTTCTGCAATCTGATAAGAGAAAAGGTAAAGCCACACGGTCACGGTGTATCAGCATGTTTTGGGCTAAACTCCTTCAATCATCCAGCAGACTAGCACTACCTGCCTGATGGTAATGCATTGTATATATATCAGCGTGTTCTGGAAATAAACTCATCAATTATATATCCAACATGTTGTGGAAAATGTTTTGCATCTCTTTGGTAAGGTTCATGCCAATGGGCTATGACCAACAATCAATTATTAATTTATTGAAGGGAAACATAGAGCTATCAATTATTTCTCATTGCACCTGCAGTTGTAGATCCTGCGGTCCTAGATTTACCAGGTTTGCTCCTTAATTAGATTAGAATCTACCACAGGGTTAGCCAGCTGGTACACACGAAAGCTGGAGGCTGTCTCCGACAGGTTCTTCCTCCGGAACGACTCAGCTCTCCATCTGGGCAGCTTGTGGCGTAGGTGGTCCGGCCAGAACTGGGTTCCGTCCTCTATGTGCATCTCCTGGAGCACCATGGCGTTCTCCACCAGGAACTTGGCGAGCTGCACCTCGAGGCAGTTGACCTCCTTGGACTTGAACTGCAGCGTTACCTTGCGCAGGCAGACGAACGAGCAGTTGTTGGTCAATGCTGCCGGGATCTGTGAGACCTCCCCGAGCTCCAGGGCGCTGCGATGCGCAGCGGACATGGAAGCTAGCCTCTCGAAGCGGTCCATGGATTCGGCGAAGGGGCCACCGACCGGACCCTTTTTCTTCTTCTCATAGTGGTAGTCGTACTTCATGTCCAACTTGAGATGGAGCTCGGACATTGCCGGGCAGGAGCGGAGCAGCCCCACCAACGCCTCGGCTGTTTTGCTCTTCCTGTACTCATATTGTCCGTCCAGTTCAAGGAGCTGGAGGTTGGGGAAGATGACCCCGTCGGTGACGATGTCCTCGACGCTGATGAGGTGCATCTTGAGGACCCTGGTGCTGGAGAAGCTCGTGAGCTCGCGTGGCGCGGGCATGATGTAGCCGCGCTTGTGGCAGGTGTCGTCGAGGTCGACTCGTTCGAGCCCGGGTGCAGGCGACGTGAGCGAGAGCCTGACAGGGTGTCCCTGGTATAGGAAGGTGCGCAGGCTTGGCATGTCGAGTTGGATGCCGATTTCGGTGGACGTACTGAGCTCCTTCTCGCTGATATAGGTCCTGAGCACCAAGGCGGTGACCGTCGGGCAGCGGAGGCAGAGGGGCAGCCCGAAGCAGTCCGTCCTTTGGAAGAAGCTGGACTTTTCGGCGGAACGCTGCAGCGGCTTGTAGTTGACGTCCGCCAGCTCCAGGCCGGTGAGCGCCGGCGCGGCGTCGAGCAGCACCTGGAGGTACCCCTCGAGGAGGGTGCAGTCGTGCAGCGTCAGATCCGCGAGGCGCGGGAAAGCCAGGCGTGATCCTGTGGAGGCGGGCGGCTCGAGGTAGCAGTGGTGGAGCTCCAGCACCCGGAGCGTGGCGGCGCACGGCAGCGAAGCCAGCGGCAGGGAGTAGTATCTGTCATAGTGGGAGTGCTCGCAGGTGACGACGAGCTGTTTAAGCCGGGACGCGGCGGGGTCGGTGAGGAGGCCGGCGACCCTTGCGTCGTCTTCGGGTTCCCTATTGTGGTACCCGGTGTCTTTGCGGCGGTAGGCGCCTAGCTGCAGGAAGAGCGTGAGCCTGTCGAGGCGTGTGTTGCCGTCGCCGCGGCGACCTCGGAAGGCGGCGAGCGCGGCCTCGGCGTCGCGGAAGAAGTCATCAAACGTCGTCGGACGAGTGTAGTAGCCGCTGCGCTCTGATCTGGCGGAGTAGGGCCTGGTGTCGAGGTCGAGGACGTCGGCGGCGGCCATGGTGCGATCGACTAGATGGATGTGCGTGGCTGCAATACAATCTAGGTTTTTACTTTTTTTTCGAGGCGTTTATGGATCTAGGCTATGTTCGCTCATGGACGATTTATAGTTGCCTCGTTCCAAGTATTGTCGGTGCTGATTTCTGACATGACAAATGAAGTCAAGTCGGGCCTGAACTGGACGGCCCAGTATGTCTTCAGGCCTCGCACAATCTACCTGTGATAGAACCATATGGACTCTCTTTAATTGTCCTTTTGTTGGGTTCCCCTATATAACGCTTTAAGCGAGTTGGAACACCAACTCGCCTGTACTCGCCCCCCCCCCCCCTCACAGCTCCACAGTTGGGCCGGCCCATTTTACATTTTTTTTCTTTTTCAAAAATTCATACAAGTTAAAATAAATATTTTTTAAATGATGAACAAAGTTTAAATTTAACGATTCCAAACATGAACAAAAAAAAATAAAATGAACAATTTTTTATCCGAACATTTCATTTGAACAAATTTGAAATTTGAACGAATTTTGAATTTGAACGAATTTTAAATTTGAACAAATTCGAAATTTGAACTGTTTTTATCGAACAAATTTCGAATTTCGAATTTTTTTTTGAACATTTTAAAGTTTGAACAAAAAAATCTGAAAAAAACGTTGAACGAAAAAAAAGTAAACAAAGAAGAAAATGGACAAAAAAATTAAAACAGAAAAAATTAGACAATAAAAATGTTTAACAAGATAGTTAGACAAGAAACGTGTTGTACCCCAGTGGCATGGCGCGCTGCTAGCCCCCCGAGATCCCAGGTTCGAGTACCGGTTTTCTCTTATTTTCTTCTCTAAGGACTGTTAATGGGCCGGCCCGTTTTCAATTTGTACGCTGGCGAGTTGTAGTTCCAGCACGCTATAAGCGCTATATAGGGTTTCCGTTTTTGTTAGCCCAATAGCATTTCATGGGATCAGGGACCAGCAAGTTTGGAGGCAACTCTATATAATAAAACAAACAAAAGCAAGTTTGGAGTCTCTCGCATCTTGGGAGCACAGGCTGTTGGGACTATGCCCTAGAGGCAATCATGTATAATGTAATTCCCACTGTATTCATAAAGTTATTAAGTTGTCCTTGTTTTGAACATCTGATATATGTCATTGAATATGTGATTCGATTGTGGAACTATATATTCATGTTGTTCATACTAGATTGTCCTTGGTCATTTAGGTTGTGCTGGACACACACCCTAGACTAATGTGAGTGTTGGCTGATGACACGGTTCCACTTGTCATGGGCATGGTGATGCCATTCCAACGTTCACGGACTTGGCTAAAGAGTTTAGCAAGTCAGACTGACCCACATTGAGATGCAACGATCAAGTCGTCATTTGCATGTCTCAATCAATGTAATCCTTAGACCTGAGGTTGTCGCACAATCCGAGTTGTGGATCACCGACTTAGGTTCTGTCAAACGTTGTTCTGTGACAAGACAACTATAAAGGTAGACTTCGGGTCGAATGAGAAGCAAGCTGCGTGATATGGATAATCAAGATGGGATTTTGCCCCTCCAAATGGAGAGATATTCTCTGGGCCCTCTCGGGTGATATGATTCAGGAAGCATGGCCATGCGCGACTCAGTTAAGTGTTAACTGTGTTGGTTGACTAAGAGTTAGTCAGATGGATCACATGTCACAGATCGAGAAGAGAGTTGAGCTATTTAAGGGATGGCGATAAATCGCCTATAGCTCGACAAGGTATATCGTGAGGCAAAAGGGACTAAGATGAATATCACATTGAAAGGTATGTCGTCATGACTCAATGGTACTTGGGAGTCGGCACGTTCTGCTAGGAGCCACTACCGATTGATCGATTGGGAGTTGGACTCCAATCGTGTCCAAGTCGCCCTGGGCCTGCAGGGTCGCACACTTAAGAGCGGGAGCAAGTATTGGTCGGGTTGGACCCGAACCGAAAATTGACTGGTTTTGTGAGTCGGACTCACAGAGGGAATGGGCCACAAGTGCTGTGAAGCCCATTACCATACGCTATATAAAGAGGGGCACAGGTTGCCCAGCGGGCACGTTAGTCCACACTCCCATGCGTTGGGAACCCTAGCCCTACTCAGTCCAGCCGCCGCACCGGACCTAGCAGTCTGCCGTCAGAGCTCCTCCTCGTACGTGTGGATACCGGCAGAGGTGATGTACGTTCAGCACTTCGACGTTCGAGGGATTGGATCGGCCGGACCGGATCGTGGGACTGCACTGCCCCGATGCGCTTCATCGATAATCCGCAACCGCGCGTCTAGTGGTAATCATCGTGGCCTTCTACCTCGGCTAGATCTTGGAAGCATGGCGTAGGAAAAAGTTTTCGTTTATCTCTACGCGTTCTAACAGTGGTATCAGAGCGGTAGTTTCTGGTATTAGGCCCGAGATCCGTACATATGTGATATGTAGTTAGCGTTAGATGTGATCTAATTGTAGTTAGCGGGACCGCCGGCTTCGCCCTGTCGTAGCGCCTTAGATGTCGTTACGAGTTTCACAACGCCGGTAGATATCGTGTCTATGAATAACTTGTTTTTTCAGGAAGTTGTGAATGGTATGGCTTATGTGCATGTGATGTGTGTAATCCATACATGATCTGCGTATCATGTTCTTGTCAGCCGGCTGGAGGCTAGGTGCTGTCATTTTATTGTATAACGACCTGCGTGTCGGATTCTCTATGTAAATTTTTCATTTAATAGCTAGTGTAGCTTGTTGGAGAACCCGGTGGCATGCAAGTCGATGTACAAGTCGGCTACATGGAGTAAGATGGCACGTGACAAGAGTTGGCACGAGTCGACTTACAAGCTTTGTGGAGATGGAGATCACCATGAAGAGAGCCATACCATTTCACATTATAATTGCTTTATTTGTGTTATTGTTATGTCTCTATTTACCTCTATTTAGATAGTTGGTAGATTTTAATCCCTCAAAGAAGGTCTAGTCGGTCGCCCCGCCAGTGCTGCACCATCACAAGTCGGACATTCTTGGTAGTGGGCTCATGAAATTGAGGTGCTACCAATTCTTTCCGATTAGGTGGGTTTGAGTCGGACTCTTACAAGCAGAAGCACTTGGTAATCTAGACGAGTCCATCACAACGGTTGTGGGGCTCGGGGCGAGAAAGGTTGGGAGCCGGGGCATGTGATGTCACCCAACTAACAGGAGTCGTATTGGATACGATTGGCAAGGTGTTGCCTACCTAGATCAATTGACGACTAGCGGTGATGCTAAAGCTCACTAGTCGGATTGCTTATTTAGGATCTTGAATCACTTAGCAACCATCGGAGGGATGTTGGTTCTAGGGGGAGCATAAGTATTAAAACGTTTAATATGCCTGCTCTTTTATGAATACATGTCTTAAGTGTTTTTGCGTATTTTCTGTTGTAGATCAATGGCACCTAGCAACCTTCCTCAGTTGTCCGCGTTTGCGTTGAGGTCAATCCTAGAGAAAGATAAACTTAATGGAACTAATTTCACCAACTGGTATCATAATCCGAGGATAGTCTGAAAGTAAAGTATGGGCACCTAGAGGGGGGGGGGGGTGAATAGGTGCTACGACCAATTTTAATTTTTCTTAAAGTTTAGGCTTGACAAGAAGGTAAATTCTCTAGATTGTGCAACTAGTGGTGAATTTACCTATATGACAAGGCAAGCAATAAATGCAACTAGTACAATACTTAATACAACTAGTACAACAATAAATGCAACAAGTACGAGTAAGTAAAGGGAGGGGAACGAGGTAACCGATAGAAGCACACGGAGACACGATGTATTCCCGAGTTCCTCCTTGTTAAGGGAGTACGTCTCATTGGAGGGGTGTGAGCTCGCCACAAAGGCCTACTCAACGCCACAAAAGGCCTCACCCTATTCTCCGATGAACTCCGCCACAAAGGCCTAGTTCACCTTCCACTATTGAACCCCTTTGAGGCGGGGATCGAGTCCTTTACAAACAAGTTTGGGGCACACACCCACAACTTAATTGGGGGCTCCCAACACTCACAAATCACCAAGAGTAGCAAGAAGCCTAGGTTCTCCACAAGAGGAAACCCTAGGCAAGAATCCCTCAAGCAAAAGAGGGGGGAAATGAAATCCGGTTGGTGAAGACGTAGATCGGGACCTTCTCCTTCAATCCTCCAAAGATCTAGGCTTTTGGGTGGAGGAATTGGGAGATCTAGCAAGGTGGGTGAGCTCCAACAATGGTGCCTTAAATTCTGGTCGAGCTAGCTGGAGGTAGGTGAAGGGGAGGGGGTATTTACCCCTCATAAAGACAAAGAGCCGTTGGAGCAGATCTGACGAAATCACACCGGAGACTCCGGACTTTACCGGAGACTCCGCACACACTCCGGTCTGGATGCAGTACTGGACACCACCCTGGCGCACTTGATTTTCTTCAGGAAATATCCGGTCCGGAGACTCCGGTTAGGTGGACCGGAGACTCCGGTCTTGGCGCTTCGGGAGGGCACAGAGAATGTCTGTGGTCTTGCGATGTAGAAAATCTTCACTCACACCGGAGACTCCGGTAAGTATCCGTAAGTCTCCGGTGTGGGTACAGTACGCGACACCACCAATTCCTTAGCGAATCTGAGAGAAATAGGCTCCACACCGGAGACTCCGGACAGTCTCCGGACACTCTCCGGTGTGGGTACAGTACGCGACACCATCTGTCCCAAAGGGAAAAACCTGGGAGAAATCTCCACACCGGAGACTCCGGTATGGAGAAAACTCCAGCAAACAGTGACTTGATGGCTTGCTCCTTTTTGTACCAATACACCACCATAGTAAATAAGTTTAGAATAACCCCTGAAATACATCAACACCTTTTAGTAGTACATGTGTTGTTAACAAACACCAAAACAAGATGATTTAAGCGCGTATGCACTTTCATAGTCCTCAAGCATGACAAGAAAGAACATGTTCTAGAAACTCCACTTCCAGAAGAGCCAGATGACGATGCGACTGTCGCTGTCATGAATGCCTACTGTAAGACTAGAGATGAGTCTACGGAAATTAGCTGTCTTATGCTTGCACACATGGAACCGGACTTGCAGCAGCAGTTCGAGAATGTTGAGGACTACGATATGATCGAAAGCCTCAAAAGTATGTTCCAGGCTCAGGCAAAGACCGAGAGGTATCAAGTCTCTCAAGCTTTGCTGGGCTGTAAGCTGAAAGATGGCGATCCACTGAGTCCGCATGTAATCAAGATGATTGGTTACATTCAGTCTCTGGATCGGCTGGGCGTCCCAATTAACGAAGAGTTCGCTACTGATATAATTCCGAACTCTCTTCCTAGTGCGTATGGTTCATTCATCTCGAACTACCATATGCATGGTATGGATAAGAGTATCACTGAATTACATGGGATGCTCAAAACGGCAGAGCCTGATATCAAGAAAGCCGCCAGTCAAGTGTTGATGGTGCAGAATAAGGCTAAGTTCAAGAAGAGTTCTTGGACTAAGAAGAAGAAGGATAAGTCAGGAGGTAGCACCCATGGCCCTGTCCACAGTGCTCCCTCAAAGACTAAACCTTCTCCTACAGCCGGAGCCAACTGGTTCTATTGCAAGCAAGATGGCCACTGGAAGAGGAACTGCGCCAAGTATTTGGCTGACAGAGCCAAGAGTGGAGGTGTGACTTCCAACTCAGGTACGCTTGTGTGCAATGTTATAGACATTTATCTTGCTGATGCGCCTAGTAGTTCTTGGGTATATGATACCGGATCAGTTATTCACATATGCAACTCGTTGCAGGGACTGGTAAGAACTAGGAGCGTGGCAAGAGGAGAGGTTGATATTCGGGTCGGCAACAAGGCGAGATTCGCTGCATTGGAAGTCGGCACGATGCAACTTCATTTACCTTCAGGATTTATTTTCGAACTAAATAATTGTTATTATGTTCCAGCGCTTAGTCGAAACATTATTTCCGCCTCATGTTTGATGAGACAAGGTTATGAGTCGAATATTAAGAATAATGGTTATTCTTTATATTTGAAAGATATGTTTCATGGCTTTGCACCCGTTCAGAACGGGTTATTTATTTTGAATCTTGATAGTGAATCGGTCTATAACATAAATGTTAAAATGTTGAAACCAAATGATCTGAATATGACTTACTTTTGGCATAGTCGGTTTGGTCATATAAGTTGGAAGCGCATGAAGAAGCTCCATGATGATGGACTTCTAACTTCGTTCGACTTAGAGTCATTCGAGACATGCGAATCATGCCTACTAGGCAAAATGACCAAGACACCTTTTGCAAGGAGTTGTGAAAGGGCGTCCGACTTGTTGGAACCAATACATAGTGATGTATGTGGTCCAGTGAGCACGACAGCCAAAGGTGGTTATGAGTACTTCATTACCTTCACTGATGATTTGAGTAGGTATGGATATATCTGTTTAATGAAACACAAGTCGGAAGCCTTTGAAAAGTTCAAGGAATTCCAGAGTGAGGTACAAAATCAACTCGGCAAGAAAATAAAGTTTCTACGGTCGGACCGTGGAGGCGAGTACATGAGCCATGAGTTTGATGACCATCTAAAGAGTTGTGGAATAGTTCCTCAACTCACTCCGCCGGGTACACCGCAGAGAAACGGTGTATCGGAACGGAGAAATCGGACCCTGTTGGACATGGTACGATCAATGATGAGTCGAACATATCTACCTTTATCATTTTGGGGTTATTGTCTAGAAACTGCAGCTTTCACACTAAAAAGAGTACCATCAAAGTCAGTAGAGAAGACACCACATGAGATGTGGACGGGCAAAAAGCCAAGTTTGTCTTTTCTTAAGATTTGGGGTTGTGAAGCATTTTTCAAGCGACTTCAGTCGGATAAGCTCACGCCCAAGTCGGATAAGTGTATTTTCGTGGGGTATCCGAGGGAAACCTTGGGGTACTACTTCTACAACCGGGAAGAGGGCAAAGAGTTTGTCGCTCGGAATGGTGTCTTCCTTGAGAAAGAGTTTCTCAGTCGGGAAGTCAGTGGGAGCACGGTGCAACTCGAAGAAATTCGAGAAGAACCAGCTAGGGGCGAGTCGGCAATGGCCTTGGAGGCTGAGCCGGTCGTGGTACCTACACCGGTTACAGCACCTGAACCTCGGAGATCTGCCAGATTACAGAGTGCTCAAGATGTTTTACTGTTAGACAGTAATGAGCCGACAACTTACTCGGAAGCGATGGTGGGATCTGATTCCGAGTCATGGCTTGGAGCCATGAGATCCGAGTTAAAGTCCATGGATGAAAACCAAGTTTGGAATTTGGTTGATCTGTCTGACGGTGCAAGACCCGTCGAGTGCAAATGGGTCTTTAAGAAGAAAATTGATACGGATGGAAATATTTCCGTCTATAAAGCACGACTTGTCGCGAAGGGGTTCCGACAAGTTAAAGGAGTTGACTACGACGAGACCTTCTCGCCCGTAGCGATGCTTAAATCAATTCGGATCATGTTACCCATAGCAGTTTATTTCGACTATGAGATATGGCAGATGGATGTCAAGACAGCTTTCCTTAATGGAAATTTAACTGAGGACGTGTATATGATACAGCCCGAAGGTTTTGTCGATCCAGCTAATGCTGACAAGGTATGCAAACTTCAGAAATCCATTTATGGGTTGAAGCAAGCATCTCGGAGTTGGAACATTCGCTTTGATGAGGTAGTCAAATCGTTTGGCTTCATCAAGAGTGATCATGATTCTTGTTTATACAAGAAGTTTAGTGGGAGCAAAGTAAATTTTCTAATCTTATATGTGGATGACATATTGCTGATTGGAAATGATGTCATGATGTTGCAAGAAACCAAAGAGTCATTGGAAAGGAGTTTCTCAATGAAGGGTTTGGGTGAGGCGACTTACATATTAGGAATCAGGATCTATAGAGATAGATCAAGGCGGCTCATTGGATTGAGTCAGAATACTTATCTGGACAAGGTTTTGAAGAAATTCGAAATGGAAGAGTCCAAGAAGGGATTCTTACCGATGTCCCGTGGCATAAAATTTAGCAAGACTCAGTGTCCTTCGACAACTGATGAGCGAAGTCGGATGAGTGTGATCCCGTATGCTTCGGCAATCGGATCCATCATGTATGCCATGATTTGTACTTGGCCAGATGTTTCCAATTCTCTAAGTGTTACGAGCAGATACCAGGCTGACCCTGGTGAAGCCCACTGGGCAGCGGTTAAAAACATCCTTAAGTACTTGAGAAATACTAAGGAAATGTTCCTAGTTTATGGAGGTGATGAGAAATTCAGTGTAAAGGGTTACACGGATGCGAGTTATCTCACTGACTCAGATGATTCTCGTTCGCAATCTGGATACGTGTTCGTGATGAACGGAGGGGCTGTGAGCTGGAAGAGTTCCAAGCAAGATACGGTGTCTGCATCTACAACAGAGGCTGAGTATATTGCTGCCTCAGAGGCGGCAAAGGAAGCTGTTTGGATCAGGAACCTCCTGATTGATCTTGGTGTCGTTCAGGGCGCGTCCAATCCTTTGGACGTATATTGTGACAACAATGGTGCTATCGCACAGGCCAAGGAAACTAGACAACACCAGAAGAACAAACATATACTCATGCGGTACTACCTCATTCGCCAGTTTGTCGAACAAGGTGATATCAAGTTATGCAAAGTACACACGGATGCAAACATTGCAGATCCGTTGACAAAGGCGCTACCACAGCCTAAGAATGAGGCGCACACGAGAGGCATGGGCATTCGATGTCTAGGCATATGATGCCAGGATGATTGACTCTAGTGCAAGTGGGAGACTGTTGGGAATATGCCCTAGAGGCAATCATGTATGATGTAATTCCCACTGTATTCATAAAGTTATTAAGTTGTCTTTGTTTTGAACATCTGATATATGTCATTGAATATGTGATTCGATTGTGGAACTATATATTCATGTTGTTCATACTAGATTGTCCTTGGTCATTTAGGTTGTGCTGGACACACACCCTAGACTAATGTGAGTGTTGGCTGATGACACGGTTCCACTTGTCATGGGCATGGTGATGCCATTCCAACGTTCACGGACTTGGCTAAAGAGTTTAGCAAGTCGGACTGACCCACATTGAGATGCAACGATCAAGTCGTCATTTGCATGTCTCAATCAATGTAATCCTTAGACCTGAGGTTGTCGCACAATCCGAGTTGTGGATCACCGACTTAGGTTCTGTCAAACGTTGTTCTGTGACAAGGCAACTATAAACGCAGAGTTCGGGTCGAATGAGAAGCAAGCTGCATGATGTGGATAATCAAGATGGGATTTTGCCCCTCCGAATGGAGAGATATTCTCTGGGCCCTCTCGAGTGATATGATTCAGGAAGCATGGCCATGCGCGACTCAGTTAAGTGTTAACTGTGTCAATTGACTAAGAGTTAGTCAGATGAATCACATGTCACAGATCGAGAAGAGAGTTGAGCTATTTAAGGGATGACGATAAATCGCCTATAGCTCGACAAGGTATATCGTGAGGCAAAAGGGACTAAGATGAATATCACATTGAAAGGTATGTCGTCATGACTCAATGGTACTTGGGAGTCGGCACGTTCTGCTAGGAGCCGCAATGAAATGTGCAGACATCACGTATCCGCAAGATAGGACCGCATCTCTACTCCCTTAACGACAGGTAGCGTCGTGTCACTGTCCCGTCCGTGTATGTATTTGCTTGTTTTTTTTTTGCGGGGATTTGCTTTGCTTGTTCATTCAGCAATCCGATGGTGCCCTATCATTTTCTTCCACATGCAGACATCTACTCCATAGTATTTGCTCTTTGGACTGCCCGTAGTCTGAGGTTACCTACCCATCGCCATATTAACCCGTGGCTGGAGTATTAGTTTAGCCATCTTAGGGCATCTCCAGTCGTTCGGCCCCCCCCCAGGTTTCAGATCGGCGCTTTTTAGCGTTAGCGCCGCCCCGCACCAAAACCTGGGGGGGCCGATTTCACCAGCCGTTCGGCGGCCCATAAAAGAGAACGGCGATATTGTTTGAAACTTTGTGGAGACCTCGTCCCTCTTGACGGCGTGGGCCTGGGCGTCGGCGATGCAGGTCTCGATCGACGCCTGGAGCTTTGCCACTGCCGGCACACCGTCCCTCGCCAACTTGGCTTTCTTGTGGCCCATCGGCGGACGCCCTTCGGACGCACCTGCAACCACAGCGTCGGGAACGTACTCCTTGCCCTTGCCAATCGACCGCCGCACCTCCGCCCACTTCTCGCACTTCTCGATGAGGACGAAGACGTGGAGGAACTTGAAGTCGGAGCCCTCGTCGTTCTTGTACGCCTCCAGCATCCGGACGATCTCCATCTCGCGGTTGGCGCCGCTCTGCGGCCTCATCGAGATCTCCTCCTGGATGCCGTGCCATTTGTTGCAGGACGCCTGGATGTTCGCCCAGTGGTTCGACATGGCCTTCTGGCCGCGGTCGGTGATGCAGCACGTGTAGTGGGGGTCGATCATGCGGCGCTCGTCGTACTCCGTTTTCACCCGCTTCCAGTAGTTGTCGGCGTGCTGGTTCGCGCCGACGATCGGGTCGTGACTGACCGTCTTCCACGCCTCGGCGAGGAGTGCGTCCTCCCTGGTCAGCCACTTGATGCGGGGCTCGGCGGGGGGCAGTGGCACGTTCGGTTCCTTGCGAGGACGGCCAGGGCCCCGGCGCTTTCGGCCATCGCCGGCCTGTTCTGTCTCCTCCGGAACCACCGGCGTCTCGTCCTCCTCGTCCTCTTCGCCCTGTTCCTCCGTCGCCTGCGTGCCGGAACCTTCGCCGTAGTCACCACCGCCCTGCGCGAAGAACTCCCCGCTGTGCTCGAGGAAGCCCGGGCTCGCCGCAGCCGCCATGGAGCCGGACGCGATGATCTCCTCCATGTAGCTGTCCTGGGGCTGAATCCCGGCGAGGATCGCACGGCGGTGGGACGGGGAAGCTGCGTAGCCCGGCGCGGCACCATACATCATCGGCGGGTGGTAGGGGAAGGTGAGGTTGGGGTTGAAACCTCCCAGGGAGTCGCCTTCGACGAACCAGGCAGGCGACGGGTACGGTGACATGCGTGGTGACGGCGACGGCGACTGCTTCCAGCCGGCGAACCTTGGGCCGAGAGGGCTCTTCTTCTTGGCGAGCGACGCCGCGGAGGCGACCGGCGTAGGTGGCTCGTCCGGCGCGGTCTCCTCCTCCTCGTCCTCCAGCTCGTCTTCCTCGGCGGCGGCCTGCTCCTCCGCCTGCAGCTGCGCCATCAGCTGCCTCCCTCCCCCGGCGCTTCATGTTGGCCGTTTCCAGGCGCGACCTCTCGGCGATCCACTCCTTGTTCGACATGCCGGGCGGCCGCTCCTTCGGCGCCCTCGGTTTGCGCGGTTTCTTGGCCGGCTCGGATGCCGCGGGGATGGATACGGCGGTGGCGGCGGCGCGGGGACCTGTAAATCGGGCGGGAGCCATAGCGTCTAGATCTCGGGGGCGGGGGGAAATGGCGGGAATGGACCGGGGGAGGAGGTAGTTGTGGAGGGAAAGTGGAGGGAGGCGTCGAAAAAAGGGAGGGAAATCGTCTTCCGTCGCCGACAGGCGTGGCCCACGCGCGCATTTCGCCCCCCCCCCCCAACCCGAACCCAGCGCGCTGGGTTCGGCGGCGCCAAACGGCGCGAAAAACGGCGGAAAGCGGCGCTAAATCGGTTCCTGGGGGGGCGACTGGTGCGAAACGACGTCAAACGGCGCGAAAAACGCCTCTTGAGGGGCTCTTGGGGGACGATTGGAGATGCCCTTACAGGGACGAAATTGAATTGACGCCCATCGGCAACGGATAACGCACGTGACAGCGCTGGACGTGACACGTACGTTTACCGGCCACTAATAAAGCATTATCCATATAGTGGGCCCGGGTTTTACTCGCCCTGACTGATCGCTGGGACTGCCATTACGGGCCACTACACGTCTTCTACAGGCAGGACACCTGCACAGGCGTCGCCGGCCCGTCTCCCCTGCCCCGCGTCGCACCGCCGAGCGGCTTCGAATTCTGGGGAAGGGAGCAGCCGTGCGAGAGAAGCGTCGGGACGAAGCGGAAAATGGCGGTCTCGCTCCGCCTCCCGCCCTTCCTCCCCCTTCTCCTCCTTGTGCTCCTCTCGAGGTGGTCGGGCGCCTCCTCGCGGCCGGCGGCGCGCATCGCGCCGCTCCCCACCGCCGCGCTGCGCCGCCTCTACGACACCTCCAACTACGGCAGACTGCAGCTCAACAACGGCCTCGCGCTCTCGCCGCAGATGGGGTATCTTTTCTCCTCACCTTCCTCTGCTTTGACTCAGCGCTTGCTTTCTCTGTTTGGCTTGTCCGTTCCACGGTCGAAATCCGAGTGACTAAAATCACTGTGCGTGCAGGTGGAACAGCTGGAATTTCTTCGCCTGCGACATCAACGAGACGCTCATCCGCGAGACAGGTTCGGCCGCGGGATCCCCGCAAACAATCATTTTGTTGAATCTGCGATTCCCCATCGCAAATTGCCATCTGTTGCAAGTTTCTGTCAGTATCTGCATTAGATGGTGCCTAGGACGATTTGGGTACACTTTTACCTCTCACGACATAGGCATAGACCAGTTGGAAGTGTCACAATGTCTCATGTTTGCACATAGTATAATGCTTGCCGGTGATATGTGGCCTGCTGCTAATGTGCTCCATAGAGTTTGGAGTAGAGTTTACGCAGTCTGTCAGGCATGCAATTTAAAGGTTCTTTGCCCTGCTTTGAAACAGCTGATGCATTGGTCTCGACGGGCCTGGCCGATTTGGGATACGACTACGTGAACATCGGTATCTTACTTTACCATGTCACCAATATATATCTGTTGCTCGGCCGCATGAAATATTCTGTGTCCTGTCTCAAGCTATGTTTGTTCCTCCTTTTCAGACGACTGTTGGTCCTATGTGAAACGAGGAAATAAGGTAATAAGCCTATTATATTCCCTCCGTTCTCAATCAGCGACAACTAATTTGGAACGGAGGGAGTACTTTATACCATGCATGGTTTTCCTAACGGCGTTGTCCTTTTTATGTTTCGACGACACTTGTACCATATTCTGTTTGGAAAGCTTGAACAAAAGTGGTCGAAATATTATTTTTCGCTGCAGTCACTAAATGTCTTATTTTGCGCACAAAATTAGAAATCTAAGATTCTTCTTGTGTAGATGATAACTGGACATTAATGCACGTGGTCTGAAACTCTGAAAATCTTCCGCACCGGTCCTATCTACACTCATTTTGCGAGTCTTAATTACCAGGAAGGTGTCAGAATGGTGTTCAGTAGTCTATACTTGGTTCATCTTTCCAACATTTCGAAACCCTAGTCTTGTTTCTGTTTGTTTCGAATAACTCTGTTTTTTTCTAGAGCCCTGTTTCTTTGAAGTAGGTGTATTTTCGTATGCTCTCCTAGGTATCCATAAACTAATTGTAAAAGTGATGTTTTTGGGTAAAAAAATATTTCCGTTGCGCTATCTGAGGCATTATGATGGATCAATGTTGTTGGTTACCCCATGAAATCTCATTTATGCTTAAAAAAAATACACACATCGTTAATCCATCTGTACGTTCTTAATAGTTCATTTCCTGTAACATATAGGATCAACTGCTACCTGATCCAAAGACTTTCCCTTCTGGAATCAAATCGCTTGCGGACTATGTGCATGGAAAAGGTCTAAAACTTGGTATCTACTCTGATGCTGGGTAAGTTGTCCAGCTATAGATGATTTAACTTTCTAGCTTTTATGGTTCTTAATGTATGATGATCAAGAATAAAAAAAAAATATATATAACAAGTTAAACCTTTCAGGGAATTTACTTGTCAAGTTCGACCAGGATCACTCCGTCATGAAAACGATGATGCTGCCCTTTTTGCTTCATGGGTATGAGCTAGAAGTAGTCACAGAATTATTGATGCATAAAAGAGTTGCTGCACAACATTGCAATGAAGCATTCTAAGAACATATTTTTCTAAGTGTTTCCATCGTAACCTGTTGTGCGCTGCTAAAAACATTTGTAGATACTTTTACTATTACATGACTCTGTTTTTTTTTTTGTCCAGGGTGTTGACTATTTAAAGTATGACAACTGTTACAATCTGGGAATAGAGCCAAAGGAAAGGTCAGGCCACACGACTTTCCTTTGTCTTGGCCAGTCCTTTACAAAATGGTTACCTCCATTTTTAGTCCTATTTTTTTTTCAATCATGTCATAATCTCAGGTATCCTCCGATGCGTGATGCTCTCAATTCAACTGGCCGCGAGATATTCTACTCTCTGTGTGAATGGTATGCCAGTCTATTCGTGGGAAATAAGTAGCAGTTCTACGTCATGCTCAACCCCAACCTTGTTGAACTTAAATATGTGCTCTCTCTTAGGGGCCAAGACGATCCAGCTTTATGGGCTGGAAAAGTTGGAAACAGTTGGCGTACAACAGATGATATAGAGGATACGTGGAAAAGGTAATTCATTTTTTTCCTGAAACAAAAGCATATAATAGCCTGCTAATATGCTGTGAAATTGACTTGTCTGTTTTATGTTTAAAACTAGCATGACTGACATTGCTGATAAGAATAACAAGTGGGCATCATATGCTGGACCTGGTGGCTGGAATGGTAATTTTGTTAGTGAAGAGTACAATCTTTCCTCATGTTGCAAGAGACTCTAAGTTTTTTTAGAGAAGAGGCTCTAAAATTAATGCGTACACTATTACTCAACCTACTCATTTTTTGCCAGACCCAGACATGTTGGAGGTTGGAAACGGTGGCATGAATTTTGCTGAGTACCGTGCACATTTCAGCATCTGGGCACTCATGAAGGTAAGAATTAGCTGAGCGAATCTGTAATCACTAGGATAATGCAGGTAAAACACAAGCTGATCAGTCGATGCACTTTATTTGCTACTCCGTATTACATTTTGTTGCGCTGACTAGCAGCTACCCTTCCGGGCATTGTTTCAGGCACCTCTCTTAATTGGTTGTGATGTCAGAAATATGACTTCAGAAACAATTGAAATATTGAGCAACAAAGAAGTAATTCAAGTAAACCAAGGTATAGCTCAGGATCTTGTCTTTGTCTCTCTATAGCATGTCATCATGTCAAAACTTCAAAGCAAGCCGTATTTTCTTTTGTCATCACTTCGTTCTCTTGAAGTTCACGCATGACAAAGAAAGTGACCTTTCTCGGCGCGCAAAATTTCCATGTATTGTTGTCATCTTAACTGTTCTTAGAAGGCATTTTGCACCAACTCATGTAGGTATCTTCATATGAATATTTTTAAACCACTGGATGGATCTCAAGAACTTTCTTATGATTTGAGTTTTATTGACTCGTAAGCATTGAGCTGGCAAGTCAACATTTCTGTATTCCTCTTGTAGACGTTATGTTGTCCTGAAGAAACATCATGCCAACATCTGTTTATTTTATTTTGGGTGTCAACATCCGTTTCACACGTAATTCCTTGTGTTTCTGCCGCTTAGGATTTCTGACATATACTGTTCTTTTTCAGACAGTTTCTATATGGCGTTATAGTTACGCAACCCATTGAGTTAAGCATGTTTCTTTTTCTGCAGATTCTCTTGGAGTTCAAGGAAGAAGAATTTTGAGTCAAGGTGGATGCCGTGAGGTGATTTAGCTGCTCCAGATGAAATTACTATATAATAAATTACCTGTTCATAACGTTACAAGCACCAGTGCGTCCGCCTGTGCTAAACTCATAAAAATATGTCAAATATTTTGCAGGTGTGGGCTGGACCCCTCTCTGGTAACCGTTTGGCTGTTGCTTTATGGAATCGTTGTTCGGAGACGGTTAATATCACGATGACATTGCCAGAGGTTGGCCTTGATGGTTCATCTGCTTATTCTGTTAGAGACCTGTGGAAGGTGAGTTGCAGACTTTTCATTGCTATAAGAGGTGGAATTATTCACCTCTTATCCCTCTGAAATGAAGATGCCTGTAGAGACATAGCTTGTCATACCGATATTATTAGGTTCCATATAAACGACTATGAAATAATTTCCTCCTCTTTTAAGGTAGCATTTAGGTGTTCTAAGATCCAAGGGAGGTCCTGAAACTTAATAATTAAAACACTATATAGGGTTCAGTTACATCCCAAGCTAATCTGGGAGAATAGAAACATTGTGACCACATAGCTTCTTCCGAGCCTCCAAAGTTGGAAGCACGCATGAGCATATATTGCAGTACCTTAATACCGCCGTACTCATACAGTCCTAGTATCTTGTTAATGGTGTCTGTATTGCACCACCTGCTAAATTTGCATTTTCTCCAGCATGAAACACTATCTGCGAACATCGTGGGAACTTTCGGAGCCCAAGTCGATGTGCACGACTGCAGTATGTACATTTTTACTCCTGCTGCCGGCTTTTCTGCAATCTGATAAGAGAAAAGGTAAAGCCACACGGTCACGGTGTATCAGCATGTTTTGGGCTAAACTCCTTCAATCATCCAGCAGACTAGCACTACCTGCCTGATGGTAATGCATTGTATATATATCAGCGTGTTCTGGAAATAAACTCATCAATTATATATCCAACATGTTGTGGAAAATGTTTTGCATCTCTTTGGTAAGGTTCATGCCAATGGGCTATGACCAACAATCAATTATTAATTTATTGAAGGGAAACATAGAGCTATCAATTATTTCTCATTGCACCTGCAGCTGTAGATCCTGCGGTCCTAGATTTACCAGGTTTGCTCCTTAATTAGATTAGAATCTACCACAGGGTTAGCCAGCTGGTACACACGAAAGCTGGAGGCTGTCTCCGACAGGTTCTTCCTCCGGAACGACTCAGCTCTCCATCTGGGCAGCTTGTGGCGGAGGTGGTCCGGCCAGAACTGGGTCCCGTCCTCTATGTGCATCTCCTGGAGCACCATGGCGTTCTCCACCAGGAACTTGGCGAGCTGCACCTCGAGGCAGTTGACCTCCTTGGACTTGAACTGCAGCGTTACCTTGCGCAGGCAGACGAACGAGCAGTTGTTGGTCAATGCCGCCGGGATCTGTGAGACCTCGCCGAGCTCCAGGGCGCTGCGATGCGCAGCGGACATGGAAGCTAGCCTCTCGAAGCGGTCCATGGATTCGGCAAAGGGGCCACCGACCGGAGCCTTTGTCTTCTTCTCATAGTGGTAGTCGTACTTCATGTCTAACCTGAGATGGAGCTCGGACATTGCTGGGCAGGAGCGGAGCAGCCCCAGCAGGGCCTCGGCCGTTTTGCTCTTCCTGTACTCATATTGTCCGTCCAGTTCAAGGAGCTCGAGGTTGGGGAAGACGACCCCGTCGGTGACGATGTCCTCGACGCTGATGAGGCGCATCTTGAGGACCCTGGTGCTGGAGAAGCTCGTGAGGTCGCGTGGCGCGGGCATGATGTAGCCGCGCTTGTGGCAGGTGTCGTCGAGGTCGACTCGTTCGAGCCCGGGTGCAGGCGACGTGAGCGAGAGCCTGACAGGGTGTCCCTGGTATAGGAAGGTGCGCAGGCTTGGCATGTCGAGTTGGATGCCGATTTCGGTGGACGTACTGAGCTCCTTCTCGCTGATATAGGTCCTGAGCACCAAGGCGGTGACCGTCGGGCAGCGGAGGCAGAGGGGCAGCCCGAAGCAGTCCGTCCTGTGGAAGAAGCTGGACTTTTCGGCGGAACGCTGCAGCGGCTTGTAGTTGACGTCCGCCAGCTCCAGGCCGGTGAGCGCCGGCGCGGCGTCGAGCAGCACCTGGAGGTACCCCTCGAGGAGGGTGCAGTCGTGCAGCGTCAGATCCGCGAGGCGCGGGAAAGCCAGGCGTGATCCTGTGGAGGCGGGCGGCTCGAGGTAGCAGTGGTGGAGCTCCAGCACCCGGAGCGTGGCGGCGCACGGCAGCGAAGCCAGCGGCAGGGAGTAGTATCTGTCATAGTGGGAGTGCTCGCAGGTGACGACGAGCTGTTTAAGCCGGGACGCGGCGGGGTCGGTGAGGAGGCCGGCGACCCTTGCGTCGTCTTCGGGTTCCCTATTGTGGTACCCGGTGTCTTTGCGGCGGTAGGCGCCTAGCTGCAGGAAGAGCGTGAGCCTGTCGCCGCGGCGACGTCGGAAGGCTGCTAGCGCGGCCTCGGCGTCGCGGAAGAAGTCGTCAAACGTCGGACGAGTGTAGTAGCCGCTGCGCTCTGCTCTGGCGGAGTAGGGCCTGGTGTCGAGGTCGAGGACGTCGGCGGCGGCCATGGTGCGATCGACTAGATGGATGTGCGTGGCTGCAATACAATCTAGGTTTTTACCTTTTTTTCGAGGCGTTTATGGATCTAGGCTATGTTCGCTCATGGACGATTTATAGTTGCCTCGTTCCAAGTATTGTCGGTGCTGATTTCTGACATGACAAATGAGGTCATGTCGGGCCTGAACTGGACGGCCCAGTATGTCTTCAGGCCTCGCACAATCTACCTGTGATAGAACCATATGGACTCTCTTTTTTTTTTGAATTTTAAATACTATATAAATAAAGCAAGCAAGCCCGCCTCATTAAAAACCTTCCAGTCCCCTTAGGTACCCTGGTAAGGAAAAGAGTGCGTCCTGAAAACTTGCCGCCACGAGTTCAGAACAAAGATACATCATTTGCCAGTAGACACCGGATACAATCTGGTGGATCATCATGCCACACCACAGTCTGTAATCCAGAAGCCAAACTGGCAATGCAATGAGCTACAGAGTTACTCTCTCTAGGACTAAAAGCAAAGGTAACCCGGGTAAAACCCCTAGAGAGGAAAGAGCATTCCTCGAAGATAGCCGCTGCTTCGCCAAGAGAATTTCCCCCATTCTGCATAGCTTCCACAACCTCAAGACAGTCGCTGTTGACCTCAACTCTAGCACATCCAATTTGTCCCGCAAGAATCAAACCATCCCTTAGAGCTGTCGCTTCCGACATCATGGCACTACTAGCGTAAGCAATCTCACTATAGCTAGCCGCAATAAAATTACCTCTATCATCTCTGATGACCGCACCTGTTCCACCTTTGCATGAATCGGCAGCAAAGGCTCCATCTACGTTGAGTTTCACGAACCCCTCCCTCGGAAGGACCCATGCATGATCTCGGGTTCTGATTTTATTTTTGTTAGCTCTGTAATAATTCAATGCTAGCGCCCAAATAGCCTGGGCCGATCTTGATGGTTTCTGTACCGTCTCTTGGTGATCAATTTGTCTCCGCTCCCACCAAACATACCAGCAAGCGGTGGCGATCAACTCGTTAATTTCCAGCTCATTCAGGTTCGCCGGGGTATCACCTTTCGAACGGAACAGGAGCTCCAGGACCCCTGAGCCATCACGTTCCTGGCTGCAGGCCTCCGAAATCCTATGAGATAAGCCCAGATTTTCCCAAATTTCTACTACCCTTGGGCATTTGAAAAAAGCATGTGCTGTATCTTCGCAGGACGTAGTACAAATTGGACATGCACTACTCGAAATAATGTGTCTATTAGCCAACACAGCCTTGCACGGAATAGTACCATGAAGAAACCTCCAGCAAAAGATTTTGATTTTAGATGGTACCTTTAGTGCCCAGATAATTCTCCATATCGGATTGATGTAGGCCGAGGATTGATTATTGGGTCTGATCAATTTGCGTCCATGCTGGGAGTCCCATTCAGAATGATATGCTGACCGAATAGAAAAAATACCATTTTTTGTGTAATTCCACGAGATAAAATCCTCCATCATACCAATGGATAATGGAATTTTGAGGATACGAGCAACATCCACCGAAAAGAATGTGTCCCTTAGAATAGTTTCATCCCACGTCCTGTTCTCCCAATCAATTAGTTCACTTACTTTTGTTAAGATGATATTCCTTCGAGGAGTTATAATTTTCCTTGTTGGGCTGCTCGGAATCCATGCATCGTTCCAAATGTTGATAGAAGAGCCATCACCAACTCTCCAAATATGGCCCTTTTTGAAGGTTTGAATACCATGCCAAATACTCTGCCATGTGTACGAGGAACCCTTCTTCAAGCCTGCATTAAGTAGATCACCTGATGGATAGTACTTAGCACGAAGCACTTGAGCACAAAGGGACTCGGGTTCACTTAGGAGTCTCCAACATTGTCTCGAGAGCATGGCAAGATTAAAACAATGTAAATCTCTGAAGCCCATACCCCCTTTAATTTTCGGAATACACATCTTCCACCAAGCACACCAATGCATGTGTTTCTGATTGTCATCATCTCCCCACCAGTAACGGGTCATAGCATCTGTGATCCCTTTTATTACTTGTTTCGGGAGTTTGAAGACTGACATAGCATATGCGGGTATCGCTTGAGCCACTGCTTTAAGTAACACTTCTTTACCTCCATACGATAATAATTTCTCTCTGTAGCCCGCCAAACGGTTGCACACTCTGTCAATAAGATGTGTAAAACAATCACTTCTATCCAAGCCAACCAAAGGTGGCAGTCCCAGATATCTTTCAGTGATAGACTCAGTTAAGATATTCAACTCAACGCAAATTTCTTCACGAATCGATGGTAAAGTACAAGGGCTGAAGAAAATACTCGATTTAGCCTCGCTTACCAATTGTCCAGACGCATTACAGTACCTTTGAAGAGTGCTTCGGAGGGATCTCGCATTGCTCAAATCTGCCCTCATTAGTATTAGAGAGTCATCCGCAAACAATAAGTGGGAAATAGCCGGTGCGTTTCTACAAACTTTGACACCAATCAGCAGCCCAGCCTCTTCTTCATGCTTCAATAAACTAGTAAGCCCTTCTGCACATAAAAGAAATAAGTAAGGAGAAAGGGGGTCCCCCTGTCGGAGCCCACGAGTGGGAGAAAATTGTCATGTATCTTCCCCATTGACCCTGACTTGGTATTTCACCGACCGAACACACTCCATTATAAGCTGTATCCAAATATTATCGAATCCCAATTTCTGCAAGATCCCCTCTAAAAATTTCCATTCCACTCTATCATACGCCTTGTGCATGTCGAGCTTAATAGCACAGGTACCAATCTTTCCAACCTTTCTATTTTTAATGGCATGATACGACTCAAAAGCCAATAGGACATTATCAGTGATAAGACGTCCAGGCACAAACGCACTCTGCGTTGGAGAAATAATCTCCGGGAGGATATTTTTCAGCCTCGCCGCTAAGACTTTAGAGATCACTTTATAGACGACGTTACATAGGCTAATAGGACGGAATTGGGTTACTGTAGCAGGATTATCCACTTTAGGAATTAGGACGATAGTGGTGTCATTCCAACCCGAGGGGATAGATCCCGTATTGAGTGCCTTGAGCACCTCATCTGTAAGCTCTTCTCCAATAAGATTCCAGTAACGCTTATAGAAAATTGCATGTAGCCCATCAGGTCCTGGGGCCTTCAAATCGCCAATATTAAACATTGCCTTCTTCACCTCTTCCCTGGAGTACGTGGAATTCAGAAATCAATTCATAGCCGGGGTAACGATAGGCTTGACCTTATCGATTACCACCATATCAACATCAATAACTTCTGCCGTGAAGAGATTACTAAAATAACCACTGATATGTCCCGCTAGATTATCCCATCCTTCAATAGGGCTCCCAATCTCATCTAACAGAGACTTGATTGTATTTCTTTTCTTTCGAGCAGATGCCGAATTATGGAAAAAGTTGGTGTTTCGGTCCCCTAATCGCATCCAATTAGTCCTGCTCCGCTGCGCCCATTTAATCTCCTCCATCTCATGAATATTTTCGATTTCAATTTGTACCTTCTGTTGTCTAGCAAGTGCATCCTCCGATAGAGGACCCTCCATGATCATGTTCAACTCTGACTGTAGCTCGCGTAGGCGACGTTTCGGATCCCCAAGCACTGCTCGATCCCATGCATGCAAGGCCTGATGGACCTCATTCATTTTATCCGCAAAATCAGCCGGCCCATTAGCATTTACCCGGTTCCAAATTCCCTCCACTGTTTCGTCAATAGCATTTTCCGCTAACCACTTTGCTTCAAACATCCTGGCTCGATTGATATACTTCGGCTGTTCCACAGATGCATACTCACAATCGATCATAATTGGCCTATGGTCTGATCTATAAAAATCCTCGTGTATCACCATTGCGTTTGGAAATAAATCCCTCCATCTCTGATTAGAAACCGCGCGGTCAAGGCGTTCACGAATCCGACCGCGTCTCCAAGTGAAAATATCGCCAATGAAACCCAAATCCTCCAAATAGCAATCAGATAGGCAGTCCCTGAATAGCTGCATACATCTCTGTGGACGCATATTGCCTCCCTCCTTCTCACTAGATGAAAGAATTTCATTAAAGTCACCAACCATAACCCATGGAAGATCAACCATTCCATTCAGGTCCCTAATATAATCCCACGTGAGGTATTTGCGTTCTGCACTTGGTTCCCCATAAATGCCAGTGATCCTCCACGAGTTTGGCGAATTCTCATCAATTCTTATATCCAGATAATTTGTGTGCTCCACTACTGAGGTAACATTTAATTCTCTATTCCATAAAAGGAGCAGACCACCACTCCTACCATCACTAACAGACTGTATCATGTGATCATACCCTAATTTGCGTTTCATCTTCTCCGCCCTTGCTTTCGTCAAATGTGTCTCGGACAGAAAAAATACATCTGGTTTTAATCGCTTCTGTAACTCCAGAAGCGCATGAACTGCCGCAGCTTTACCCAAGCCACGGCAGTTGGAGCCGCATATTTTCATTGCTCCCGGCCGGATTCCACTCGGGAACCCGCCGATCCTAGTGAAGAGGAGTCAGCTCCAGTCTTCTTTGTTCTTTTTTGACGATTTGTGGTTACCTCCAGGCCAAGTTGAGCAGCCTCGACCTCCTCCGTGATCATATTCGGATTTCCTTTCCCAGCAATATCCAGTTCATCCTCTGTCGTTGCTACCTCATCCCCCTGCCCGAGAAACAATCTTTTCTTGACAAAAGTATCTGAACCCTCCTTCTCTTTCATTATAGTGTCAACTTTCTTTAATGGGCTGGTTGCAGTATCATTGAGTGAATCATCATCTTGTTCGGATCTATTGTCCAACGGTATTGCATTATGCCGCCAGCTGGTATTGATCCCTCCACGTCCTCCAAAGGCTGGTCCTGCTCTCTGTCCTCTTCCACGCCCTACTCCTCCATTGTTGAAACCTCCACGACTTAAGCCAGGGCTCCTTCCATGCCATGATTCCCAATCGGCTTTAAGCCAATCCCCCCACTTTAGGTTATCCTCATCATGTTCTCCCGTACCGCATTCCAGGTGCGTATGCCCGAGATGACCACAAGCACCACAAAACCGAGGGCACTTCTCATATTTGATCTTGTATATTTCTCTCTGTCCTCCTCTTGAAATAGAAACTACCCTTGGTAAAGCCTTTCGGACATCAATCTTAGCTCGGACCCGAACAAAGTTCCCTGCGCCAAGGACGTTTGTTTCAACTGAAATTGTCTTCCCCACTTGTTTGTTTGTAAGATTGGTGATCAAAGATGTCTTCCTATAACCCACTGGTAGTTTGTGGATTTGTATCCACACCGCAATCTCATTGAGGTTTATTGTCTCCGGATCAGTAAACCCATCACATGGCTCTATCACCACAGCATTTTGGCGAAATAACCAGGGTCCCCCTTGTTCTACCTTCATCCAGTCGCCTAGGCAAAAACATTGGACCGTGAATAGATTTTTTTCCAGTGGTGTGATGATCACATCTTTTGCTAAACTCCATGCATTACGCATATGCTGATCAAACGTCTGTGGGATGAACGTGTTCTCTGTATGAACCCTAGCAAGCGCTGTCCACTTCATCCCTTCCATCGGAATATCTTCTTCATCCTCAAAACCCAGATCATCTAGATCGTCTTCCTCAATCCCTAATTTATCCATTAGTTCGTTGATTGATTCCTTCCCTTTCATTGATTCCTTTGGTTGGAACCCCCCTTGGCTCGCAGAACTAGAGCCAGACCTAGTAGCCATCGCGATCAGAAACACCCCGTACTCCCGTCGAGACGTGGAACCCGCTGTGCACTTCCTGCGCTCCACCGATCCCCGTTAAAAACCTTCGACAAGCCCCAGGGGTAGACGAGATCGGTACCCCCAGCACCACTAGGACCCGGAGTCGGAGATGGGAACGAGAACGGAATACGAGAGTCGGAGGAACTCCACGGAGATCGGAGATCGCCGGGAGGAAGAAACCCTAGTCGCCTGAAGCGCTAGGTCAACAACTGCTAATTTCGGATGTTTTTTACCATATGGACTCTCTTTAATTGTCCTTTTGTTGGGTTCCCCTATATAACGCTTTAGGCTTTGCTCAAAAAAATATAACGCTTTAAGCGAGGGGTTCCCCTATGTAGTGCTTATAGCACTACGTATTAGGGATCACCCATGTCCTTTGCATTATGGGCTGGCCCATTTACCTTTTTTTTCCTTTTTCTTGAAATTTGTTCAAATACGAAATTTGTTCAAATTCGAAATTTGTTCAAATTAAAAATTTGTTCAAATTCGAAAATTGTTCAAATTCGAAATTTGTTCACATTCGAAAGTTGTTCAAATTCGAAATTTGTTCACATTCGAAATTTGTTCAAAATCAAAAAAAAAATATTACATATTTCGAAAGGAAAAATTTCCGAATAGAAAGGAAAAGAAAAAAGAAAAAAGAAAAGAAATAAATAAAACGAAAATAAAAACAGAAATGGTAAAAGATAAAAAGGTAAAAAGCAAACTATAAAAACCTAAAAAATCTAGCTATACACAAACGCAGCGTGCCGCAGTGGCATCGCTCCGTCACGCGCAGGAGAGGCGCGCGGGTTCGACCCCCCTCACTGCGCTCCTATTTTAGCGAATTAAATCTATCTTAATGGGCCGGCCCAGCTAGGAAAATTACATGGGCGTGTCCTATTAGGTAGTGCAGTAGGCACTATATAGTGTTTCCGTTAAGCGAGCCCGTACCCCCCCCCCCCCCCCAGCTCCACAGTTGGGCCGGGCCATTTTACATTTTTTCTTTTTCAATTTCTTTGGTTAGAAAAATTCATACAAGTTAAAATAAATATTTTTTAAATGATGAAATTTTTTAAATTTAACGATTCCAAACATGAACAAAAAAAATATAAAATAAACAATTTTTAATCCGAACGTTTCATTTGAACAAATTCGAAATTTGAATAGTTTTTTATCGAACAAATTTCGAATTTGAAAAAAATAAATTTGAACATTTTAAAGTTTGAACAAAAAAAATCTGAAAAAAAAACGGTGAACGAAAAAAAAGTAAACAAAGAAGAAAATAGACAAAAGAATTAAAACAGAAAAAATTAGACAATAAAAATGTTTAAGTACCGGTTCACCTGAGATCCCAGGTTCGAGTACCGGTTTTCCCTTATTTTCTTCTCTAAGGACTGTTAATGGGCCGGCCCGTTTTCAATTTGTACGTGGGCGAGTTGTAGTTCCAGCACGCTATAAGCCCTATATAGGGTTTCCGCTTTTGTTAGCCCAATAGCATTTCATGGGATCAGGGACCCAACAAGTTTGGAGGCAACTCTATATAATAAAAAAAACAAAAGCAAGTTTGGAGGCAACTCTATATATATAAAAAAAAGCAAGTTTGGAGTCTCTCGCATCTTGGGAGCACAGGCTCCGCTGATGATCTCAAAAATTGATGTCAAGGTTGTGGAAGATATTGAAAGGAAGCAACTTCTGCTCCGCGAACGTGCCTTGCTTTGGGAATTGGGATGCCCTCGATGTTCTTTGTGTGCCCACTGCTGGCCTCGACACCCCCTTCACCAACGCCTTGCTTTGGGATGCCCTCGATGTTCTGTGTGTGCCCACTGCTGGCCCCGACACCCCCTTCACCATCGTAGAGGTTGGGCCGGAGAAATCACTAAGGGCGCGTTTGGCGCTGAGCCTGGCCACGCTCAGATGATGCGCGTTCGTGTTATGTGAATTGTTTGGTAGCCTGCATCAGGGATAAAGGTCGAAAGTGACAGTGCGTTTGGTAGGCTGCAACCTTCATTTTTTGGGCGTTCCACTCACCACTTTCAAATTGGGTGAGGTTACCAGCACACGGAAAGAACAAGAACAAACATAAAAGCAAAAGCAACACCAACACCAAACACACAATCAGAGCAAAACTAATAGCATACTAGGTAATTAACAGGTAGCATAAAGATACTTACGCCAGGGGTTTGCACCTGGTTAGTAGCCAGGAGTACACACCCCTGGCACCAAAAGGAGAAGGGGCATCCAACATACTACCCTACAACCATAAGTCAACAATTTCACCTGGTCATCATCATAAGTAGCGCGTGTGGACGTCGCAGAAGAAAACATGCTGGGTGGAGTTTGCCTGCTTGTAGAGCAAGACCTTAAATCCCTCACTGTCGAACTCCAGGAAGATGAGATCGACCTTCTCAAGATTGATACTCCGGGTGAGCTCCTCCTAGCCCTGGAAGATGACGAGGTGCCCATCAAACCACCACAGCTACACGTAGAACATACATCATTTGGTGGTGCGAAGGGGAATGGAGAGTCTGGGCTCGGTCTCACCCTTCTTGGATCGGCTGTTCTTATGCTTCTTCAGCTTGAACTTCTCGACGAGGAGGGGCATGATCGCCTTCGGGATGATCAAGGGCCCGAACTCCAACTCGGTGACCTCCACGCTGAAGCGCTTCGGCGCCAACTCATGTTCCTCCTTTCCAAGCCGTGGTTTACGCCCTAATGGAGCTTGCATCTTGGCCTTCTACATCTCCTTGTCCTTCAACGCCATGCCCAACTCCGAGAGAAGAGGCTTGGTGCGCTTGTAAAATTCGTTGTGCCACACAACGTCTTCCATCTCCCCGTCTGCGAAAATTGGAATGGTCAAGAGTTGATGATGCACACGATGATTCAAAACAGAACAAGTAGTACTATGATGCAAAACAAGAGAAGCACATCGATTATTGAACAACACAACGATGATGATCATACAACAAAATAGAAGCACTGTGATCGTTGAAAACAACACAAACACATAGATCATGGCACAACAAAAGCAATATGATGATCCAATACAACACTATGAGCAGTACCATGATGAACTGATGATGCAAACACGACATTGACATAAAGCATTTCAGCATTTTAGCAAGACAATCATGTCGATAATGAAATTGAGGATTCAACATTTTAGCATGCCCCCAATTCAGCATTTCGCAATTGGGGTTGAGCATTTGAGAAATGCTGAATTGAGCATTGCCCAATTGAGCAATGCTGAATTGAGCATTGCCCAATTGAGCAATGCCCAATTCAGCATTGCTAGATATACGTGGCACGCAACCATAAGAAGACCCTACTCATACTAGAAAACACTATCTACTAGTTCATATGCTACATATCATCGATTTGAAGGCCGAAGGAGGCGAAGGAGCACGCGACCTGGATGGGCCAGCTTCATCGTGCGCAGAAGACCTTGCAGATCCGGACGGAGGAGAAGAGAAACCACCGCCACCGGCTGCTGCAAATCCATCCAATGGACATATCCATCGGTGGAGGGTATGGAGGCATCGAGACGAAGCCCGACGGGTGCGGTGCGAGCTTGAAGGAGGCCTCAAAGATCCAGTGCCGGCAGGTGCATATCTTAGTAGTGGATACATATCCACCGTCGGAGGGTGCACCAGCACGGGGCCAAAGTCCGACGGGTCCGACAACGGCGGGCTAGGGTTACGTGCCGGCGCAAATGCGCGGCCGGTCGCCATGAGCGCAGCCACCTGACGGTGCTCCGCCGCCGCCTCCCTCCTCTGTGCGTCCATCACGGCCGCGGAAGGTCGATGCGAGATCAGCGATGCCCGATTGAGATGGGGGAGTTTGACGGCGTCGATTTGCGCCGATGCGCTCTTCTTCTGCGCCATCTCATATTCTCCGACGCCACGTGTGGTTGCCGCCAAGGCCCGGTGGCCGCAATTCTTCAAGCTCAGGTCATGGCTCGGCGGTGGTGGTGGAGGAGGAGCAACGACGGACAAGGCGGAGGGTTTTCTCCCGGGGACAATGAGAACGAAGCGTCGATGGGACGTGAGAGTGGAGTGGACGGTGACAACAGTGGAGAGAGAGAGAGAGTGTGGAGAGTTATTCGCGTCTCCCGCTGTTCTCCACGCGTGCAACCGCTTGGAAGAAAATGGCCACGTTGTGCTTGTCCCGGCCTAGCTCCACGGAGACGGTCGAATCGGCCGTTTCTAGCGGGCCTGGCCCAGAGGTGTTTTGAGCTTCGTGCGGGCCATATTTTCGCCCGGACGAAACCAAACGGGCGGCCGACCTCGCACCTTCAGGGCCTGTCCTGGCGGGTTGCAGACTACCAAACGCGCCCTAAGTTCGGACATATTCAATGGAATCTTATATTGCCGATGATTTACGTAATCAAAGAGGACATGATAAACCATACTACGCATCTGTACCGGCTGGCAAGTGGGGGTTTCACGGTGTTCAACAATGCATTCATTTGTCTGCTACGGAAACGATCACCGTTGCTCTAGCCTATGTGTTCAAAACTTTTGCCCCATAAGGTTGTTCCACTCGTTCGCTAAACTGTTTTCCAAGGTGTTGGCCCAACGCCTCTCCCTGGTCATGGGAGATCGCATGTTTTCAACAAGAAACAACCCTCCCTTCTGCTAAAACTAGACTTTGCCAAAGTGTTCCACAACATATCGTGGGAATACTTGCTGGATATCCGGGAGCTGATGGTGTTTTCACCTCATCAGCACGATTGGGTCGGGCTGAGCCTTTCATCAGCATCATCCTCCGCCCTGCTCAATGGCGCAATGGAGTCTTCCATCCCTCGCCGACCCTGCCTTCGCCAGGGGACCCCTTGTCCCCGCTTTTGTTCATCCTCGCTATCGGCCCCATCCATGGTCTTCTCAGTAAGGCCACTGTTCTTGGTCTTCTCTCTCCCCTTCCGGGTCGGGAGGCGAAATTGCGTGTAAGCCTCTGCGCGAATGCCACGATAGTATTAATAAATCCCATTCGTGAGGATTCGCATCGACTACTGAACATTGTCACCGCCTTTGGGGAAGCATCATGCCTCTATATCAAATGGAAGCTGTCCTTGAGGGTTGTGCCGGACAACACGTTGGCTTCCTGCTGACATATCTCGGCCTCCGAATCTTCCTTGGCAAATTGCGATGGGTTCACCTTTAGCACATCCTTGATCACACCCTCGAGCAAAACTTGCTATTTGGATGGGCAAGCTGATCAACGTAGGTGGGCGCAAGGTTATGGCAGCCTTCGTTCTCAGCGTCCTGCCAATCTTCACCCTAATAGTGCGGTTCCCGAAATAGTTCATCAAATCCTTATCAAATGTGAGATACAACAATTCAGTCTCAAGATATCATACATAAGATACCATAGATCTTGGATACTAAATTACTAACACGGTTTACATTTTTACTCCTGCTGCCAGCATTTCAGCAATTTGATAAGAGAAAAATGCCAAAATCACACGTTGTATCAACAAGTTTCGGGGTAAACTGATTTGATCATCCAAGACTGCCTACCAGATGGTAATAGTGTATATATCAGAATTTTCTGAAATAAACTCGATATGTTATGATTTTTTTAAGAAACTCGATATGTTATATATCCAGCATGTTGTGGAAAGTGTTTACGATGAGTGTCAATCTCTCTTTGGAAAGGTTAATTCCAGTGGACTACGTATGACTAATAATTACTCGAAGGATACAGAGCTATCAATTATTTCTCATTACACTTGCAGTCCTAAATATACCATGTGGGTTGTTCCATAAAAGAGCTTTCAATCTACCACAGGCATCCGCAGCTGGTACACACGAAAGCCAACAGCAGTGACAGGCAGGTTCTTCCGCCGGAACGACTCAACCCTCCATCTCGGCAGCTTGTTGCATAAGTGGTCCAGCCAGAACTGGGTCCCATCCTCAATGTGCATCTCCTCGAGAACCATGGCGTTCTCCACCAGAAACTTGGCGAGCTGCACCCGGAAGCAGTTGACCTCCTCGGCCTTGTACTGCAACGTCACCCTTCCGTAGGCTTGCTCCACGGCGCCACGATGCGCAGCGGATAAGGAAGCTAGCCTCTCGAACCGGTCCATGGATTCGCCAAAGGGGCCTCTGACCTGATTCTTTGTCTTGTCGTAGTGGTAGTCATACTGTATCTCCAACCTGAGACGGAGCTCGGACATTGCTAGGTCGGAGCGGATCATCCCCACCACCGCCTCCGCCGTTTTGCTGTTCCTTTAGTCGTATAGGCCGTTTAGTTCAAGGAGCTCGAGGTTGGGGAACGTGGGCAGGATGACCCCGTAGCTGATGAGGCGCATCTTGAGGACCCTCTGTTAGATTGATCTCTGCTGTGCAGGCCCAACGGCTTGCCAGGCCTTCTGATCCATGTGTCTTGATCGGGGGCGCCCAACCCTCATATGGTTGGTGGGCCCTGTGCCAGCGCTATAAAAAGAGGTGGGGGCCGGGGCACAACTTACATGGTTCGCTGCTGCCACCACCCCACCGACACAAGCAATCCGATCTAGACTGAGCGCTCGGGACGGGAAGCGCCGCCGCCACTCCTCACCGTCGCCACCATGTCCACATCCATGCCGTCATCCTAGAAGGGCTCAGAAGGTGATGTTTCCCCTCTCTCTATATCTCTCTTCCCCTCTCGTTTTCCATCTCGATTCAAGCCATAGAGACACAGTTACATGGTAGTAACCGATGAACACCTAGACTAGTTCGATCTAAAGGTTACAAACATTGGTATCAGAGCGATATGCTAGGTTCTAATTGTTTATCGGTCAAAGAAAAGGAAAATATTTTACCCCAACATAAACCCTAACCCTAGACAGTGAAGGGGAGAAGGGAATAGATCTCACCTAGCATTGTGCACCGCCGGCATGGCCGCGCCGTTCCTCTTGCTCCCTCTGCGCATCTCACGAGGCACCAGAAAGAAGAACAACTAAGGAAGAATATCATTTTTGATTAGTCTTTCTATGCAATTAAAACTATATCACATTTGGGAAGAAAATAGCAATAAAAGTATATATTAGACTATAGCAATTAATCATGATAATTCTATTAACAATGTTGGTTATATAATAAAATAAATCATAACTATTACTTTAATATTCTTTAAAAATTTAATTCTCACTTTTAGCCTATTTTCCTTTAATAGGCCACTTTTATTAATTTTGCAGCGGAAAACATGAATAAAAAATTCATGACCTTTATACTTTATACAAATAGTTCTTTTACTTTTGTATTCCCTAAACAAAATTTTTGTTGGAAAATTTTGAATAGGAAAAACTAGACTAAATTAGTTTAAAAAAATGGACAAAAAACAATTAATTATGCTTCTGTAAAAGAAAAAACAGAAAACATGAAAAAAATTCGGCCTGGCCCAATCTTCTCGGCCTCTAGCCTGGCCCACGGCCTGTCACTTTTCTTAGTGCGCGCGGGGGGCCTATTGTTATCTGGCGCTCAGCGCCCCAGGCCAAAAAGGAGCCCAGTCCAACCCGCTCCAAAACGCTACGCACACTGCTATTTCTTTCGCCCGAGCGGCGCGGAACCACGGCCCGCGTGAAAGTACACAAAGGTCAACTAGAGGGAGGGGGTGAATAGGTGACCTACAAATTTTAATCCTTTTTCAATTTTAGTGGGGCTTTAGGAAGTAAATAACTTGGTTATCTAGACGTGCAACTAGGTAGACACCCTACGTGACAAGTAACAAGTATGCAACGGAAGTAAATGCAAGGCACAAGATAACCACAAGTGAAAACATGGAGACAAGGATATGTTTCCCGTAGTTCCTTCTTAAAAGAAGTACGTCTACGTTGGAGAGGTGGGGAGCCACTTAGGCGCTCCTCAATAGCACGGATGTGCACACCTTGTTCTCCTTGAGCTTCTCCGGTGAAGGAGATTCTCGTTTCCACTATGAGGTCGACTTGAAGGCGTTGAACAAAGCTTTACAAAGTGGTTGAGGCTACTCCACAAGTGAGATGGAGGCTCTCAACAATCAGAAGCTTCTTGCTACAACGTGGAAGCTACAAGCACTAGTGTTTCTCTAGGATGACAAAGCAACCAAGAGATTACAAGATCCCAAGAGGTATGGTGTGGGAATACAAATTTTGGCTTGGTAGAAAGGTAGATCTAGGCCTCCTCCATGAGATCCTTGAAGGGCATCGAGTTTGGTTGGAGGGGGAGAAGGGAGATCGGGGCGTTTTGAACTCTTGAACAATGGATGAGAGAGAGGAATGGACGAACTAGCTGTCTAGAGGAAGAAGACATCTATTTATAGGCTCCTCCAAATTCTAACCGTTGCAGAACATCAGGGCCGGAATATTCCGGGGTAAGGACCGGAAATTTCCAGGGCTGACAGGCCGGATATTTGAAATATCCGGGGGGCAGAATTTTGAATATTCCGGGGTCGGAATTTTCCGGCTAATAGTCCGCCCCCATCTCTGCGCGCGGGCATTAGCACCACGCTGGAATTCTGCTAAGGACCAAGGCCGGATATTTCAAATATCCGGGGGCGGTGTTTTGAATAATCCGGGGCCGATATTTCTGGCCACTAGTCCGCCCCCATCTCTGCACGTGGGCACCTGCGAAATCTCCAGGATCTGCTAAGGACTTGAGGGCCGGAAATTTGCCTCGGAATATTCCGGGCAAATATCCGCCCCACCTTCTGTGCGCGGACAGATGGAGATTGACACTTAGTCATTTGAAGAGGCAAGAGGGGCCGGAATATTCCGGTGCAAGGTCCAGATATTCCACCCTATATCCACCGGAATTTTCGGGGTCAACACTTGAATAATCCGGCTGCAATATAAACCATTTTCAGAAATCCTCTGTGAACTTTTCCGAGAGTATTATCGTTAATCATCTGAGAGGTCAGTTGTAGACAGTTAAACAACATTGTTAGAGAGAGAATAACCGCGTTGTTATCATTGCCAAAATCATTAGAGGGATCATGAGGTTTCAATCTCCCCCTTTTTGGTGAGTGATGACAACACGAGTATTTGCATGGAGATAATCTAACAATGCGATAGAAAGTAAACATCACAGATAGGCATATATAGGAGACATGCCTCCCAATAATATAAGTTCACACAAACGAATCCACGAATAACGGGCACGAGTGAAACGAAGTTCGAAAAACGCACGAAGAGATAAAAAAACGATAAAAAACGAGGAAACCCACCCTAGCAAATCCCCGCGATCTCTAGGTCTTCTCCCCCTTTGGCATCAGGATACCAAAAAGACAAAAGAGAGCAGTACGTCCCATGGATCAAACTCTAGGCCTGGGTATCTTCTTCCTCCTCCTCGCTAGCGGTACCAATGTCCTCATCATCAGCGACATCCAAATCCCAGTCGATGTCGCGGTTGTTCCAGTTGCGGTATGGAATCCTGTCAGGAAGAGGAGCGGGAACATTGGGGATGTTGAGAGCAGTCATGATGGTGCGCTGATTCTCTTGGATGTTGCGGCGCTCAACATAGGCATTGTAGTTCTCCTTGTGGATGCACACATTCATGCACATCACCTTCTCAATGACACGTGTAAGCCAGGAGCGCTTCTTGGTGCCTGGAGGAGGTGGACACATGCGAGGATCACGATGTCCCTGACCAGTGGCACCAACGTCATGAGCAGCCTGCTGAGTGTGGGCGGCCTTGTTGTACAGCTTGACGTTCTTGTGCTCATCACAATCCAACTCCAGATCTTCACAGAGTTCATCAGGGTAGCGAGACTTGATGAGATTCATGATGTATGGAGCATACGGGGGCACCTTGGGGTTGAAGAGAGCAAAGTGGATCTTGTTGAAGATGAAATCCATCACATCAATCTTGTGACTCTCAGTATCAGTCATGTTGCCCTTAGTGAAGGTCATGTAGGCGTGGTACATGAGGTTCACCAAGCCACCACGGATCTCATCATTATTGCCACCACTCAGGGCAATAGTCTCTCTGAACATGCGTAGCAGGATGTCATAAATAGGAAATAGACCCTTTGCAGAGCCCACAATGCCACGAGGACCATACAACTCAGCAAGCATGTTCTTCTCATACTCCATCCCATGAATGTGCATGCGAGTACCCTGAGGGACATTGACACCGGCGAAGGGGTATCCAAGCTCAGCTGCAAAGTCCTGGAATGTGGCGGTGAGCAGGTGAGGGCCAGACATCCGGGACATCCCAATCTCCTCAGAATCATCTATGACAAGAGTGGAGTAGAACTGTTGAATATAGGTGATGTTGAAGGAGCATTGGGTCTCCATGAGAGGACGCAGACCCAGAAGTTCAGCCAGCTGCACAGAGTTGTTGAAATATGCGGGATTGGCAGCCATGTGTGCAAAGTTCATATACTTCATGGGGAAACTTGCTTGCTCATCACAGTGTACACTTGCTTGAAGAGAGTTTCCTGCTCAATGTGCCAGAAGCAGGAGTCAATAGTTGGGTCTTGAGGACCCTCAGTGTATCAGGCCTTGGCGCGCCATGCCTTGAACTCAGAGATAGACATGGTGGCCATATTGAGAGCTGCCTTTCCCTGTTGCTTGTTGGCCCTGCGAGCTGCCCTGGAAGCATCACGGTCACGCGCGTACTCCTGCTCTGCATCCCTCTGACGACGGCGAGTCTGCGCCTCATCCAGAAAAGTACCCTCGTCATCTTCCCTCAAGTTGCGCCACCTCTTGCGAGAGCTAGTCACCTTAGGAGGCCTAGAGCTTGAACCATCTGCGAGAAAAGCAAGAGAAAGCGCAAAGAAAAACAGAAAAATATCAAAACGGGGGCTCACATCTTGTGGAAGTGAAATAACAGATCTGAGTGAGAGATTCAGGGCAGGCCGGATATTCCGGTCTGGGGCGGAAATTCGGGTCCCTGACAAAATTTCTGGGGGGCGGAAATTCCGGTCGGGGGCGGAAATTTCCGGCCCTCGAAATTTCGCATCGGATATGAGAATACGGTCTGCCACGAATCTCAAATATTGAGGAAGTGCAATAGGGGGAACACTAGGGGATATATGATGCTAGTGAATTGTCGGATATATACCGAATAGGGGTATATCAGATGGTAGTCTAAAGTGCCGGATTACCCGGGTGGCCCAAATGGTAGTGGGCTACGGTCCATTGGGCGGCCCAGTAAGCTGACGCACAGAAGCCGGATTCTAGAAGAATCCGGATCACGGCCCACGTGATCTGGCTTGGAGTAGAAGGCGGATTCCTTACTTTCCAAGTTAATAATTGTCGTAGTCTTCTAGGTTTCCTACTCTGTATGCCCTAACCCGGCTATTATATAAAGCCGGACGGGAGATACGATAGATAGACAAGAAGCTACCAGCTAACTCTCCGAGAGGTTGATCCTCGACGAATAGCCAAACAGAACCTCACGCTGTACTTTGTATACACAGCCTTTAGACCTGAATAGTGAGTTTGCAGGAGTAGGAACGTCGTATTACTACGACGTACCGAACCTGGGTAAAACCTGTGTTTTTGTCCTTAGCGCAACTACGTTTCCCCACGTATCTACCCGTAGTCTTATGGCACCCCCGTCTATGAATTCTACTACGATGTCTCGACAGTTGGCGCCCACCGTGGGGAAAACGGCGTCAGGCGTTAAATTTCGATCTGGGATACTTGGCGGAATCGGCAGTTCCATAACTGTCGGAAGCCTGTAGTTCGACGACGATGTTGGACGCTTCCTCGAAAATGGATCTTACATACCGGCGCAAAATCATCTTGTAAGTGCCTGCGTGTTACCGATTGGATCTACAAATATCTTTATCGGACTAACTGCAGAGGCCATGGGGTTTTGCGGTGGAAGCAAAATTTTCCTACCCGCCCTATACCCAGTCGAAGATGACTATGATACCGGGTTTTGCTCAGATCGCCGACAAAAAAGTGATTCACACTTTATCGGTATGGTGCAATCCGAGGTCGCCGAAAACACGGACGAAAGTAATCCCGTGCAAGAGGCAGAAAACAGCAAACCCACCACAGAGGTGGAAGATCCGACATCCGCCAATATAGCGATGAACTCGGAAGCTGACTCTGTGCTAGCCGCCATTGAGGCGAGATTAGAGTCAGAAACCGGATCAGATGACTTTGATTCCGAAGACGAAGACGAGGATGCCTTCGAAAGAAAGGTTAAATCTTTTCAGGAAGGATTCCATGAAGTACTAATGGCGAAACCGGCTGAAAACACGGACACCGGCAGTCAGGGAAGCCCTAGAACTCCTCCGCCAGAGGAAGAGAGAGAAGACGGAGAAACCTCTCCAATATTTCCCAATGTTAAAGAACTGACAGAGGATGAACCTGTAAAAAAACCTCCCTCTTCCAAGAAAAAGCACAAGGCCGCTAAAAAACTCCAATACAAACTCCGGAAGAAGAAATCGGCTGATCCAGCTGATGAAAGCCCGGAAGTAGGAGATGCAAGCGGAATAAAACCTGCGGAGAAGAAAACCAAAGAAATTCTTGTTCTTCCAATGACAGAGCAAGAAGAACATGAATTGCTACAAACACCAGTGGGATTGCATGAACCCCCTGAAGTGCTAGAAGCCAGGAGACAAGCTCTCCAAAGGCAACAACAACATCTATTCAGAACTCGTGAACACCTCCAAAAAACCCAGGATGACATCAAGATCATGAAGGAAGAATTTGAGGAGTACGAGAAAAAGAATAGATCTGCCATAAAACCTATAAGGTTACCCGGAATCGTAAGACCGGAAGTACTGCCGCCAAAAGAAAGGTTTCATAACCCATCTTGGCAAAAGCAGGTAAACGGAAAAGATGCCAGAGGCGAACCAATATACAAAACCGCAGCAGAAAACGCGGAAGCAGCGTTCGCCATCCTCAACAACGATATGTACTCCAACGGCGAAAAACTTCAAGGGGTGTATGCTTTCCTCGGAAAAGCATTGCAACTGCAACAGCGGGGGCAAGAGCGATCAGGGAAGTTGCATGACGACTCCGCCCTATGCAAAACAACTACTTGCGCCGCTGGAGCACCTGGACCGGAGGAGCCTAGAGATTCACAGAACTCAAAAGAGAGGAAAACGGATCCGAGAAAAGACAAGGAAAATCCTGATAACAAGGATGAAGCGTCTAGAACCGGATCCCATCTCCCGAAAGGTGGACTTAGCCCCCACGATCGGGAAGAAAAACACCGGAATGACGGCAAAGCAATGCCACCTCCAAGACACCCAGCTGAAAAAGCTGGAAGACAGGGTATACCTCACAGGCGTGAGAGATCTCGGACACCCCCCAGGGATAAGGAAAGGTACATGAGTAGAACTCCAGCTCATCCAAAGGGGCGTGATATCGGAAGAAATAGAGATGATCTCGGAAAAGCGCGTCCGCGCAACAATGGAAAAGAAACGAGTAGATCCCCTTCTGTCCATTCAGCCAGCAGGTACTCCGCACACATGGATAGGGCGGAAAGGGATGATCTATACTTTGGACCTAAGTGCTTCACAGATAGGATCCGAAGGATAACCCTGCATTCTGGTTTTGTCAAAGTTGGTCCAACATACCAAAAATACACCGGTAGTACAAACCCGGATACCTGACTCTCAGACTATTATACAGCCGTCCAGATTAACAATGGGACAGACCTGAAAGCTGTAAAGTTTTTTCCCCTAATGTTACTGGATGGAGCCAGAGATTGGATTAACGGATTACCTTCCAGAACTGTCGACAGCTGGGATGATATGGCTCGAGTATTCACTGAGCATTTCCGGGGAACTTACAAACGCCCGAATAGTATCAACCAGCTAAACCGTTGCACCCAATTTGAGGATGAACCATACGTGGATTTCATCTCAAGATGGACTGCAATGAAGAATAGCTGCTCTGGAGTAACTGACGTACAAGCAATGCAGGCTTTCTTCAATGGCTTAAAACCCGGACTTGTACCGTTCATGGTTGGTTCCAAACAACACAAAGATCTCGGATCTATACTTACAACCGCCAATGAACACGCTGCAGCCGAAGACGACATCAGAGCTAGAGGAGGCAGTATCGATACACTGATACAGGCCCAAAAGAATCCTCGCCCTGAGAAAAAAAGAACTCCAGACGCAACACAAAAGCCCAAAGAAGTTAACATAGCCTTCAGAATTGAAAAAGAGAATAGGTGGAAAGGACGCAGTTCAGAACCAATCAATTACACCAAGGAAGAATGGGAAAAGATTAAGTCGGAACCCTGCGTCCACCATTCGCAATTTGGGAAACCACCCACACTAACGCACAATGCCGGCTGAACAAGCATATGAAAGGCAGTGCAGGATCCGGAAACAAGGGGAAAATTCCAAAAGGAAGTTTTCCAAGCAAAAGCCAGAAGCTGAGAAAGAAGACAATGAATCGGACATTGACGAAAAAATCCAGGAACAGCAGCGAAAAGGCAAGCCCAAGTTTCCGAGGGTTGATGGAGAGTGTGCCCTAACTTTCCTGGCAACTCCATCAGCAAACGTGGCAAAAAGAACGCTTCGAGAAATAAACGCGGTTGTTCCTGCAACCCCGAAATTCTTGAAGTATTCAAATACACCAATCACATGGGATCAGTCTGATCATCCCGGGAATATCCCTGAACCCGGCACGCAAGCTCTTGTTGTAAGCCCTATTGTCCAAAACACTAGGCTAAAAAGAGTGCTGATGGATGGAGGATCCAACATTAACATAATGTACCTAGATACACTGAGGCAGCTGAAAATCTCCGAGACCCAGCTCAACCACAGCAACATACGTTTTCACGGCATTGTTCCTGGCAGGCAAGTACGATCCCTAGGAGAAATTTCCCTAGATGTCACTTTCGGAGAAAAAGATCACTTCCGTCAGGAAAAAAGTAAACTTTGAAGTGGTGCCGTTCGAAAGCGTATACCACGCGATACTCGGACGTCCAGCTTTCGCCAAATTCATGGCAAGATTATGTTATATCTATAACAAGCTGAAGATGCCAGGGACAAAAGGAGGAGTAATCACCATATCGGGAGACTTCAAGTTGGCAAACAAACTGGAAAAAGAAAATGCCCTTTGCGCTGATAAAATCATAGCAAAGGAAGAGTTGAAAGAGCTGGCCAAAGAGGTATCGCCGACAGAAATGCCGGCAGGAAAAGAAACCCGGAAGCCAGCAGATAGCTTCAAGGCCTCCGAGAACACAAGACAGGTAATCCTAGATCCCAAAGATCCGACAAAATTTGTCGTAGTGGGAACTGGGATGACCGACAAATAGGAAAACGAGCTCATCAAGTTCCTCCGTGAGAACTGGGATATTTTCGTCTGGTGTCCAGCTGACATGCCAGGCGTACCCAGGGAACTTGCTGAGCACCAACTTAAAGTGATTCCAGGCTCCAAACCCGTCAAACAAGGCCTCCGTCGATTTGACGGAAGAAGACGGAAGGCTATCGGCAAGGAAATTATCCGTCTTTTAGCAGCAGACTTTATCGAGGAAGTTATACACACCGAATGGTCTGCAAATCCGGTATTAGTACCGAAGAAAGATACTACTGCCCTTAGGATGTGTATAGATTACACCGGCTTAAACAAACTGTGTCCAAAAGATAGGTTCGCGTTACCGCGAATTGATCAAATAATAGATGCCACTGCAGGCTCTGAGCTTTTATGCTTTTTGGATGCATATTCCGGGTACCATCAAATACACATGAAAAAGGAAGATCAAATTAAGACTTCTTTTATAACCCCTTATGGGACGTACTATTACATAACCATGCCTTTTGGCCTGAAGAACGCAGGTGCAACCTACCAGCGTTGCATGCAACGTTGTTTGCATAGTCAGATTCGCAAAAATGTCCACGTTTACGTGGACGACATTGCTGTCGTAACCAACGAAAAAGATACTCTCCTTGAGGATTTACGAGAAACCTTCGAAAATTTGCGCACTTACAAGATGAAGTTAAATCCATCAAAGTGCGTATTCGGAGTTCCCTCAGGAAAACTTCTGGGTTTCATCGTTTCTCATAGAGGAATAGAAGTAAACCCAGAAAAGATCAAAGCAATCTTAAACATCTCGAAACCTACGTGTGTAAAAGATGTCCAAAGATTGACGGGTTCCGCTGCAGCCGTCAGCAGATTTATTAGTCGGCTGGGGGATAAAGTCTTACCACTCTACAAGTTGCTGAAAAAATCCGACAAATTCGAGTGGACAGAAGAGGCAGATGCATCGTTAACCCAGTTAAAGAAAACTTTGATGAAAGCTCTGATTTTGGCATCCCCAAAGACGAAGAACCTATGTTATTGTACCTTACGGCTACAAACCGGGTTATTAGTGCAGTAATTGTTGTGGAACGGAAGAAGGACGAACAGAGCATACCAGACCAGCATCCGGTATATTATATAAGCGAAGTTTTCTCCGAGTCCAAACAAAGGTATCCACACTATCAAAAACTCACATATGGCGTATTTTTCGCATCCAGAAAACTTCGCCATTACTTCCAAGGACATTCCATAACAGTGGTATGTAAAGCACCACTAGGGGATATAATAAACAATGCGGAGGCGACTGGCCGAGTAGCCAAATGGGGCATCGAGCTAGCAGCCTTCGACATTAAGTATCAGCCCAGGACGGCAATAAAATCCCAGGTTTTGGCAGATTTTGTCGCCGACTGGACGGAAGCAATGGAGAAAACACCAATGCTGGAGTCCGAGTACTGGATCATGCACTTTGACGGATCCAAGATGAAGGAGGGCGCTGGAGCTGGTGTAGTTTTAAAATCCCCTAGAGGAGATACAATGGAGTATGTATTACAAATACACTTCAATGCCAGCAACAACGTGGCAGAATACGAAGCTCTGATTCATGGCTTGCATATTGCAAAAGAAATAGGTGTCAAACGCATTTTGTGCTACGGTGACTCAGATTTGGTACAGCACCAGCTCAACCAAACTTGGGACGCAAAAAGCCCTATAATGGCCGAATACCGGAGAACGGTGGACGAGTTCGCCATTTGTTTCTTCGGATTCGAAGTGCTCCATGTTAAAAGGGAAGAAAATTGGAACGCGGATGCATTAGCCCGCATGGGATCGGAAAGGGTAAAAATCCTACCACCAGGTGTATTCGTCCAACACTTGTACGAACCATCGATAAAATGTGGAGATGTTGATTATCCTCTGACTTCCGAGTCAATTGAAGTTATGCTCGTTAACCCGGATTGGACAATCCCATATATAAACTTATTAGTTAATCAGAAGTACCCGGAAGAAGCAGACGAAGTCTTGCAAAGACAGATGCAGCGTCGATGCAAAGGATACATAGTAATTAACAATTGCCTGTATAAACGCAGTTTTCCGGAATTTTTCTGCGATGTATTTCACCAGAAGAAGGACGAGAAATCCTGCAAGAAATCCATGCCGGGGATTGCGGACATCATGCTCAATCGAAAAGCATAGTAAAAAAAGCATTCCGTGCCAGGTTTTTCTGGCTAACAGCCAAGACAGATGCTGAGCACATAGTAAATACATGTGCAGGATGTCAGTATTACGCCAAGCAGACTAATATGCCAGCCCAAGCACTCAAAACTATCCCCATCACATAGCCCTTTGCGGTCTGGGGGCTAGATATGATGGGACCATTCAAAACTGCACGAGGCGGACTCACACATCTACTTGTAGCTGTGGACAAATATACCAAGTGGGTGGAGGCTAAACCCATCAAAAAACTTGACGGTGTAACTGCCAGAAATTTCATCATTGACGTAGTCATGAGATATGGCGTTCCACACAGCATAATAACCGACAACGGGACAAATTTCTCCATTGGAGAGTTGGCAAAGTATTGCCGACAAACGGGAATTCGCCTAGATCTAGCATCTGTGGCACACTCGCAATCCAATGGACAGGTTGAAAGAATGAATAGCTCAATCCTGCAAGGAATACGTCCAAGACTCGAATCTCCTCTTCATAGAGAAGCTAGAGCATGGGTAGAAGAGTTACCTTCCGTGCTTTGGAGTATTCGAACGACACCAAACATGTCAACTGGGCAAACCCCGTTTTTCCTAGTTTATGGTGCGGAAGCAATCCTTTCAACGGACATGATCCATGATAGCCCAAGAGTGCAAGATTTCGACGACTCGGATACCGAAAAAGCACGACAGGATGCCATCGATCTCTTAGAAGAGGAGCGAGAACTTGTGCTTCAAAGATCCGCCATCTACCAGCAAGGTTTATGACGTTATCATAGTCGGAAAATCAGGCATCGTTCTTTTAAAGAAGGTGACCTAGTGCTAAGATTGGTGCAGCAAAGAAAGCACAAATTTGCCCCAGTATGGGAAGGACCATTTGTCATCAGTAAAGCCATGAAGAATGGATCATATTATCTTGTCGACATTCGCGATACGGAAGATGACCCCGAGAAGCCGAATCGCAAAAGAAAGAGAAAGATAGATGATAAACTAGAAGAGACAAAAAGGCCCTGGAGTATCCAGCAGTTACGTCCCTTCTATACTTAGTTCAATTCTATGTAAACATCTTTGATATCATGAAATAAAGTTGTCGGAATTCTTATATCCATGTTTTTTACAAGTTTATTATAGTTCAAAACATGATACCACCTTATCTATTTCCCAATGATCTTACAAAATACTCAATGTTAACCCGAATTGTGCCTGCGTGCTCGGTGTTTAAAAACTGAATGATTTTCAGCCTATTAAAGGCTAAAGGAAGCTCGGATTGTGCCTGCGTGCCCGAGCTTCATTCAAAAAATTCCTTACTATTCTCTAAGCATTATCTGATTGTTTATGTGTTGGGTCACTCGAGCTAGTTAGTAAAAATGCCCTTAGTATGATCCATGTTTCCGAGTTCAAACTGATTGGTTTTACCCAGTAGCTCGGCATGAAGATTCATAGTACTATTGAGCCATTTCAAACACTAAGGACAGTTAAAGCACATGTCGGATATATACCGTATAGGGGTATATAAGATGGTAGTGAAAGTGCCTGGTTACCAGAGTGGCCCAAGTGGTAGTGGGCTGTGGTCCATTGGGCGGCCCAGTAACCTGACGCATAGAAGCCGGATTCTAGAAGAACCCGGATCACGGCCCATGTGATCTGGCTTGGAGGAGAAGACGGATTCCTTACTTTCCAAGTTATTGTTACCGTAGTCTTCTAGGTTTCCTATTCTGTAAGCCCTAATCCGGCTATTATATAAAGCCGGACGGGAGATAAACAAACCAACGAATAACAGAGAACCTGTAGGCCAACTCGCCGAGAAGTTGATCCTCTGCGAGTAGCTAGATCTAAACCTCACATTGTAATCCTGTTTCCAGGCTTTAGTCCTGATTAGTGAGAAGTGCAGGAGTAGGCACGTCGTACTGTCGCGACGTACCGAACCTGGGTAAATCCTGTGTTTACTGTCTACCACGCGATCTCGTTACCCCACGTCTCTACCGTAGTCTCATGGCACCCCCGTCTATGAAAACTACTACGATGTCTCGACAGTTGGCGCCCACCATGGGGCAAACGACGTCAGGCGTGAAGTTCCGATCTGGGATACTTGGCGGAATCGGAAGATCAATCACTGTCGGAAGCTTGGAATTCAACGATGATGTCGGACGCTTCCTCGACAACGGATCTTACATACCGGCGCAAAACAACCTGGTAAGTGCCTGTGTGTTACCGATAGAATCTGCTAACATCTTTATCGGACTAACTGCAGAAGCAATGGGGTTTTGCGGTGGAAGCAAATTTATCCCACCCGCCCTATACCCAGTCGAGGATGACTATGATGCCGGATTCTGCTCGGATCACCGACAAAAAAGTGACACACACTTTATCGGCATGGTGCAGTCCGAAGTCGCCGAAAACACGGATGATGTAAACCCCGTGCAAGAGGCAGACAAAAACACACCCGTCACAGCAACGGAAGACCCGATACCCGTCATACAGGCGGAAGATCCGACATCCGTTAACGAAACGGTGAACTCAGAAGCAGAATCCGTGCTTACCGCCATTGAGGCGAGATTAGAGTCGGAAACCGGATCAGAGGATTTTGATTCCGAAGACGAAGACGCAGACGCCTTCGAAAGGAAAGTTAAATCTTTTCAAGAGGGATTCCATGAAGTGCTAATGGAAAAACCAGCTGATACCACGGATGCCGGCAGCCAGGAAAGCCCTAAAACCCCTCCGCCAGAGGAAGAGAGAGAAGACGGAGAAACTTCTCCGGTATTTCCCAATGTTAAGGAATTGACAGAAGATAAGCCTGTCAAAAAACCTCCCTCTTCCAAGAAAAAGCATCGTGCTGCTAAGAAACTCCAATACAAAATCCGGAAGAAAAAATCAGCTGATCAAGTTGATGAAAACCTGGAAGTAGGAGATGCTAGCGGAACAAAATATGCGGAGAAGAAAATCAAAGAAATCCTTGTTCCAAAAATGACGGAACAGGAAGAGCAAGAGCTGTTGCAAACGCCAGTGGGAGAAAATGAACCCCCTGAGATGCTGGAAGCCAGGAGGCAAGCTTTCCAAAGGCAACAACAACATCTACTCAGATCTCGGCAACACCTCCAAAAAACCCAGGATGACATTAAGCTCATCAAGGAAGAAATAGAGGAGTACGAGAGAAAGAATAGATCTGGCACTAAACCTACAAGGTTACCCGGAATCGTAAGACCGGAAGTACTGCCGCCAAAAGAAAGGTTTCACAACCCATCTTGGCAAAAGCAGGTAAACGGCAAAGATGCCAGAGGCGAACCAATTTATAAAACCGCGGCAGAAAACGCGGAAGCAGCATTCGCCATCCTGAACAATGATCTGTACTCCAATGGTGAAAAACTTCAAGGGGTGTATGCTTTCCTAGGAAAAGCATTGCAACAACAGCAGCGGGCCCAAGAGCGATCAGGAAGACTACAGGATAACTCCGCCCTATGCAAAACAGCTAGTTGCGCTGCTGGAGCACCTGGACCAGAAGAGCCTGGAGATTCAGACAATTCAAAGTATAAAAAAGGGGATCCGAGAAAAGACAAGAAAAACCCCGACAATAGGGATGAAGCGTCCCGAACCGGATCCCATCCCCCGAAAGGTGGACTTAAACCCCATGATCGGGAAGAAAAATACCGGAATGACGGCAAAATAATGCCACCTCCGAGAAACCCAGCTGAGAAAGCCGGAAGATACGATACACCTCACAGGCGTGAGAGATCCCGGACACCCCCTAGGGATAAAGAAAGGAACAGGAGCAGGACTCCGCCTAATCCAAAAGGACGTGATTATGGAAGAGATAGGTACAATCCCGGAAAAGCGCACCCGCGCAACAATGGAAAAGAAAGGAGTAGATCCCCTTCTGTCCATTCAGCCGGAAGATATTCCGCACACATTCATAGAGCGGAAAAGGATGATCTATACTTTGGTCCTAAGTGTTTCACTGACAGGATCCGAAGGATAACCCTGCATTCTGGCTTCGCCAAAGTTGGTCCAACCTACCAAAAATATACCGGTAGCACAAACCCGGACACCTGGCTCTTAGACTATTATACAGCCGTCCAAATCAACAACGGGACAGACCTGGAAGCTGTCAAGTTTCTTCCCCTAATGTTACTGGACGGAGCCAGAGATTGGATCAATGGATTACCATCAAGAACTGTCGACAGCTGGGATGATATGGCTAGAGTATTTACTCAGCATTTCCGGGGAACATATAAACACCCGAACAACATCAACCAGCTGAACCGTTGCACCCAATTCGAGGATGAACCATACGTGGATTTCATCTCCAGATGGACAGCAATGAAGAATAGTTGTTCTGGAGTAACTGACGTACAAGCAATGCATGCTTTCGTCAATGGCCTAAAACCCGGACTTGTACCGTTCATGGTTGGTTCCAAACAGCACAAAGATCTCGGATCTATGCTAACAACCGCCAATGAGCACGCTGCCGCCAAAGACGACATCAGAGCAAGAGGAGGCAATATCGATACACTGATACATGCTAAGAAAACTCCCCGTTCTGACAAAAAGGGAACTCCAGAAACAACGACAAAACCCAAGGAAGTCAACATAGCCTTTGGAAGCGAAAAAGGGAATAAGTGGAAAGGACGCAACCCAGATCCAATCAATTACACTCCAGAGGAGTGGGAGAGGATTAAGTCGGAACCCTGTGTCCACCATTCACAATTTGGGAAACCCACCCATACAAACGCGCAATGCCGGCTGAATAAGCACATGAAAGGCAGTGCAGGATCCGGAAGTAAGGGGAAAGGTTCCAAGAGGAAACCTGCTAAACAAAAGCCAGAAGCTGACAAAGAAGACAGTGAATCGGTCACTGATGAAAAAATCCAGGAACAGCAGCGAAAGGGCGAACCCAAATTTCCGAGAGTTGATGGAGAAGCAATGCTAACATTTCTAGCAACTCCGTCAGCAAAGGTAGCCAAAAGAACACTTCGAGAAATAAACACGGTTGTTCCGGCAACCCCGAAATTCTTGAAGTACTCCAACACACCAATTACCTGGGATCAGTCTGATCATCCCGGGAACATCCCTGAACCTGGCACACAAGCTCTTGTCGTAAGCCCTATTGTCCAGAACACTAGGCTAAGAAGAGTGCTGATGGATGGAGGATCCAGCATTAACATAATGTACTTGGATACACTGAAGCATCTGAAGATTTCCGAGTCCCAGCTCAATCACAGCAACATACGCGTCCACGGTATTGTCCCTGGCAGACAAGCACAGTCCCTAGGAGAAATTTCCCTAGATGTCACTTTCGGAGATAAAGATCACTTCCGGCAGGAAAAAGTATCCTTCGAAGTAGTGCCGTTCGAAAGCGTATATCACGCAATACTCGGACGTCCAGCTTTCGCCAAATTCATGGCAAGATCCTGTTATATTTATAACAAGCTGAAAATGCCAGGGCCAAAAGGAGGAGTAATCACCATAGCTGGTGATTTTAAACTAGCAAATGAGTTGGAGAAAGAAAACGCCCTTTGCGCTCAAAGAGTCATAGCAAAGGAAGAACTGAAGGAATTGGCCAAGGAGGTATCGCCAACAGAAATGCCGGCAGGAAAAGAAACCCGGAAGCCAACATACAGCTTCAAGGCGTCCGAGAATACAAGACAGGTAATCCTAGATCCCAAAGATCAGACAAAATTCGTCGTTGTAGGGACTGGGATGACCGACAAATAGGAAGGCGAGCTCATCAAGTTCCTCCGTGAGAACTGGGATATTTTTGCCTGGTGTCCAGCTGACATGCCAGGCGTACCCAGGGAACTTGCTGAGCACCAACTCAAGGTGATTCCAGGATTAAAACCCGTCAAACAAGGTCTCCGTCGATTTGACGGAAGAAGACGGAAGGCTATTGGTAAGGAAATTATCTGGCTTTTAGCAGCGGATTTCATACAGGAAGTAATCCATACTGAATGGTCCGCAAATCCGGTATTAGTACCGAAGAAAGACACTACTGCTCTTAGAATGTGTATAGATTACACATGCTTGAACAAATTGTGTCCGAAAGATAGGTTTGCGTTACAGCGAATCGATCAAATAATAGATGTCACCGCAGGCTCTGAGCTTTTGTGCTTTTTGGATGCATACTCCGGGTACCACCAAATACGCATGAAAAAGGAAGATCAAATTAAGACTTCTTTTATAACCCCGTATGGGACGTATTATTACGTAACCATGCCATTTGGCCTGAAGAACGCAGGTGCAACCTACCAGCGTTGCATGCAACGTTGCTTGCATAGTCAGATTGGCAAAAATGTCCATGTTTATGTGGACGACATTGCTGTCGTAACCAAGGAAAAAGATACACTCCTTGAAGATTTGCGAGAAACTTTCGACTTGCGCACTTACAAAATGAAGTTAAATCCATCTAAGTGTGTATTCGGGGTTCCCTCAGGAAAACTTCTGGGTTTTATCGTTTCTCATAGAGGAATAGAAGTTAACCCGGAAAAGATAAAAGCCATCTTGAACATCTCGAAGCCCACGTGCGTAAAAGATGTCCAAAGATTGACGGGTTCCGCCGCTGCCGTCAGCAGATTTATTAGCAGGCTGGGGGCTAAAACCCTACCACTATACAAGTTGTTGAAGAAATCCGGCAAAGTCAAGTGGATAGCAAAAGCTTTGGAATACCTAGCAGTTATGTCTCTTTCGTACTTAGTTCAATATCTATGTAAACATCTTTTGAGATCATGAAATAAAGTTGTTGGAATTCTGGTATCCATGTTTTTTACAAGTTTATTAAAGTAAAAGCATGTTTCCATCTTCTCTATTTCCCAATGGTCTTACAAAATACTCAATGTTAACCCGAATTGTGCCTGCGTACTCGGCGTTAAGAAACTGAATGATTTTTCAGCCTGCCAACGGCTAAAGGAAACTCGAATCGCCTGCGTGCCCAAGTTTCATTTAAAAATTCCTTGCTTCTCTAAGCATTTTCTGATTTCTTGTATGTTGGGTCACTGGAGCTAGTTAGTAAAAATGCCTTTAGTATGATCCATGTTTCCGAGTTTCAACTGATTGGTTATACCCAGTTACTCGACATGACGATTCATAACACTATCGAGCCATTTCAAACACTAAGGACAGTTAAAACATATATGCCAGAGAACTTAGAAGATAAAGGAATAGTAAAATCTGAAAAGCTTGCAAAGAATTTCATAATTAAAACTGCAAAAGGCAAAATTTTCATTCATACAAATAGAAGCATTACATTTTGGATTACATTGAAAGAACAGTAATGCTCCTATTGTCTACTTTTACTATCCAGGTTCAAGGTAGCCCTTCAAGCATCTGATTCCTCCTCGCTGCTGTCGTCCTCGGGGATTGGAGGGATCTCCTCTTCTGGATAATTGACGGAGATATTTACCATGGAGGCAATCTGGGTGGCGTGGCCTTTGATCTCATCAAAGATGGTATTTCGCTGAGTATCCGTGTATCCTTGAGGGACACCGGACGCCACGCGCCAGGATTTAGCACCAGGGTAGTGCATGCGCATAAGGCCAAGCGCCATGCGCGCACCACCCCGTGCAGCGGAACGCAGGATGGAATCCCTGGATTCCGCCACCTCCATGATGGCTCCCGGAAGTTTTTCAACCTCCGAGAACTCCCCAGTCCTTGCGGGAAGGAACTTATTCACCAGCTGCATTCCAGCAGCCCGGATCGAAGTCCATGTCTTCCCAAAGGCTCGGATTTCTTCGAGCCGAGTGACATCTGGGGTATCTCCTGTTTTTCCGAATCAAAAGTGTTAGGAGAAAAACAGAGAAAAGTAAGATATGAAAAAATGGTAAAGGTAACAGAAAGTTACCGATAAGCTTGTCGATCTCGGAGACTTCCTCCAGGCGAAGGTTCAGAGCATTTTCTAAATCCTGAATGGTGGATTTATCCTTCTCTGCCTGCTCGGAAGCCTTGGAATTGGCAACTCCAAGGGCCAAATTGCTGGCCTCTAGATCCTTTTGAGCCTTCACAAGAGTCTTGTGAAGATCCAAATTTTCCTTTCGGAGATTCTCGGCATTGCCGGCATCTTCAGCTATCTGCTTGGCCTTATCTAGAGCAGCTGGAAAGCAAGGAAAATTCCGAGTTTAGAAAATTTCCGGAATAATTACTTAGACAAAGAATTGAATCAAAAACTTCAGAGGAAAAATGTTTACCTGCTGTTTCCGACAAAGCGAGCTGAGACGATGCCAGCTCCGCCTCTCTCTCCTCAAGAATGGAAAGAAGATTTCTAACCTCTTTATTCTTGATGGAGAGTTTGTTGAAAACTTCCATGTTGATGGTTTCGGCGGTTTGCTGAAACATAGCAAGGAAAAGAATGGTTACTAAAAACATCAAAGCAAAAAAGAATACATTTGGTTTAATGCTTGGGGGCTAGAGTTACATACCTGGCTCATTCGTTGCAAACCCGCCAAGTTTTCATTGAACCCTTTTGCGTATTCTGCAAAAAGGGTCCCGGCCGCGCTTAGGCTGTCATTGATAATCTTGAATTCCTTGTCAAAGGTGGGAATCTCCTCGTCGAATGTCCGAGAAGATTTTCCCACCTCCGGAGCCGCCCTTTCCCTCGTGTCCGCATTCGACACAACAGGCTGGCTGAGCTCCGGTGGCTGGGTGGTGGGGGCTGCGGCGTGCTCTTCCGCCATTATGGATGGTGTATCTGGGGCAATGACGGGAGAAGGTTGGCTGCCTCGGCTGGAAACAACTTTGTGTTTTTTTAGTTTCTTCGGCTTTAGGTTGGAGGGAGGCAGGCTGAAAACAAAAAATCCGGAAAAGTTAAAACTCCGAAGAAGGAAGAAAAATTTCCATATAAGAAAAGAACCCAGAAGAAAAGAACCTGGATGTGGCGACGGGGATCCCGTCAAGGTTGATAACTTCCTCGGAGGAAGGAATCTTCTTTCGCTTGCGCCCACCTGTAGCAGCGGTGCGCAGTGCGTCCAGCTCAGCCTCTGAGGCCAACTCCGATTCTGGAAGTTCAGTAATCTGTTGGAAAGAAAAGTCAGAGTTATGAGTGAGAAAATCCGAGAAAGAACGACAAAACTTTACCCAAATGACAGAAAAAATACCTTGGGAGCCGGATTGTCGGCCGTATACATTGGCCGACTCGCTTCGTATTGGTCGCGTGATGCGACCAACTGATTGATGCACCGTCGAAGCTCCTTTGCGGGCCAATCTTTGTTTGTTATCCGCATTGGGTCCTTGGCACCCGTGTAGTCACAGAGAAGGCGATCACCGTGGTTGGCCAATGGCTGAATTCTTCTATTCAACCAGCAAAAGACCGTGTCCATGCCGGTCAAAGGTGGATTGGAGGAGGTGAGCTTGGCGATGCGCCGCTTGATCCTTAGAAGATCAGGCGGCAGAACCTGGACGGCTTCCGTTCCCCAATTGTCTTGGGGAATGGCAGCGGTGTTGGAAAAAGGTGGAACCCCGATGGCTTCCGTAGGGAAAAGCACATCGGGATGGTAAAAGAAGGAACCCGTCCAAAATTTGACGGATTCCGACGTCTTGATCTTGGGGAACCAATCTTCCCTAAATCTCCTAAGAGTAAAGGAGATGGTCCCGCAAGTCGGGAGTGCGCCCTGCGAGGAGTTCCGCTTAACCCCGAAACAATACGTCCAAAAGTCTAGCCTAGGTACTAAACCTAAATAACCCTCGAACAAAGCCTGGAAGCCGGCCATGTAGAGGATGGAATTGGGTGGCAGGTTATGGGGTTGGATGTTATAATGGGAGAGGATTTGGAGGAATAAGGAGGAAGGCGAAAGTCCCATACCTCGCAGGAGATGGGAGGAGAGCAGAGCTCGTTCGCCGTCTTTCGGCATTGGTTCTCTCTCGTCCTCAGGAAGACGCCATTTTCCTTTAAGGACCAGGCCCTCCTTTTCCAGGTTAGGAAGGAGAGCCGGAGGAATGCTGCAGGCAATCCAATTGCCTGCGGATTCCGTCTCGTCGTCCGCTCCGGCGGCGGCGGACGCAGCAGCGGCGGCGGCAGCGAGCTCGTCGCCGAGAAGCTGGATCTTCTCTTCCGCTGTCTCGGGAGCGGACGGCGAGGGAGGCGTGGAGCTCGATCCCGCAGCGTTCGCGGCGGCGGAAGGATTTCCTCCGCCCGCCGCAGAGGCCGCGGTCTTTTCCGGCTCGTCGCCGGCGTGCTTGGGGGATTCGAGTTGTGGATCCAGTTCGTTGATGATGTCGTCGACGGTGAGCGCGGCGGAGCGAGCAGGGGACGACGGCGCGGTTGCCATTTGGTGGCGGCGCGTTGCGCTGGGGCTCTGGGTGCGTTCGCGTGCTCGGGGTGGTTCTTCGCTCGGGAGCTGGGGCGCAGCAATGGCGTGACAGTGAGAGTGCGGAAGGTTTTTGACGAGGACGAAGACGGCTATTTATAGCCAGAAATCTGTCAAGATACGTGCCAACGGCTATTTTGACCGTTGGATGATCAACGCGTGTCACTCGCCGGAAAATCCGGGAAATGAAACGACAGGGTAATGATGGATATCTCCTCGTTTCCCGCGAGAATCTGTCAGAGATATGTTTCTGGGTTTTCCGAGTAAAACCCAAACGTCCCTTACGTCAGCATGGTTAAGTGCGCTGACGTAAGAAGTTCCTTCTCCACGAAGGATCGTGAGAGAAAAGCCGGATTTTCAGGATTCCGGGTTTCACGTTACCATCTCTTTCAAAAGAAGAAGAATAAGAAGAATCAAGACTGTTGATTGAAATTTCTCGGACAAAGCACATTTGACGGAAGACGGCAAATCAGAGTTTTAATCCTTCTTGGGGGCTACTGTCGGATATATACCGTATAGGGGTATATAGGGTGGCCCAAGTGGTAGTGGGCTGTGGTCCATTGGGCGGCCCAGTAACCTGACGCATAGAAGCCGGATTCTAGAAGAACCCGGATCACGGCCCATGTGATCTGGCTTGGAGGAGAAGACGGACTCCTTACTTTCCAAGTTATTGTTACCGTAGTCTTCTAGGTTTCCTATTCTGTATGCCCTAATCCGGCTATTATATAAAGCCGGACGGGAGATAAACAAACCAACGAATAACAGAGAACCTGTAGGCCAACTCGCCGAGAAGTTGATCCTCTGCGAGTAGCTAGATCTAAACCTCACATTGTAATCCTGTTTCCAGGCTTTAGTCCTGATTAGTGAGAAGTGCAGGAGTAGGCACGTCGTACTGTCACGACGTACCGAACCTGGGTAAATCCTGTGTTTACTGTCTACCACGCGATCCCGTTACCCCACGTCTCTACCGTAGTCTCATGGCACCCCCGTCTATGAAAACTACTACGATGTCTCGACAGCACATAAGCCAGAGAACTTAAAAGATAAAGGAATATCAAACCCGGAAAACTTGCAAAGCATTTCATAATTAACTGCAAAAGGCGGAGTATTTGTTTATACAAAAGAATGGAAGCATTACAATATAAGTTTACATTGTAAAGTGCAGTAATGCTCCTATTTTCTACTTCCACCTTCCAGGTTAAGAAGAATCCTTCAGGCATCCGAGTCTTCATCGCTGCTATCGTTCTCGGGGGCTGCGGGGATCTCTTCTTCCGGATAGGTGATGGAGATGGAGGCGATCTTGGTGGCGTGACCCTTGATCTCGTCGAAGATGGTGTCCGCTGGGTCTCCGAGTATCCAAGGGGGATACCGGACGCCACACGCCAAGATTTGGCACTAGGGTAATGCATTCGCATAAGGCCTAAGGCCATGCGTGCACCACCCCGTGCTGCGGAGCGCAAGGTGGACTCCTTGGATTCTGCCACCTCCAGGATAGCTTCCGGAAGTTTTTCAACTTCCGAGAATTCCCCAGTTCTTGAGGGAAGGAACTTGTTGACCAGCTGCATGCCTGCAGCCCTGATCGCAGTCCATACGTTCCCAAAAGCTCGGATTTTCTCAATCTGAGTGAGATCTGGGTTATCTCTTGTTTTTTCAGATAAACAACCAAAAGGTTAGCGAAAAGCAGAGAAGAAAACCAAGACATGGAAAACCCGGTAAATGTTGACAACTTACCGAGAATCTTGTCCATCTCGGAGCCTTCCTCAAGGCGCAGGGTTAAGGCATTCTCCAAGTCCTGGATAGTGACCTTGTCCTTCTCTGCCTGCTGAGAGGCCTTGGACTGAGCAATCCCAAGGGCCATGTTGCTGGCCTCCAGATCCTTTTGAGCCTTCATAAGATCCTTATGAAGCTCCAAATTCTCCTGTCGGAGAATCGCGGCATTGCCGACATCTTCAGCTATTTCCTTGGCCTTGGCCAAAGCAGCTGGAAAGCAAGGAACAAAATTCCGAGTTTACAAAAACTTGGGAAAGTACTTAGACAAAAAGATGGATAAAGAACTTCAGAGAATCAAAATATACCTGTTGTTTCTGACAGCTGTAGCTAAGATGATGCCAGCTCTGCTTCTTTCACGTCAAGAATAGAAAGAAGGTTTCTAACCTCCTTATTCTTGACAGAAAGTTTGTTGAAAACTTCCATGTTAATGGTTTCAGCGGTTTGCTGGAACACGGAAATGAAAAAATCATGATATTGAAAAGCATCAAGTGAAAAGTAGACATTTTACTTAATGCTTGGGGGCTAAAGATCATACCTGGCTCATCCGCTGTAACCCTGTTAAGTTCTCAGTGAACTCTTTTGCGTACTCAGCAAAAAGAGTCCCAGCCGCGTTAAGGCCATCGCTGACGTTCTTGAAGTCCTTGTCAAACGTGGGGATCTCCTCCTCAGTTATCCGAGAAGGACCTCCCACCTCAGGAGCCGCCCTTTACCTCGTGTCCGTTTCCGGCACAACGGGCTGGCTGGTCTCCAGAGACTCGGTGGTGGGGGCTGCGGCATGCTCTTCTGTTACTGTGATCGGCGTGGTCGGAGCGGTGGCAGGGGAAGGATGAGGGCCTCTGCTGGACACAACCTTATGCCTCTTCAGCTTTTTTGGCTTTAGAGTAGATGGAGGTAGGCGAAAAACAAAGCAAAATGCCGGAAAAGTTAAAACTCCGAAAGTGAAAGAAAAACTCCGACAAAGGAAAGTAACCCAGAAGTTCAAACCTGGAGGTGGCGACGGGAATTCCGTCAAGATCGATGACTTCCTGGGAAGAGGAGATCTTCTTGCGCTTTCGCCCACCGGAAAAGGTGGCACGCAACGCCTCCAGATCGGCGTCGGAAGCAAGTTCCGCCTCAGGAAGATCAGCAATCTGTTAAAAAGAAAAGGCTGAGTTAAAAACACAAAAACCGAGTAAACGAGAAAGAATTTAAACCCCAAAAGGCGAAGAATTATACTTTGGGAGACGGATTCTCGGCTGTGTACATTGGACGACTTTCTTCATATTGGTCGCGTGATGCGACCAACTGATTCAAACGCCGCCGCAAATCTTTTGTGGACAAGTCCTTGCTGGTTGTCCGCATTTCGTCATCGGCTCCCTTGTACTCGCAGAGAACGCGGGCACCATGATTAGCCAAGGGCTGGATCCACCTATTTAACCAGCAAAGGACTGTGTCCATGCCGGTTAAAGGCGGATCAGAAGTGACGAGTTTTGCGATGCGCCGCTTGATCCAGAGAAGATCCGGCAGCAGGGTTTGAACTGCCTCAGTTCCACAATTTTCTTGGGGAACAGCGGCGGTGTTCGAGAAAGGTGGAACCCCGAACGTTTTTCCAGGAAAGGAAACGTCGGGATGATAAAAGAAGGAACCCGTCCAAAACTTGACGGATTCCGATGTTTTAATCTTGGGGAACCAATCCTCTCGGAATCTCCAAAGAGTGAAAGAGATGGTTCCGCAAGTTGGGAGTGCGCCCTCCGAAGAGTTCCGGTTAACCCCGAAACAGTAAAGCCAGAAATCTAGTCTAGGTGCTATACCTAGATAACCCTCGAAAAGGGCCTGAAATCCGGCTAAGTAAAGGATGGAATTTGGTGGAAGGTTGTGTGGCTGGATGTTATAGTGGGACAATATCTGGAGGAAGAAGGCGGATGGTGGAATACACATACCTCTAAGAAGGTGGGAGGAGAGAAGAACCCGTTCTCCGTCGTTCGGCGTGGGTTCAGTCTCGTCCTCCGGGAGCCGCCATTTTCCCTTCAGAACAAACCCCTCCTTCTCCATTGTCGGAAGGAGGGACGACGGAATACTGCAGGCATTCCAATTGCCGGCAGTCTCCGTTTCTTCTTCGGCTCCGGCGGCGGCGGAGGCTGCGGCCTCCGCGGCCGCGAGCTCGTCGCCGACGAGCGCAATCTTTTCCTCCATCGTCTCGGGAGCGAACGGTGGAGTGGGCGCGGATGAAGATCCCGCAAGATCCGCGGAGGCGAGAGAAGTTTCCTCGCCCTCCGCGCCGCCCGTGGCCTTCGTCAGCTCGTCGCCGGAGACCCGCACCGGAGAATCCAGTTGCGGGTCCATTGTGTCGATGATTTCGTCGATATCTTTCGCGATGGTGCGGGCCGGGGAGGACGACGGTGATGCCATCGAGTGGCGGCGATTTGGTCGTTCCGGTGAGGTCTTGGACGCGGTGGTGCGCTCGGGAGCTGCTTGCTGTGAGCTTGGGCGCTGGGAAATGGCGTGCAAAGTGGAGAGCGGAAGGTTTTCACGGTGAACGAAGACGGCTATTTATAGCCGGAATTCCGTCACGATGCATGCTAACGGATCTTTTGACCATTGGATGTCCAACGCGTGTCACTCGCCGGAAAATCCGGGAAATGAAACGACAGGATGGTTATTGCTATCTCCTCGTTTCCCGTGAGAATCTGTCAGAGATATGTTTCTGGGTTTCCCACCTGTAACCCAAACGTCAATTACGTCAGCAAGTTTTAAGTGCCGACGTAGGAAGTTCCTTCTCCGCGAAGGATCGTGCGAGAAAAGCCGGATTTTCTGGATTCCGAGTTTTACGTTACCACCTCCTTTAAGGAGAAAAAAGAAGAATCAAGACTGCAAGCCGATATTTCTCGGAAAAGATGCATTTGGCGAAAGACGGCGAAAACGGAGTCTCGATCCTTCTTGGGGGCTACTATCAGATATATACCGAACAGCTGTATATCAGATGGTAGTCTAAAGTGCCAGATTACCCGGGTGGCCCAAATGGTAGTGGGCTACGGTCCATTGGGCGGCACAGTAAGCTGACGCACAGAAGCCGGATTCTAGAAGAACCCGGATCACGGCCCACGTGATCTGGCTTGGAGTAGAAGACGGATTCCTTACTTTCCAAGTTAATAATTGTCGTAGTCTTCTAGGTTTCCTACTCTGTATGCCCTAACCCGGCTATTATATAAAGCCGGACGGGAGATATGATAGATAGACAAAAAGCTACTAGCTAACTCGCTGAGAGGTTGATCCTCGACGAATAGCCAAACAGAACCTCACGCTGTATTTTGTATACACAGGCTTTAGACCTGAATAGTGAGTTTGCAGGAGTAGGAACGTCGTATTACTACGACGTACCGAACCTGGGTAAAACCTGTGTCTTTGTCCTTAGCGCAACCACGTTTCCCCACGTCTCTACCCATAGTCTCATGGCACCCCCGTCTATGAATTCTACTACGATGTCTCGACATGAATGATCGTTCCTCCCCAAAACACAAGAAAGATGATAAAAAACGAGATCTAATCGACCGGTAACCCTAGATTGCGGAGAAAACGAAACACATACCGGGATCCATGGGAGAGAAACGGATGTGCGGTCTCTTGATCCGCAAAAAGAAACCGGAGGACGAGGAAGGGAGGCGAGAGGGCCTCCCGGACGGCTTGGAGACAGCCGCTGCGGTTGGGGGTGGAGTGGAGGCGAGGGGAGGGGAAAGAATCAGGAACTGCCCCTCCCGTCGCCTATTTATAGCCCCAGCCGCACAGACCGGAATATTCCGGTATTAGGACCGGAAATTTCCGGGGGCCGGAGATTTTAGGCCGGAAATTCCGCCCCAAATATCCGGTGTGCCTTTTGCGAGCGGGCACAATGGATGTTTGGGTTGAATTTTTGGACAATCTCGAGCCCCGGAAATTTCTGGGGCATAAGACACGGAATATTCCGGGCCCCGGATATTTGCACCGGAAATTTCCGCCCAAATTTTCGGGGTGCCTTCTGTGAGCAGGCACCTGGGAAATGGGAGAAAATTTCTGAGGCAGATATCAGGGGCCGAAAATTTCTGGGCCTTAGGCCGGAATTTCCGGGGTTCCCGTGCACACCGAGTTTTGGTGGAAGATGGATAAAAGAAGTGAGCCTCCAAAAGCAACAAAGCAAACGAAAACAATGGCGATGAACACACAAACACAAACAAAAGCCAAACAACTAAACAAAAGCATTGAGAAAAATGTTGGTGGCCGGAGCCACCGTGTTTGAGTGTATACCAAGGAGCCGCGAAGATGTATCTTGGGACCAAAAGTATTACTCATGTTTAAGCACAATAAGTCACACAATGACTAGATATGCATGAAGTCTTGATTGTTTTGCGCATGATAGGCGAAGTGTTGGTTCATGAATTGAAATACGCTCCCCTATGTCCATGCCTATATCTACACCTAGATAGCACATGTAGTGAAGGTAACTATGCAAGGGTTCAAGAGAAGTTGGACGCATCGATAACATTTAGTTCATTCCTCAAACCACGAAATCTTGGTTCATCAATGGCCTTCGTGAAGATGTCCACGAGTTGATCCTTGGTCGGCACATAGGAAAGATCAATATCACCCTTCTCAACATGATCCCGAATGAAGTGATGTTGTATCTCAATGTGCTTCGTCTTGGAGTGAAGAAAGGGATTGTAGGCGATATTGATGGCACTCTCATTGTCGCACAAGAGGGGGACCTTGTCGAAGTCGATACCATAATCTCGCAATGTTTGCCGCATCCATAGCAATTGATCACAACAACTTGCCGCGAAGATGTATTCGGCCTCGGTGCTGGAGAGGGCGATGCAATTTTGCTTCTTAGAAGACCAACATACCAATGAGCGACCAAGAAATTGACAACCCCCGGATGTAGATTTCCTACCCGTCTTCTTGCTCGCATAATCCGCATCCGAATACCCAATGAGCTGAAAGCTTGAACCCTTGGGATACCAAAGACCGAAGTTTGGGGTATGAACTAAATATCGAAAGATGCGCTTAACCGCTTTAAAGTGACTTTGTCTCGGAGAGGCTTGAAACCTTGCACATTTACCTACGCTATACATGATATCGGGTCTAGATGCACAAAGGTAGAGCAAAGAGCCAATCATGGAGCGGTGTACCTTTTTATCTACCTCTTTACCATTCGGGTCGGGTTTCAAGTCAATAGTCGTGGACATGGGAGTCTTCATAGGCTTGGCATCATGCATGTTGAAACGCTTGAGCATATCTTGAGTATATTTGGCTTGCTTGATGAATGTGCCTTCGGGGTGTTGCTTGATCTCAAAGCCAAGGAAATACTCCAACTCGCCGATCATAGACATCTCGAATTTATCCGTCATAAGCTTGCAAAACTCATCATTGAATGCGAAGTTAGTAGAACCAAAAATGATATCATCCATATAGAGTTGGCATATGAAAAGTCACCCCCAACATTTTTGGTGAAAAGGGTGGGATCGATTAAGCCAACATTGAACCCACGATCCACTAGAAACTCTTTAAGATGCTCGTACCACGCACGTGGAGCTTGTTTAAGTCCATAGAGCGCCTTATCAAGTTTGTAGACATAATCGGGGTGTATGTGATCCTCGAAACCCGGAGGTTGCTTGACATAGACTAACTCATGGATGGGACCATTTAAAAATGCACTTTTGACATCCATTTGTTGTAGTTTAAAGTTAAGATGAGAGGCATATGCAAGCAAGATACGAATTGATTCAAGACGAGTTACGGGAGCGAAAGTTTCACCGAAATCGACGCCTTCGACTTGAGTAAAACCTTGAGCTACCAATCGTGCCTTGTTGCGAATGACGATGCCATCATTTTCTTGCTTGTTCTTGAAGATCCACTTGGTGCCGGTGACGTTCTTGCAATCCTTGGGTCTTGGCACCAACTTCCACACCTTATTGCGCTCGAAGTTGTTGAGTTCATCGTGCATTGCTTCAAGCCAATCTTGATCTTCAAGAGCTTCATAGACCTTCTTGGGCTTAATGTGCGAGACGAAAGCATGAGCCTTGCTAAAATCCGTCAATTGCCTCCTTGTGACGACCCTTCCACGAACTTGTCCAAGAATTATGTCCTCCATGTGACTGACACGAGCAAGATTATCTAGCCTTCTCTTCGCCCTACGAGCTAGCATCTCCTACAAAGTTTCCTTGGATATGGCTTGATCATCACCTTAATCATCGGATTCTTGTCCCCCTAGCCCTTGATCTTGTTCATCAAGGGGAGGTGGATCTCTTATATGTCGAGCTCTATCATCAACATGAGCGTCTTGTTCTTGTTCTTCATTGTGAGCTTGGCCTTCATCATGATCTTGGCCTTGAGTGTTAGCTTGGCCTTGATTGATGGAATGATCTTGATCATTAGCTTGGCCTTGATTTGAAGCATGAGGGCTTGGTGCATCTTGTTGGGTAGCTTGAGTATCAATGGGTGTAGTCAATGGATCCACTTGAGTGGAGCATAGTCCTTCTCCCTCTGTCATCCGGTAACCCTCAATGGGGATTATTTCACCAATCCCCATTCTTCTCATGACGATGGGAGGAATTGCATCTCCTACAACACCATGATCTATACGGCCCCCTTGGGACCCATTATCCTCATCAAACACCACGTCTATAGCTTCTTCAACTTGTCCAGTGGACTTGTTGTAGACTCTATAGGCGTGAGCGTTTGTGGCATAACCAACAAAGATGCCCTCATAAGATTTAGTCTCGAATTTCAACAAGCGTTTACCTCTCTTACGGATGAAGCACTTGCAGCCAAAGACCTTGAAGTATGAAACATCCGGCTTCTTGCCCATGAGAATCTCATAAGGGGTCTTGTTCAAGATCTTGCGGAGATACAATCGGTTGCTAGCGTGACAAGCGGTGGATACGGCCTCGGCCCAAAAGTTATAAGGAGAAGAGAACTCAGCAATCATGGTCCGTGCCGCATCCATTAGTGTTCGATTCTTTCTCTCCGCCACACCATTTTGTTGAGGGGTGTAGGCAGTGGAATATTTATGAGCAATTCCTTCCTCGCTAAGAAATCCCTCCAAGGTGTAGTTCTTGAACTCGGAGCCATTATCACTTCGGATAGCCATGATGCTTGTATTATGTTGGCGCTCCACCAAAGTGATGAACTCGATGACCCGCTTTTGAGTCTCACTCTTCCTCTTGAAGAAATACACCCAACAATATCTTGAGTAGTCATCTACAATCACCAAGAAATACTTTTTGCCTCCAAGACTATCATATGATAGGGGACTAAATAGGTCCAAGTGAATAAGCTCGAGGATTCTTGAGGTGGTGATGTTGGTCTTCGTGGGGTGAGCTTCTCCATGTTGCTTTCCAAGAACGCAAGAGCTACACACACGGTATTTGGCAAACTTAGCATTCGTTAGTCCTAGAACATGATTGCCATTTTGAAGGTCATGCAACGTTCTCATATTGGTGTGAGCTAACCGGCGATGCCATAGCCAACCCATGTCAACTTTAGTCATTAGGCATGTCGCGACACACGTGTCTCCTTTAGAGAAGTCCACTACATACATGTCGTTATCGACATGCCCAACAAAGGCTACTTTAAGAGTCGTCTCCCAAGTGACAATCACATTCTCCTTATTAAAGAACGAGGTAAAACCACTTTTAGCAAGTTGAAGAACCGAGATGAGATTATAGCCAAGTGACTCGACAAGGAGAACATTCTCAATTGGGATGGACACCTTGCCTCGTCCCAATACCTTTAGTTCGTAGTTATTACCAATAGTAACACAATTGAGATGAGATAATGGAGGATGAAGATCACGTTGCGTCATTGCTTCCGGTCATATGTTGGGATGCACCACTACCCACCGTCCATTTGCTCGAACCGGAAGCACTTCCCTACAATAGATTAGTGTCTTGATTTAGGTACCGATCGTTGAATGGGTCCTCTTTGTTAGCAAAAAGGGTCTTCGGAACCCAAATACTCCAATGATAATCATCACCATAAGAAGTACCAACATATTTAGCATACACATGACCATCTCTAGATTTCATAAGAACAAAAGATGGGTTGTATTTTTCGGCAAAGTCATTATGAGTGGTGCTCCCCCTAGAGGTGTCACCACACACAATGGTGTTGGTCTCCTTTTCTTTGGTCACCTCTCTCTCTCTTTCACAAATCTTACTTCTTGTGAGGAAGAGGTGACTTTCTTCTTATTCTTATTCTTTGACTTGGCTACATAGCCAAGTCCCTCCTTTCCATTCTTGACTCGTTGAGGAGCCACCACATTGAGATTCTTCTCACTTCCTACAAGATTAGTTACACTACAAGAGTTGCTAGGCAATGCATTCATGCGAGTAGATGAGGATGACATAACTTGCTTATTTGATTGTTGAGCTAGGAGATTGTCACGAGACTTGATTAGCTTGTCATGAATTTCTTTAAGATACATGAACTCCTTTTCTAGTTTTTCATGACTAGTAACAAGTTCCTCGTGAGAAATTCCTAGCTTCAACTCTTCATGTTCAAGTATTTTAATGATAGCAAGAGAGTGTTCATTATCCTTCCTAAGCTTAGAGACACTCATGGCAAAGTTTTCTTCAAGACTAGATAATTTCTCCTCAAGAGAGGCACGAATGGAACGCTCATTCTCAAGATCCTTTTCAAGCTCTTTGTCATTGCAAGTGTGACCTCCATGGCTTTCTAAGGTCATGATAATTTCCTCCTTTTCATCTACAAGAGAGTTAGCCTCATCAAGTTGCCGCAAGAGGGCATTCAATTTCTCCTTAGTCTCACCTTTGAGGCTAGCTAGCCAAATGCCCAACTCTTTTGCCTCACCATCCTCCTCACAAACATTTTCAACACAATCCAATAATGAAGGAGGGTTAGTGATGATGGTTTTGGAGTTAGGAGAGCATACCGAGGTGGCTTTTGCCATAAGACATGTAGGTCGGGTAGCCACAATTTCATTTGGGGGATTCAAATAGAGAGATTGATGGAGATGAAGCGGTAGCTATGGCGACGTGAGCAACTCCTACCACTTCATCTTCTCCTTCATCTCCGGAGATATAGGTTTGAAGAACCGCCCCTTCTTGGACGTAAAGGGCCCTTTGGCACTCTTCTAGCAAAGTTCTTGTTTTGTGGAGCCTTGGCCTTGTTTTTGCGAACAAGCTTGCCTTCATTTTCTTCTCTTGGCTCAAAAGAGCACTCCTTCACGAAATGGTTAGCACTACCACAATTGTAGCATGTCCTTGGTCGCTCCCCCTTCTTCTTGTAGTTCTTGTTTTGTGGAGGTCTTGGAGAGCCCGCCTTGTGAGCTTCCCATCTCTTCCAATATCCATGCATAGCGAGAGCAATGCACTTGTGAGCTCCGGTGTAGGTGTCCTCATAGTCTTCCTCATAATCATCCTCTTCTTCACTTTAGTCAACTTGAGCCATTGCCTTTGACTTCCAAGCGAGGTTGGGTGACTTTCCCATTCCTCTAGAGCGAGCTAGAGCATCATCCGCACTCTTGTGTGATAGAGAGATGGCGATGAACTCACTAAGCACACCAATGGAATTGAGAGTATTGTAGTCCGCTCTTGTTCGGATGCTAGTGGAGAGATTCTTCTCAAAGGGTGTAATTGCTTTGACAAGTTTCCTCTTTATCCACTCATCGAAGATCTCTTCCTTTCCAAAATCTCTCAATTGATTGGCGAGGGTGACAACTCTTCTATATAGCTCCTCGGGAGTCTCATCCTCTTGCATAACGAAGTTCTCGGAGTTGTCAATGGCCACATCATACTTGGAAGATTGGATGCTAGCATTTCCTTGAAACAAGGTGTCAAGCTTGTCCCAAGCTTCCTTGGCGGTCTTGCAACCACGAATGTGAGTGAGATGCTCCCTTGGGAGAGCCTTATGGATGATAACAAGTGCAGTCTTGTTGAGTTGAGATTCCACATCCTCCCTTGGAGTCAAGTTGCTTGGGTCATGAGGATGAAACCCATGAATCACACTCCTCCACAATGCGGTGCATGATCCGGAAATATGTGACTCCATTTCAAACTTCCAAGAAGAGAATTCATTAGTGTTAAGCATGTGAGGAAGTACAACATTGATAATGTGTGGCATGGAAACAATTGGGTGGATGGAGTCATAATTTTGAGGAGGTGGAACTTTTGAGTTGGACCCCGAACCATTAGCCGTCTGAGACTTGGAGCCACCGGAACTCTCCTTTGCCTTGGATTTAGCCTTTTGTGCGGCTTTAGCCTTAGCTTTGGCAATGTTCTCTTCGATTTCGGAATCGTCCGGAATCGTTTCCTCTTCCGAACTATCCTCATCGGAGACATGGGGAGAGTTCGAGGGCCCCTTAGGTTTACCCATCATGTTCTCCAACATCTTCTGGATAGAGGAAACCTCTGTGCCTACACTAGAGCTAACCTTGGATAATTGGGTTTGAATGGTACAAACCGTTGTCTCTAGGTTAGCTATAGTGTCGGCCATTTTGGAGAGCTCCTCCTTAGAAGATTCGGGATCATCTCCGTCGACCATGATACTCTTAGGCGGTTAAGCCCAATAAAAGGGCCGAGGCTCTGATACCAATTGAAAGTACATAAAGGTCAACTAGAGGGGGGGGGGGTGAATAGGTGACCTACAAATTTTAATCCTTTTTCAATTTTAGTGGGGCTTTAGGAAGTAAATAACTTGGTTATCTAGATGTGCAACTAGGTAGACACCCTACGTGACAAGTAACAAGTATGCAACGGAAGTAAATGCAAGGCACAAGATAACCACAAGTGAAAACACAGAGACAAGGATATGTTTCCCGTAGTTCCTTCTTAAAAGAAGTACATCTACGTTGGAGAGGTGGGGAGCCACCTAGGAGCTCCTCAACAACACGGATGTGCACACCTTGTTCTCCTTGAGCTTCTCCGGTGAGGGAGATTCTCGTTTCCACTATGAAGTCGACTTGAAGGCGTTGACCAAACCTTTACAAGTGGTTGAGGCTACTCCACAAGTGAGATGGAGGCTCTCAACAATCCGAAGCTTCTTGCTACAAGGTGGAAGCTACAAGAACTAGGGTTTCTCTAGGATGACAAAGCAACCAAGATCCCAAGAGGTATGGTGTGGGAACACAAATTTGGCTTGGTAGAAAGGTAGATCTAGGGCTCCTCCATGAGATCCTTGAAGGGCATCGAGTTTGGTTGGAGGAGGAGGGAGATCGGGGCGTTTTGAGCTCTTGAACAATGGAGGAGAGAGAGGAATGGACGAACTAGCCGTCTAGAGGAAGAAGACAACTATTTATAGGCTCCTCCAAATTCTGACCATTGCAGAACACCTGGGCCGGAATATTCTAGGGTAAGGACCGGAAATTTCTGGGGCTGACAGGCCGGATATTTGAAATATCCGGGGGCGGAATTTTGAATATTCCGGGGCCGGAATTTTCCGGCTAATAGTCCGCCCCCATCTCTGCGCGCGGGCAGCAGCACCATGCTGTAATTCTGCTAAGGACCAAGGCCGGATATTTGAAATATCTGGGGGGCGGATTTTTGAATAATCCGGGGCCGGAAATTTCCGGCCAATAGTCCGCCCCCATCTCTGCGCGGGCACCTGCGAAATTTCCAGAAACTGCTAAGGACTTGAGGGCCGGAAATTTGCCCCGGAATATTCCGGGCAAATATCCGCCCCACCTTCTGTGCGCGGGCAGATGGAGATTGACACTTAGTCGTTTGAAGAGGCCAGAGGGGCCGGAATATTCCGGTGCAAGGTCCGGATATTCCGCCCAATATCCACCGGAATTTCCGGGGTCAGCACCTGAATAATCCGTCTGCAATATAAACCATTTTCAGTAATCCTGTGTGAACTTTTCCAAGAGTATTATCGTTAATCATCTGAGAGGCCAGCTGTAGACACTTAAACAACATTGTTAGAGAGAGAATAACCGCGTTGTTATCATCGCCAAAATCATTAGAGGGATCATGAGCTTTCACCGCTGCCGGCCCACACTATCTCTGTGTCGTCTCTTTCGGCCTGATGGCCCAACAGCCGGGCTAGGGTTTTAATCCGAGGCGTCTGTTTTCATCTTACGGTCGCGCGCTGCTTTCGGCCAAACAAAACCCCCACCGCGGAGAGGACAGATGGAACTCTAGCTTCATTCGTTCTTTTCCGCCCCACGCCTCTTTCTGTCTCGTGCAAGCCGCACCCAGGCGTAAAAAAAGACGGCTTCGGCCGCCGGCTGCAACCGCGCGTCACCGCTCTTTGTTCTCCGCTGGAGGCGACGATGCACGCCGGCGCTCAGCGCGAGCTCCTTTTTCCCCTCCCCCTTTTGCTTTATCTCTGTAACCGAGAGAGAGAGAGAGAGAGAGATCTGCGGGAGGGCAACCTCTGTTCCTCCTTCGTCCAAAGACGCCCTAAAACGCTCAAGACGACACTTCTTGTCCATCTGATCATGGCTTCACTTCCAAGTCAGTTTGACAAGTTTGTGATAAACTATAACATGGCCCCTGAAAACTGGGATGTTGAAAAGACTATAGCCATGTGCTTGCAAGAGGAGGACAGACTTAAAGCTTCACATGGTGGTTCTGTGAACTATGTGAAGGATAACAAGAAAAGAAACTATAATCAAAGTCATTCTGGTTCTCCTTCAAAAGCACATGGGAAAGCCCCCTCACAGTATCAGCATCAGCATCAGTATCCACAGAGGTCTTTTCCAGTGGACAAAGACACTTGTCTCCACTGCAAAACGACTGGCCATGACAAGCAAGATTGCGCAGACTATTTAAAATACATAATGGCAAAGAAAGGTAACAATGTTGTTTCCTTTGTAAATGAATCCCTGTATACACAATTTTCAAAATCTACTTGGTAGATTGACTCAGGTGCAACTGTTAATGTTGCAAATTCTTTACAGGGATTTAGTTCGACCCGGACTATGCAAAGAAGGGAAAGATGCATTGAGGTCTCTAATGGAGTTCAAGCTGACGTAGAAGCTGTTGGCAACATCTCCCTCGAGTGTTTCATGATTTTGCTTAGAGATGTCTTGTATGTTCCTTCACTACACAGGAACTTGATCGGTGTATCACGCTTAGACAAAGACAATTATGAGTGTTATTTTGGACATGGCAAGTGTGCCATATGGTGTAATAATACTCATGTGAGGGTAGATTTCCTCCATAGTGAGCTTTATTTATTATCTTTGCGTGAGAAAGTTTATTCTGTGTGCAAAGTGAATGAGCATGTTTCTAGATCGAATAAAGAACAAAAGAAAAGAAAGAGAACTCATGACTCACCGAAATTATGGCACTGTCGTTTAGGCCACATTTCGAGGGGGAGAATAGAAAGACTAATAAAAAATGTTATTCTTCCTCCGCTAGAGTTCTAGAACATAGAGCAATACATAGGTTGCATTACAGGAAAGTATGTAAAGAAAATTTAAAATGGTGCAAACCGAAGTACAACAACACTAGAAATCATTCACACTGATATTTGAGGACCATTTCCTGTGAAAAGCATGGATGGTTATGACTCGTTTATAACGTTCACAGATGATTACTCCCGATATGGATACATCTATCCAATTAAAGAAAGGTCTAAAACGTTGGATAAATTTAAGATATTCAAAGCTGAACTTGAAAATCAACATGATAAAAGAATAAAGATAGTGATATATGACCGGGAGGGGGGAGTACTACGGTAGACACACTCCTTATGACCAAGTCCCTGGACCTTTTGCAAGGTTCTTACAGGAGACTGACATAGTAGCCCAGTATTCAACGCCGAGCGAGCCTCAGCAAAATGGAGTAGCTGAAAGGCGTAACCGTACTCTTATGGATATGGTACGCAGTATGATGAGTTATTCCATTTTGCCATTGAAATTATGGATGGATGCACTTAAAACCGCCACTCATATTCTCAATAGAGTACTAAGCAAGTCGGTGCCCAAAATACCGTACGAGTTGTGGACATTAAAAGCCCCATCCCTACAACACATCAGGGTCTGGGGAGCCCAATTGAGGCCAACATGTTTAATCTAAAAATTGCAAAGTTAGATACCGAAACAGTGAGTCGCCACTTCATTGGCTATCCTGATAGATCAAAATGTTATCGTTTTATACACAACGTTTGTAGAAACGAGACATGCGGTCTTCTTAGAGGACGAAATGATGAGGCGGAGCATGGTAGCTCGGAAAATTGATCTTGAGGAGAAGAGGGTATGTGCACCTAATCCGATGATTCAAGAGCCGTTTTTCGAGCTACCTATTGTACCTGCATCGTAAACCCCTAAGGTTGCGGTGCAAGCACCTGTTTGTAACTCCAACCGCGACAACTAGAGGTGAAGATCCGGAACCTGCCCGTTAGGAGCCTACTAAACCCGAAGTTGAGCATGAAAGGGAGGAGCAGCATCCTTTTCAAGAGGATGTTCCAGAAGTTGATGCACATAATGAGCCAAGGAATGAGACCCTTAGAAGGTCTACAAGACGTAAAAAGTCAGCCATTTCTGAAGTTTATAAAGTTTACAACACAGAAATGACTCATACGGAAAATGACCCCGCTTCATATGAAGAAGCAATGATAAACCTCCACTCATCGAAGTGGGTGCACGCAATGGAAGACGAAATCAGATCTATGAGTTCCAACGATGTTTGTGACTTAGAGGATATTCCTAAAGAAGCCAAAACAGTAGGCTGTAAATGGGTCTACAAAACAAAGTATGACTCTAATGGGAAAGGAGCAAAGTATAAAGTACGTCTTGAGTCAAAAGGTTTTACACAAAGAGAAGCGGTAGATTACAATGAGACATTTTCTCCAGTCTCATGTAAGAATTCCATCAGAATCATAATGGCACTAGTTGCACATTTTGATTTAGAGCTACATCAAATGGATGTAAAGACGGCATTTTTGAATGGAGATCTAAAAGAAAAGGTTTATATGAAACAACCCAAGGGGTTTATTAGGGAAGGCAAGGAAGATATAGGATGCCGCCTAAAGAAATCCATTTATGGATTAAAGCAAGCTTCTAGACAGTGGTATCTGAAAATTAATGATACAATAAAGAGTTTTGGATTTAAATAGAATGTTGAGGATAATTGCATTTATGCAAAGTTCAAAAGTAGGAAATACATTTTCCTAATATTGTATGTGGATGCTATCTTTCTTGCTAGCAGTAATGTCAGTCTTCTACGAGAAACAAAGAAGTTCTTATCCTCAAACTTTGATATGAAGGATCTAGGTGAAGCCTCATGTGTTTTGGGAATAGAGATTCACCGAGATAGAAGTAATGGAGTCTTAGGACTATCACAGAAGGCATATTTCGAGAAAGTTCTGAAAAAGTATAATATGCATGCGAGTTCTGTCACACCTGCTCCTATAGTCAAGGGCGACAGTTTTGGAAAATTCCAGTGTCCCAAGAACCAATACGAGATCGATCAAATGAAAGCAGTACCATATGCTTCGGCTGTTGGAAACTTACAGTATGCACAAGTGTGCACTCGCCCTGACTTAGATTTTATCACTGGGGTACTCGGTAGATATCAAGAGAATCCAGGAACATAGCACTGGAAAATGGTAAACAAAGCATTGCGTTATGCGCAAGGCACCAAGGACCTCGTGCTAACATATAGAAGATCTGATTCTCTAGAGATAAGAGGATATTTAGATGCAGATTTTGCGAGAAACAAAGATGATAGAAAATCCACGTCACTATAAGTGTTTACTCTGGCAGGAGGAGCTATTTCGTGCAGAAGCTCCAGACAGTCAATAGTTGCATCATCCACGATGTATGCAGAATTTATAGCATGTTATGAGGCCACGGGGCAGGCGATATGGTTAAAGAAATTTATACCCGACTTGAAAGTGGTAGATTGCATTAGCAAACCACTAAAGATGTACTGTGACAACCAGCCCGCAGTATTCTATGCTCACAACAACAAGTCAAGTAATGCTACAAAGCCAATAGAAATAAAGTATTACGTTGTGAAGGATAAAATCCAGAACCAAACTATAAGTCTCGAGCATATAAGGACAAATGATATGCTTGCGGATCCACTAACGAAAGGCTTACCACCCAGTGTGTTCAAGGAACACATAGCCGGCATGGGTTTAAGGGAAATCCTATGATTCCTGGATCACGAGAGGCCTGAAAAGGAACAATTTTGTTTCAAAATAGAAAGGTATATTGTAGTTGTCTGATTCTATCGGCAATTGAGCTGTGACGATGAAACATGCTCTATGTATCAATATGTGATGAAACGAGTAACATACAAAGTATAAAGATAAAAGTAAAAGTTGAGATCAAGAGGTAGAATGTTAGATTGATCTCCGTTGTGCATGCCCAACGGCCTGCCAAGCCCTCTGATCCATGCGCCCTGATCGGGGGCACTCAACCCTCATATGGTTGGTGGCCTCCTGTGCCAGCTCTATAAAAAGAGGTGGGGCCGAGGCACAACTTACGAGGTTCGCTGCTGCCACCACCTCACCGACACACCAATCCAATCTAGAGTTAGCGCTAGGCACGGGAAGCGCCGCCGCCACTCCTCACCGTTGCCACCATGTCCACCTTCACGGCGTCATCCTCGAAGGGCTCAGAAGGTGATGTTTCCCCTCTCTCTGTATCTCTCTGCCCTCTCGTTTCCATCTCGATTCAAGCAACAGAGACACAGTTACATAGTAGTAACCGATGAACACCTAGACTAGTTCGATCTAAAGGTTACAACACCCTCGTGCTGGAGAAGCCCGTGAGCATGTGTGGCGCGGGCTCAATGTAGTGCTTACGGAAGGTGTCGTCGAGGTGGACTCGTGCGAGACCCGGCGCGGGCGATGTGAGCGAGAGCTTGACCGGGTATCCCTGGTAGCGGAAGGATCGCAGGCCTGGCATGTCGAGCTCGATGCCGACATCGGTGGACGTGTCGAGTTCCTCCCTCTTGAGATAGGTGCTGAGCACCAAGTCGGTAACCGTTGGGCACCGGAGGCGGAGAGGCAGCCCGAAGTAGTTCCTCATGTACATGCACCTTTTCCTTTTGGCAGAACCCAGCGGCTTGTAACTGAAGTACAACAGTGCCAGGGTGGTGAGCGCCGGCGCGGCGTCGACCATGACCTGGAGATACCCCTCCAGGAGAGTGCAGTCGCGCATCGTCAGACCCGTTAGGCGCAGAAAGCCAGGCCCGGGGACGTGGGCTGTAGGTAGAGCAGCGCAGTTCCAGCACCCGGAGCGTCGAGGCGCACGGCTGCGAAGCGAGCGGCGGGAAGTACGGTCTGTAATAGTGATGGTTGCAGGCGATGACGAGCTTCTGAACCGTCACAAGGATTATCGTTGTTGGGCTGAGGCCACGTCGATTTTGAACCGCACGACCCAGTAGTCTTTGGGCCTCCCGCAACGTACATGATATTTCCCGAAAATCCTTTTTTTTTTTGATAAAACCATATTCACACTCTTTTTTTTTCAAAAGTGGGTTGTATTAATCAGCGGATAAAATTTGATTACAATTCTGCATAGCCAGGAGGTCGGAACTCATCCATGCAACACACCCATAGTCACACCCTACCGCTAGATTGAGCAACCCAAGGGAGAGTGGACACGGAGCCATCTGCCCAATTTTTTAATAATACATTTTAAAAGTGACTAAAAATGTCTAAGAGACCAAACATGTACATCTCGACAAAATATGCGTGTGGCACATGATTTTGTAAAAAAATAGTTTTTTAATTTTGCCTCCACAAAAAAGACAAATTTAATTGCTAGCAGAAAAAACTTTTCACTAGACATATTTTTGTATTTTTGCCGCGATAAAATAAGCCGTTTTTCATAAAAATTTCCGCGCGTGATTATAACATGGATATTTATAACCGCAACTTTTCCAGATTCGTTTGACATTTAGGAAATAAGTTAATTTTAAACGAGGCAGATGCCCCCATCTTTATCTATGCATTGTCCAACCCCATGGCTACTATTCTTTTTTTTTTTTTGAGAAAAACAGTACAAACGCAAGCGCTCATGTACACGGGCATATTTTTGTCATTGTGACTTCTGCAAAAACCAGAAGACAAGGCAATTTAGTAGCCATGGGGTTGGACAATGCATATATAGAACTCCTAGGTGGGTTTTCGTCCAAGGTTCTTCCTGTGACCATACCATCAATCATTGACGTGGGATGATGTTGCGACCAAAGTTCTAAACAATTTACTTCAACGTGCACAAGTTTGTCAGAAACAACAAAAACAACAACCGTTTGTTTCATGCCTTCTAGACAACCGATTGTTTTGCACATTCAACATCTTCACTATTCGTAATTTTCCTCGCGGCGCCCATCTTGCCGAAGGCGGAGAGCTGAGGAGGCACACAAAGGCGGTGCAGGGACGGAGATGCATGGTGGTGGGCGCGTGCGGTTGGTGGTTTGTGGATGACGTGGGGATGCCCAAAGGACCTCCGTGAGGATGATACCAGGTGCGTCCCAATTACAGGAACCTTCCGGAAAGCCTGCGGGAAATATCAAGACCCAGGCCCACCTATGGATGTCCGTGTGAACTGATCTCGAAGACTTATCTTGTCGGTCAAGAAGGAAGTTAGAAAACCGAATGTATAGAGAGGCTGAGTTGTACACGAACTCTTGAAACATGGCCTCCTAGGAGGGGTTCATAGCGGTGGTAGCTAATCAAGGAGATAAAATGAGAGAAGAGAGAGAACACGCCGGAACTCCATTGTAACCGAGATCTTACTCGCCGGTAGAGATGGGCGGCAAGTAGGGGTTTTAACTTCCTGAAGAGCCTTGAACCTGGGTAAATTGTGCCCTCCGAGTCCTTTCAACCCTAATAGTCCACCATCGCTCATCTCCCTATGAAACCCTAGACCTTCAAGCATGGGATATGCCGTGGTACCCCCATGACATTTGGCGTTGTCTGTGCGAATCTGGAGGAGTGGATTCGTGGTTGCTTGGGCATTAACCTCAAGAAACGACTCGACGGTCGAGAGGGGTCCGATTAAGTTTGGTCCCTCGACTTCACGAAGAACTCGCCAGCATTACGCCCGACTTTCGACTCCATTTGCAAGGGCATCGGCCTGAAGTTTGTCCGAACTTCCGTCCTACCCGCACGGGTGTTTTTCGCCTTCAAGACTTGACGCACCCGCCTACTCAGGCAGTCGCCGCGTTGACATCCTCCAGATCGGAATGCAAGATCGGGTCTAAACCCAACACGAAGATTGACGTTCACCCTTACATTTTCCACTTCATCGGTATGGTGCCGCGCAAAGCCCTTAGGAAGTGAAGATTCTGGCATCCAAAGTCCAGGTGACAACGAGGATGAAGACCCCAAGCACCCCCGAGGGCCTGTGCAGGCAGAAGGAGACAAAGAAAATGGATATGAGGCTAAAGAAGAACAAGAAGATGAGGAAAATATCAGGGATGACAACGAGGACACACTCCCCGCAAGGAGGAAACAGAAGACATGCCTGCTTGGCCACCTAGATAAATATTGATTTTCCAATTTTCATAATATTTTTTGCTGACTTTCCATAGAATTTTTCGAAAACTAAAAACATGCACACGAAAAAACACACACGAATGGGCACTAGGCATTGTTAATAGGTTAATCCAGAAAATGCCTCAAAATGATATAAATTAGTCGTAGAAATATGCAGAAATAAGATTAAACAAGTATGCAAAATTAAAAACTTATAGATATGTTTGTCACATATGAGCGTGCGCTTCGCCCGACATTGTTTGCCTCTAGATGCACTGTAATCCATAGAAGACGTTGCGTATTGGGGCGCTAGCTACCCACGCTCTGCCACCACCTCCACCGAGAGTTTTGAAGGAGGAGGAGACAGGCCGAGGAGGACCTCGAGTTCACCAAAGTCACTACAAATCCCTCGAGACATCGACACCAACAAGTTTTGACGCTGGCTGAGGTTCTTTGAGATCCTCCAAGAAACGAAAATGGAGGCGGCGCAGCAAGAACAACCAGATCCGGAGGAGGAGGAGGAGGAGGTGGTGCTGTAGTCGCTGCCACCTGGCCTTCTGTGGATGGTGTGACACTCCACCTCCACGGTCAGTGTCTTGGCGACTCCATCACACGCCGCCGCTGCCACCGCAACAGGATTAGCACAACCGGTCTTCATTGAATTGACCCGCGAGGATTCGGATGGCGTACGACGGCAGTGAACATTGATCAATTAGTTTTTTTTTCTTATAAGATTATATTTTAAGTTGCTTTTGGCTTGAATTATATTATTTCATGATGTTTTAATGAAATATGAATTTTGAATTTCAATTTGATTTCCATTTACTTTTAATTGTAAAGTACTAGTGGCGTCTGTTGCACGTCATTGGTTTTGTGGTGTGCGTGTTGTAGTGGCACATATTCAATACCTTTCCCAAAAAATGGCACTAAGGGACGATTTCGCACGCCTCCACAAGGCTTTTGCCTACCAATGGGAGGTCTTTACAGCAAGATAAGGACCCGTTCAAGGGCTATGGAAGAGGGGAGAAATTCAGCGACCGGAATTCCCCTACTTGAGCATTGTTGTAGCACTCATGTACCTCATGAATTGTACACGGTCGGATATTGCATACGGCGTCAATTTGGTTGCTAGGTACGATTATGAGCCTACCAATAGACATTCAAAAACCACCAAGTACGTATTTTGATATCTGCAAGTGACTAAACATATTGGCTTGTTTTATAGAAGGAATCAAGACCTGTCGTCGGTAGGCATGTGCTGATGTAGGGTATTTGTCGGACTCGCCAACTGCCAAGTCACATACTCTATATGTTTTTCTTTATGGTGAACTACCATTTACCAAAAATCTTCTAAGAAAAGTTTCATATAGACTTCGAAACACCACTCAGAAATCATAACAGTGTACGAGGCATCACGAGAGTGTGTGAGGTTTCGACGGATGATTCACCATATTCAGCAGACATGCGGGGCTGAACACTGTATAGACCCCCCCCCCCATTATTATCTATGATGATAATGCATGCGGTGGTGTACAAGTACGTTCAGGATATGCGAACAATAATCTCACAAAACATATCAACACCAAGTTTTTTTATGCTCATGATCTGCTGATGATGAACGATGCGATAATCTTGCATACTAAGTAGTCTGATAATCTCGCTGATTTGTTCCCTAAATCATTATTGGCATCATATTTTGAGAGGTGTGTTCGTGGAATCGGTATGATGGTGTAATTTAGGGAGATTCTTCATACTCCCATCTAGGCATCTTGATCCATATGATCGAGTACTCAACCCGATGTTGATTGGATTGTACTATTTTTTCTCTCATATGAGTTTTTTTGTATGTTTCCCACAATGAGGTTTTTGATCGTGCAACATAGATGTATGCTAGGCACTATTTCTCCATATTTCTCTCTACTGCTTTTTTTTTTTGGAATTTTTGAAATATAGATAATATAGAATGACATACAAGTGGAGTATTGGAAAACTAACCTCGGGTGGGTGTTCTCCCTTTAGGTTTGGTCCCCTCCACCTATCCTTTCTCCCCTATATATATCCAGCTATTTATGGAGAGATTTATACCAATTAATTAATAAAAATTAGTTCCGCATGTTTACTACATCTCCATTAGTTTTCGCTTCTCTGATTGTGCCACATGTATAACTATTTCGACTACACTACGCTCCTAGACCACCGGACTCGCCGACAAATGTTGTGGAACGTTTTTGGCCATCGGCGCCCACAACAAATTTACCGTAAAGAAGAAGGAAGAAGATTTGTTTCCCTTGTGAAACTACATTGACTCGCTTTACGAATAGTGTAAGAAATTTCATTTTTGCACAGAAGTTTTTGAAAAAAGGAGACACAATTTTGTCTTTCTTCGACAAAGTGGCACACCCTTGTGTCACTTCCATGCATGTCCGATGGCCATCTATCAAATGACCCAAAGTGTCGAAGTGCAAAACTTTGTATCATCTTGTCAAACTTTTTATTGTTAATAAAGAAGATGATACATTGATCAAGGCTACCCTATCGGCCTATATATATGTTGGTGATATATATAATCCCCCACACATAACTTGTGTCAATCCCAAACGTATCATGAAAGATGAAGCTGGTACGCCCGGAAGCCCGGGGCAGTGTCCGGCTGCAGGTCCCTCCTCCGGAACGCATGTGCTCGCCATCTCTCGACCTTGTCCAAGAGGTGATCCGGCAAGAACTGACTGCCGTCGTCAATGTGCATCTCCTCGAGACCCATGGCGTTCTCGACGAGGAACTTGGCGAGCTGGACGTGGAAGCAGTTCACCTCCTTGGCCTTGAACTGCAGCGTCACCTTCCTCAGGCTCTTCTCTAGGCATCTGAACGAGCAGTTCTTGGTCAAGACGTCAGGGAGCTCGGAGACCCCGTCGAGCTGTATGGCGGCGCGATGCTCGGCGGACATGGACACGAGCCTTATTGAATAAAGTCTAGCTGTTAGGTTTCAGTTAGCTGTTAGATTCAGTTAGGAGTCAAGTTTAGTTAGCAGATAAGGGGGAGGTGAATGCGACTTGTGCGTCACCTCCACGATTCTAGGATCGCCTCGATGCCACGCTCGGTCATGGGATGGCATGACTCAGTCGGAGCGTAGCGATCGGTACGGCACGTTTCCGTTTGTTTTTCCTTGCAATATAAGCGAACCAGAAAAGCGGCATTCAGTACGCTGCACCAAAAACCTCTCTCTCTCTCTCTCTCGTTCGTTCAGACCACCATTGTTGATCGGAGAGATACACAGAGAGCAACGAGTGCTTCGTGCTGACAATTGGTATCAAGAGCCATGTCGAAGCCGCCGGCGTCAGACAAGGATAAGGCGGGGAAGAGCAAGATCAGCGGGAAGTCTGGGTCTCCATCGCGCGTGACGTCGCGGTCACCCACTCCGCGCCGTGGTCGCAGCCTCTCCCGTCGTGGCGGCGGTGAGATCGTCGTTCGTGAGCGAGTCGTGAGGGAGAGCGGCGCCTCTGCCCAATACCCGACACTCACCCGCTCCAACTACGCGGAGTGGGCCATGGTGATGCGCGTTCAGCTCTAGGCGGCACGCCTGTGGGACGTCGTCGAGCATGGAGCGGACGACGACACCGATGATCGCGCGGCCCTGGCCGCCCTGTTGCGTGCCGTTCCGCCGGAATTGGTGCGGACCCTGGCCGCCAAGGACTGCGCCAAGACGGCGTGGGACACTCTGAAGACTATGCGCCTCGGATCCGAGCGAGTCCGGGAGGCGAAGGCGCAGACGCGCCGCCGGGAGTTTGAAGAATTGCGGTTCAAGGCCGGTGAGTCCATTGAGGCATTCTCTATTCGTTTGACCTCAATCACCACAGATCTCGAGCTCCTGGGCGATCCGGTGGATGAGTACAAGGCAGTGATGAAGTTCATGCGCGTGGTGCCCAATAAGTACCGCATGATGGTGATGGCCATCGAGCAGACCGTGGACCTCAAGACACTCACCATCGAAGATCTCTGTGGTCGTTTAACCACCGCAGAGGAAGGCTATGATCTTGACGATGCCGCAGACGGCGTTGGGCAGATCCTTCTCACGGAGGAGGAGTGGCGTGCGCGGCAGAAGCGCTACAGCGCTGACGGATCAGGTGGATCGGGGTCAGGCACCCACGATCGCAAGCAGGGCAAGGATCGCACAGGCGGCACCAAGGACGGCGCGCGCACCGGAGGCGGGGGCCCTACCAAAGACGACAAGTGTCGGTACTGTGGCAAGAAGGGCCACTGGGCAAAGGAGTGCCGGAAGAAGAAACGTGAAGATGAAGCTCATGCCCATCTCGTTCAGGAGGAGGAAGATACTGACCCCGCACTCCACATGGTGGTCCGCGTCCCTGACGACTTCACGGACGACCAAGCACAGCCGCCGTACCACGGTCTCTGTGTCTTCCTCAATGAAGAACGAGCGCGCGTGGAGCTACGACGGAACGCCACCGACGCAGATGTTGTGTGGTTCCTGGACACTGGCGCGTCCAACCACATGACAGGCGAGGAGGTGGCATTCGCTGAACTGGACAGGCGCATCGGCGGCACTGTCAAGTTTGGCGACGGCTCCCTGGTGGACATCCATGGCAAGGGGACGGTCGTCTTCGATGCCGGAGGCGGGAAACACCGTGCGCTCTCCAATGTCTATTGGATCCCACGGCTCAAGAGCAACGTCGTGAGCGTTGGGCAGCTCGATGAGATCGGATGCCCAACTCGCGTCGAGGATGGCTTCATGACAGTGCTGGATCGCACAAGGCATGTGATGCTCAGGGTGCCGCGCGCTCCCAATCGCCTGTATCCTGCACATCTGAAGATCGTGAAGCCCGTTTGTCTGCTGGCTAGCAGTGGCGACACGGCGTGGCTCTGGCACTCTCGATTTGGACACCAGCATTTCCAAGGTCTCGAGCGGCTCGCCAGCCAGGACATGGTGCGTGGTCTTCCTCGGATCAGCCACCCAGAGCAGCTCTACGACGCCTGTCTGACGGGCAAGCACATGCGAGCGCCATTCCCTCAAGTGGCGCGTTTCAGAGCGAAGGAGCAACTCGAGCTTGTTCACGGCGACATCTGCGGGCCCATCACTCCACCAACACCAGGCGGAAGGCGCTACTTCCTCCTGTTAGTGGACGACCACAGCAGGTACATGTGGGCCGTGCTGCTAAGCAACAAGGACGAGGCAGCGGACGCGCTCCGTCGCTTCACGGCGGGCGCAGAGATGGAGAGCGGACGGCGACTGCGAGTTCTGCGGACGGATCGTGGCGGCGAATTCACGTCGCGCGATTTCTCCAACTTCTGCGCCGAGCGCGGTACCGCACGTCACCTCACCGCCCCCTACTCACCGCAGCAAAACGGGGTGGTGGAGAGGAGGAACCAGACCGTCGTCGGCATGGTCAGGAGCATGCTCAAGGCGATGAGCATGCCTGCCGTGTTCTGGGGGGAGGTCGTACTGACAGCGGTGTTTGTCCTGAACCGCTCGTACACGCGTGCAGTCGAGGGGCGGACGCCCTACGAAGCCTGGCACGGGCGCAAGCCTGACGTCCACTTCCTGAGAGTCTTTGGATGCAAGGCCTACGCCAAGATCACTCGCCCACATCTCAAGAAACTCGAAGATCGCAGCGTTCCCGTCGTCTTCCTCGGGTATGAACCAGGTGGCAAGGCCTACCGCTGCTATGACCCAACTTCGAAACGTGTGATCATCACGCGGGACGCGGTGTTCTCCGAGGGACAGCCGTGGGAGTGGGGAGCCAACGGAGAAGAAATCACTGACAGTGAGATAACCGTGGAGTACACGGTGTACGGGGGAGCCGAAGTACAGCAGATGGAGCCAGATGTGAGTCCATCCACGCCTGCGTGGAGCTCTCCCCAGCAGCAGTCCGCCACGGCAGCCACGGCAGAGAAAACTGGAGTCTTTCAGTCCACGGCAGCCACGGCAGAGAAAAACGGAGGTTTTCAGTCCACGGCAGAGAAACTTGATGAAACTCCCTACCGTGAGAAAGGCGCAATCGCACCACCTGTGTTCGTCTCGCCACCACCGGCCTACGACGACACCCTCGATGCTGCTGATGAAGCCACGCGTCCACATCGCTTCCGCCTCGTCCACGACGTCCTCGGCGAAGAGATCCAGCCCCCTGGTCGGGCCGATCGACTGCTAATGGTGGAGGAGCCCACTACATTTGCAGAAGCCGAGTCTCACGAGCAGTGGCGTCAGGCAATGCTTGAGGAATTGACATCCATCGAAGAAAATGGTACGTGGACGTTGACATCACTTCCTGCAGGCAACAAACCCATCGGACTTAAATGGGTTTACAAGCTGAAGCGAGATGCAGAAGGGACCGTGGTCAAGCACAAGGCTCGCCTCGTCGCCAAGGGCTATGTGCAGAAGGAAGGCGTGGATTTTGATGAGGTCTATGCTCCAGTGGCAAGGTTGGATTCAGTACGGATGCTGGTCGCAATTGCTGCCAAGTTTCAGTGGAAACTACACCATCTCGATGTCAAGTCGGCGTTTCTTAATGGAGAGCTGGCAGAGGAGGTGTATGTGGCACAACCTCCTGGATTTGTGAAGAAGGGAGAAGAGCAGAAAGTTCTACGGCTACACAAGGCCCTCTATGGCCTTCGTCAAGCGCCAAGAGCATGGAACCAGAAACTGGATGCGACCCTATGTGCACTCGGGTTCACAAGCAGTGCATCGGAGCATTCAGTGTATGCACGAGGACAAGGACAAGCACGCCTGCTTCTTGGAGTCTACGTCGACGACCTAATCGTGGCTGGCGCGGACAGGGGAGAAGTGGAGCGCTTCAAGAAGGAGATGACGGAGCGTTTCAAGATGAGCGACCTTGGCCCCTTGAGTTACTACCTGGGGATCGAGGTAGACCAACGGGGAGATAACATCACCTTGTCCCAAGCGGCCTACGTCGACAAACTTCTGGACAAAGCAGGGATGGGAGAATGCAATTCTGTGGCGGTGCCCATGGAACCTCGCCTGAAGCTCAGCAAGCAAAGCACTCACCCTCTGACCGAGTCCACGTTCTATCGAAGCGTGGTGGGGAGCCTGCGATACCTTGTCCACACACGGCCTGACATAACCTTTGCTGTTGGGTATGCCAGTCGTTTCCTACAGGAGCCCACGACAGAGCATCTTGCCGCTGTGAAACACTTGTTGCGATACCTTGCAGGGACACGTAGCTACGGGTGCAGATACAGCAGCAATGGAGACCTGGAGCTGGTGGGTTTCAGTGATTCCGATCTAGCAGGAGATGTTGATGATCGGAGAAGCACCACGGGGATCTTGTACAATCTTGGAGGTTGTCCCATCTCGTGGCAGTCACAGAAGCAGAAGGTAGTGGCTCTTTCTTCCTGTGAAGCTGAATATATGGCAGCCTCGACGGCGGCGTGCCATGGAGTGTGGCTGGCAAGATTACTGTCTGAACTGACAGAGAAAGACAGCAGAAGCCCGGTCACCATCTTCATCGACAACAAGTCTGCGATTCAACTGTGCAAAAACCCGGTTTTTCACGATCGGAGCAAGCACATTGAAGGCAGATACCACTTTATTCGCGAGAAGATCGAGCAGGAAGAAATTGCTGTGGCATACATCAGAACTGAAGATCAGCTCGCGGATATTTTCACCAAACCGCTTGGACGCATCAAGTTTCAGGATTTGCGCGCCCGAGTTGGAGTTGTTGATGTCAAGAAATAACTCAGCTAGATTTAGGGGGAGAATATTGAATAAAGTCTAGCTGTTAGGTTTCAGTTAGCTGTTAGATTCAGTTAGGAGTCAAGTTCAGTTAGCAGATAAGGGGGAGGTGAATGCGACTTGTGCGTCACCTCCACGATTCTAGGATCGCCTCGATGCCACGCTCGGTCATGGGATGGCATGACTCAGTCGGAGCGTAGCGATCGGTACGGCACGTTTCCGTTTGTTTTTCCTTGCAATATAAGCGAACCAGAAAAGCGGCATTCAGTACGCTGCACCAAAAACCCCTCTCTCTCTCGTTCGTTCAGACCACCATTGTTGATCGGAGAGATACACAGAGAGCAACGAGTGCTTCGTGCTGACAAGCCTCTCGAACCGTTCCACGGACTCGCCGTACGGGCCTCCGTGTTTGGATTCGTGGTACAAGTGATCCGACCGCGTGTCTAGCCTGAGCCGGAGCTCGGACATGGCCGGGCACGAGCTGAGCAGCGTCGCCACTGCCACCGCCGTGTTGCTGATCTGGTAGCGGACGTACTGCAGTAATTCTGCTTCTAGTTCCAGTAGCTCGAGGTTGGGGAACGTGGGCAGGACGACCCCGCAGTGCTCCTTGTCGTTCTCGTAGACGACGAGATCCTCAATGTACTTTAGGTTCAGCTTCAGCGCCCTGATGCTGGAGAAGCATGTGAGCATGCGCGACGGCGGCTCGTATTTCATGCTATAGGAGGCGCGATGGCGCTGAGCCACATCGAGGTCGACCCGCTCCAGCCCTGGCGCCGGCGATGCCAGCGAGAGCTTGATGGGGTACCCGCGGTAGCGGAAGGAGCGAAGGCTCGGCGTGTCGAGTTCAATGCCGCTGCCGCCATCGGCGGAGGACGCCTCGAGATCTGCCACGCTGAGATTTTCCTCGACCACCACTAAGTCGGTGGCCGTCGGGCAGCGGACCCGGAGGGGCAAACTCAAGTACTTCAGCTCCGTCGACCGTTGAGTTACGTTCACCAACACCAGCCTGGTGAGCGCCGGCGCGGCATCGAGCATGACCTGGAGATACCCTGCCGAGAAAACGCATTCGTCCATCGTCAGATCGGTCATGCACGGGAAGACCACGTCCGAGCACGAAGGCGTGTGGATGCTGCAGCGGCGGAGCTCCAGCACCCGGAGCGTGGCGCCGCACGGGAGGGAGGCCAGCGGAGGGGTGTACTCTCTTTCGTGATCATTGGCGACGCTGAGCTCCTCCAGTCGTGCCAGGGCTGGGTCGGCGAGGAGGCCCGCGACGGCGACTTTCCCGTCCACCATTTCGGGTTCGGCCGCACGCGTCGTGTTGTAGTAGTACCCGCTGTTATAGGGGTGCTCGTAGGCGGCTGTCTCCAGGAAGAGGGCGAGCCTCTTCAGGCCCGTGCCGCGGCGGCGTCCGGCGAGGACGGCTTGGGCGTCGCGGAAGAAGGCGTGGAACGTCGCACGGTAGCACCGGCGGTCACACTGTGCTTTGGTGTAGGGCCTGCTGTCGAGGTTGACCGCGCTCGTCCGGCTCCACAGCGTACGCCATCGGCGCGAGAGGATGGCGGTAGCCGCGGCCTCCCTCGCGAGCGCGAAGGACAGGACGTGCTGGAGCGCATCGTCGGGGAGGGCGGAGAGACGGTCGGCGGCGGCCATGGATCGTTCGGTGCAGATCGACGCCGCGTGCGTCGATGTACTATGTTTCTGCCTAGGAGTACGATATGTGGATCCATCTAGGTTTATGCAAGGCCGATCGAGTCGGTTTGGGTTTTGGACTTCCGCCTGGATCATGGACTGACGGTGGAGACGTGGAGTCTCTCCTCCAAAAGAAAAGAAAAAAAAAGACTGTCGGTGGAGTCTCGCTTGCCCACCTTTTTTTTTGAACCGGAACACAGGATTTGATTTAGTTAACTGACACAGCAAGAGAGCTGGCCACCTCGACATTTACAGAGTCTGGCAGCGACTCCGGCCAGAGAGACAGGACATCCTCACTAGCCACACCCAGGGAAAGTTCATCGCTGTTTTATTACAGCTCCTAGAACAATGAGAGAACCTGACCGAAATAAAGTACTACACATGCCTCGTGGTACAGGATGCCTTAAGGTGCAAGGTCGAATCCGTTTCCTTCAAAAGCAGTAACAACATTCTGTGGAAGTTATAGAAACCCTAATATTTGTTGTATTGATTTGCCCCTCATATGAGGGTATATAAAGGAGGTACAAGGGGGGAGAGACTTGGACTACAAGTTATCTAGGAGTCCTAGTCTATTCCTACTCGTATCCGTATCTGTATCTAACATCCCCCCTCAGTCGTAGCGGGAGTGAAGCGAACGCTTGCGACTGGATTTGAAGTCTTGCGCGTTCGTCGTATTCTCCCCTCCACATCATCGACTGCGTCTCTTATGCGCTCTCCTCTCTTCCCTCCCGCAGTCACAGCGGGAGTGGCGTGGACGCAAGTGACGACGCGGACGCTGCTGACTGGAGTTGTTACCGATGTGTTGTTGTAGACATAGCCTGTGATATCGATGTCGAGTAGCCGAGCGTGATGTAGCCGTAGTCGTGGTAGTAGTGGTCGATGTAGTACTCGTCGTAGTTGTTGTAGCCGCAATGCCGGAGGCGCAAAAAAGTGCGCGATGTGTATGACGGTGCTGCAGTTGTGTTTTTTTACGACGTTTCGCACCTTGAGAGGTACCGTCGCGGGCGTCAAAAGACGCGGTCATAGGTCATAAGTGAGTCCACCAGTTTTGCCAGGACTGAGAGAAGCTCACCAAGCACACATGGTTTTGCCAGAACCGTGTGCGCGGTTGTAGGGGCTTTCACCATAGTGATGCCGGGTTGTCGATGCAGTCTTAGCCGTCGGACGCGGTCGATGCCGTCGTCGATGTCGTGGCGTCTTGCAGTAGTACTGTCAGAGGACGCGTGTCCAACCTTGTGGACGTCGTAGTTGTAGCGGCAGCGGCGGTGTATTGACGAGGTTGTCGATGAAGACCACGTTGATGTAGACCTTGGCGATGTGGTGTCAGTGATGTGGTAGTGGGCATGAGGTGGTACGTCGCTTGGAGGCGTCCCTCGCGGCGACGATGATGTAGATTCCCTGTTGTCGGAGAAGTCATGTTCCACACCGGGCTGGCGTGTGGTGCATGTCGCTTTTTATGGATGGGCTCGATGAAGATCTTGAGTCGTATCTTGGCGTAGTCGTACAACTTGGTGAAGTGGTTCGGTCGGTGTTGTCCGGGTTGAACTACAAGTTATCTAGGAGTCCTAGTCTAGGAGTCCTAGTTATCTAGGAGTCCTAGTCTATTCCTACTCGTATCCTGTATCTAACACATTCATCCAGTCAGACTTTAGGATCACCCGTCCCATTCCCCAGTCCGAAGCTGCATGAAGAGCTTCGCTACAGGCCTGAACCTCTCCCTGTGCCGCACTGGTAGCATGAAAAGCCAGCTCCCGATCCTCTGACAGAGCCTTCTCTCTTTGATCACAAAGCCCCATCCACCCTCTGATATCTCCTTGTTGAAAGCCCCATCACAATTTATTTTCAGCACTCTTTCGGGTGGTGTCCAAGAAGAAATCACCAGCAATTTGTCCTTCTTTTTGTCAGACCGACAATACGCAACAGATTTAGCAGCCCGATATCTAGCTTGTCCCAACACCTCTCTAATGTCAACACTTTTGCCTCCGCATTCACTTTGTTCCTAGTCCACCACTGCCAAATCAAGCAACAGGTCGTATCCTTTTCTCTTCCTTCACTGCTAGTACCTCTTCTTGTATCACTGCATCGACACACTTTTTTTAGGCAAGTTCTATAGTACCTTTTCCTAGTGGTAAAATATGAGTAGTATGGTTTTATCCGTCGGTTTTATCCGAAAGAGAATAACCGCGTTGTTATCATCGCCAAAATCATTAGAGGGATCATGAGCTTTCACCGCGGCCGGCCCACACTATCTCTGTGTCGTCTCTTTCGGCCTGATGGCCCAACAGCCGGGCTAGGGTTTTAATCCGAGGCGTCTGTTTTCATCTTACGGTCGCGCGCTGCTTTCGGCCAAACAAAACCCCCACCGCGGAGAGGACAGATGGAACTCTAGCCTCATTCGTTCTTTTCCGCCCCACGCCTCTTTCTGTCTCGTGCAAGCCGCACCCAGGCGTAAAAAAAGACGGCTTCGGCCGCCGGCTGCAACCGCGCGTCACCGCTCTTTGTTCTCCGCTGGAGACGACGATGCACGCCGGCGCTCAGCGCGAGCTCCTTTTTCCCCTCCCCCTTTTGCTTTATCTCTGTAACCGAGAGAGAGAGAGAGAGATCTGCGGGAGGGCAACCTCTGTTCCTCCTTCGTCCAAAGACGCCCTAAAACGCTCAAGACGACACTTCTTGTCCATCTGATCATGGCTTCACTTCCAAGTCAGTTTGACAAGTTTGTGATAAACTATAACATGGCCCCTGAAAACTGGGATGTTGAAAAGACTATAGCCATGTGCTTGCAAGAGGAGGACAGACTTAAAGCTTCACATGGTGGTTCTGTGAACTATGTGAAGGATAACAAGAAAAGAAACTATAATCAAAGTCATTCTGGTTCTCCTTCAAAAGCACATGGGAAAGCCCCCTCACAGTATCAGCATCAGCATCAGTATCCACAGAGGTCTTTTCCAGTGGACAAAGACACTTGTCTCCACTGCAAAACGACTGGCCATGACAAGCAAGATTGCGCAGACTATTTAAAATACATAATGGCAAAGAAAGGTAACAATGTTGTTTCCTTTGTAAATGAATCCCTGTATACACAATTTTCAAAATCTACTTGGTAGATTGACTCAGGTGCAACTGTTAATGTTGCAAATTCTTTACAGGGATTTAGTTCGACCCGGACTATGCAAAGAAGGGAAAGATGCATTGAGGTCTCTAATGGAGTTCAAGCTGACGTAGAAGCTGTTGGCAACATCTCCCTCGAGTGTTTCATGATTTTGCTTAGAGATGTCTTGTATGTTCCTTCACTACACAGGAACTTGATCGGTGTATCACGCTTAGACAAAGACAATTATGAGTGTTATTTTGGACATGGCAAGTGTGCCATATGGTGTAATAATACTCATGTGAGGGTAGATTTCCTCCATAGTGAGCTTTATTTATTATCTTTGCGTGAGAAAGTTTATTCTGTGTGCAAAGTGAATGAGCATGTTTCTAGATCGAATAAAGAACAAAAGAAAAGAAAGAGAACTCATGACTCACCGAAATTATGGCACTGTCGTTTAGGCCACATTTCGAGGGGGAGAATAGAAAGACTAATAAAAAATGTTATTCTTCCTCCGCTAGAGTTCTAGAACATAGAGCAATACATAGGTTGCATTACAGGAAAGTATGTAAAGAAAATTTAAAATGGTGCAAACCGAAGTACAACAACACTAGAAATCATTCACACTGATATTTGAGGACCATTTCCTGTGAAAAGCATGGATGGTTATGACTCGTTTATAACGTTCACAGATGATTACTCCCGATATGGATACATCTATCCAATTAAAGAAAGGTCTAAAACGTTGGATAAATTTAAGATATTCAAAGCTGAACTTGAAAATCAACATGATAAAAGAATAAAGATAGTGATATATGACCGGGAGGGGGGAGTACTACGGTAGACACACTCCTTATGACCAAGTCCCTGGACCTTTTGCAAGGTTCTTACAGGAGACTGACATAGTAGCCCAGTATTCAACGCCGAGCGAGCCTCAGCAAAATGGAGTAGCTGAAAGGCGTAACCGTACTCTTATGGATATGGTACGCAGTATGATGAGTTATTCCATTTTGCCATTGAAATTATGGATGGATGCACTTAAAACCGCCACTCATATTCTCAATAGAGTACTAAGCAAGTCGGTGCCCAAAATACCGTACGAGTTGTGGACATTAAAAGCCCCATCCCTACAACACATCAGGGTCTGGGGAGCCCAATTGAGGCCAACATGTTTAATCTAAAAAGGGAAAATTTGTTATTTACCCAAAAGTTGAGCAGTCTTGGATTATCTACCCAAAGTTGGAGGTGCCTTGGTTAAATACCCAATACGTATTTAAAAGCAAAATAAAGATCAAACAGGACCTGAAAGAAAATATATGCCTGCCCATAATTAATCGTTCTGATATCATCTCCCGTACGTAACTGTATTCTGCCGGCCCTGCCATAGTCTAACGACGGGATCTCAATTCTCCAGTTCATGCACCGCGCCGCCGGCCGGCCGGGAATAGCAGCTCAACCAACACTTGCTGGCCGCCTGCCCGTCGAAGCCATCCCTGACGCTGTCTACCCGTATTCAGAGCCGTTGCTGCCAATCGGCGCCGTCCGCCTGTACGTCTTCACACTCTGCTCTTTCCAACCCTTCTGTTGTACGACGAGTCTATCCAAAAATACATGCATGTCTGCAATTGAGTTATTCTTCTCTGGCCTGATATATTCGCACCATGTTTCATGTGTGTTCAGTCCGAGTACAATTATTATTGGAAGTACTAATTGAGTTTCTTTTATTATTTTGTGTGATCTGTGAACATATTTTTGATATTTTTTTGTGGTGTAGGCTTGTTCCGACAATATTTCTATTTCCCATAAACTTGTTACTACAGATTTGCCACAGATATATGCCAGTACGCATCAGATGATTTAATAGTTGGATCATTTTAGCTAGGTAGCAGATAGCAGACGATATATATGTACCTACTAACAGTCTAACACCCTTGCTGGTCGCTGCACCTTGCTTGGAGTGTGCCGGCACAGGCCAGTCCCCAGCAGCTCTTCAGCAGGCCTACAGTTACGAACCAGAGATGTGAGATCCTGAGCGATTAATTATAAGCAGCCATACAGTTGCATCTAGGTCCCTGTTGGATTTTTATTTTTCTTCCAAATACGTGTTGGGTATTTTACCAAGGCACCTCCAACTTTGGGTACATAATCCAAGGCTGCTCAACTTTTGGGTAAATAACAAATTTTCCCATCTAAAAATTGCAAAGTTAGATACCGAAACAGTGAGTCGCCACTTCATTGGCTATCCTGATAGATCAAAATGTTATCGTTTTATACACAACGTTTGTAGAAACGAGACATGCGGTCTTCTTAGAGGACGAAATGATGAGGCGGAGCATGGTAGCTCGGAAAATTGATCTTGAGGAGAAGAGGGTATGTGCACCTAATCCGATGATTCAAGAGCCGTTTTTCGAGCTACCTATTGTACCTGCATCGTAAACCCCTAAGGTTGCGGTGCAAGCACCTGTTTGTAACTCCAACCGCGACAAGTAGAGGTGAAGATCCGGAACCTGCCCGTTAGGAGCCTACTAAACCCGAAGTTGAGCATGAAAGGGAGGAGCAGCATCCTTTTCAAGAGGATGTTCCAGAAGTTGATGCACATAATGAGCCAAGGAATGAGACCCTTAGAAGGTCTACAAGACGTAAAAAGTCAGCCATTTCTGAAGTTTATAAAGTTTACAACACAGAAATGACTCATACGGAAAATGACCCCGCTTCATATGAAGAAGCAATGATAAACCTCCACTCATCGAAGTGGGTGCACGCAATGGAAGACGAAATCAGATCTATGAGTTCCAACGATGTTTGTGACTTAGAGGATATTCCTAAAGAAGCCAAAACAGTAGGCTGTAAATGGGTCTACAAAACAAAGTATGACTCTAATGGGAAAGGAGCAAAGTATAAAGTACGTCTTGAGTCAAAAGGTTTTACACAAAGAGAAGCGGTAGATTACAATGAGACATTTTCTCCAGTCTCATGTAAGAATTCCATCAGAATCATAATGGCACTAGTTGCACATTTTGATTTAGAGCTACATCAAATGGATGTAAAGACGGCATTTTTGAATGGAGATCTAAAAGAAAAGGTTTATATGAAACAACCCAAGGGGTTTATTAGGGAAGGCAAGGAAGATATAGGATGCCGCCTAAAGAAATCCATTTATGGATTAAAGCAAGCTTCTAGACAGTGGTATCTGAAAATTAATGATACAATAAAGAGTTTTGGATTTAAATAGAATGTTGAGGATAATTGCATTTATGCAAAGTTCAAAAGTAGGAAATACATTTTCCTAATATTGTATGTGGATGCTATCTTTCTTGCTAGCAGTAATGTCAGTCTTCTACGAGAAACAAAGAAGTTCTTATCCTCAAACTTTGATATGAAGGATCTAGGTGAAGCCTCATGTGTTTTGGGAATAGAGATTCACCGAGATAGAAGTAATGGAGTCTTAGGACTATCACAGAAGGCATATTTCGAGAAAGTTCTGAAAAAGTATAATATGCATGCGAGTTCTGTCACACCTGCTCCTATAGTCAAGGGCGACAGTTTTGGAAAATTCCAGTGTCCCAAGAACCAATACGAGATCGATCAAATGAAAGCAGTACCATATGCTTCGGCTGTTGGAAACTTACAGTATGCACAAGTGTGCACTCGCCCTGACTTAGATTTTATCACTGGGGTACTCGGTAGATATCAAGAGAATCCAGGAACATAGCACTGGAAAATGGTAAACAAAGCATTGCGTTATGCGCAAGGCACCAAGGACCTCGTGCTAACATATAGAAGATCTGATTCTCTAGAGATAAGAGGATATTTAGATGCAGATTTTGCGAGAAACAAAGATGATAGAAAATCCACGTCACTATAAGTGTTTACTCTGGCAGGAGGAGCTATTTCGTGCAGAAGCTCCAGACAGTCAATAGTTGCATCATCCACGATGTATGCAGAATTTATAGCATGTTATGAGGCCACGGGGCAGGCGATATGGTTAAAGAAATTTATACCCGACTTGAAAGTGGTAGATTGCATTAGCAAACCACTAAAGATGTACTGTGACAACCAGCCCGCAGTATTCTATGCTCACAACAACAAGTCAAGTAATGCTACAAAGCCAATAGAAATAAAGTATTACGTTGTGAAGGATAAAATCCAGAACCAAACTATAAGTCTCGAGCATATAAGGACAAATGATATGCTTGCGGATCCACTAACGAAAGGCTTACCACCCAGTGTGTTCAAGGAACACATAGCCGGCATGGGTTTAAGGGAAATCCTATGATTCCTGGATCACGAGAGGCCTGAAAAGGAACAATTTTGTTTCAAAATAGAAAGGTATATTGTAGTTGTCTGATTCTATCGGCAATTGAGCTGTGACGATGAAACATGCTCTATGTATCAATATGTGATGAAACGAGTAACATACAAAGTATAAAGATAAAAGTAAAAGTTGAGATCAAGAGGTAGAATGTTAGATTGATCTCCGTTGTGCATGCCCAACGGCCTGCCAAGCCCTCTGATCCATGCGCCCTGATCGGGGGCACTCAACCCTCATATGGTTGGTGGCCTCCTGTGCCAGCTCTATAAAAAGAGGTGGGGCCGAGGCACAACTTACGAGGTTCGCTGCTGCCACCACCTCACCGACACACCAATCCAATCTAGAGTTAGCGCTAGGCACGGGAAGCGCCGCCGCCACTCCTCACCGTTGCCACCATGTCCACCTCCACGTCGTCATCCTCGAAGGGCTCAGAAGGTGATGTTTCCCCTCTCTCTGTATCTCTCTGCCCTCTCGTTTCCATCTCGATTCAAGCCACAGAGACACAGTTACATAGTAGTAACCGATGAACACCTAGACTAGTTCGATCTAAAGGTTACAACACCCTCGTGCTGGAGAAGCCCGTGAGCATGTGTGGCGCGGGCTCAATGTAGTGCTTACGGAAGGTGTCGTCGAGGTGGACTCGTGCGAGACCCGGCGCGGGCGATGTGAGCGAGAGCTTGACCGGGTATCCCTGGCATGTCGAGCTCGAGGCCGACATCGGTGGGCGTGTCGAGCTCCTCCCTCTTGAGATAGGTGCTGAGCACCAAGTCGGTAACCGTTGGGCACCGGAGGCGGAGAGGCAGCCCGAAGTAGTTCCTCAGGTACATGCACCTTTTCCTTTTGGCAGAACCCAACGGCTTGTAACTGACGTACAACAGTGCCAGGGTGGTGAGCGCCGGCGCGGCGTCGACCACGACCTGGAGATACCCCTCCAGGAGCGTCACACCCGTTAGGCGCGGAAAGCCAGGCCCGGGGACGTGGGCTGTAGGTAGCAGCAGCGCAGTTCCAGCGCCCGGAGCGTCGCGGCGCACGACAGCGAAGCGAGCGGCGGGAAGTACGGTCTGTAATAGTGATGGTTGCAGGCGATGACGAGCTTCTGAACCGTCACAAGGATTATCGTTGTTGGGCTGAGGCCACGTCGATTTTGAACCGCACGACCCAGTAGTCTTTGGGCCTCCCGCAACGTACATGATATTTCCCGAAAATCCTTTTTTTTTTATAAAACCATATTCACACTCTTTTTTTTTCAAAAGTGGGTTGTATTAATCAGCGGATAAAATTTGATTACAATTCTGCATAGCCAGGAGGTCGGAACTCATCCATGCAACACACCCATAGTCACACCCTACCGCTAGATTGAGCAACCCAAGGGAGAGTGGACACGGAGCCATCTGCCCAATTTTTTAATAATACATTTTAAAAGTGACTAAAAATGTCTAAGAGACCAAACATGTACATCTCGACAAAATATGCGTGTGGCACATGATTTTGTAAAAAAATAGTTTTTTAATTTTGCCTCCACAAAAAAGACAAATTTAATTGCTAGCAGAAAAAACTTTTCACTAGACATATTTTTGTATTTTTGCCGCGATAAAAATAAGCCGTTTTTCATAAAAATTTCCGCGCGTGATTATAACATGGATATTTATAACCGCAACTTTTCCAGATTCGTTTGACATTTAGGAAATAAGTTAATTTTAAACGAGGCAGATGCCCCCATCTTTATCTATGCATTGTCCAACCCCATGGCTACTATTTTTTTTTTTTTTTTGAGAAACACAGTACAAACGCAAGCGCTCATGTACACGGGCATATTTTTGTCATTGTGACTTCTGCAAAAACCAGAAGACAAGGCAATTTAGTAGCCATGGGGTTGGACAATGCATATATAGAACTCCTAGGTGGGTTTTCGTCCAAGGTTCTTTGTGTGACCATACCATCAATCATTGACGTGGGATGATGTTGCGACCAAAGTTTTAAACAATTTACTTCAACGTGCACAAGTTTGTCAGAAACAACAAAAACAACAACCGTTTGTTTCATGCCTTCTAGACAACCGATTGTTTTGCACATTCAACATCTTCACTATTCGTCATTTTCCTCGCGGCGCCCATCTTGCCGAAGGCGGAGAGCTGAGGAGGCACACAAAGGCGGTGCAGGGACGGAGATGCATGGTGGTGGGCGCGTGCGGTTGGTGGTTTGTGGATGACGTGGGGATGCCCAAAGGACCTCCGTGAGGATGATACCAGGTGCGTCCCAATTACAGGAACCTTCCGGAAAGCCTGCGGGAAATATCAAGACCCAGGCCCACCTATGGATGTCCGTGTGAACTGATCTCGAAGACTTATCTTGTCGGTCAAGAAGGAAGTTAGAAAACCGAATGTATAGAGAGGCTGAGTTGTACACGAACTCTTGAAACATGGCCTCCTAGGAGGGGTTCATAGCGGTGGTAGCTAATCAAGGAGATAAAATGAGAGAAGAGAGAGAACACGCCGGAACTCCATTGTAACCGAGATCTTACTCGCCGGTAGAGATGGGCAGCAAGTAGGGGTTTTAACTTCCTGAAGAGCCTTGAACCTGGGTAAATTGTGCCCTCCGAGTCCTTTCAACCCTAATAGTCCACCATCGCTCATCTCCCTATGAAACCCTAGACCTTCAAGCATGGGATATGCCGTGGTACCCCCATGACATTTGGCGTTGTCTGTGCGAATCTGGAGGAGTGGATTCGTGGTTGCTTGGGCATTAACCTCAAGAAACGACTCGACGGTCGAGAGGGGTCCGATTAAGTTTGGTCCCTCGACTTCACGAAGAACTCGCCAGCATTACGCCCGACTTTCGACTCCATTTGCAAGGGCATCGGCCTGAAGTTTGTCCGAACTTCCGTCCTACCCGCACGGGTGTTTTTCGCCTTCAAGACTTGACGCACCCGCCTACTCAGGCAGTCGCCGCGTTGACATCCTCCAGATCGGAATGCAAGATCGGGTCTAAACCCAACACGAAGATTGACGTTCACCCTTACATTTTCCACTTCATCGGTATGGTGCCGCGCAAAGCCCTTAGGAAGTGAAGATTCTGGCGTCCAAAGTCCAGGTGACAACGAGGATGAAGACCCCAAGCACCCCCGAGGGCCTGTGCAGGCAGAAGGAGACAAAGAAAATGGATATGAGGCTAAAGAAGAACAAGAAGATGAGGAAAATATCAGGGATGACAACGAGGACACACTCCCCGCAAGGAGGAAACAGAAGACATGCCTGCTTGGCCACCTAGATAAATATTGATTTTCCAATTTTCATAATATTTTTTGCTGACTTTCCATAGAATTTTTCGAAAACTAAAAACATGCACACGAAAAAACACACACGAATGGGCACTAGGCATTGTTAATAGGTTAATCCAGAAAATGCCTCAAAATGATATAAATTAGTCGTAGAAATATGCAGAAATAAGATTAAACAAGTATGCAAAATTAAAAACTTATAGATATGTTTGTCACATATGAGCGTGCGCTTCGCCCGACATTGTTTGCCTCTAGATGCACTGTAATCCATAGAAGACGTTGCGTATTGGGGCGCTAGCTACCCACGCTCTGCCACCACCTCCACTGAGAGTTTTGAAGGAGGAGGAGACAGGCCGAGGAGGACCTCGAGTTCACCAAAGTCACTACAAATCCCTCGAGACATCGACACCAACAAGTTTTGACGCTGGCTGAGGTTCTTTGAGATCCTCCAAGAAACGAAAATGGAGGCGGCGCAGCAAGAACAACCAGATCCGGAGGAGGAGGAGGAGGAGGTGGTGCTGTAGTCGCTGCCACCTGGCCTTCTGTGGATGGTGTGACACTCCACCTCCACGGTCAGTATCTTGGCGACTCCATCACACGCCGCCGCTGCCACCGCAACAGGATTAGCACAACCGGTCTTCATTGAATTGACCCGCGAGGATTCGGATGGCGTACGACGGCAGTGAACAGTGATCAATTAGTTTTTTTTTCTTATAAGATTATATTTTAAGTTGCTTTTGGCTTGAATTATATTATTTCATGATGTTTTAATGAAATATGAATTTTGAATTTCAATTTGATTTCCATTTACTTTTAATTGTAAAGTACTAGTGGCGTCTGTTGCACGTCATTGGTTTTGTGGTGTGCGTGTTGTAGTGGCACATATTCAATACCTTTCCCAAAAAATGGCACTAAGGGACGATTTCGCACGCCTCCACAAGGCTTTTGCCTACCAATGGGAGGTCTTTACAGCAAGATAAGGACCCGTTCAAGGGCTATGGAAGAGGGGAGAAATTCAGCGACCGGAATTCCCCTACTTGAGCATTGTTGTAGCACTCATGTACCTCATGAATTGTACACGGTCGGATATTGCATACGGCGTCAATTTGGTTGCTAGGTACGATTATGAGCCTACCAATAGACATTAAAAACCCACCAAGTACGTATTTTGATATCTGCAAGTGACTAAACATATTGGCTTGTTTTATAGAAGGAATCAAGACCTGTCGTCGGTAGGCATGTGCTGATGTAGGGTATTTGTCGGACTCGCCAACTGCCAAGTCACATACTCTATATGTTTTTCTTTATGGTGAACTACCATTTACCAAAAATCTTCTAAGAAAAGTTTCATATAGACTTCGAAACACCACTTAGAAATCATAACAGTGTACGAGGCATCACGAGAGTGTGTGAGGTTTCGACGGATGATTCACCATATTCAGCAGACATGCGGGGCTGAACACTGTATAGACCCCCCCCCATTATTATCTATGATGATAATGCATGCGGTGGTGTACAAGTACGTTCAGGATATGCGAACAATAATCTCACAAAACATATCAACACCAAGTTTTTTTATGCTCATGATCTGCTGATGATGAACGATGCGATAATCTTGCATACTAAGTAGTCTGATAATCTCGCTGATTTGTTCCCTAAATCATTATTGGCATCATATTTTGAGAGGTGTGTTCGTGGAATCGGTATGATGGTGTAATTTAGGGAGATTCTTCATACTCCCATCTAGGCATCTTGATCCATATGATCGAGTACTCAACCCGATGTTGATTGGATTGTACTATTTTTTCTCTCATATGAGTTTTTTTGTATGTTTCCCACAATGAGGTTTTTGATCGTGCAACATAGATGTATGCTAGGCACTATTTCTCCATATTTCTCTCTACTGCTTTTTTTTTTTGGAATTTTTGAAATATAGATAATATAGAATGACATACAAGTGGAGTATTGGAAAACTAACCTCGGGTGGGTGTTCTCCCTTTAGGTTTGGTCCCCTCCACCTATCCTTTCTCCCCTATATATATCCAGCTATTTATGGAGAGATTTATACCAATTAATTAATAAAAATTAGTTCCGCATGTTTACTACATCTCCATTAGTTTTCGCTTCTCTGATTGTGCCACATGTATAACTATTTCGACTACACTACGCTCCTAGACCACCGGACTCGCCGACAAATGTTGTGGAACGTTTTTGGCCATCGGCGCCGACAACAAATTTACCGTAAAGAAGAAGGAAGAAGATTTGTTTCCCTTGTGAAACTACATTGACTCACTTTACGAATAGTGTAAGAAATTTCATTTTTGCACAGAAGTTTTTGAAAAAAGGAGACACAATTTTGTCTTTCTTCGACAAAGTGGCACACCCTTGTGTCACTTCCATGCATGTCCGATGGCCATCTATCAAATGACCCAAAGTGTCGAAGTGCAAAACTTTGTATCATCTTGTCAAACTTTTTATTGTTAATAAAGAAGATGATACATTGATCAAGGCTACCCTATCGGCCTATATATATGTTGGTGATATATATAATCCCCCACACATAACTTGTGTCAATCCCAAACGTATCATGAAAGATGAAGCTGGTACGCCCGGAAGCCCGGGGCAGTGTCCGGCTGCAGGTCCCTCCTCCGGAACGCATGTGCTCGCCATCTCTCGACCTTGTCCAAGAGGTGATCCGGCAAGAACTGACTGCCGTCGTCAATGTGCATCTCCTCGAGACCCATGGCGTTCTCGACGAGGAACTTGGCGAGCTGGACGTGGAAGCAGTTCACCTCCTTGGCCTTGAACTGCAGCGTCACCTTCCTCAGGCTCTTCTCTAGGCATCTGAACGAGCAGTTCTTGGTCAAGACGTCAGGGAGCTCGGAGACCCCGTCGAGCTGTATGGCGGCGCGATGCTCGGCGGACATGGACACGAGCCTTATTGAATAAAGTCTAGCTGTTAGGTTTCAGTTAGCTGTTAGATTCAGTTAGGAGTCAAGTTCAGTTAGCAGATAAGGGGGAGGTGAATGCGACTTGTGCGTCACCTCCACGATTCTAGGATCGCCTCGATGCCACGCTCGGTCATGGGATGGCATGACTCAGTCGGAGCGTAGCGATCGGTACGGCACGTTTCCGTTTGTTTTTCCTTGCAATATAAGCGAACCAGAAAAGCGGCATTCAGTACGCTGCACCAAAAACCTCTCTCTCTCTCGTTCGTTCAGACCACCATTGTTGATCGGAGAGATACACAGAGAGCAACGAGTGCTTCGTGCTGACAATTGGTATCAAGAGCCATGTCGAAGCCGCCGGCGTCAGACAAGGATAAGGCAGGGAAGAGCAAGATCAGCGGGAAGTCTGGGTCTCCATCGCGCGTGACGTCGCGGTCACCCACTCCGCGCCGTGGTCGCAGCCTCTCCCGTCGTGGCGGCGGTGAGATCGTCGTTCGTGAGCGAGTCGTGAGGGAGAGCGGCGCCTCTGCCCAATACCCGACACTCACCCGCTCCAACTACGCGGAGTGGGCCATGGTGATGCACGTTCAGCTCCAGGCGGCACGCCTGTGGGACGTCGTCGAGCATGGCGCGGACGACGACACCGATGATCGCGCGGCCCTGGCCGCCCTGTTGCGTGCCGTTCCGCCGGAATTGGTGCGGACCCTGGCCGCCAAGGACTGCGCCAAGACGGCGTGGGACACTCTGAAGACTATGCGCCTCGGATCCGAGCGAGTCCGGGAGGCGAAGGCGCAGACGCGCCGCCGGGAGTTTGAAGAATTGCGGTTCAAGGCCGGTGAGTCCATTGAGGCATTCTCTATTCGTTTGACCTCAATCACCACAGATCTCGAGCTCCTGGGCGATCCGGTGGATGAGTACAAGGCAGTGATGAAGTTCATGCGCGTGGTGCCCAATAAGTACCGCATGATGGTGATGGCCATCGAGCAGACCGTGGACCTCAAGACACTCACCATCGAAGATCTCTGTGGTCGTTTAACCACCGCAGAGGAAGGCTATGATCTTGACGATGCCGCAGACGGCGTTGGGCAGATCCTTCTCACGGAGGAGGAGTGGCGTGCGCGGCAGAAGCGCTACAGCGCTGACGGATCAGGTGGATCGGGGTCAGGCACCCACGATCGCAAGCAGGGCAAGGCTCGCACAGGCGGCACCAAGGACGGCGCGCGCACCGGAGGCGGGGGCCCTACCAAAGACGACAAGTGTCGGTACTGTGGCAAGAAGGGCCACTGGGCAAAGGAGTGCCGGAAGAAGAAACGTGAAGATGAAGCTCATGCCCATCTCGTTCAGGAGGAGGAAGATACTGACCCCGCACTCCACATGGTGGTCCGCGTCCCTGACGACTTCACGGACGACCAAGCACAGCCGCCGTACCACGGTCTCCGTGTCTTCCTCAATGAAGAACGAGCGCGCGTGGAGCTACGACGGAACGCCACCGACGCAGATGTTGTGTGGTTCCTGGACACTGGCGCGTCCAACCACATGACAGGCGAGGAGGTGGCATTCGCTGAACTGGACAGGCGCATCGGCGGCACTGTCAAGTTTGGCGACGGCTCCCTGGTGGACATCCATGGCAAGGGGACGGTCGTCTTCGATGCCGGAGGCGGGAAACACCGTGCGCTCTCCAATGTCTATTGGATCCCACGGCTCAAGAGCAACGTCGTGAGCGTTGGGCAGCTCGATGAGATCGGATGCCCAACTCGCGTCGAGGATGGCTTCATGACAGTGCTGGATCGCACAAGGCATGTGATGCTCAGGGTGCCGCGCGCTCCCAATCGCCTGTATCCTGCACATCTGAAGATCGTGAAGCCCGTTTGTCTGCTGGCCAGCAGTGGCGACACGGCGTGGCTCTGGCACTCTCGATTTGGACACCAGCATTTCCAAGGTCTCGAGCGGCTCGCCAGCCAGGACATGGTGCGTGGTCTTCCTCGCATCAGCCACCCAGAGCAGCTCTACGACGCCTGTCTGACGGGCAAGCACATGCGAGCGCCATTCCCTCAAGTGGCGCGTTTAAGAGCGAAGGAGCAACTCGAGCTTGTTCACGGCGACATCTGCGGGCCCATCACTCCACCAACACCAGGCGGAAGGCGCTACTTCCTCCTGTTAGTGGACGACCACAGCAGGTACATGTGGGCCGTGCTGCTAAGCAACAAGGACGAGGCAGCGGATGCGCTCCGTCGCTTCACGGCGGGCGCAGAGATGGAGAGCGGACGGCGACTGCGAGTTCTGCGGACGGATCGTGGCGGCGAATTCACGTCGCGCGATTTCTCCAACTTCTGCGCCGAGCGCGGTACGGCACGTCACCTCACCGCCCCCTACTCACCGCAGCAAAACGGGGTGGTGGAGAGGAGGAACCAGACCGTCGTCGGCATGGTCAGGAGCATGCTCAAGGCGATGAGCATGCCTGCCGTGTTCTGGGGGGAGGTCGTACTGACAGCGGTGTTTGTCCTGAACCGCTCGTACACGCGTGCAGTCGAGGGGCGGACGCCCTACGAAGCCTGGCACGGGCGCAAGCCTGACGTCCACTTCCTGAGAGTCTTTGGATGCAAGGCCTACGCCAAGATCACTCGCCCACATCTCAAGAAACTCGAAGATCGCAGCGTTCCCGTCGTCTTCCTCGGGTATGAACCAGGTGGCAAGGCCTACCGCTGCTATGACCCAACTTCGAAACGTGTGATCATCACGCGGGACGCGGTGTTCTCCGAGGGACAGCCGTGAGAGTGGGGAGCCAACGGAGAAGAAATCACTGACAGTGAGATAACCGTGGAGTACACGGTGTACGGGGGAGCCGAAGTACAGCAGATGGAGCCAGATGTGAGTCCATCCACGCCTGCGTGGAGCTCTCCCCAGCAGCAGTCCGCCACGGCAGAGAAAACTGGAGTCTTTCAGTCCACGGCAGCCACGGCAGAGAAAAACGGAGGTTTTCAGTCCACGGCAGAGAAACTTGATGAAACTCCCTACCGTGAGAAAGGCGCAATCGCACCACCTGTGTTCGTATCGCCACCACCGGCCTACGACGACACCCTCGATGCTGCTGATGAAGCCACGCGTCCACATCGCTTCCGCCTCGTCCACGACGTCCTCGGCGAAGAGATCCAGCCCCCTGGTCGGGCCGATCGACTGCTAATGGTGGAGGAGCCCACTACATTTGCAGAAGCCGAGTCTCACGAGCAGTGGCGTCAGGCAATGCTTGAGGAATTGACATCCATCGAAGAAAATGGTACGTGGACGTTGACATCACTTCCTGCAGGCAACAAACCCATCGGACTTAAATGGGTTTACAAGCTGAAGCGAGATGCAGAAGGGACCGTGGTCAAGCACAAGGCTCGCCTCGTCGCCAAGGGCTATGTGCAGAAGGAAGGCGTGGATTTTGATGAGGTCTATGCTCCAGTGGCAAGGTTGGATTCAGTACGGATGCTGGTCGCAATTGCTGCCAAGTTTCAGTGGAAACTACACCATCTCGATGTCAAGTCGGCGTTTCTTAATGGAGAGCTGGCAGAGGAGGTGTATGTGGCACAACCTCCTGGATTTGTGAAGAAGGGAGAAGAGCAGAAAGTTCTACGGCTACACAAGGCCCTCTATGGCCTTCGTCAAGCGCCAAGAGCATGGAACCAGAAACTGGATGCGACCCTATGTGCACTCGGGTTCACAAGCAGTGCATCGGAGCATTCAGTGTATGCACGAGGACAAGGACAAGCACGCCTGCTTCTTGGAGTCTACGTCGACGACCTAATCGTGGCTGGCGCGGACAGTGGAGAAGTGGAGCGCTTCAAGAAGGAGATGACGGAGCGTTTCAAGATGAGCGACCTTGGCCCCTTGAGTTACTACCTGGGGATCGAGGTAGACCAACGGGGAGACAACATCACCTTGTCCCAAGCGGCCTACGTCGACAAACTTCTGGACAAAGCAGGGATGGGAGAATGCAATTCTGTGGCGGTGCCCATGGAACCTCGCCTGAAGCTCAGCAAGCAAAGCACTCACCCTCTGACCGAGTCCACGTTCTATCGAAGCGTGGTGGGGAGCCTGCGATACCTTGTCCACACACGGCCTGACATAACCTTTGCTGTTGGGTATGTCAGTCGTTTCCTACAGGAGCCCACGACAGAGCATCTTGCCGCTGTGAAACACTTGTTGCGATACCTTGCAGGGACACGTAGCTACGGGTGCAGATACAGCAGCAATGGAGACCTGGAGCTGGTGGGTTTCAGTGATTCCGATCTAGCAGGAGATGTTGATGATCGGAGAAGCACCACGGGGATCTTGTACAATCTTGGAGGTTGTCCCATCTCGTGGCAGTCACAGAAGCAGAAGGTAGTGGCTCTTTCTTCCTGTGAAGCTGAATATATGGCAGCCTCGACGGCGGCGTGCCATGGAGTGTGGCTGGCAAGATTACTGTCTGAACTGACAGAGAAAGACAGCAGAAGCCCGGTCACCATCTTCATCGACAACAAGTCTGCGATTCAACTGTGCAAAAACCCGGTTTTTCACGATCGGAGCAAGCACATTGAAGTCAGATACCACTTTATTCACGAGAAGATCGAGCAGGAAGAAATTGCTGTGGCATACATCAGAACTGAAGATCAGCTCGCGGATATTTTCACCAAACCGCTTGGACGCATCAAGTTTCAGGATTTGCGCGCCCGAGTTGGAGTTGTTGATGTCAAGAAATAACTCGGCTAGATTTAGGGGGAGAATATTGAATAAAGTCTAGCTGTTAGGTTTCAGTTAGCTGTTAGATTCAGTTAGGAGTCAAGTTCAGTTAGCAGATAAGGGGGAGGTGAATGCGACTTGTGCGTCACCTCCACGATTCTAGGATCGCCTCGATGCCACGCTCGGTCATGGGATGGCATGACTCAGTCGGAGCGTAGCGATCGGTACGGCACGTTTCCGTTTGTTTTTCCTTGCAATATAAGCGAACCAGAAAAGCGGCATTCAGTACGCTGCACCAAAAACCTCTCTCTCTCTCGTTCGTTCAGACCACCATTGTTGATCGGAGAGATACACAGAGAGCAACGAGTGCTTCGTGCTGACAAGCCTCTCGAACCGTTCCACGGACTCGCCGTACGGGCCTCCGTGTTTGGATTCGTGGTACAAGTGATCCGACCGCGTGTCTAGCCTGAGCCGGAGCTCGGACATGGCCGGGCACGAGCTGAGCAGCGTCGCCACTGCCACCGCCGTGTTGCTGATCTGGTAGCGGACGTACTGCAGTAATTCTGCTTCTAGTTCCAGTAGCTCGAGGTTGGGGAACGTGGGCAGGACGACCCCGCAGTGCTCCTTGTCGTTCTCGTAGACGACGAGATCCTCAATGTACTTTAGGTTCAGCTTCAGCGCCCTGATGCTGGAGAAGCATGTGAGCATGCGCGACGGCGGCTCGTATTTCATGCTATAGGAGGCGCGATGGCGCTGAGCCACATCGAGGTCGACCCGCTCCAGCCCTGGCGCCGGCGATGCCAGCGAGAGCTTGATGGGGTACCCGCGGTAGCGGAAGGAGCGAAGGCTCGGCGTGTCGAGTTCAATGCCGCTGCCGCCATCGGCGGAGGACGCCTCGAGATCTGCCACGCTGAGATTTTCCTCGACCACCACTAAGTCGGTGGCCGTCGGGCAGCGGAGCCGGACGGGCAAACTCAAGTACTTCAGCTCCGTCGACCGTTGAGTTACGTTCACCAACACCAGCCTGGTGAGCGCCGGCGCGGCATCGAGCATGACCTGGAGATACCCTGCCGAGAAAACGCATTCGTCCATCGTCAGATCGGTCATGCACGGGAAGACCACGTCCGAGCACGAAGGCGTGTGGATGCTGCAGCGGCGGAGCTCCAGCGCCCGGAGCGTGGCGCCGCACGGGAGGGAGGCCAGCGGAGGGGTGTACTCTCTTTCGTGATCATTGGCGACGCTGAGCTCCTCCAGTCGTGCCAGGGCTGGGTCGGCGAGGAGGCCCGCGACGGCGACTTTCCCGTCCACCATTTCGGGTTCGGCGGCACGCGTCGTGTTGTAGTAGTACCCGCTGTTATAGGGGTGCTCGTAGGCGGCTGTCTCCAGGAAGAGGGCGAGCCTCTTCAGGCCCGTGCCGCGGCGGCGTCCGGCGAGGACGGCTTGGGCGTCGCGGAAGAAGGCGTGGAACGTCGCACGGTAGCACCGGCGGTCACGCTGTGCTTTGGTGTAGGGCCTGCTGTCGAGGTTGACCGCGCTCGTCCGGCTCCACAGCGTACGCCATCGGCGCGAGAGGATGGCGGTAGCCGCGGCCTCCCTCGCGAGCGCGAAGGACAGGACGTGCTGGAGCGCATCGTCGGGGAGGGCGGAGAGACGGTCGGCGGCGGCCATGGATCGTTCGGTGCAGATCGACGCCGCGTGCGTCGATGTACTATGTTTCTGCCTAGGAGTACGATATGTGGATCCATCTAGGTTTATGCAAGGCCGATCGAGTCGGTTTGGGTTTTGGACTTCCGCCTGGATCATGGACTGACGGTGGAGACGTGGAGTCTCTCCTCCAAAAGAAAAGAAAAAAAAAGACTGTCGGTGGAGTCTCGCTTGCCCACCTTTTTTTTTGAACCGGAACACAGGATTTGATTTAGTTAACTGACACAGCAAGAGAGCTGGCCACCTCGACATTTACAGAGTCTGGCAGCGACTCCGGCCAGAGAGACAGGACATCCTCACTAGCCACACCCAGGGAAAGTTCATCGCTGTTTTATTACAGCTCCTAGAACAATGAGAGAACCTGACCGAAATAAAGTACTACACATGCCTCGTGGTACAGGATGCCTTAAGGTGCAAGGTCGAATCCGTTTCCTTCAAAAGCAGTAACAACATTCTGTGGAAGTTATAGAAACCCTAATATTTGTTGTATTGATTTGCCCCTCATATGAGGGTATATAAAGGAGGTACAAGGGGGGAGAGACTTGGACTACAAGTTATCTAGGAGTCCTAGTCTATTCCTACTCGTATCCGTATCTGTATCTAACATCCCCCCTCAGTCGTAGCGGGAGTGAAGCGAACGCTTGCGACTGGATTTGAAGTCTTGCGCGTTCGTCGTCTTCTCCCCTCCACATCATCGACTGCGTCTCTTATGCGCTCTCCTCTCTTCCCTCCCGCAGTCACAGCGGGAGTGGCGTGGACGCAAGTGACGACGCGGACGCTGCTGACTGGAGTTGTTGCCGATGTGTTGTTGTAGACATAGCCTGTGATATCGATGTCGAGTAGCCGAGCGTGATGTAGCCGTAGTCGTGGTAGTAGTGGTCGATGTAGTACTCGTCGTAGTTGTTGTAGCCGCAATGCCGGAGGCGCAAAAAAGTGCGCGATGTGTATGACGGTGCTGCAGTTGTGTTTTTTTACGACGTTTCACACCTTGAGAGGTACCGTCGCGGGCGTCAAAAGACGCGGTCATAGGTCATAAGTGAGTCCACCAGTTTTGCCAGGACTGAGAGAAGCTCACCAAGCACACATGGTTTTGCCAGAACCGTGTGCGCGGTTGTAGGGGCTTTCACCGTAGTGATGCCGGGTTGTCGATGCAGTCTTAGCCGTCGGACGCGGTCGATGCCGTCGTCGATGTCGTGGCGTCTTGCAGTAGTACTGTCAGAGGACGCGTGTCCAACCTTGTGGACGTCGTAGTTGTAGCGGCAGCGGCGGTGTATTGACGAGGTTGTCGATGAAGACCACGTTGATGTAGACCTTGGCGATGTGGTGTCAGTGATGTGGTAGTGGGCATGAGGTGGTACGTCGCTTGGAGGCGTCCCTCGCGGCGACGATGATGTAGATTCCCTGTTGTCGGAGAAGTCATGTTCCACACCGGCCTGGCGTGCGGTGCATGTCGCTTTTTATGGATGGGCTCGATGAAGATCTTGAGTCGTATCTTGGCGTAGTCGTACAACTTGGTGAAGTGGTTCGGTCGGTGTTGTCCGGGTTGAACTACAAGTTATCTAGGAGTCCTAGTCTAGGAGTCCTAGTTATCTAGGAGTCCTAGTCTATTCCTACTCGTATCCTGTATCTAACACATTCATCCAGTCAGACTTTAGGATCACCCGTCCCATTCCCCAGTCCGAAGCTGCATGAAGAGCTTCGCTACAGGCCTGAACCTCTCCCTGTGCCGCACTGGTAGCATGAAAAGCCAGCTCCCGATCCTCTGACAGAGCCTTCTCTCTTTGATCACAAAGCCCCATCCACCCTCTGATATCTCCTTGTTGAAAGCCCCATCACAATTTATTTTCAGCACTCTTTCGGGTGGTGTCCAAGAAGAAATCACCAGCAATTTGTCCTTCTTTTTGTCAGACCGACAATACGCAACAGATTTAGCAGCCCGATATCTAGCTTGTCCCAACACCTCTCTAATGTCAACACTTTTGCCTCCGCATTCACTTTGTTCCTAGTCCACCACTGCCAAATCAAGCAACAGGTCGTATCCTTTTCTCTTCCTTCACTGCTAGTACCTCTTCTTGTATCACTGCATCGACACACTTTTTTTAGGCAAGTTCTATAGTACCTTTTCCTAGTGGTAAAATATGAGTAGTATGGTTTTATCCGTCGGTTGAGAACTTGAGATAGATTTGGCCCAGCAGGCCTAGGTAGTAGGTACTCGATATTTGGCTAAAAAAAATAAATGACTGATGTTAACAATCCGTTGACCCATCCATCCCCAATCTGCTCTCAACACCGCCATCCCAAAGTTCGCTCGCGCCGCCGCCATCCCCGCATCCGCTCGCCACCATCCCCAAGAAAATTTCTAGCTCAGTTAGCCAAACACCCTTCCAGTTGTTTTTGGGTACCCAAATGAACAAGCAAACTAACTTATTCAACTGCACTGAATTTTTAGCAGACTACATACATGACCACGATCGGCATGGCTAGTGCGGCCGTCCAGCGTGTCCTAGGTCGTCCAGCTGCATGCGCAAGGCCTGCTCCAGCCCTTCCGTAGATGCCGACCACATAGCACAGCCATGACGACAAGCTCCGACCCCAAACGGAGCCTGTGACAGTGTGACGTCGATAGCCTCTACCGCTGCGTCGCGTCTGACTACCCCCGGCAACCCGACAACCTCGAACGCGTCCTGTGGCCAAGCAGCACCGATAGGAAGCGCCGTCGGAGATGTCGTGGAGGAGCAGGAGGTGGCGTCGGGAGCCGGAGGTTGGTGTGCTGGTCGCTAGGCGTGAGCAGAGGTCGGCGGGGACAAGCAGCAGCCACGGCGGTCATGGTCGTGGATGGGGTGGAGCCCCACTCGGAAGGTGCACAGCGGCCAGTGGAAAATGACCCAGCCAGAATGGAGGGGAAGTATCTCGGAGGGCGGCCAATGCTTTTCCGAACCAGCCATATATTCAAACATGCAGTGATCATGACCTCCATGAAGAAAGGGTGGCCAAAGCTTTTCCTAGCTTCCGAAACTACAGCTTGGAGATTATCATGTGGCAACCTTCGGGAAAGAAAACTACTAATATTCTTCAGTTTTTTCTGCTTAAAATTGTTGAAAGCAATCTAGAATGTCAATTATTCTAGCTGGAGTAATATAATTGTGATATTTATCTTGGTTGACAGATTATAAAGAGAAAACTATAATTGGGAAATATGTCATGGTCGTCTCCTTCCAGGGCACACCATATCTTCAATTTTTCAGGCCTTTTTCTCATCATTGCAACACTGCAAGCCTACATGGTGATGGATGAATGATCTTAAGATGCCTAGAGTTACTTTAAGGAAAGAAGTAATTAATTGAGAGGTGACAAGAGTATGTGCTATGTACTATTTATATTGATTAAGTTTGACTTGTTACAGTATAAGCTTGTTTAAACTATGAGTTATTATTCTTCAATTTAATTTGAATTTCCTTTATGGTATGCAAACGTTTATTTAATGATTCAGGAGGAGTGATAAACATTGTGAATTTTCTTTATGGCGTCCAATTGTTTTTTTTTAAATAACTCGAATGTCTCTCTTTATTGCAGGAACTTCTAATTGTTGGGTGAGAATGCTGTTTTTTGTAATTTTGTAATAGCACGAGGGTCGTCAACAAACCAAATTTGATATGATTTATCGAATTTTATGCCCACACACTTCTTATTAGGTGTGCACGTACTCAATTACTAGTATCAATAAAATAGCCAAGTCTTTTGCCCGCTTCAAAAACAAACTGTAGCACTACTCCATATATACAATTACTTAACTCCAGTTGAGTCTGCAAGAAAAATTCCCTAAGAATTCGCCCGTAAGTGTAGCATTAATGTTGATACACCCGAAAGCCGGTCATGTCAGGCAGGTTCCTCCTCCGGAACGAGTTGGCTCTCCAGCTCTCGACCTTGTGGCAAAGGTGGTTCAGCTAGAACTGGCTCCCGTCGTCGACGTGCATCTCCTCTAGTACCATGGCGTTCTCCGCCAGAAACTTGGCGAGCTGCAGCTGGAAGCAGTTGACCTCCTTGGCCTTGTACTGCAGCGTTACCTTCCACATGCTCGTCTCCAAGCAGGTGAAGGCGCAGTTGTTGGTTAAGCCTGTCGGAAGCGTGGTGGTCCCACCGAGCTCCACGTCGCCACGGTGCGCAGATGGCACGGACTCGAGCTTCTCAAACCGGTCCTTGGATTCGGCGAAGGTGCGGTCGACCGTAACCGGTTTGTAGCAGTAGTCGTCCTCCTGCATGTCTAACCTGAGGCGGAGCTCTGACAAAACCGGGCAGGACCGGAGCAGGCTGGCCACAGCCACCACCGTGTTTCTGTTCCCGTGCTTGTATTTCCCGTCTAGCTGGAGGAGCTGGAGGTTTGGGAACGCGGGCAGAAGGACGACCCTGCCGCCGTACTCCTCCTCGCCCGCGACAATGTCTTCGATGAAGCCGAGGCGCATCTTCAGAGCCCTCGTGGTGGAGAAGCTCGGGAGCATGCGCGACGTGGGCTCGTACCTGCGAAAGTAGTACTCGCCGGTAGCATCGATGTCGACTTGCGCCAGCCCCGGCGCGGGCGATGTCAGCGAAAGCTTGAGGGGGACTCCCGTGTAGCGGAAGGAGCGTAGGGTGGTCGTTTGTGTCTGTATACGATCTTCTAACTCATCCAACTGACGTTGACGCACGGCCATCTGTAGTTTCTCGGCTTCTACATCTCTTCTCTGTTGTTCCAGCGCTCGGCGGGCCACATCCAAGTCTCTAGCCCGGGCCGCCGCGTTCTCCGGGGTTATCACCGTTGCTAACACTGTGGGATCCAAGATCAAGTTGTTGCTGAATAGAGCCGGATTTGGAGGGTGTGACGTTCCCGCACCTGCCGTTCTGTTCGTCCTAAATCCGAACATGTTCCTGTGATGAGCAGTTTCCCCTGTTTCGCTGGTGACGCACGTCTACTCACCATCGACCCGGGCTCCAGCCGGGTTTCCATTGATCGGAGTCTGTTGTTGGGCCAACGCTTGCGCCGCACCAGCCGCGGCTACTGACACATCACCCTGATTCAGATTTATCGTAGGGGCGGTGTAGACCGCAACTCGGCGTGCAATGCCTGGTGAAGATTCATATTCTTCTTCCTCGCGTCTATCTTCTTCATACCGATCTTCGAGAAGGTGCAGGATAGATTCGGTGTCATCATCTCCAGTAACCCGGCCACGCGGGGTCCATGCCGGCTCCTCCGGCTGTTCCCTCTTCGTGGTGGGTGCTCTCTCCAGTTCTACCGTGCCTACAGACTCTTCCCCATCCGATTGAACACAGGTGGCGGCCTCTGACACAGAATCATATTCATTATTGTCAAAAATTCAACCAGATTTACGTACCATACCCACGAAGACGTTAACCCGGCCGATCGTGACGACAGATCCGGTTTCCAGCTGGTCCGACTCTAGGCCCCAGCCGAAATCGTCGACGATCTTCTCTCCTTCGGGGTTGGTGATGATCTCGCCGATAACGAGGCTCTTCATGCTTTCCAGAGCTTCTCCCGTGATGTAAACACCTTTGGACGTAGGCCCCACGGTGGGCGCCAACTGTCGTGGGAAAGTCACGGCAGATGTTACCGGAGGTAACTTAGGTTGGGGTAAATCGACTCTGGTGTTTGGGAGAGGATTTAGCTCAGATCGGACACAAGATTTATCCTGGTCCAGCCCCTCCATAGGAGATGATAGCTTACTTCCAGCTAGGATCATATTGATTGGCGATCTAGAGGCTCGGGCTGCAATGTCGCCGAGACTCCAATATAGGGTTACAAGTAACTGCTCTCGTATAACTGGAATAACTCGAATCTCTTCTCTACACCATAAGGGCCGGTTTATATAACACCCGGTTTTCTGGATTTCCTTACAAGATACATCTAGAGCCCTACTCGGGGTCTACACGTAACCCTAAATTACTCTCCGTGACCCCCAAGTCTTGGACTCCGTGGCCCGCACTGGCTTTTGGCCTTCTAGAACCTCCCTTTCCATAAGCCGAGTTACCAATACGACTGCTAGCCCATGAGTGATACTCGGCCCATTATCATATTACAAGGTCTCGCGTAAACTTCCTCCAGCCGAGTCTTAGTTCCTCTGCATGGGCCTGCCGGGTTATTATCCCCCCAACACGCGCTCTGCGGCTGAGACGCGCTAGTACCGCGTGGATACCCAGGTGGCGGTAGTACCGCTGGGTCCAGCGGTAGTACCGCCAGGCACGAAAAGGGTCAAAACGGCTAGTTTTGGGATGGGGCTATAAATACCCCATCCCCTTCTTCCCCAAGTGGTTGCTCGTTCCAGCATTTATGACAAGCATTTATTGAGCCTCCAAAAGCTAGATCTCTCCCAACCCCTCCACCTAAACTCGTTGATACTTGGAGGATTGGAGGAAAAGACCCGGATCTACATCTTCACCGACTCGTTCTTCATTTCCCCCTCTCTAGCTAGAGGGATCTAGCCTAGGGTTTCCTCTTGTGGAGAACCTAGGCATCTTGTTCTTGTTGGTGATTCAAGAAGAGTTGGGAGCCCCCAATTTGGTTGTGGGTGTGTGCCCCAAGTTGTTTGTAAATGACTCGATCCACGCCTCAAAGGGGATCAATAGTGGAAGGTGAACTAGGCCTTTGTGGCGGAGTTCATCGGAGAATAGGGTGAGGCCTTTGTGGCGTTGAGTAGGCCTTCGTGGCGAGCTCACACCCCTCCAACGAGACGTACTCCCCTAACAAGGAGGAACTCGGGAATACATCGTGTCTCCGTGTGCTTCACTTTGGTTACCTCGTTCCCTCACTCCCTTTACTTATCGCTTGCATTGTGTTTATCATTATCCTTGTCATATAGGTAAATTCACCGTAGCCGCATTATCTAGAGAATTTACCTTTGTGTCAAGCCTAAATCAAAAGAAAAATTAAAATTGGTCGTAGCACCTATTCACCCCCCTCTAGGTGGCCATACTTTACTTTCAGCAGTACCATCTAGGATTATAAGAAAGGTTTATTTCGTGCTATTGCCGTTCTCTGTGTACTGAAACCCCGCTTTTGGACATAGTCACCTTTCATTCATTTGGTAGAGTTCCCTTTTTTCTAAATGAGATGATTGTTCTTCAGGTCTTGGAGAGAAAATAGTTTATTGTGTGGCCAGATAAGGTTATTTGTACAAAACTTCTCATTAAGGACCTTTTGTAGGAAAAAGTTAATCTATGCAACACATGCTCCCTGCATGCTAGACAGGTACCTACGAAAGATGACTTCTTAATCCCTTATTTTCTTGGTATTTTTTATTTGTTCGATTAATGTAAAGTCTTGCACGTTTCATGGCGATCTACAAAAACATGACTTCGTTGTACCACATTTTCACTTCCTCGGGTGCGGAACACCTTGGAGATGAAGCATCTGTCTTTAGCCTCCTTTCTCCCGCATACCTATACTCGCAGCTCCAATTGGTATATATTCTTCCCACAATTTTATTTTTCTCTACCAACCAAGAAATCTACATGTAGTTATGCACTTAGACATTGGTTTGATTCCTCCATATCCTGTTATCCATGTACGTGAGATAATAAGTAACTAGAAATACTTAATATTTCCTGGTATTGTTGTACTGTGTATGTCATTAGATTTTGTGGTACCAAAACTCAACTATTGCACATAGTCAGGTATTGATCTATTTCATGAATCTGTCAGCAATTTTCAATGAAGTTCATATTAAATTAGTAGCACCATTCAACTTCTTTTAGCCCACTAGTGTTTGTTAGATTTACCGACATTGATAGATCAGAAAGTTCTTCGAGTAACATGAGTAAGAATTCACTTTCCCTTAGCCATGGACATACTGGAGGAATGGTACGTGGCCGTGGATGCCCACGACGTCCACTGTCACATAATCCCTCTCCCAGACCAAACTCATATCTTGCTAATTAACGATAACCGTCAAAAACTTCTCCAATAAATGATCTATGGTTTTTAGCCATTTATATAGCTATGTTTGCATAAATTACCTCCACAGTTTATAGTGAATCTTATATTCTAAATTTTCAGCCTAGGTGCACAGAAGCTAGAATCGTGCTATGTCAATACACATCCCACTCATTAAAAAAAAGTGTTCACATAAACATGGTGAAAACAGGTAGCTCTCCATAAACCTATATTATTTTCAACTTCTCTGTTCAAGATTGCATTTTCAAATATTGCATTTTCATCAACACTGTACTTGGATCAGCTCCTTAGCAAAAAAAAAAAGCCTTGATTTTAACAAAGAAAATGCCAACAAATTGGACGGTTAAACTCTACCATTCTCTCAAATATATTCTATACAAATATCTTCACAAATATGTAAACATACCTTTTTCTGAATGACACATACTCTTCTCATTTGCAAATCAAAGGAACTGGATAGTCCTAGGATGACAGATTATAAAGAGAAAACTATAATTGGGAAATATGTCGTGGTCTCCTCCTTCGAGGGCACACCATATCTTCATTTTTTAGGCCTTTTTCTCATCATTGCAACACTGCAAGCCTACATGGTGATTGATGAATGATCTTAAAGATGCCTAGAGCTACTTTAAGGAAAGAAGTAATTAATTGAGAGATGACAAGAGTATGTGCTATGTACTATTAATATTGATTTAGTTTGACTTGTTACAAAATAATTAAGCTTGTTTAAACTATGATTTATTATTCTTTTAATTTAATTTGAATTTCCTTTATGGTACGCAAACGTTTATTTAATGATTCGGGAGGAGTGATAAACATTGTGAATTTTCTTTATGGCGTCCAAGTGTTTTTTTTAAATAACTCGAATGTCTCCCTTTATTGCAGGAACTTCTAATTGTTGGGTGAGAAGGCTGTTTTTTGTAATTTTGTAATAGCATGAGGGTCGTCAAGAAACCAAATTTGATATGATTTATCGAATTTTATGCCCACATACTTCTTATTACATGCATGTGGATGTGCACGTGCTCAATTACTAGTATCAATAAAATAGGCAAGTCTCCATATATCCAATTACTTAACTCCAGTTGAGTCCGCAAGAAAAATTCCCTAAGAGTTCGCCTGTAAGTGCAGCATTACTGTTGATACACCCGAAAGCCGGTCGTGTCAGGCAGGTTCCTCCTCCGGAACGAGTCGGCTCTCCATCTCGCGACCTTGTGGCAAAGGTGGTTCAGCCAGAACTGGCTCCCGTCGTCGACGTGCATCTCCTCGAGCACCATGGCGTTCTCCGCCAGAAACTTGGCGAGCTGCAGCTGGAAGCAGTTGACCTCCTTGTCCTTATACTGCAGCGTTACCTTCCGCAGGCTCGTCTCCAAGCAGGTGAAGGCGCAGTTGTTGGTTAAACCTGCCGGAAGCGTGGTGGTCCCACGGAGCTCCACGTCGCCACGGTGCACAGATGGCATGGACTCGAGCTTCTCGAACCTGTCCTTGGATTCGGCGAAGGTGCGGTCGACCATAACCGGTTTGTACCAGTAGTCGTCCTCCTGCGTGTCTAACCTGAGGCGGAGCTCTGACAAAGCCGGGCAGGACCGGAGCAGGCTGGCCACAGCAATCACCGTGTTTCTGTTCCCGTGCTCATATTTCCCGTCTAGTTGGAGGAGCTGGAGGTTTGGGAACGCGGGCAGAAGGACGACCCTGCCGCCGTACTCCTCCTCGCCCGCGACAATGTCTTCGATGCAGCGGAGGCGCAGCTTTAGAGCCCTCGTGGTGGAGAAGCTCGGGAGCATGCGCGACGTGGGCTCGTACCTACGGAAGTAGTACTCGCCGGTGGCGTCGATGTCGACTTGCGCCAGCCCCGGCGCGGGCGATGACAGCGAAAGCTTGAGGGGGACTCCCGTGTAGCGGAAGGAGCGCAGGCTGGGCATGTCGAGGTCGATGCCCATGACGGCGGAATCCTCGTGCTTGTCGTGACCCGCGTAGGTCTTGAGCACCATGTCGGTGACCGTCGGGCAGCGTAGGCGGAAGCGCAGACAGAAAATGATGGACACGTAGTAGGTGTATGGAGCGTCGGCGGAACGAGGCGTCTCCGGCGCCTTTTCGACGAGGTACGCCAGCGTCAGACTGGTGAGGACGGGGGCGGCGTCGACCATGGCCTGGAGACGCCCCTCCACGAGGAAGCAGCGCCTCAGCGTCAGATGCGTGAGGCGCGGGAAGGCCAGGCGCGCCGACGGCGGCGGCTCAATGTTGCAGCACCGGAGATCCAGCACCCGGATCGTGGCGGCGCACTGCAGGGTGGCCAGCGGCGGGTCGTACATCTTGTTCAAGTAGTCATGGAACTCGCAGGCGATGCGGAGCTCTTCCAGTGCAGCCGCGGCGGGGTCGGCGAGGAGGCCTGCGACACGGACGTCGTCTTCCGGTTCATGTTCGGAGTAACCACAGTAGAGGTAACGGTAGGCGCCTTGTGCTAAATCGAGAGTGAGCTTCCTGAGGGTCGTCCCGCGGCCGCGGAGCAGGAAGGCGGAGAGGGCGGCCGCGGCGTCGCGAAAAAAGACGTCGAAGCCGGCCTCTTCGTCTTGGGAGGAGAAGTAGGGCCTGCTGTCGAGGTTGAGGACGCGCGTGTGGCACCACAGAGGACGCCATCGGCGTGACAGGTTGGAGCTGGCCGCGGCCTCCTTCGCCGGCGCGTAGGATAAGATGCGCTGGAGAAGATCGTCGGGGAGGGCCGAGAGAGGGTCGGCGGCGGCCATCGTGTAGGATGAATAGTTATGGATCTAGATAGGTACGTGCATGGCCGATTGATCGGGTCAGTTTTTTGGTCTTTGAAACGAATACGCGGGCGGTATATGTCGTACAGATCAGGTGTACGTGCACACGTACGCGCATATGTTATCCTATAAAAGTACGAGGAGGTGCAGATCAGGTGTGCAGACGCGCGTACTTTGTTGATTGTTTAGCGTCGTCAACTCCACATGGTACAGGTAAAACCGTACTTACATCTGTACAGAAACCTCATAGGGCCTGGTAGAAACAAATATACTCCGACTTTGTTGATTTTTTTTTTCTTTTTAATAAAATGAAGTATATTAATATCGCGGAGATACAAATTACGTTCAGCCTCTGCAACAACGCAATAGCCATAGCCATTACAGATGCACACAACCGAAAGACAATAAAAAGAAGAACTAAAAAGAAAAGTCCCGCTACAGAGTTACAGTCCTTATAGCAGCCGCACAACCAACACCTAAACAACACCTGATGTCCAGCTCTTCAAAAACAACGTCTTCAAGAAGAACGGTGTCAGACACAACCAATTAAGGCCAGCCATTGGGTTTTCACCCTGAAGATAATCCTCGCTCTCAAAACAATGCATGTCTCCAACAAGATCAGTGTTAGGCACAACCAATTAAGGCCAGACCTTGGGTTTTCACCCTGAAAGGTAGGACTTTGGACTCCACGCATGCTGTCGCCCCCTCTTACATACCGCTGCCACGAATCTTGTAACTCCAAGTCAGTTCCCCATCGATACAAAGACTCCGAACACCATTACTAGTCCTCCAATCTCACCTTTGATGACCATGCATTGCGCCCGAATTCCACCGATCCAGCAATCTCTAGGCATCGCCCAAAGGGAGTTCGCCGGCGGAGCCTTCCGGGTCGACACCCCGGCTTGATCAAAGAGTACCTACATTAGGTAGATCTTCGTCCTCGTGCGATGGGAAACCCTAGGACCACCTCCTTTATTCTGATGTCTCGCAGCCCCGACGCTGCGAAATGACTCCCAGCAGGGACGTTTGCGGGAGGGTAAAGATCCTGGTCCGCATTAGACGCCACCGGGAGCCCTTCCGCCAACGGTACCTAGCACCACCGCCTCCCGCCGCCAAGGACAGAGGAGGCCGCGCCGCCCGGGAGCCTAGCCGAAGGCACCGCCGCCACCAAGACGCCGAGCCGCCTGCGTAGTCCGCCGCTGAGCTCGAGTGACGAGCCCCGCCGCCTAGCAGCAGGTCGTGCCGCCATCAGAGCCTAGCACACGGACACCACGCCGCCAACCGCCACCAGCCCCGCGCCCACCATCCCGCGGTACCGCCCCGCACCAGGCCTTTGACAGAGCCGCTCGAGGGGCGCTGCAGGTTTGAGGGAGAGGGAGGCGAGAGGGATGGTCTTTGAAGGTCTCCGCGCCGGCCGCACCATGCCCGGGCCGCCCCAGATCCCATCGACGGTGCCACCCGGAGACAGACCAAGCGCGCGCGAGCGCGAGAGCCCCGCCGCCACCGTCCGCCGCGTGGGCTTCGCCCGACGGTTTCCTCCGGCGGCGGCGCGGGCAGGGGAGCAGGACTGGCGGCACGGTTAGGCCGTTAGGGAGGGGGGCGTCGACGGACGGGGCACTTTGTTTATTGTTTAGCGTCGTCCATGGCAGCTGCGCTTTGTTCATCGAGCTTTTGAAGCGAGCTCGACGTACGTACTCCTCCACTGAAAGGGTCACTCCATTTGTGCCCTATAGACCTTCGGCCGAGGCTTTGGTGCTAATTACGTACGTAAAGCTTTGATCTCAGCTTCCCTTGCTGCTTCTCCCATGCATGTTCTTGACTTTAGCAAAGTTGCTGAATTTGATCTACTCCCTCCGTTCCAATTTAGATGATTCCCACATAGATGTATCTAGACATATTTTAGTACTAGATACATCTATTTGAGAGTCATCTAATATGAAACGGAGGGAGTAGTTTCTAGTCAAGGTCAGGTGTGACGCCCCGGGATCGGGCACTACGCAGATTTCAGCATTTCCGCCAAAATCCACATAATAACCGATTCCAGGTTGCCACTTGTGATAACATTACAACAGTTCACGAATATTCCGCAACAACAACAGAAAAGATATATACAAGATGACTCAAACGAGTCAAGGGTACAACTGATACAATACAAAGATCCAAATAACAGCGGAAGAAACAACATAGTGTCCGACTACGGACAAGATACAAATTGGACTAAGAGTCCTGAAGATAACCGATGGCGTCCAATCCCTGCCCAGGCCAAGCCGGAGGGATTCCCAAGCTAACGTAGTCAGACTTCAAACCTGTTGACTGCAATGTGGAATATGCAGCCACGAAATGGATTCGTGGGTCAGTACTATTAAGTACTGGCAAGTGGATAAACCATACTCACAAGATACCAGCGTAACCAGTCATCACAAGATACAAATACTTTGGGTACAACGGAAAGAAAAGGGGGTAGTGCAAAGAAGCGGCAGCGGGCAGCACCAACAACTAGAGAGACACGCTACAACTTCCGGCTATTAGAGAGGGATAAGAGAGCGCGACAAAACCAACTATAACTACTCACCAAACAATACCCATCCAGTGTTACCCCCTACTAAGGAAGCAACCCAAGGAAACTCACACTGTTGATTAAGGTGACATTCATTGTTATGGTGGAGGTAATCTATATTACTAGTCAAGTTATTATCGTTAAGTGTAAATTGTCTGAGTACTTGTTAGCCAGCACTTTCACCAAGTCGCCACATAACCGTGGACAACACGGCTTCTCGAGAAGATTTATCCCTGCAGGGTGCGCTACAGTACCCGTACACACTCAAGCCACCAACTAAAACTCAGGTTGGCTCGACACGACCCAAACCGTCTCTACAACCCATCCTAGGAGCCACGGAGCTATAAGGTCCCGGCCAGTACGACCTAACCTAAGCGCAAGGGTGAAAACCACACCCCCCGGTACCACAGGCCTCGCCCTATATGCATCATCATTATCATCAACAGTAACCATGGGGGGCCCACCCATTCATGCATATGTGCAAATGGAACACCCGAACTAAGTGTGGCTCTTCGGACAAGCTGCAAATCAGGTCTAAGTCGAGGGGGATCCCATACTACCTCCCGGATGCGGTTAGCGCGCTCATCATGGATCAATGGACAAGACTCTTTTCCTAAGTTCGACACTAGCAGGCTCCAAAACCACGCCGGGCCTCCTGCCGGTGCCTTATCATCAAATTATTATTACCCCAAACATTAACATGTTGTTGATTAAATTGAAACCCAACTAACAACTAAACAGGTGATATGAAAAAGGACAATAAAACTCGAGCGCAAACAACACTAAGCATGCAACTACGACACGAGGGCCAACAAGGTAAACAAGCAACAGTTGATAGGAAGTGGAAGGAAGGCTATATCATGGCTGCAAAGTAAACATATGATAGGATCGAGACACAAGCATCGAAAATACTAGGCTAGCATAAAGACAACGGAAAGAATCAGTAACAAGTGATGAAAGGCAGCCATAGGTAGCAAGTGAGTATACTTGCGTGAGATCCAGCAAGTAGAGGTACATCCGCAGAACTTGTCGTTGCTCACATCATCTCAACGTCCTATCCGCGAAGAAGCAAAGGGCTAAAAGAAACACCGGATGCAACAATTACTACTACGGCAAAAGATCCAGCATGATCCTATTTTATATGCATGACAAGTTAAAGGGTGCATCAAAATAAATACAAGACATGATGAAACATTTTAAATGGGCCCAAATGCAAAGATAAGGTTGCATTTGGAAAATCCCAGGTGCATGCATAGTTATTTAAGTGAATAACAAGCAAACATTAGGTTGAAGTGATTAAATGGCGTGGTGGATGGTGAAAACAGAATGTATACAACATTAGCTTCAATGTGATATCTCATTTGCCAAATTTGGAATTTTAAATATTTAATTATGAAGTTTTGCAATTTAAAAGGTTTAATTAAAGCATTGAATTATTGCACCACTTTTAATTAGGAAAAACAGTAAACAAATTGTATTAAAAAGGTTGAAAACATGTAGCAAATGTGTCATTGAACATTTTGAGCTATTAAACATAATTTTTGGATCATTATTGAATTTATTATGCATTTTTCCATAAGCATTTTTATTCTGCCCCTTTTAGTAAACAGAAGGAAACATGTTCAAATTCAATTCAATTGTGACCAAATAAAATACCACTGTGTAGAGTTTGTTAAGACAAATTTTTAGAGCTCAAGTTTGCTCAATTTCGGTTAACAGAACTCAAGTTATGGTTTTCCAAAGTTTCCAATTTTATTGCATTTTGTTGTAGTTAATTATTTAGTGCAAATTTTTTAACAGAAACATATTTCAACTTTGACATTAACAGAAAGTGCTCCTCACTGTGAGTTTGTAGAAATTTGAATCACCAAAATTGGAGCATGTATGAATTAGTTATTGATTTTACAATTAAACATTTGAATCTGTTTTCTTCCATTTCTTTTATTTTGCTGAAAACAGCCAAAACGTTTTCTACTCGGGGCTGGCCAAGCCCGGGCTACTGACCCGCGGGGCCAGGGCCACGTAGGCACCTACGACCAATGACAGGTGGGGCTGGGCCGCGGGGAAAAATCCCAAAAAAAGTTTGGGCATAATGCCTCTCCAGGGATTCGAACACTCAATCACAGGGGTGCGGAACAGGGCACAAGCCACTGGGCTACTGCGCTGCTTGTGATAGGGTTCAGTTCTGAACGAAGATAGAGTATACCAGCCGGATGTTTTCTGACGAAACTGAACTGCACCTGCTGTACGCGGACGACGGACAGGGCACGTGTGACGCCCCGAGATCGGGCACTATGCAGATTTCGGCGTTTCCACCCGAATCTGCATAATAACCGATTTCAGGTTTCCACTTGTGATAACCTTACAACAGTTCACGAATAATCCACAACAACAACGGAGGAGGTATATACAAGACAACTCAAATGAGTCAAGGATACAACTGATACAATACAAAGATCCAAATGACAGCGGAAGAAACAACATAGTGTCCGACTACGGACAAGATACAAATTGGACTAAGAGTCCTGAAGATAACCGATGGCGTCCAATCCCTGCTCAGGCCAAGCCGGAGGGATTCCCAAGCTGACGTCGTCAGATTTCAAACCTGTTGACTGCAATGTGGAATATGCAGCCACGAAATGGATTCGTGGGTCAGTACTATTAAGTACTGGCAAGTGGATAAACATACTCACAAGATATCAGCGTAACCAATCATCACAAGATACAAATACTTTGGGTACAACGGAAAGGAAGGGATTATTGCAAAGAAGAGGCAGCGGGCTGCACTAACTAACTACAGAGACGTGCTACAACTTCCGGCTAAAAGAAAGGGATAAGATAGCGTATCAGAACCAACTACAACTACTCACCAAACAATACCCATCCAATGTTACCCCCTACTAAGGAAGCAACCCAAGGAAACTCACACTGTTGATTAAGGTGACATTCGTTTTTATGGTGGAGGTAATCTATATTACTAGTCAAGTTATCATCGTTAAGTGTAAGTTGTCTGAGTACTTGTTAGCCAGCACTTTCACCAAGTCATCCATAACCGCGGACAACACGGCTTCTCGAGAAGATTTAACCCTGCAGGGATGCACCAATTTGGCCGTACACGTAAGAATAACCCGCCAGGCGGGGAGCAAACCCACCAAGCAGACCACTCAACACAACCCAACTCTTCTTCGTATCAAGCCCAAAGAACCACGTGCTGTGCGTGCGCGGCTAATCGAGCCCCCACGAAGAAAAGGGGGACCCTCATAGCACTGGAAGACCACGCCGCCCTAAATGCCGACTACAAAAGTTCCACCCTGGCGCCAAGGGTTCGCACCTGCATATGCATGCATCAAATGGAAAGCCCGAACTAAGTGTGGCGATTTGGACGAGATGCGAATCGAATCAGAATTGCGGGGGGCGCCCATACTCGCTTCCCACATGCGGTTAGTGCGCTCATCATGGATCGGAGGACAAGACCCTTTTCCTAATTAAGTTCGACACTAGCAGGCCTCAAAACCACGCCGGGCCTCCTGCCGGTGCCTTATCATCAAGTCATTATTACCCAAAACATTAACATGTTGTTGATTAAGTTGAAACCCAACTATCAAACTAAACAGGTGATAAGACGGACAACAAGACTTGAGCGCAAACAACACTAGGCATGCAACTACGACACGAGGGCCAACAAGGTAAACAAACAACAGTTCATAGGGAGTGGAAGGAAGGCTATATCATGGTTTCAAGGTGAACATATAATAGGATCGAGACACAAGCATCGAATCATAAGGCTAGAATAAAGGCAACGGGAAGAATCGGTAACAAGTGATGAAAAACAGCCATAGGTAGCAAGTGAGTATACTTGCCTGGAACCCAACAAGTAGAGGTACATGCGAAGAACTTGTCGTTGCTCACATCATCTCAACGTCCTATCCGCGAAGAAGCAACGAACTAGAACAAACACCGGATGCAACAATTACTACTACGGCAAAAGATCCAGCATGATCCTATTTTATATGCATGACAATTAATTGATGCATCAAATTAAACCAGTTGACATGGTAAACATATTTAAATGCGCCCATATGCAATTTGGATTGCATATGGAAAAGCCCATGAATTAATGTTGAATTAAATGATCTAAAAATAACCATCATGTGAAAGTTGATTAGAATGATGCATGGATGATGAAAACAATAAGGAAACAACAATAGCTTCAGTTTGATATGTTGTTTACCAAGTTTGGAATTTTATTTATTAAGTTATGAAATTTGGCTTCTTAAGTGAGTTACACAAACATTTATTGTTTTCACCCATTTTAATTGTTCAAAACAGATAACAAAATTCATATTTGGAAAGAACACAAAATTTTAGATGGAATACATATTTCATTTGTTGAAAATGAATTTAAAGTGAGCAAGTTATTAATTTGACAATTTTGAATGCATTAATTAAGAAACAGTTGTTTTCAGCAATTTAATTTATTTAAAACAGAACACAAAGTTGATATTTGGAAAGCTTATTCAATTTTGCATGGAAAACATATTTTACATGTTGGAATTGGATTTGAATTGCCCAAGTTATGAATTTTGCAATTTAAAAGGTGTAATTAAAGCATTGAATTATTGCACCACTTTTAATTAGGAAAAACAGTAAACAAATGTCGCACCCGGACTTCTAAAGAATACTCGCCGTTCCGTTGAACAGTAGTAGATTGGATTACGGGGCTTACCGGCTCCCGCGTCCTCTTACGAGTAGGCCAACACACGTATGTGTGACAACCAACCCCTATCTGTTCAGCGTCGACGTAAACCATCCCATAGAAATCAGGATACTTCCATTGACGTACTCCAAACCATACACACATGGTACGTCAACGGCGTTTAACAAGTGATATCACAACAGATCTCTACGACACAAAAGATGGAAATAAGTTGCAAATGACTCTCACTAGAGCAGAGATAGCAAATACAATCATTCAGAGGGCACATGCCCCAACAATACATCATTACATCACAGCGGAAGCATCCAACATGTCTGAGTACAGACAAGAACCAAATAGGCCTAAGAGGTCGGAAACGAAAAGACGGAGCCCATCCACGAAGTCTCGGATCCTGCCCGGGTCCGCTATCTACTTGTCAGCAGTCTCGTCATACTCCACGTAGTAGCCACCATGTAGATCCTCGGAAACGTAGGTCTGCGGAAACCACAGCCCCAAAGGGGTCAGTACATAAACTTACTGGCAAGCAAGACTCACAGTTCACCAAAATGTAACCCGTCAACACCAAGCACAGATGCTTTGGGTTCAACGGAAGGAAGGGGATATAAAAGATGCTGCAACTGGCTGCACTAACCAACTACAGAGATTCTACCACTTCCGGCTAACAGAAAGAAGATAAGATCGAGGATTGTAACCAACTGAAAGATAACTTCAAACAAACCCATCCTGGATCTCGCCCCTTATCCAAAGAAGCAATCCGAGGATAACTCACACAGTTGTATTAAAGGTGAATCAAGTTATTGTGTCATCAACCTATTATTAGTCAAGTTATTAATCATTGGGTGTAACATGTTTGATCATTATGTTTAAGTTGTCCTGAGTACTTGTTAGCCAGTACTTTCACCAAGTAATCCATAACCGCGGAAAACACGGCTTCTCGAGAAGATTATCCCTACAGGGTTGCACCAATTTGGCCGTACACGTATGAATAACCCGCCAGATGGGAGATCACCCCACCAAGCGGGGCACTCAACACAACCAACCATTCTTCGCATCAAGCCCAAAGCACCTTGGGCGCACGGCTAATCGAGCCCAGAAGAAAATGGACCCTCATAGCACTCTAAGAACGTGTCCTCCTATATGCCGACTACGAAAGTTCCACCCTGGCCTGGGCTCGCAAAAAACATGCATGCGGCAAATGGAAAACACGAACTAAATGAGGCGATTTGGACGAGATGCGAATCAGGTCAAGTTGAGGGGGGCGCCCATACTCGCTTCCCACATGCGGGTAGTGCGCTCATCATGGATCAGTAGACAAGACCCTTTTTCTATTAGGGTCGACACTAGCAGGCATCAAAACCACACAGGGCCTCCTGCCGGTGCCTTATCATCAAATTTATTATTTAACCATAACAGTAGCATGATTGATTGATTAAGCATCGAGCCCCCAGAACATAATAGAAATAGTAACAGAAAGTAACGGGTAACAGACTCGAGCAAAACAACCTAAGCATGCTAGTAAGACACTGGCTCAAACAATGGGTTGTAGGAAGGGAGATGCGGCATTATCAGGTTTAAAGGATTCATGTGATAGGTTCGTAACAGAAACAACTACTACTAAGGCTAGCAAAAAAGAACAACGGAAAGTATCGGTAACCAATGTTGAAAGGAACACAATGGTTCATGTGAGTGATAACTTGCCTGCAAACCCAGTAGCCTGATACTGAGCTAACTCCTTAGAAGGGGTGTCGTAAGTATCGTCCGTCTCAACGTCGTCGTTTATCCGAGAAGAAGCAAACAAACAAGGAAGAAATATAAACAATCATTATCATGGCATTGTGCACAATCAAGATGATGCATGGCAAGTTAATGGTTGCATCAAATAAACTAAGTGACATGTAACACAATTAAGATGGACCCCTATGCAATTTTGAGTTGCATAAGGGAAAGGGTCCATGAATTAAGTGGAACAAATGATTTACAATTTATCATTATGTGAAAGTTGTTAGCATGATGCATGCGTGATGTTAACAACAAAATAACAACAAAAGATGCAAGTGGAAAAGGAATTTAACAAGGTTTGGAAATCATTTATTAAGTTTGGAAAATTTGGTTACTTAAAGATGTTACACAAGCATTTGTTGTTTTCATCAAGTTAATTTGTTCAAAATAGATAACAAAGTTCATATTTGAAAAGAACACAAGATTTTAGTTGGAATGCATGTTTCACTTGTTGTAAAGGATTTCAAATAAATTATTTATGAATTAAACAAGTGTAAGCAAGAATTAAATGAATTTAATTCAAACATGAACTTATTTGAATTTTTATTTGTGCAAAACATTGAATGAAGTTCATATTTGAAAATGTTATGCTTTTATGGTTTGAAAACATATTTTATATGTCCCAAAAGAATTTAAGTTGATCAAGTTATGAATTTAGCAATATTAAATGATTTAAACAAGGTTTAAATCATTTAACCAATTTTAATTATTCAAAACATGAAACAAATTTTATATTTGGAAAGAGGGTTTAATTTTGCATGGAAACCATATTTCATTTGTTGAAATTGGATTTAAAATGAGCAAGTTATTATTTTGGCAATTTTAAATGCAATAAACAAGAAACAGTTGTTTTCAGCAATTTAAATTATTGAAAACAGCAAACAAAATTTATATTTGGAAAGAACATCAAATTTTAGTTGGATTACATGTTTCAAATATTGAAATTGGAATTAGGATGAATTTATTATGAATTAAACAATATTAAACAAGTTTTAATTGAATTTAGAACAAGTTTGAATATTATTTGAATTTTATTTGTTCAAATCATGAATTCAAACTCACATTTGAAAAGTTCACACTTTGATGGTTTGAAAACATATTTTGCATGGTCAAAATATTTTATATTAAGCAAGTTATGATTTTAGCAATTTTAATTGGATTAAACAAGTATTAAATTATTTAGGCAATTTAAATTATTCAAACCAGGAAACAAAAATTATATTTGGAAAGGTTATTCAAAATGGTATGGAAAACATATTTTATTTGCATTTATTGGATTAACAATGAATTAGTTATGGAATTTAAGAAATTGCATTTGAATTATTCAAGTTTGAATTTTAAATGCATTTGGAATTTTCAAAACAGTACACAAATGGCATAGTTGGATAGATCTATTAATTTGGAGCAGAAAACATATATAACTTTTATTTTTTAGAGTTATAGATTAAAAGATATTAAGGTTTTGCTTTTAGGGATTAATTCTGCCATTTAAATGATTTTGGAAATAAAAACAAAACGTGCAAACATTTGTTACGGAGTGGTACCCTACCCACAGACACTGCCCCGTGGGCCTGGTGGCCAGCGTGGCGCTGTGTGGTGCTGGTGTGGCAGCAAGGGTGGATGACAGGTGGGGTCGCGGCGCTGCGCAGCAGAGTAAAAATTTGGGGTTAATTCCCACCGGGGGGAATCGAACCCGGAACCTGCCGCAACGCGCGCGTGCTTCGTTGCCACTGGAGTGCTGCTGAAGCTGTGATGGTATACAGGTACGTGGGAATAAGAGGCAGTCCACTGCTGTTAACTGAATCTTCGTTAGAAACATTCAGTCGCGAGCACGAACTGCAGCGGTGGACGGAGATCGACAGCGTGGTGGTGCTGCTGGGCTTGCGTGACCAAAGCGTGTAGTTGTGCAGGGTGATGTGCAGGAACGGAAGAGAGAGGGACAGAGGAGCAGAGGCTCACCTCGGTGGAGTCGAGGCAGGCGAGGCTGCTGTCCGTCGACAGCAGCGTCGGACGGCGGCGGGGAGAGTCGTCGACGGTGCGACCTCCACAGCGACTCCCGGCAAGCGGCGAGGGCACGAGGAGCTTCAGGGAAACGCCCCGGTTCCATTCCCGTACCCCGTTGCTCCTCGAGACGGGTGCGGCGATCGGAGCTAGGTGCTGTCTGACGGCGGTGGTGTGTTTGCAGGTTCAGAGGAACAGAGGACTTGGGGGGGAGAGAGGTGAGACGGCGGAGCTAGGGTTAGAGGATGGCTAGGGTTGCAGAGGGGAAGGGGCAGAGGGATACTTAAGGGGGAGAGGCCTGGTACGGAGCAGCATCGAGGAGGGGGGAGCTGATCGGGTGGTTGAGAGGGAGACGTACAGAGGTGACGACAGCGTGAGGAAGAAGAAAGCGACGGCGTGGAAGGGTACTGGGCCAACCGAAAAAAAATAGGTAGATGGGCTGGGCTGCTGTGCTCTCTCTCTCTCCCTGCGTTTCTTTCCTTTTTATTTTGCTTTCTCCCTTTTTTTTTGGTAGCAAGTTGGAAAAGGAAGAAAAACATAAGATTTTGGTTAGCAAAAATGTTATAAAAATTTAGTTAAGCTAGTTGGGTTAGAAGAAAACATTAGCCAAGTTTTGTTTTCAGAAAACTTTAAAATTGCTTGATGTTTGTTTGAAATTCAATTTTGGATGCATTTTAATTAAGTGATCATTTAATAAAACAAACTTTGAATAGGGGAACCCCTATGATTAATTTGATTAAAAAATTTAGTTGATTGGCTTGTTAAAGTTTATAACTTCAAAAGTGGTTCTGTTTGAAATACATTTGGTTTGAATTTGAGTAATTTGGAAATTAATAGATTAATATTGAAAACAAGGATTTTAATAGGGTAAACCCTATTGATTAAAGTGATTAAAATGAGTTTGATTGGTTTGGAGATTTGTTATAAACTCAAGTTGATTGATGTTTTGAAGATTTGATTTGAATTTGAAATGATTTGGAATTAATTGATTGAATTAATTGTTTGATTAAAACCAACAATTTAATAAGTGATCAACATGGAATAAAATGGAGCAAATTGGTTGTTTTCATTTGTGATTTTTATTCCAAAAGTTGTAACAGAACAAGTATGAAAACAAAGCAGTTGAAATTGTTTGATTTTCATTGTGAAAACAAAGAATAACAGATGCAAAACAAAAGAAACAAATGCAACAATATGATGACATGATGCAATACTCTAATAAACAAGAAATCAAACATTCTAAATGGTAGGTTTTCATACTTGGGCTGTTACAACAAATTGTATTGAAAAGGTTGAAAACATGTATAGAATGTTTCAATGAACAATTTGAGCTATTAAACATAATTTTTAGATCATTATTGAATTTATTATGCAATTTTTCATAGGCATTTTTATTCTGCCCCTTTTAGTAAACAGAAGGAAACATGTTCAAATTTAATTCAATTGTGACCAAATAAAATACCAATGTGTAGAGTTTGTTAAGACAAATTTTTAGAGCCCAAGTTTGCTCAAATTGGGTGAACAAACTCAAGTTTTGAATTCCCAAAGTTTCAAATTTTAATAGCCATTTATGTATTTAATTATTTAGTGCAAAATTTACTACAGAAACATATTGCAACTTTGTGACTAACAGAAAGAGCACAAGATTCTGAATCCATAGCAATTTGAATCATTGAAATTAGAGCATTTTTCAATTTGTTATGGATTTTACAAATAAAGATTCAGTTCTGTTTTTCTGGAGTTCGAGAAATAAAAGAAAAATGGAGGAAAAAGGGGTGGATTTTGCTGCGGAAGGGGATCGAACTCGGGGCTCCAGGGCGTGCGTACGGGGTGTGCAGCCACTGGGCTAGTGATTCGTTTTGTGATACTACACAGAGCTGACGGAATAAGAGGTAACTGTACCACGCGTTTACTGACGAAACTGAAGGAAAGCAGTGCCGTTCGCTGCACGGGACGGACAGCAGGCGATCTCGCCGGAGAACCCATGACGGCTGCACGACGGCGAGCACCAAAGCAAGGGGGAGAGGAGAGGGAAGGGACCGAGGGCGAGGCGCTCACCTTGGGCGCGCTTGGCAGGATGCACGGGCACGAGGGAGACGTGGCCTGACGGAGATGATGGCCACGGCAACAGTTCGCCGGGGAGAAAGACGGCGACAACATGGAGTCCCTGGTGCCCCTCCGCGCTAGACGATGACGCGAGGATGGAGAGTGGACCACGGGGATTCCATTCCCGCGTAGAAGGAGCCCGGACGGTGAGCCGAGGGGCGGTGCCAGCAGCTTCAGTGGGACGTCCATGGCGGCCCCTGTCGAGTTCTTCAGAGAACTGCAGAAGGAGGGGGGTAACAGAGGAGGAAGAAGAGAGGGAGATGGCGGCGGGCAAGGAGGAAGAGAGGAGGGCCTAGGGTTTGGGGGAAGGAGAGGGGGCTTTATGGAGGAGGGGAGCAGGTAGGAGGGGTGGACAGCGACAGGCAAGGGATCACGCTGCTTTCTCCTGCGCCCGTACGGGGAAGAAAGGTGGGGAGGTGGGCTGGGCTTGCTTCTGGGGTTGTAGGTGGGCCGGAAGGCCTGCCTCCCCCTGGTGTTTTATTCTTTTTCTCTTTTTTTTTTGTAAAAGAATAGGAAGAGAGAAATAGTAATTAGAGGGGTTTTTGGTGTCAGAAAATTCTAAGTAAATTGCTGTGGTTTTGTAATTGCAAATGCACGAGTGCACCAAAGTTTTTTTTTCTAACTTTCAAAAGTTTTGTTGCACTTTGAAATTTGAAAGAGTTTGGGAGAAAAAAAATCACATTAGTTGAATTAATTCAAATTTGAACAAGTGAAGGGTTTGAAACTTTTGAATTGGTTTGGGAAACAAGTGCAATGCATATGAGGCATGATGCAATGCGATGCAAAGAGGAAAACAATCAAATCTAATTGGGGGAAATTCCCCGGGTGTTACAGACGACACCACTAACAAGGGATTGCGCCCTCGCAATCCACCCACTAACCCGGGAGGGGAAAGAAGTTCGACTATCGATTCTTCATGCTTCCAGTTGATCTCCTCGACACCACTAACAAGGGCTTCTCGACACCACTAACAAGAGAATCTTGCTCGGGTTGATGACGATGTTCTTCCATTGAGAGCCTTCCGAAGATCGAACCTATTAGGTTAAAGGCTCAGAAAACGTCCACCCACGTAGGATCCTAAAACTTTGAAAGATAGATAAGAGAGGAGACTCCAAAACAAATAAGATAGAAGGAGAAATAGAATAGAGATAAGGAGAAAACAAGAATCCTATTGAGATGTTTCCAAAACAGGTTTTGCACAGATAGTTTTTGACACTCTAGAAACAACGACCGTTAGCGAGGTTATCCTACAGGCTTTGCGGACCCGTTGCTTCGATAACCATTCGTATCGAAACAACTTTGGGAATCGGAAACCATGCTCTGATACCATTTGTGACGCCCCGAGATCGGGCACTATGCAGATTTCGGCATTTCCACCCGAATCTGCATAATAACCGATTTCAGGTTGCCACTTGTGATAACCTTACAACAGTTCACGAATAATCCACAACAACAACAGAGGAGGTATATACAAGACGACTCAAATGTGTCAAGGATACAACTGATACAATACAAAGATCCAAATGACAGCGGAAGAAACAACATAGTGTCCGACTACGGACAAGATACAAATTGGACTAAGAGTTCTGAAGATAACCGATGGCGTCCAATCCCTGCCCAGGCCAAGCCGGAGGGATTCCCAAGCTAACGTCGTCAGACTTCAAACATGTTGACTGCAATGTGGAATATGCAGCCACGAAATGGATTCGTGGGTCAGTACTATTAAGTACTGGCAAGTGGATAAACCATACTCACAAGATATCAGCGTAACCAATCATCACAAGATACAAATACTTTGGGTACAACGGAAAGGAAGGGATTATTGCAAAGAAGCGGCAGCGGGCTGCACTAACTAACTACAGAGACGCGCTACAACTTCCGGCTAAAAGAAAGGGATAAGATAGCGTATCAGAACCAACTACAACTACTCACCAAACAATACCCATCCAATGTTACCCCCTACTAAGGAAGCAACCCAAGGAAACTCACACTGTTGATTAAGGTGACATTCGTTTTTATGGTGGAGGTAATCTATATTACTAGTCAAGTTATCATCGTTAAGTGTAAGTTGTCTGAGTACTTGTTAGCCAGCACTTTCACCAAGTCATCCATAACCGCGGACAACACGGCTTCTCGAGAAGATTTAACCCTGCAGGGATGCACCAATTTGGCCGTACACGTAAGAATGACCCGCCAGGCGGGGAGCAAACCCACCAAGCAGGCCACTCAACACAACCCAACTCTTCTTCGCATCAAGCCCAAAGAACCACATGTTGTGCGTGCGCGGCTAATCGAGCCCCCACGATGAAAAGGGGGACCCTCATAGCACTGGAAGACCACGCCGCCCTAAATGCCGACTACAAAAGTTCCACCCTGGCGCCAAGGGTTCGCACCTGCATATGCATGCATCAAATGGAAAGCCCGAACTAAGTGTGGCGATTTGGACGAGATGCGAATCGAATCAGAATTGCGGGGGGCGGCAATACTCGCTTCCCACATGCGGTTAGTGCGCTCATCATGGATCGGAGGACAAGACCCTTTTCCTAATTAAGTTCGACACTAGCAGGCCTCAAAACCACGTCGGACCTCCTGCCGGTGACTTATCATCAAGTCATTATTACCCAAAACATTAACATGTTGTTGATTAAGTTGAAACCCAACTATCAAACTAAACAGGTGATAAGACGGACAACAAGACTTGAGCGCAAACAACACTAGGCATGCAACTACGACACGAGGGCCAACAAGGTAAACAAACAACAGTTAATAGGGAGTGGAAGGAAGGCTATATCATGGTTGCAAGGTGAACATATAATAGGATCGAGACACAAGCATCAAATCATAAGGCTAGAATAAAGGCAACGGGAAGAATTGGTAACAAGTGATGAAAGGCAGCCATAGGTAGCAAGTGAGTATACTTGCGTGGAACCCAGCAAGTAGAGGTACATCCGAAGAACTTGTCGTTGCTCACATCATCTCAACGTCCTATCCGCGAAGAAGCAACGAACTAGAACAAACACCGGATGTAACAATTACTACTACGGCAAAAGATCCAGCATGATCCTATTTTATATGCATGACAATTAATTGATGCATCAAATTAAACCAGTTGACATGGTAAACATATTTAAATGCGCCCATATGCAATCCCATGAATTAATGTTGAATTAAATGATCTACAAATAACCATCATGTGAAAGTTGATTAGAATGATGCATGGATGATGAAAACAATAATAAAACAACAATAGCTTCAGTTTGATATGTTGTTTACCACGTTTGGAATTTTATTTATTAAGTTATGAAATTTGGCTTCTTAAGTGAGTTACACAAACATTTATTGTTTTCACCCATTTTAATTGTTCAAAACAGATAACAAAATTTATATTTGGAAAGAACACAAAATTTTAGATGGAATACATATTTCATTTGTTGAAAATGGATTTAAAATGAGCAAGTTATTAATTTGACAATTTTAAATGCATTAATTAAGAAACAGTTGTTTTCAGCAATTTAATTTATTTAAAACAGAACACAAAGTTGATATTTGGAAATCTTATTCAATTTTGCATGGAAAACATATTTTACATGTTGGAATTGGATTTGAATTGCCCAAGTTATGAATTTTGCAATTTAAAAGGTGTAATTAAAGCATTGAATTATTGCACCACTTTTAATTAGGAAAAACAGTAAACAAATTGTATTGAAAAGGTTGAAAACATGTATAGAATGTTTCAATGAACAATTTGAGCTATTAAACATAATTTTTAGATCATTATTCAATTTATTATGCAATTTTTCATAGGCATTTTTATTCTGCCCCTTTTAGTAAACAGAAGGAAACATGTTCAAATTTAATTCAATTGTGACCAAATAAAATACCAATGTGTAGAGTTTGTTAAGACAAATTTTTAGAGCCCAAGTTTTCTCAAATTGGGTGAACAGAACTCAAGTTTTGAATTCCCAAAGTTTCAAATTTTAATAGCCATTTATGTATTTAATTATTTAGTGCAAAATTTACTACAAAAACATGTTGCAACTTTGTGACTAACAGAAAGAGCACAAGATTTTGAATCATTGAAATAAAATACCAATGTGTAGAGTTTGTTAAGACAAATTTTTAGCACCCAAGTTTGCTCAAATTGGGTGAACAGAACTCAAGTTTTGAATTCCCAAAGTTTCAAATTTTAATAGCCATTTATGTATTTAATTATTTAGTGCAAAATTTACTACAGAAACATGTTGCGACTTTGTGACTAACAGAAAGAGCACAAGATTCTGAATCCATAGCAATTTGAATCATTGAAATTGGAGCATTTTTCAATTTGTTATGGATTTTACAAATAAAGATTCAGTTCTGTTTTTCTGGAGTTCGAGAAATAAAAGAAAAATGGAGGAAAAAGGGGTGGCTTTTGCTGCGGAAGGGGATCGAACTCGGGGCTCCAGGGCGTGCGTACGGGGTGCTCAGCCACTGGGCTAGTGATTCGTTTTGTGATACTACACAGAGCTGAAGGAATAAGAGGTAAATGTACCACGCGTTTACTGACGAAACTGAAGGAAAGCAGTGCCGTTCGCTGCACGGGACGGACATCAGGCGATCTCGCCGGAGAACCCACGACGGCTGCACGACGGCGAGCACCAGAGCAAGGGGGAGAGGAGAGGGAAGGGCCCGAGGGCGAGGCGCTCACCTTGGGCGCGCTTGGCAGGACGCACGGGCACGAGGGAGACGTGGCCTGACGGAGATGATGGCCACGGCAACAGTTCGCCGGGGAGAAAGACGGCGACGGCGTGGAGTCCCTGGTGACCCTCCGCGCTGGACGATGACGCGAGGATGGAGAGTGGACCACGGGGATTCCATTCCCGCGCGGAAGGAGCCCAGACGGTGAGCCGAGGGGCGGCGCCAGCAGCTTCAGTGGGACGTCCATGGCGGCCCCTGTCGAGTTCTTCAGAGAACTGCAGAAGGAGGGGGGTAACAGAGGAGGAAGAAGAGAGGGAGATGGCGGCGGGCAAGGAGGAAGAGAGGAGGGCCTAGGGTTTGGGGGAAGGAGAGGGGGCTTTATGGAGGAGGGGAGCAGGTAGGAGGGGTGGACAGCGACAGGCAGGGGATCACGCTGCTTTCTCCTGCGTCCGTACGGGGAAGAAAGGTGGGGAGGTGGGCTGGGCTTGCTTCTGGGGTTGTAGGTGGGCCGGAAGGCCTGCCTCCCCTGGTGTTTTATTCTTTTTCTCTTTTTTTTGTAAAAGAATAGGAAGAGAGAAATAGTAATTAGAGGGGTTTTTGGTGTCAGAAAATTCCAAAGTAAATTGCTGTGGTTTTGTAATTGCAAATGCACGAGTGCACCAAAGTTTGTTTTCTAACTTTCAAAAGTTTTGTTGCACTTTGAAATTTGAAAGAGTTTGGGAGAAAAAAAATCACATTAGTTGAATTAATTCAAATTTGAACAAGTGAAGGGTTTGAAACTTTTGAATTTGTTTGGGAAACAAGTGCAATGCATATGAGGCATGATGCAATGCGATGCAAAGAGGAAAACAATCAAATCTAATTGGGGGAAATCCCCCAGGTGTTACAGCACGACGGCGGGCAAACGAGGCAGCGCTCGATGGCGAGTACCCAGAGCAAAGGGAGGAGGAGTGGAGATGTCCTCGGGGGAGGGTGCTCACCGGGGGTTGCTCGGAGGAGTCCACGGACGCGGAGACGACGACAACATGCTGTCGAGGATGACAGTGGACGTGCGCAGACAGCCCACGTACCCGCGGACAGAGGGGGAAGACGAGCTCGACGGCGACGTCTCGGGAAGATCCGGCGCCCGATCTTCCGCAGGGAGATGGAGGAACCCAAGGCGGTTCCATTCCCGCAGCTATCTTGACTCGAGGGCGAGCATGGCGATGGGGACATGCCGCTGCTGTTGCTCTCTCTCACGTTCAGTTCAGAGAAAGAAAGCTGAGAGAACGACAGGGAAGAAGAGAGGGAATCGGCGGCGGCAGGGAGGAAGAAAACCTAGGGTTTGGAGGGGGAGCCGGAGGGGGATTTATGGAGGGGAAGCAAAGGAGGGGAGGGAGCAGGGGGGAGAGGCTATGGTCACGTTCTCTGCGTGTCCTTTCTCGTGAGGAAGACGACAAACACGGGGTGGGCTGGGGGCTAACGGGCTGGGGTGGTAGGTGGGCCACTTTGGCCTGCCTCCCCTAGGAGGTTCTCTTTTTTTTTGTAGAAGATGAATAAGAGAGAGAAATAGAAGGGATTTTTTATGGTTCTTGAACATGCAAGTAAATTATAATGTTTTAACAACTCAAAGGCCCAATTGCACAAGTTTTATTTTTTTCAAGAATTCAAATTTATGTGTTTGTTTGAATTTAAAATTTGAATGCACTTATGTTTCCAATTAATGAATTATTTCAAATTGTCCAAGTTTTAATAATTGAAATTCAAGTTTACTGAAACAATTGAATTGTTTCTGTTTGTGACATGTTTTTGGAACATTGGAACATATTTGAATGTTTAAAGTGGTTTGAAAACAAGGTGCAATGCATATGAGGCATGATGCAATGCAAAAAGAAAAACAACCAAATCTAATTGGGGGAAATCCCCCGGGTGTTACATCAGGCTTCTCACGGTAAGTCGCAGGACGAACGACAGATGGTAACATTTTCTTCCTAACAACCAGCCTTCAACACACAACAAAGGCAATGCCTCATAAGAAGCGGATGGTAGATAGTCACGGACAACAACAAAATCTGAGCTGAATCCCACTGTCCAAATTCTCAAATCCCAATCATACTAATGCTCATGTTTTAAAGAATATACGTCCAGATGGAGAGATCTGAATCTGAAGGACAAGCTCTTTTGGTGGGCGAGGGAATCAAAAGGGACCTGAAGCTGCATGAAGGAAATCTGAAGCTTTTTCTCCTATTGGGCGACTGGCGAGGGAAGCTGATACTTCAAGTTGGAGGAGGCCAAGGATTGAAGGCCCACCGCAATCACAGGGAGTTGGAAGGGTCCAAGCATGAAGGGAATATGCCTGAGAGGCAATAATAAAATGTTTATTATGATATTTCTTGTTTATGATAAATGTTTATTTCTCATGCTAGAATTGTATTAACCGGAAACGTAGATACATGTGTGTTTAATAAACAAACAATGGTTCTTAGTAAAGCCTCTAGCTTAACTAGCTCTTTGATTAACAAATTATCAAGGTTTCTTGATCACGAACATTGGATGTTGTTAATAACGAAGTCATGTCATTAGAAGAATGATGTGATGAACATAGACCCAAATTAAGTATAACAATACGATCAAGTCATTTAGTTTATGTTATTATATATTGCATACGAAGTAACCTTATTCCTTAGACCATGAGATCATGTCAATCGCCAATACCGGAAGGGTGGTTTGATGTCATCAAACGTCACGCCGTAATAGGGTGACTATATCACATTGACACCTCTTGCAAACATGTGACTAGGTCACAAGAATGTCATATCATAGAATGAATAAAAGAGTACTTGTCCGTAACGAGATTGACAAGGTATGGTTGATACCGATGATCAGATTGCGAGACAAAGAAAATTAGTTACGACGTTGATGGTTCACATGATCACAAGATTCATCGTTGAATATATAGGAGTCATCACAGATCTCGAGATCCCCCTGTTGATTATTTATTGGAGAGGTGTCTCGATCATGTTTGTATTATTTTCATACCGTAGGGTGACACTCTTAAGGTTCGATGACGCATTTGATAGGATTCGGAATATTGAAGAATATTTTGGACAACACCAAAATTGTTTCGGTTAAAATTGAAATAGTTCAAGGTTTTTTTTGTCGAATGGTTGTTAATAGAATTAAAAAATAATTCGAGGTGCTATATGCAAATGTTTGTTAATAGAATTAACAAATATTAAAATAAAGAAATAAAATTGTTATATTTATTTTTTTAAAAACTTTTGGATTTTCTAAGTGTGAAAAGGAGGGTGAAGGTTCTCCCCCCTCCACACACTTGTCCCTCCTCCCTTCTCTCCATCCGCTGCTCCATTCCATGGTCGTTTGCTTCGCGAAGCGTTGACCATGGGATTCTTCACCACACCACGCCGTCGTGCTGCTAGAGTTCTGGGAGATCCTCTACTTCCCTACCCCGCTGGATCGATGGAACAAAGGTCTTCATCGAGCTGAACGTGTGACCGATCACGGAGGCACCTCCGGATTGCGGTGCACATCTTGTCGGTCTTGCGATCGACGTTAGTACGAATACGCTAACAACGAGATTCGATCTCGTAACGCTTAGAGTTTTCGAGGGTATGTTTTCCTAAAAACTCCTTCTCCTCGTTGCCTTTCATCTTCTAGATTAGATCTTGGCCCTTCGGCTTTATCTCGCGTAGGAAATTTTTTTGTTTTCTATGCAACGTACCCTTCCAAGAACTAGTACAGAACCGAGTTTCAGAGACTCTCCAGGTACACAAGCCTCAGCAGGTTCCACCATCCCGCTCCAAGCGATGGTCGCTAATATACCATATGGAATCCGGTTAAAAAGCCCGTCTATGATTACCAAATTCCACATACGGCTGTGAATTACAGCCGTCCCGAAAACTCATTTTGAGAGGTGGACAAAAAAACACGACCATCTCTAATATTCTATTTTGGGAGGCGGACATACAAAACGACCAAGTGAATAGGCTGAGTTGAGGCTCTCGCCGTCTTTTCTTTCCCCGCTCCAGTTCACTCCAGCTACATGCCCACTCTGATGCTATGTGGGCTAGTGATCCCACTCATCGCCGCTCATTGTCTATTTACTGTGTCTTTCTTAGAGGCTCTCTCATTTCCCGGAAGACGGAGAAACATACTGTTGTTTCCCGATCAAGTGAAGAGGCTGAGTTGAGGGAGATGGCTATGTTGACGGCTGAGGTGACCTGGTTACGACGGTTACTCTAGGATTTTGGTGTTTCTGCTACTGCAACCGACTCTTCTCATGCCAGACAGTACCGGTGCTATCAGCATTGCACGTGACCCGGTGAAGCATGAGCTGACCAAGCACATCGGTGTGGATGCCTCCTTTTTTCGTGCTGCTGTGCAGGATCAGACTCTCGCTCTTTATTATGTTTCGTCTGAGTTACAGTTGGCGGATCTCTTCATGAAGGCACAAACTCGAGCGCAACATGGATTCTTTCTCTCCAAACTCTGTGTTGTTGACCCACCATGAGTTTGAAGATGGGGTGTTAGATGTTTATAGTGTACTGTTGGAACGCGTAGAGATAAACAAAACTTTTTTCTACGCGGTACTTCCAAGATCTAGCCGAGGTAGAAGGCCACGAGTATTACCACTAGACGCGCATGTGCGGATTATCGATGCAGCGCGTCGGGGCAGTGTAGTCCCACGATTCGATTCAACCGATCCAATCCCGCGATCGTCGAAGTACTGAATGTACAACACCTCTGCCGGTATCCACACGTACGAGGAGGAGCTCCGACGACGGACTGCTAGGTCCGGTGCGACGGCTGGACTGAGTGAGGCTAGGGTTCCCAACGCATGGGAGTGGACTAACGTGCCCACTGGGCAACCTGCGCCCCTCTTTATATAGCGAATGTTAGTGGGATTCACAACATTTGTGGCCCATTCCCTCTGTGAGTCCGATTCACAAGCTCAGTCCAATTCCGGTTCGGGTCCAACCTGACCAATACATTTGCTCCCGCTCTTAAGTGTGTGACCGTGCATGCTCATGGCGACTTGGACATGATTGGAGTCCGACAACCAATCGATCAATCGGTAGCGGCACCTAGCAGAACATGCCGATTCCCAAGTCCCATTGAGTCATGACGACATACCTTTCAATGTGATATTCATCTTAGTCCCCTTTGCCTCACGATATACCTTGTCGAACTATAGGCGAATTATCGTCATCCCTTAAATAGTTCGACTCTCTTCTTGATCTGTGATATGTGATTCATCTAACTGACTCTTAGTCAACAGACTCAGTTAACACTTAACTGAGTTGCGCATGGCCATGCTTCCTGAATCATATCACTCGAGAGGGCCTAGAGAATATCTCTCCATTCGGAGGTGCAAAATCTCATCTTGATTATCCACATCACGTAGCTTGCTTCTCATTCGACCCGTACTCTGCTGTTATAACTGCCTTGTCACATAACAGACTTTGACAGAACCTAAGTCGGTGATCCACAACTCGGATTGTGCGACAACCTCAGGTCTAAGGATTACATTGATTGAGAAATGCAAATGACGACTTGCTCGTTGCATATCAATATGGGGGGGCATTTTATTATTTGCCACACTTTTCTTTTCTCTTTTATAATTTGCCACAGCATGTGTCACTGACAGGTGGTGGTCAGTGTGGCAAATTATAAAGGATTTGAGAAAAGTGTGGCAAATTATAAAATATCGCCAATATGGGTCAGTCCGACTTGCTACACTCTTTAGCCAAGTCTGTGAACGTTGGAATGACATCACCATGCCCATGACAAGTGGAACCGTGTCATCAGCCAACACTCATATTAGTCTAGGGTGTGTGTCCAGCACAACCTTAACGACCAAGGATAATTAGTATGAACAACCTGAATACATAGTTCCACAATCGAATCACATATTCAATGACATATATCAGATGTTCAAACCAAAGGACAACTTAATAACTTTATGAATACATTGGGAATAACATCATACATGATTGCCTCTAGGGCATATTCCCAACAGTCTCCCACTTGCACTAGAGTCAATTATCTTGGCATCATATGTCTAGGCATCTAATGCCCATGCCTCTCATGTGCGCCTCATGCTTAGGCTGTGGTAGCGCCTTTGTCAACGGATCTGCAATATTTGCATCCGTGTGTACTTTGCATAACTTGATATCACCTTGTTCGACAAACTGACGAATGAGGTGATAACGCATGACTATATGTTTGTTCTTCTGGTGTTGTCTAGGTTCCTTGGCTTGTGCGATAGCATCATTTTTGTCACAATATACGTCCAAAGGATTGGATGCGACCTGAACCATACCAAGATCTATCAGGAGATTCCTGATCCAAACAGCTTCCTTTGCTGCCTCCGAGGCAGCGATATACTCAGCCTCTGTTGTAGATGCAGACACCGTATCTTGCTTGGAACTCTTCCAGCTCACAGCCCCTCTGTTCATTACGAACACGTATCCAGATTGCGAACGAGAATCATCTGAGTCGGTGAGATAACTCGCATCCGTGTAACCCTTTACACTGAATTCCTCATCACCTCCATAAACTAGAAACATTTCCTTAGTCCTTCTCAAGGATATTTTTAACCGCTGCCCAGTGGGCTTCGCTAGGGTCAGCCTGGTATCTGCTCGTTACACTTAGAGCATAGGAAACATCTGGCCTAATACAAATCATGGCATACATGACGGATCCGATTGCCGAAGCATACGGGATCACATTCACCCGACTTCGCTCATCAGTCGTCGAAGGACACTGAGTCTTGCTAAGATTTATGCCATGGGACATCGGTAAGAATCCCTTCTTGGACTCTTTCATTTTGAATTTCTTCAAAACTTTGTCCAGATATGTACTCTGACTCAATCCAATGAGTCGCCTTGATTCCTAATATGTAAGTCGCCTCACCCAAATCCTTCATTGAGAAACTCCTTTCCAATGACTTTTTGGTTTCTTGCAACATCATGACATCATTTCCATTCACTAATATGTCATCCACATAGAAGATTAGAAAATTTACTTTGCTCCCACTAAACTTCTTGTATAAACAAGAATCATGATCGCTCTTGATGAAGCCAAACGATTTGACTACCACATCAAAGCGAATGTTCCAACTCCGAGATGCTTGCTTCATCCCATAGATGGATTTTCTGAAGTTTGCATACCTTGTCAGCGTTAGCTGGATCGACAAAACCTTCGGGATGTATCATATACACGTCCTCAGTTAAATTTCCATTAAGAAAAGCCGTCTTGACATCCATCTGCCATATCTCATAGTCGAAATAGGCTGCTATGGCTAACATGATACGAACTGATTTAAGCATCGCAACGGGCGAGAAGGTCTCGTCGTAGTCAACTCCTTGAACTTGTCGGAACCCCTTCGCGACAAGTCGTGATTTATAGACGGAAATATTTCCATCCATATCAGTTTTCTTCTTAAAGACCCATTTGCACTCGACGGGTCTTGCACCGTCAGGCAGATCAACCAAATTCCAAACTTGGTTTTCATCCATGGACTTTAACTCGGATCTCATGGCTCCAGGCCATGACTCGGAATCAGATCCCACCATCGCTTCCGAATAAGTTGCCGGCTCATTACTATCTAACAGTAAAACATCACGAGCATTTTGTAATCTGGCAGATCTCCGTGGTTCACGTGCTGTTACCGGTGTAGGTACCACGACCGGCTCAGCCTCCAAGGCGTTCGCCGACTCGCCCCTAGCCGATTCCCCTCGAATTTCTTCGAGTTGCACTGTGCTCCCACTGACTTCCCGGTCGAGAAACTGTTTCTCAAGGAAGACACCATTCCGTGCGACAAACACTTTGCCCTCTTCCCGGTTGTAGAAGTAGTACCCCAAGGTTTCCCTCGGATACCCCACGAAAATACATTTATCTGATTTGGGCGTGAGCGTGTCCGACTGAAGTCGCTTGACAAATGCTTCACAACCCCAAATCTTAAGAAAAGACAAACTTGGCCTCTTGCCAGTCCACATCTCATGCGGTGTCTTCTCTACTGACTTTGATGGTACTCTGTTTAGTGTGAACGCTGCAGTTTCTAGACAATAACCCCAAAATGATAAAGATAGATCTGTCCGACTCATCATTGATCATACCATGTCCAACAAGGTCCGATTTCTCCGTTCCGATAATCCGTTTCTCTGCGGTGTACCCGGCGGAGTGAGTTGAGGAACTATTCCACAACTCTTTAGATGGTCATCAAACTCATGGCTCATCTACTCGCCTCCACGGTCCGACCGTAAAAACTTTATTTCCTTGCCGAGTTGATTTTATACTTCACTCTGGAATTACTTGAACTTTTCAAAGGCTTCCGACTTGTGTTTCATTAAATAGATATATCCATACCTACTCGAATCATCACTGAAGGTAATGAAGTACTCATAACCACCTCTGGCTGTCGTGCTCATTGGACCAAATACATCACTATGTATTAGTTCCAACAAGTCGGACGTCCTTTCACAACTCCTTGCAAAAGGTGTCTTGGTCATTTTGCCTAGTAGGCATGATTCGCATGTCTCGAATGACTCTAAGTCGAATGAAGTTAGAAGTCCATCATCATGGAGCTTCTTCATGCGCTTCCAACTTATATGACCAAGCCGACAGTGCCAAAAGTAAGTCATATTCAGATCATTTGGTTTCAACCTTTTAACATTTATGTTATAGACCGATTCACTATCAAGATTCAAAATTAATAAGCCGTTCTGAATGGGTGCAAAGCCATGAAACATATCTTTCAAATATAAAGAACAACCATTATTCTTAATATTCGACTCATAACCTTGTCTCATCAAACATGAGGCGGAAATAATGTTTTGACTAAGCACTGGAACATAATAAAAATTATTTAGCTCCATTAAGAATCCTGAAGGTAAATGAAGTTGCATCGTTCCGACTTCCAACGCAGCGACTCTCGCCTTGTTGCCGACTCGAATATCAACTTCTCCTCTTGCCACGCTCCTAGTTCTTACCAGTCCCTGCAACGAGTTGCAGATGTGAATAACTGATCCGGTATCATATACCCAAGAACTATTAGGTGCATCAGCAAGATAAATGTCTACACTGGTGGAGAACAGGGCATTAGCACCGGTTTGTAAGGGCCTTTGGACCCGGATACACATCCGGTGCTACGTATCCGGGACTAAAGGCCCCCCCTTTAGAACCGGTCTGTCACAAACCGGTGCTAAAGGCCTCCACGTGGGCGCCGAAGAGTGCGCGCAGGTGGAGGACCTTTAGAACCGGTTGGTAACACCAACCGGTCCTAATGCTTTTTTTTTTCTTTTTTTTCCTTTTTCTTTTCAGGGTTTCCGATTCCGTATTTAGGGTTTAGGGTTTAGGGCGTGTTCCGTATTTTCAGGGTTTCCGTTTACGTGTTTCCGTTTATATCTTTCCGATTCCGTGTGTCCGTGTTTCGTTTTTGACGAACACGGAATCGGAAACACGTAATCGGAAATACGTATCCGGAAACACCGATTCCGTGTTTGCGGTTAAGTGTTTCCGATTCCGTGTTTGCGGTTAAATGTTGATGCACCAAATAAAATTACATATATATATATACATGTAACACTAAGTACTCGATCGAGCATTACATAATCTGAAGTTCGTTTCCAATAGCTGTATACTTGCATAGAGAAGGGGGCATCAACATTGGTTCATAGGATGGAAAAATTCTCCGCCTTCATCTATGACTTGCGTGAGGAGAAATCCTACCAATTCCTCTGCAACTGCCTTGCAACGTTGGATTGGTTTGAGCATCGCCCGCTTTCATTGCATCTTTAAAAGAAGTAGATGAAAACAATTAAGTTATGAACAAAACTAAACATAATTGATGACAACATAAATAAAGTTGTGAAGATCCGGTTACGTACCTCTAGATTTCTGGAAGTACGGGATTTCTCATTGATAATCCTGTGAATGAACTCGCAAACGTAGTATCCACAATAATCAATTCCATGTGGTTGTTGCGGGATGCTCTATATACGAGAACATAATTCAGTCAAATTAATAATAATCAAGAGAATGGTAATGGTATTGAAACCAGGGTACGTAGTACTACTTACTTTGTTAATCTGAAAGTGGAGCTTGTCTGCCCATGTACCGGGTTCTTCCTTGATAAACATTTGCCAAACCCTGGCCGACAAAAGAAAAATGAATACAAGAGTTAATTATTACTTACTTGATATCAGGAAATGAACGAAAAAGAGGCCGATGAACGAAAGAGGCCGATAAATATATACCTTTGAAGCATCTGACGCGCGCTCTTCCATGTGTCAGCGTCCCAGGTTAACGAGTCCCAGACTTCAACTTGTCCTTGATCGATTCTAATGATGAACAATATGAAGTGGGACCTGCGCACATGTACACACGCAGTCATGCATACTCATCAATTACACTTAACATCAGGTAAGCAAAATGGAATGTCTACAAGACAGTAACACTCACTTAAATCCGTAGGGCCAAAGTATTTCTTTTTTGGTACTTTGTCACTTCAAAAACCTTAGCAAATCATCCGGTGTATCCTTGTTGAACTTTTCTATTGTGTCTTGATGAAACGAATACGGGTCAATGAACCCAAAGTCCCAGATTCCTGCCAGCCTGCATTCACGAATCTTCATTCTGCATAGTAGCGTACAAAAAGAATGTCGTGAGTGATAATTATACGGGCAATGAACGTGAGCTTAACTAAATAATTAAATTACACAAATAAATCACTTACAAACAGTAGCAGCTGAGGATAGACTTGTCGAGGGCACGTTGATTGTACATCTGGAAAAATTCATCGAACCCAAGCTCCATACCGTACTCTCTGAAGTAGTGTTGATCCTGAACTGCCGCCATGATACAGTCTCTCTTTTGCCTTGCGGCCTCCAAGTACCAAACATGTAAATTCCATAGTTGGGTTGTTAGAGCAGTAGGATTTTCGACCAGAGGGTGCTCGGGCTTGTATTTATATACCACATCAGTAATAGCGTAACCTACGTCGCCCATGCGTGGACCGGACACTGAAGCCTGGTCAGATAACACCTTGAGCGGGGCAATTGACCGTGCTTCTTGTTGTCCGAGCTGGGGAACTTGTTTCCCGCATTTCGTCTGCTCCGCCTGCTTCATTTGCTCCGCCTGCTTCATCTGTGCGGTGTGCATCTTTTCAATATACCGTTCATAGTCTGAAATAGGCGGCGGTGCAGGATAATATAAGTTGTCGATGGTGCGCTCAATTTTCCACTTTGGGATGTTCTTCAGAGTTCCCTTCCAGACGTCTGGAGGGGGCTTCAGGGGAAACCGTGCGAACCATGATTTGTTTTTGGCTTTCACGGCCTCGGCTAGTTCCTCCGGAGTCATCAGGCCTGGTAACGTCGGGGGAGTCTTGACTTTCTTGGGTTTCTTTTCTCTCTTCTTGGGAGGAGTCCCATTTCTTCTGAACTGCAGCTTCCGCTTTGCCGTACCCGTAGTGGGCGCATCCGTCGGCTCACAGGATTGCACGGGCGATGGACCCTCGGCCTCGGGCTCCCAATCTTCGTTGTGGGGTGGACTTGGAGGTGCGTTGGGGGGTGGACTTGGAGGTCGTGCATTCTCTGTACGAAAGTGAAAAAACTATTAAAAATAGGCTTACATGTGGTGCAACATTCAGTAATTGTTGGAGGTGGTGCATTTGTACCTGGAGGAGTCGGTAGCCTTGGCGCCGCGTTAGGAAACACGATGTGTTTCGTATTCCACAAGATGATACCAAGCTCCATTTCTCCCAGTGTCTTCTCGCCTTCACCTCCAGGAATATGGAGCTCAATGGAATGGCATCCCGGCGTAATTGTTGACAACCCGACACGAGCATGGGATGCTGGAATCTGACCACCATGGTAGGTTGCTCCAGGTTGATTCGGTAAAGCATAGCCTGACGCCACCCTGAAGGATATGTTCCCCATTGGCATATGTATCTCATAGTTTGTCTTCTCCGTGATATCATCCACGGGGTAGTGAGGCGCCGACGGTTCGACTGCACGACCGTCTTCTAGCTGCAGCTGCGTGGAACCCACGCTGCTTCTATGCTGAGATGGGACGGCATCTGCTATAGGATCGTCTTCTATTTGCAGCTGATCAGGTGCATGATTTTCTACCTCCTCTTCAGTGTCAGGTACAGGGTGTCCCCCTTTCTCCAAGAGAAACGCCACCTTTTCTTCTAATGTCGATATCCGTTCCAGCGCCTTCTTCTTGCTTCTACCAAGGCTTCTGTAAGTGCCAAGGTCCGCTCGAAACCCTTGGCTCCACGGGGTAGTGGCTCCAAAGCCTCGTGTTCGTCCCCACTTTTCGGGGTTCCCGAGTGCCTTCGTCAGCTCATCGTTCTCTCTATCGGGAACAAAAGTTCCTTTTCGAACAGATTCTATTGCCTTCTCTAGTTCTGATACGACTTTTGTTATTTTTTCAGACCATGGTCCCTGAACAACAATCATCCCAGACTCAGCGTCCAACGTTGCCCCATGCGGGAACAACCAGAACTTGGATCTATCGGGCCAGTCATGTGTCTGTGGAATGATACCTCTTTTCAGAAACGCATCTTCATAGCGTCGCCACCTAGACAGAGCAGTCATGTAGCCACCTGACCCCAAAATATGATGATATTTCTTCTTCTTCGCATTCTTCTTATTTGTGGCTGATCGGGATGTAAAGACACCTGATTTCGTGTACGCCTTAAAATCAGGCCAAGCGTCTCTTATCTTCACTAGGTGCCCAGTGAAAACTGGATCTTCGTCCTTATATTTCTTCCACAGGTCTTTCTTCCACATCTGGAATTGTGTGGCCATCTTCTTCAAAGCCCACTCCTCGACTTTCTTCTTCTTATCTTCCGCTACGCTGAAATTTAGCCATACCGTGTCGCAAAGCACTTTTTTCAATCTGTCATCGACATAAGTAGCTCCAACGTTGGCGCCGGTCTTCGGCTTATTCCATTCTATTAAGTTGATCGGGACCAGATCTCTTACAACAACTCCGCACTGATTTAACAATTTGCGATAAGTTTCTGGGGGCTCCAGTGGTTTGCCATCAGCAGCAATGTATCGATCGAGAACCTTGCGGTATCTTTCAACCTTGCGGCCGGGCCTCGTTTCGACTTTGTCTCAGTACTTGCGCTAGCTGTTCCGGAGGGCGCCTAAACGGGAAAATAATGATTCGTTAGTAAGTGCAATACAAATTAATTGTTGTGTCAACAGTGACTTGAGATATACATTGGCAGAGTTTGTTCTGGGGGGCACTTCTGCATCCTCGACGTTGTCGTCGTCATCATCTACTACATCTTCTATATTCTCAGCTCCGTCACCGGAGTCGTTCAAAAATTGATTGCTAAACGCCTGTCCACCATCGTGATCATGATATATGGCCGTTGCATCTTCAAAAATCATCTGGCACATGTATCTTTCCTTCTCCGCCTCACCCATTCCCGCGAGCTGATCGGCGTGCGGATCACGTGCAGGTTCTTGGGAATCCATAGCTCAACACCTGCTAGTAAAATTTATAAAATGAAGAACACTTAGCAAAATTATTTCATCGGACACTTAGCGAAATTATTTCATGAGACACTTAGCAAAATTATTTCATCGGACACTTAGCAAAATTATTTCATCGGACACTTAGAAAAATTATTTCATCGGACACTTAGCGAAATTATTTCATCGCACACTTAGCGAAATTATTTCATCCGACACTTAGCGAAATTATTTTATCGGACACTTAGCGAAACTATTTCATCGGACACTTAGCGAAATTATTTCATCGGACACTTAGCGAAATTATTGTCTAGCTAATTATAATTACTAACAATTCTCTAAGTCTAGCTAATTATAATTACTAAAATTTCTAATTCTAGCTAATATATTTTAAATTTATATGTCCAAATATTTTTCTAATTCTAATTCTAAATTTAATTCTAATTGTAATTAGAACTACAACAGAAAAAAAACTCATTGTTTTTGGGGGGTGACGTTACGTGTACGTCATGTGTACGTCACTTGGGGCGGCCGGAGGCGGGCGACGCACGGTGGCAGGCAAAGGGAGGCGCGCGGTGGGGAGGCAGAGGCCGCGAGCGGCGTCACGGCCGCGTCTGGGCGGAGGCGGGGCGGCGGAGGCGGACGGCGACGGCGACGGAGGCGGGGCCGCGGTGGGGAGGCAAAGGGAGGCCCGCGCGCGGCGTCGGGTCTGCGTTGGGAGGCAGAGGGAGGCGGCGCGGCGTCGAGGCGCGCCCGGGGCGGCGAGGCTGACGGCGACGAAGAGCTGACGGCGACGGCGGCGAGAAGATGAGCAGGGCTTCGCCGGAGCAGGGCTTCGCCGTAGTAGAAGCAGAGAGGACGCGCGCGAACGAATGAAGTGAAAAATTTCGCTAAGTCCTGGATAACTTCCCTGTACATGACCTTTAGCACCGGTTTGTGTTAACAACCGGTGCTAAAGACCCTTTCGCACCGGTTGTTAACACAAACCGGTGCTAAAGGGTCTGTACAGGGGCCACTTTCAGACTGCGCGCCCCCTGTACAGACCTTTAGCACCGGTTTGTGTTAACAACCGGTGCGAAAGGGTCTTTAGCACCGGTTGTTAACACAAACCGGTGCTAAAGGTCCTGTACGGGGGCCACTTTTTCTTTTTTTTCTTTTTTCTGTTTCCTTTTTCTTTTTCTTGTTTCTTCTTTTTTTTTTCTTTTTTTTCCCTTTTCTGTTTTCTTTTACATTTATTTATAAAATCAAAGTAGACTCAAAAAATTGTAAAATCAAATATTTATAAAAACTTATTTATATTTTCTCATATTTTGTGTAAAAATTGTCTAAATGTCTTTTAAAAAATAAAAAAATAAAAAATAAGGTATTTATCAAACTAATTTGAAAATATAAAGAAATTTTTTTGTTTCCTTTTTCTTTTTCCTGTTTCTTCTTTTATTTTTCTTTTTTGTTTCCCTTTTCTGTTTTCTTTAAAATTTATTTATAAAATCAAAGTAGACTCAAAAAATTGTAAAATGAAATATTATAACAACATATTTATATTTTCTCATATTTTGTGTAAAAATTGTCTAAATATCTTTTAAAACAATAAAAAAATAAGGTATTTATCAAACTAATTTGAAAATATAAAGAATTTTTTTTGTTTCCTTTTTCTTTTTCCTGTTTCTTCTCTTATTTTTCTTTTTTGTTTCCCTTTTCTGTTTTCTTTTACATTTATTTATAAAATGAAAGTAGACTCAAAAAATTGTAAAATCAAATATTATAACAACATATTTATATTTTGTATGATGGCGAATCCGGATGTTTTGTATTTGCTTGATGACGTGAATATATAATGTATCAAACCTTAAAGGGGTGTAGGACAAAACAATCGGTATCGCCATCATACAGCCCCACTGTGTCTACTGGGTGCATATATGCATACCAAATGCACAACAGGACGTATGATGGCGAATCCGGATGTTTTGGTATTTGCTCGATGAACTGAATATATGATGTATCAAACCTTAAAGGGGGTGTAGAACAAAACAAACTGTATCGCCATCATACAGCCCCACCGTGTCTCCTAGGTGCATATATGCATATCAAATGCACGGCAGGACGTATGATGGCGAATCCGAATGTTTTGTATTTGCTCGATGAACTGAATATATGATGTATCAAACCTTAAAGGGGGGGTGTAGAACAAAACAATCGGTATCACCATCATACAGCCCCACCGTGTCTACTAGGTGCATATATGCATACCAAATGCACGGCAGGACGTATGATGGCGAATCCGGATGTTTTGTATTTGCTCGATGAATTGAATATATGATGTATTAAACCTTAAAGGGGGTGTAGAACAAAACAAACTGTATCGCCATCATACAGCCCCACCGTGTCTCCTGGGTGCATATATGCATACCAAATGCACGACAGAACGTATGATGGCGAATCCGGATGTTTTGTATTTACTCGATGAACTGAATATATGATGTATGAAACCTTAAAGGGGGGTGTAGAACAAAACAATCGGTATCACCATCATACGGCCCCACCGTGTCTACTGGGTGCATATATGCATACCAAATGCACGGCAGGACATATGATGGCGAATCCGGATGTTTTGTATTTGCTCGATGAACTGAATATATGATGTAGCAAACCTTAAAGGGGGGTGTAGAACAAAACAAAAGGTATCGCCATCATACAGCCCCACCGTGTCTACTGGGTGCATATATGCATACCAAATGCACGGCAAGACGTATGATGGCGAATCCGGATATTTTGTATTTGCTCGATGAACTGAATATATGATGTATCAAACCTTAAAGGGGGGTGTAGAACAAAACAAACAGTATCGCCATCATATAGCCCCACCGTGTTTCCTGGGTGCATATATGCATACCAAATGCACGGCAAGACGTATGATGGCGAATCCGGATGTTTTGTATTTGCTCGATGAACTGAATATATGATGTATCAAACCTTAAAGGGGGTGTAGAACAAAACAATCGGTATCGCCATCATACAGCCCTACCGTGGCTACTGGGTGCATATATGCATACCAATTGCACGGCAGGACGTATGATGGCGAATCCGGATGTTTTGTATTTGCTCGTTGAACTGACCGGTGTATGAAGGTGGGCTATATATAGGGTCCTCTGGCTCACAAAGTGTTGAGCTAGGGTTTTGATCCAACGGTTAAGAAACACCCTCATCCAATGGCTCACAACAGCTGGAAAGAAACACACCGTAGCCCTGATCGAACGGCTCACAACAGCTCGAAAGAAACACACCCCGGATCCAACGACTCACAAGCGCTTGAAAGAAACACACGATCCGTGTGATTCTATATGATTGGTCCAAACGAAACCCTAACCCATTTAGTCCCGGTTGGTGGGATGATCCATTTCTATTTTTCTTCTTGCTTTTCTTCTGATTGCGCCGTAACCATGGAACATCTTCATCATTTAACTGAATGCTTGGATCATCTTTGACTTTGAAGGGAGGAATTTCATCAAATTTATTGTAATCTTCTGACATGTCTGTCTTGTCCTCGACTCCCACGATGTTTCTTTTCCCTGAAAGAACTATGTGGCGCCTTGGCTCATCGTCTGATGTATTCGCTTCCTTATCTTTTCTTTTTCTCGGTCTGCTAGACATGTCCTTCACATAGAAAACCTGAGCCACATCATTGGCTAGGACGAATTGATCATTGCCGTACCCAAGATTCTTCTGATCCACTGTTGTCATTCCGTACTTCGGGTCTACCATCACGCCTGACAGGTTGAACCATTTGCACCAGAACAAAGGGACCTTAAAGGAAGGTCCGTAGTCAAGTTCCCATATCTGCTCTATGTAACCATAGTATGTGACCCTTTGCCCGTTGTCGTCTTTTGCATCAAACCGGACGCCATTGTTTTGGTTGGTGCTCTTTTTATCTTGGTCTGCCGTGTAAAATATGTTACCATTTATCTCGTACCCTTTAAAGGTCAATACAGTCGAAGATGGTTGCTTGGCCAACAAGTATAGCTCATCTTCAACAATGTTGTCATTAATGAGACGTCTTTGCAACCAACCGCCAAAAGTCTTCGCGTGTTCTTTAGCAATAAAATCTTCAGGTTGCTCCGGATATTCCGAGCGTAAAATATCCTTGTGTTCCTGGATATATGGAGCCGCCAAGCTGGAATTAACTAGAACTGTGTAGTGTGCTTGAGTGAAAGATTGCTCGTCCATACATGTTGTTGATTTCTTTCCTAGCGTGCCTTTTCCACGCAGTCTCCCCTCATGGCGCGACTGAGGAACACCAATCGGGTTTAGGTCAGGAATAAAGTCAACACAAAACTCAATGACCTCCTCTGTTCCATAGCCCTTGACCATGCTTCCTTCTGGCCTAGCACGGTTTTTAACATAATTCTTCAAGACTCCCATGAACCTCTCAAAGGGGAACATATTGTGTAAAAATACAGGACCGAGAACGGAAATCTCTGTTCCATAGCCCTTGACCATGCTTCCTTCTGGCCTAGCACGGTTTTTAACATAATTCTTCAAGACTCCCATGAACCTCTCAAAGGGGAACATATTGTGTAAAAATACAGGACCGAGAACGGAAATCTCTTGGACTAGGTGAACTATGAGGTGCGTCATAATATTGAAGAAGGTTGGTGGGAACACCAACTCGAAGCTGACCAGACATTGGACCACGTCCTTCTGTAAACTTGGTAGAGTTGCTGGATCAATTGCCTTCTAAGAAATTGCGTTGAGGAATGCACATAGCTTCACAATGGGTACTCGCACGTTTTCTGGCAGAAGCCCCCTCAATGCAATCGTAAGTAACTGGGTCATGATCACGTGGCAGTCATGAGACTTTAGGTTTTGGAACTTTTTCTCTTCCAGGTTTAGTATTCCTTTTATGTTCGACGAGTAGCCAGACGGGACCTTGATACTGCTCAGGACTTGGAAAAAGATCTCCTTCTCTTCCTTGGTAAGAGCGTAACTGGCAGAACCTTTGAAATTCTCTGGATTCATCAGGTCGTCTCGTTCGTGCATACGTTGGTGGTGCAGCCGTGCTTTTGGTGTATCTCTCGACTTCCTCCCATGCACGCCCAATAAGTTTAGCAGGTTCACGCAAATATTTTTCGTCACGTGCATCACGTCGATCGCAGAGCGAACCTCTAGGAATTTCCAATAGGGTAGTTCCCAGAATATAGATTTCTTCTTCCACATGGCTACATGGTTGTCGGCGTCATTCGGAACAGATTGTGCGCCAGGACCCTTACCAACGATTACTTTTATATCTTTGACCATGTCATATATATCAGTACCTTTAGGGAGGGTTGGCTTCCTTCGTGTATCTGCCTCGCCTTTGAAATGATTTCCTTTCTTTCTTACGGGATACCTGTCTGGAAGAAATCGACGATGCCCCGGGTACACATTCTTGCCTATATGTATACTTTCAGTCTCGCCTAAACAGTGTGTGCATGCGATGTATCCCTTGTTTGACTGTCCTGAGATGTTACTAAGAGCGGGCCAATCATTGATGGTTACAAACAGCAACCCTCGTAGGTCAAATTCCTCTTGTTTGTACTCGTCCCACACACGTACACCTTCGTCAGCCCACAACTCTAAAAGTTCATCAACCAGTGGCCTCAGGTACACATCAATGTTGTTGCCAGGTTGCGACGGGCCTGGGATAAGCACTGGCATCATAATGAACTTACGCTTCATGCATAACCAAGGAGGAAGGTTATAGATACATAGAGTCACGGGACAGGTGCTATGACTGCTACTCTGCTCCCCAAACGGATTCAGGCCATCTGTACTTAGACCAAACCTTAAGTTTCTTGCGTCACGTGCAAAGTCCTCGTACTTATCGTCGATGTTTCTCCACTGCGACCCATCAGCGGGGTGCCTCAGCATATCGTCTTCCTTACGGTCTTCTTTGTGCCATCGCGGCAACTTGGCATGCTCTTTGTTTCGGAACAAACGTTTCAACCGTGGTATTATAGGAGCATCCCACATCACCTTGGCAGGAACCCTCTTCCTGGGGCGATCGTCGCCCTCAACATCACCAGGGTCATCTCGCCTGATCTTATACCAAAATGCACCGCATACCGGGCAGGCATTTAAATTCTCGTGCTGACCGCGGTAGAGGATGCAGTCATTGATGCATGCATGTATCTTATGCACTTCCAATCCTAGAGGGCAGAAAACCTTCTTTGCTTCGTATGTACTGCAGGGCAGCACGTTATCTCTTGGAAACATCTTCTTCATTATTTTCAGCAGCTTTTCAAATCCCTTGTCAGATACTCCATTCTCTGCCTTCCATTGCAGCAATTCCAGGGTGGTGCCCAGCTTTTTCTGGCCATCTTCGTAATTTGGGTATAATAATTTTTTGTGGTCTTCTAACATGCGCTCCAACTTCAACCTCTCGTTTTCACTTGCGTACTTTATCTGTTCTTCACGAATGACCTGACGAAGATCATCATCAGACTCATCAACGATGTCCTTAAGTTCAGGCTCGTCTTCCCCCATTTCAGTATCACCGTGTTCACCGAACATAGGATAATTATCATTATCCTCTTCTTCTTTATTGTCTTCCATTACAACCCCTCTTTCTCCGTGCTTGGTCCAACAAAAATAACTGGGCATGAAGCCTTCTTGCAACAGGTGGGTGTGTATGGTTCTTGAGTTAGGGAAATTCCTCTTATTCTGGCATTTTTTACATGGACAAAAAATAAATCCATTCTGCCTGTTTTTCTCAGCCACGTTGAGAAAACTATGCATCCATTAAGGAATTCGGGACGACGTCGATCACTTTACATCCATTGCCGGTTCATCTGCATTATATAAATTTATCAACAACCATTATTGATACGGGCATCTACTGGTTAGCACGCTAGGACAATAAACTACGATGTATAATGTGTAAGGCATGCGAGCCGCATGTTTTGGCCGAGCCTTCTAAATGGGCCGGTTTGTATCCAGTTTGAGTCCAACTAGGTTTAGGTTCGTGTCAGTTTTGGTTTGGGTTTGTCCAACCGACTAGGGGTTGTCCTCTTATCTTCTATACCTAAATAGGGAACCCCCACTACCTGATTTTCCTGCATTCTTATGCCTCCACGTCACCCTTTATTTCTAAGCTGAGTCTTTCCCTGGTCGCTTCCTCTTTCTCTCGAGCATTTTGTCCACATGGGTTGTATTTCGTACATGGGCTGGTCGCCCCAGATGGGATGGACGAGTCATTGACTAGGAACGGTCCATTTACTCGCTCCCCTTAAAGAAAAACTATCGGCGGCCGATCGTCTTCCTGGTAGTGTTATCCGCCGCCGCGATCTATGGCTTCATGGCCATGAATGCTCCAGCTGGGACGGAACGCCTCCTCGCCACAAATTCCTGTGAAAACACATGTAACACCACAGCATTTGTGAACCATCAGTCCTTGCAAATACGTGAAGAAACTGCCCGATTGAACTGAACCACCGCCACCCTCCATGTTTAAATAGCTACCCCATGCTGCCACAGAAATCGAGCGCCCGTCTGCTCGCATCAGGCACGTCTAGCATCGGGCTCCACTCTGGGCCCCAGGAAGCTATCCTCTCCAATTTTTCCTCTTCCTTTCCTTATTTATCCCCCTCTCCGGTCTGTCAAATTTTCAGGTTGCACTCTATTTCGAACGGTGCTCCACGTTTTGTCTCCCATTCATTGGATTGGATTTTCATTGGATTTTGTGTGCTGGTCGTTCAAGCAAATTATGAACAGGCTATAATCACGTGTACCTTGGTAATGACGCTCTCAACTTTTACCCTTAATTTACAATTTACATTGGATGCACGATGTTTTCTTCCGCTTGATGTTCCCATGTATCTTTAGAGCTCTGCAGGTAGGCCTGTTGTTCCTGCCGCTGCTAGCCTGTGAACTCCCCATGAAGATCCCGACAACATCTATGCCTTTGCCTTGCCAGTGGTGACATTGATGCATGCTCGGTACAGCCAATTGTTGCAAGGTGGTTCGTTGATTTGGTTTTCCCACACGCCCTCTATGGTCCTTCTATTCTACTTCTAGCTTTCTTCTCCCCAGAATATAAAAAAATCCATGTTCAATTGCAGCACAACTGTACCACCACTATACTTGAATAATGGACCTTTAAAGATTCTCAAGTTGCCTCACTCTGCTCAGGATAATAGACCTTGAGTTCGATATGTTTAGGATCTAACGTTGTCATGTATTCATTGTGCCTGATGAGTTGCATCCTCAGGTTGTCTAACTCTGCTCATCAAGAGGCTAATATACCCTGGCTGACAGTGTTGGCTGCTATTTTATAAATCTGGATTGGGGCATTGTTAGACTCTATCGACATGATTTTTCCTATTTTGAAGATCACCTCATCGACTTAATTGATTTTGATTGGAAGTAATATTTTATCTGTGATAAATTATGAGCTCCCCACCTTTGCACTGCTTTATTGAGCCGTATATCTAGAGATTTTTTAAAAAGTATTTCAGGATGTGGTCAATTTTTTTTCCTTCACATTGATGAAAAGTCTACATATACATACAAGTAGATATTCCTGCTGCAATGTAAGGCTCTCTATGGGTTGCACGTAATTTTGTTTCCCCAATACTTTGAATATATTCTACGTGTCTAGACTGGTGAATGATTTTCATTCGTTACACCAACTGCATGCAAGAAAAATGATAGATAAATTAATGAATACAAATTTGTTGATTACAAACTGCCTCACGTATTTTTCTTTGACAAACATCGATTTTAAAATGTTGGAATAACCCCTTACATGATAGGCACTAGAATATCCCTCAATATAACAACAACAACCCCATTTACACTTTCAAGCCACAGGGTTCTCCTGTCGGTGATACATGGAACTATAACAAGATCAAAATAAGTACCTACTCATTCAACGATACATTTATGTACCTAATTCTCACTGCTACCTTCATGTGCAATGTTTTATATCTAGAAAGCCAACTTCCAGCTTTAGCTAATCCAAATAGAAGCTATCAAGATGTAGCGAGGCATTACAAAACCACAGAAGCATGAAACGACCAATATATCTAACTTTAGAACAGGGAAACCAAGGAGGACTTGCACATGTGGATAATGCAAGTTTAGATCAGATCATCCATTCTTCACAATTGAATACATCAAACATGGAAACATACATTTCACATCAGTCCGTAGGATGAAAAGATCTAAAAAAATGTTGAATATTTACCAATGCCCTTATCGAGTAGTTAGATCATGTAATAAAATTTTCGCCGACTTCCAAATAATGAAATTACATGTTGCTGATAAAAGGTTTCATGGAGTTATATGAATCTTTATTCTATAACTCACCAGAAATACCCGCTGCAACGCGTGGGGTATCATCTAGTATAAATAGAGCCAAGGCCTAGGGTTTTAGGAGGTTGAAAATTATGTAGAACTAAGGCTGGTGCCAATGCACCGCCCCACTCTCGCCTCGCCACGTCAGCTTTCCTCTCACTCTCACCCCCACTCTCACCTCACTCTCGCCCCACGGTGCCAGTGCACGGGTTGTAGTGCCACTCTCACTTCTCTCTCCTCCACTCTCGCCTCCCTCTCGCCCCCCTCTCGCCCCCACTAGCACCGCTATCGCCCCGCTATCGCCCCGCTCTCGCCCTCTCGCCCCGCCAACGCGGGCGGTAGCGCCCGCTCTCGCCCGCTCTCACCGGGCGAGCCTGCTACCGCCCGGCCCACTCCTCTCGCCCCTCCTCTCGCCCGCTCTCGCCCCGCGCGGGGCGGTAAGGCCACTATCGCCCCCCCTAACGCCTGCGTTGGCACCGGCCTAAAAGTTCCAGGTTACCACCGTCCCTAGGGGATCGGCGTGTAGGCGGCGTCTCGAACGTTCGTCAGTTGTCTTTGCAAATAAAGGTGCGAGTGTTCTTGGATCTGCCAAGAGGGTTCGTGCGTGGGTCGGGGGCTCTTGGATCTGCCTTGAGTTGTCGAGATTGGTGTGAAATAAATGTGCGAGTGTTCTTGGATCTGCCAAGAGGGTTCGTGCGTTTCTCGCCTAAATATATCCATGTTTTTCAGGTTACGTGTATCGCTCACGTGATTGGGAGAATAGTTAGCATTGGTGGTTCTTGCGGTGAAAGATCGGGCAAACGTCTACATCATGTGGTACCAGAGCGCCAGGTTGATCACCGCGAGGAGGGCGACAAGTTGTCAAGGATTCACATCTTGCGCGTTCAGAAAGCAAGTTAGTGAGATCGACAATATTTGCATCGTGGCAAGTTGGGGAAGAAGACGGAAGAGGAGGTTGCGGGTGCAGATGGTTTCAATTCGGTTTGAACGTCACCATGACAACTTGCATCGGAAAAAGTAAAAAAAAAAAGAAAACGATCGTCTCGGATTTGGTCTTCACGTGGAGTGCAACACTAGTACGGACAAAAAGAGGAGAGTTAATCAGCTCAGCTTCCTATACGGTGAGTTGTTTGCTGTTTTGGGCAGCTTTTTGCGTCTACAGAACAAAGAGGTCTCGCGGATAGGTTTGCTGGGATTGTCTGCCAGCGTTGGAAATCAATAAGAGAAATAAGGAAAGTTAACAGATATGGAAAGTCCTCAATTTTGGCAGGTTTGCCTGATTGGTACGTGAGATATTTTTTGGGGCCAACAAGGAAACGGAAGACTGGATGCAGTTTTCGTTTGGTGTGCTAGCTCATTGACCACAAAAAAAAAGAGCACTAAGGAAAGGTACAAAAGCTTGCAGAAGTCACGTACACATATTTGATTGGATCCAAAAATTTGGTTCAGCTTGTGCGCATAAGGAAAAAAAAAAGTTTGGATCAGATATTTTGGTGTGTCTACATGAAAAAAGAGCTGACACGTTATGCATTAAAAAAAAGAGGTCTGCACGAGCCTATTTCTCTCCATATTATTTGTGCAGAATTTTGCCGCGGACAGGAAAAAGGATGGGAAAAATAATAAAAAAAGACACTAGTTTATATTTTTATAGGCGGTGAACTTGGTTTATTTGGATTCAAGGGGTGCAGGAATTTGTCCTGTCTGTCTTGGGTGATGCACTCAGTTGATCTCCACTAATTCAGACTGCATCCGTCAGCGTATTCAGCTTACTTGGACCATTGGGGTACATGAGTCTGTCCTGATGTGTCAGGGGTAGTTTGCCTGGTGCATTTACAAATGCAATTTGACAGATTATGTGTCTAAATCATGTTGGTGGTGCCAAACATGGATGACGCCAAGAACAAGTCTAGCTAGCCCAGAGGGAGGATGTGGTGTGGCAGGCAAGCAGGACTTGAGGATGTAGAAGCGTGGCGATATGATAATTTGACGCCACAAGCGCCGGAGAAGACCTTCTGGCGTTGAGGACAACGCCTTTTGAAGAAAGGGAGGACGATACGGGCATCTACTGGTTAGCACGCTAGGACAATAAACTATGATGTATAATGTGTAAGGCATGCGAGCCGCATGTTTTGGCCGAGTCTTCTAAATGGGCCGGTTTGTATCCAGTTTGAGTCCAACTAGGTTTAGGTTCGAGTCAGTTTTGGTTTGGGTTTGTCCAACCGATTAGGGGTTGGCCTCTTATATAAAGAGAGCCAAGGCCTAGGGTTTTAGGAGGTTGAAAATTATGTAGAACTAAAAGTTCTAGGTTACCACCGTCCCTAGGGGATCGGCGTGTAGACGGCGTCTCGGACGTTCGTCAGTTATCTTTGCAAATAAAGGTGCGAGTGTTTTTGGATCTGCCAAGAGGGTTCATGCGTGGGTCGGGGGCTCTTGGATCTGTCTTGAGTTGTCGAGATTGGTGTGAAATAAAGGTGCGAGTGTTTTTGGATCTGCCAAGAGGGTTCGTGCGTTTCTCGCCTAAATATATACATGTTTTTCAGGTTACGTGTATCGCTCACGTGATTGGGAGAATAGTTATCATTGGTGGTTCTTGCGGTGAAAGATCGGGCAAACGTCCACATCAATTATGCTAAATCATCATGACTAAATTAATTAATTAATACAAAAAGTTCATCACACATTAAAACCAAAGTAGCGTAGTGACCATACATAAAAACTCTCTCTAATTAATGCATTTAAAAACAACAACAAATGCGATCAAAATCGCAACAAAGGTAACAATTGACCCGACGGCATAATGATACCAAGCCTCTTTACTAATAGCATATTTTCTAATCTTTCTAATCTTCAGGCGCATTGCGTCCATCTCGCTCTTGTGACCATCGACGACACCGGTAAGAACCTTTTCCAAGGTCATCTTCTCTCTTTCAGTTTTTCCAACCTCTCTTCAGTTTTTTTCAATCTTTCTTTCAAGCCAACATTTTCTTGTTCAACTAAGTGTAACTTCTCAACAATAGAATCGATTGGCATTTCCGGTTCCACTACCTCCTAGATAAAAATATCTATATCAAGTTGGTCGGCATAATTAATTGTCATATAATCAGGAAATGAAAATATGTAGTTATAAAAGATAATATACCACATCCGAATCATAGACTGGACGAGGGCCAATGGGGACGGATATCAAAACCATGGCGCTATATATAAATAAAAAAATCTTACACAATAAAAAAATTATATACAAGTAAATATGTAAATCATACAAATCAAAATTTGTTTTGGTAAATAAAAACAATAGGCTCACCAAGATTGTGTCGGTGACGGGGCGATCGACGGCGGTGAGGAAGGGGACAAGGCGCGCGACACTAAAAAAAACCACTACTCATAATTAAATTTGAGCACAAATTGCATATGTATACATAACAAATGATGAACTCTCTCTAGCTTAGGCATTTCATCAAACACCTAGCTAGCACAACAAAAATGAAATGAGCAAGAAAACGAGCAAAACTTGCAATGCCGGAAGAGGGAATGTTGATGCTAACCGTAGAACCGATGAGTACCAACAATCTTGACAAATGGTGGAGAAAAATGGGGATGGATTTTAGAGGTCACAAGAGGAAGGAGAGAGCAAAAATGGAGTTGAGCTCGAGCTGGAAAAAATGGAGCTGAGCTCGGGGTGGAATATAGGGTTTAGGGGAGGGCTTTATGACCGGTTTGTGTTACAAACCGGTGCTAAAGGGTCTGACAGCGGGCCCCGCAGTTGCTGCAAAAAATGGGAAAACCATTAGAACTGGTTTGTGATACAAACCGGTTCTAAAGGGTATGTCCCCTATGCCCCCCTCCCTGCAGCAAATGGCCGCAAGGCCTTTAGGACCGGTTTGTAACACACAAACCAGTCCTAAAGGCCTTGCGGCCATTTGCTGCAGGGAGGGGGCCCAGTGGACAGACCCTTTAGAACCGGTTTATATCCAATCCGGTTCCAATGTGCTTGGCTCAATGCCCTGTTTTCTACTAGTGCTATAACATTGCACACAAGTGTACCTGAGTCGGAAGTCATACTTCCACTCTTGGCTCTGTCAGCCAAATACTTGGTGCGGTTCCTCTTCCAGTGGCCATCCTGATTGGAATAGAAGCAATTGGCTCCGGCTGTAGGAGAAGACTTAGTCTTTGAGGAAGCACTCTAGACAGGGCCATGGGCGCTACCTCCTGACTTATCCTTCTTCTTCTTAGTCCAAGAACTCTTCTTGAACTTAGCCTTATTCTGCACAATCAACACTTGACTGGCGTTCTTTTTGATATCAGCCTCTGCTGTTTTGAGCATCCCATGTAATTTAGTGATACTCTTATCCATACCATGCATATGGTAGTTCGAGATGAACGGACCATACGCACTAGGAAGAGAGTTCAGAATTATATCAGTAGCGAACTCTTCGTTAATTGGGAAGCCCAGCCGATCCAGAGACTGTATGTAACCAATCATCTTGATTACATGCGGACTCAGTGGATCGCCGTCCTTCAGCTTACAGCCCAGCAAAATTTGAGAGATTTGATACCTCTCGGTCTTTGCGTGAGCCTGGAACATACTTTTGAGGCTTTCGACATATCGTAGGCCTCAATATTCTCGAACTGCTGCTGCAAGTCCGGTTCCATGTGTGCAAGCATAAGACATCTAATTTCCGTAGACTCATCTCTAGTCTTACAGTAGGCATTCATGACAGAGACAGTCGCATCGTCATCTGGCTCATCTGGAAGTGGAGTTTCTAGAACATGTTCTTTCTTGTCATGCTTGAGGACTATCCTCAGATTACGATACCAGTTGGTGAAATTAGTTTCATTAAGCTTATCTTTCTCTAGGATTCACCTCAACGCAAAAGTGGACAACTGAGGAATGTTGCTAGGTGCCATTGATCTACAACAGAAAATATGCAGAACACTTAAGACATGTATTCATAAAAGAGCAGGCATATTAAACGGTTTAATACTTATGCTCCCACTAGAACCAACACCCCTCCGATGGTTGCTTAGTGATTCAAGATCCTAAATAAGCAAGCCGACTAGTGAGCTTTAGCATCACCGCTAGCCGTCAAGTGATCTAGGTAGGCAAAACCTTGCCAATCGTACCCCTATACGACTCCTGTTAGTTGGGTGGCATCACATGCCCCGGCTCCCAACCTTCCTCGCCCCGAGCCCCACCACCATTGTGATGGACTCGTCTAGATTACCAAGTGCTTCCGCTGTAAGAGTCCGACTCAAAACCCACCTAATCGAAAAGAATTCATAGCACCTCAATTTCATGAGCCCACTACCAAGAATGTCCGACTTGTGATGGTGCAGCACTGGCGGGGCGAACGACTAGACCTTCTTTGAGGGATTAAAAATCTACCAACTATCTAAGTAGAGGTAAACCGAGACATAACAATAACACAAATAAAACAATTATAATGTGAAATGGTATGGCTCTCTTCATGGTGATCTCCATCTCCACAAAGCTTGTAAGTCGACTCGTGCCAACTCTTGTCACGTGCCATCTTACTCCATGTAGCCGACTTGTACATCGACTTGCATGTCTTCCGGATTCTCCAACAAGCTACACTAGCTAGTAAATGAAATATTACATTGAGAATCCGACACGTAGGTCGGTATACAATAAAATGACAGCACCTAGGCTCCAGCCGGCTGACAAAAACATGATACACAGATCATGTATGGATTACACACATCACATGCACATAAGCCATACCATTCACAACTTCCTGCAAAAACAAGTTATGCATTGACGGGATATCTACCGGCGTTGTGAAACTCGTAACGACATCTAAGGCGCTACGACAGGGAGAAGCCGGCGGTCCCCGCAACTAGATTTATGTGTCACGGTATACCCCGATGGCGGAAACCGACCGGTAGGGGTAAGTTGTTCCACGACCTTAGCAGTATGATCACAGAAACCAGATCATCCATTACCCCCGAGTACGATTGATCCAATCAACCTTGTACAAAACCGATCTATCTCATAGACCGACCACCAAAACAGCAATTAGATCACATCTAACGCTAACTACATATCACATGTGAACGGATCTCGGGCCTAATACCAGAAGCTACCGCTCTGATACCACTGTTGGAACGCGTAGAGATAAACAAAAAAATTTCCTACGCGGTACTTCCAGGATCTAGCCGAGGTAGAAGGCCACGAGTATTACCACTAGACGCGCGTGTGCGGATCGATGCAGCGCGTCGGGGCAGTGTAGTCCCACGATCCGATCCAGCCGATCCAATCCCGCGATCGTCGAAGTGCTGAACGTACAACACCTCTGCCGGTATCCACACGTACGAGGAGGAGCTCCGACGGCGGACTGCTAGGTCCGGTGCGACGGCTGGACTGAGTGGGGCTAGGGTTCCAACGCATGGGAGTGGACTAACGTGCCCGCTGGGCAACCTGCCCCTCTTTATATAGTGAATGGTAGTGGGCTTCACAACACTTGTGGCCCATTCCCTCTGTGAGTCCGACTCACAAGCTCAGTCCAATTCCGGTTCGGGCCCAACCTGACCAATACATTTTCTCCCGCTCTTAAGTGTGTGACCCCGCAGGCTCATGGCGACTTGGACACGATTGGAGTCCGACTCCCAGTCGATCAATCGGTAGCGGCTCCTAGCAGAACGTGTCAATTCCCAAGTCCCATTGAGTCATGACGACATACCTTTCAATGTGATATTCATCTTAGTCCCTTTTGCCTCACGATATACCTTGTCGAACTATAGGTGAATTATCGTCATCCCTTAAATAGTTCGACTCTCTTCTCGATCCGTGATATGTGATTCATCTGACTAACTTTTAGTCAACAGACTCAGTTAACACTTAACTGAGTTGCGTATGGCCATGCTTCCTGAATCATATCACTCCAGAGGGCCCAGAGAATATCTCTCCATTCGGAGGGGCAAAATCCCATCTTGATTATCCATATCACGCAGTTTGCTTCTCATTCGATCCAAACTCTGCTTTTATAACTGCCTTGTCACAGAACAACGTTTGACATAATCTAAGTCGGTGATCCACAACTCGGATTGTGCGACAACCTCAGGTCTAAGGATTGCATTGATTGAGAAATGCAAATGACGACTTGCTCGTTGCATCTCAATATGGGTCAGTCCGACTTGCTACACTCTTTAGCCAAGTCTGTGAACGTTGGAATGGCATCACCATGCCCATGAAAAGTGGAACCGTGTCATCAGCCAACACTCACATTAGTCTAGGGTGTGTGTCCAGCACAACCTTAACGACTAAGGACAATTAGTATGAACACCATGAATACATAGTTCCACAATTGAATCACATATTCAATGACATATATCAGATGTTCAAACCAAAGGACAACTTAATAAATTTATGAATACATTGGGAATAACATCATATATGATTGCCTCTAGGGAATATTCCCAACATGTACATCACTGTATATCCCCATTGTATAAGGCGTTTGATGGCGTGTGACAAAGGATTAGACGTATAGTGTGGAAAACAGTACTTGTTTGCATCAATTTGGCAAAACATCTATTAGTAACGGAGAGCATGCAAGACCATAAATAATATAAACATGAAAGAACATGATATATTGATAATCACTGGACATAGCATTCAATATTCATCGGATCACAGCAAACACAACATGTAGCATTACAATAAGATGATCTTAATCATGTTAGGTAGCTCACAAGATCTAAACATGAGGCATAACGAAGAGAAGACAACCATCTATCTACTGCTATGGACCCATAGTCCATGATGAACTGCTCACGCATCACTCCGGAGGCAGGCATGGCGGTGTAGAGCCCTCCGGTGATGATTTCCCCTCCCGACAGTATGCCGGGAAGAGTTTCAGAACCCTCCCAAACTAGGGTTGGCGATGACGGCGGCTATAGAACTTTTCATAGAAAAAGGCTAGGGTGTTTAGAGTTTTCCCGAGGAGGAGCTTATATAGACGAAAGGGCAACGTCAGTGGGTGGCCAGGGGGCAAACAACCCGGTGGCGCGACTAGGGGGACCCGCCGCCGCCCTATGGTGTGGGCCCTCCAGGCCCCCCTCAGGGTCTCCTCTGGACTCCGTGTACGTGACATAATTCTAAGGTCTTGGGTTTTTGTTTCGTCCAATTCCGAGAATATTTTCAGAACATCTTTTCTGAAACCAAAAACAGCAGAGAAAACAGGAAGTGGCGCCGTGACATCTTGTTAATAGGTTAGTCCCAGGAAATCAATAAAAATGATGTAAAATATATAGAAAACATGTAGCAATTGACATGAAAACAACATGGAACATCAAAAATTATATATACGTTTAAGACGTACCAGGGTTCTATGCATATGTCCACAAATGTACGTGTATTGGCCTTTTTGCCCCCTGTGAATGCTAGTTGCTATTTTCCCGGTTCCCCAACAATGACAAGGTCAAAGGAATAACTGCATCGGATGTGTAAGTTCCTCATCTCCGAGATGGGGTTGGAACCGGCCTACATTGCTCATCGGATCATGCTTGGAGGGTTGGCTCGGGGCCCGGTACTAGGCTTGTGAAGTTTCTCAAGGAAAATGGATTTGTCAAGCATGATCCAAGCTACTATACAGTTGCCAAGGTCACCGAGAAGGAATTCGTGAAAAGGTTCATATGCCCTCACAAGGAAGCTGCACCACACCTCATTGAAGACTCTGCGGCTGTTTGTGCAGGGGAAGTGCCTGCTAGATTCATATTTGCTTGAACCAAGAACAAGGTTTGTTGGCTGCCTGGTACATGTTGGTTTGGCTGTTGTTAATTGAAAGTTGATATTTGATTTGTGAGTCCTGTTACGATCATGCGAAGGTCAAATATTTGACAAAACGATTCAGTTTAAAGTTTTCAACAAAAAACGGGTACAAAAGTTCTTATACACATGTATGTAGTGAGGAATTTCCGATTATACACTTCTCAACAGCAGAACTATGCAGATCACCAGCATCCACGATTACTGTAATTAAACCAATTAACGGAGAAACACTCGGTCCACGCACAGCAGGGTAAGGAAGGGTTTTACCCAGAGATATTTTATCGGAATACTGCAAATTAATTTCTTCCGTGTCCACCCGGTACAAGGTACAGAAGCCAACTGAACCGATATGTTTCATATGCCCACAGGGTTCATGATTCAAAGCTAAAAGCTTCACTGCAAAGCATCTTCTTGGCTGCTTTCCGTAATGTCGCTGGATTTGTTCGAATTGAGGTCAGCCTTCTCAGGGTAAGTGCAGGATCAATGCTGGATGGTAGCATTTGCTGCATAGCAACCGGCTTTTTAAGCCACAAAAGCATCACCTGATAAGAAGAGGATCGTATATAGTCAGCGACAACAACAAAATCTTAACTGAATTACACTGCTGCGCTCCTGTATCCACAAGACTTGCATCTGTACCTGATTTTTCAGTGCTAAAGGACTCAATTTCACGCAATTGTGTCGGTAAGATAATGCAACCATTAATACGGGGAAAGGAGAGTTGTATTTGTTGTGCAACCCTACAGCTTATGCAATCTAGTGACATTTCTTGTAGTACAACTGAAACACCTCTATTTATACATTTGATCGATCAGTGCCGTTAACAAGTGGTACAGATGTCTAGTATTTAACGGCAGTGACCCTTTTTAAACAGGATCCTTCTAGCTCTGACTAGTTTTGAAGGAAAGGACAAAGATATCAACTCATAACAAAAAATAAAAGCATACGTGCACCATTGGTGTCAACAAGTTTCTCCTTGGGCAATAAAATTACAGGGAATGCTTTCACCTATTTGTAACATAATAACCATTTAGGTTCAGCATATTATGAAACATAAGTTGACTTACATAAATTATACATGAAATTCCAAGTGTTTACTATTCAGTGACTCAAAACTACATATGTGACATACTAGAATGAGCAAACATTTGTTAGGGAAACAGATTGTTTTACCGGTCTGCTTTAAAAAATGCAGACTTACTTCTCGAAAGAAAAAATTAGCTGCCCTAAAAAGATACTCCCTCCGATCGTAAAAATGTGTCGCCACAAATGAACTAATCATAAACAATTTTACTATGTGTCCTACTGCCCATGATTGGACAAAACAGAACAAGAGTAAAGATATATAGACCAATTGTTAGGAATCGAACTGAAGAGAACATATACCTTCGCATCTACGGCCACAACCATGGGTCAGCACCTTGAATCACAGTAGTCCTCTCTTGTTTTTCCGAAGCAAGATGCAGTTGTGAGATCTTCAATGCAATCTCCTCGACATACTCAATTTGCAAATTTAGACGTGTAACTTGTGAGCAGCAGTGCAGCACAATAATAACCATAGGAAAATCATTGTAGGGGGGAATGGTTAATTACCTCCAACCATGAATTTAGAGAAGATCCTTGCCTCAGTTTCATTTCCAAATATGTAGTTCACATACCTAAAGTGGCAATACACACAAAATATTTCTTAAACAAATGAACCAAAAATCTCACGAACTACCAAGATTTAACAATATGATAGATAAGCATGTGGTAAAAAATGGAAACTGGTTATGCGAGCATCAAAGCAGAGCAGGTAACACTTACTTCTCTTTGGCGTCATGGAAAAATCTCAGATAAATGGAGCAGAGAAGTTCGTCGAGAAAACCTGGAAACAGCATGGCCAATTAAACACTAGGTGGTGAACACTTCAGAGGGAACCTTTTCTGTTATAAACTTTTACCTTGTCGTTTCAGCAGCATGCTGAATTAATAGATTCAAGGGACACCATAAGGAAAAAGCCGGAAATGTAGATGTATTTCTGTTGCTATGCAACCTGGAAAAATCTTATTCACTTGCCGCTCAAAACATATCACGCCTGAGCCATCTGTAGACTGTAGTACTGCTGCAATTTATAAACAACGCTAGTATATTGCTGCCACAGTGCACACGCAGCATATATATCATGATCATGTAAAGAAAAACTACCACATAGACATAGTCATAGGGACAGATGAGGTCCATTGATCCTAACTTTTTTTTTTATATAAGAAGCTAAAAGACTGAATTACAATTGGTAGGACTTTTTTAGCATTTTCTATTTTTCTATTTTTTTTGGGTTATGTAAGCTACAGAGGGTGCAAGCTAGTGCTTGTACAGTTGCACTACAGCCCCCCTCTTCTACGATTTAACGACTACGGATAATAGCGGTAAGAAAAAAAAGGCATGAAATTATTAGAGTTTTTACAACACACAGAAACATCGATGGATCCATCCAATATGTTTATGCCGCCGGATGAAAATCCCGCTCTTCTCAAGCACATTGTCCTTCAGCCAGTAAGATTAGTTGTTCGTCTCAACTCTACGACGAAGTACTGCGGGGTGGGTGTTAGCGGGCCGCAGCTCGGAGAGGAGGGAAGTCAGCTGCTTTGAAGCGGTTCACGGGTTGGAGAGGAGGGAATTCGGCGTCATCTTTCAGTTGGCAAGACTCTTCAGGTCTGCCAAAATTCCATTGACAATGTTATATGCATATTGATTGAACAGCGATGCAAGAAGATGAGCGTCATGAACCAGAAAGAATTGCTGTAAAACCTGCATTGGGCGGCACTTGCACTTGGTTTAGGACTCTGTGCTGTGGAGGCAGAGGCTTCTACGGTCCTGCTTTGGGTCACACTCACATCGGACCTAGGGCTCTGCACTGTTGAACCTGAGGCTTCAACAGGCCAGCTTTTGCCCGCACTGGCTCCCGGCTTAGGGCTCTTCGCTGCTAACGCAGGGGCTGCTTTTTTCGATGAAGACTCCGGGGCTGCTTGTACCGGTTTTTTCGATGAAGACGCAGGGGCTGCTTGTACCGGCTTCTTGGTAACAGCCAGCCGAGGGAAATCTTCCATGTACTTAGGTTTGAGAAGAGTCTCTGAGAAAGGCCCCATAGTTCCAAACTCTAGGTTCTTATGTTTCTGCGATGTGATCGACTGAGTGTTAACCATTGTGTCAGCAGGTGGAGAGGGCTGGCCGGTACTGGATACCAGAAGATTTCCTTGGCCTTCGCCACCATGATGTGGTAGCGCTATCCTTGGAGGAGGAAGAGGCGGTGTTTCCATCGATCCTTTTTCATACCTGACAAGCACTTTGTTAGTAAGAAAATTTGTGTTGCCAATGTTTGAGCAGTATTGCATACCTCTGTTCACTGTTCTTTGCAATCTCAGTGGTCCGCGATTCTCCTGTTGCGCTTTCAATGGCGGCATATCCATTGCATGAGTTAATACGGTCTGGCTTCTTCTCCCTATAGACTCTATCTGGTTGCCTTTGATTTTGCTTTTTATCATACAACGAATTTTCTTCGATAACTTCATGCGCCTGCAAGAACAAAACTGGAGTGAATAGCTAATTACAGAGATGCATGTTTTCGTTCGTAATACTGACACATGCTTCCAAATTTGCATCAAAGGTTTCTACTACAAGCCACATTACCAAGATTGAGCCTAGGTATTTCATATGTGAGTTTCCATTTGACACTTAAATTAGAGGAAAGGCGAAACATACAGGCAGTAAACCATTTTCGTCGGTGCAACAGTTGAGTTAATTGAATGAAAACAGAACAAAAATGTAAACCACGGAGCATAAGAAAACAGATCTTGCCTCTTGATTTCTCACCACTCTGGGAATGTATGTGCCGGTTCCACGTCTCTCCCCTGGCATATAAGGAGAAGAAAAATGATACTCTGGATAGAATGTCAATCCATTTGACCAAGTATCGGTTCTAGGGGGCATTGAAATATTCTGTGCATAAAAAACAAACAAAAATTGAGTCAGTTATTGAGAATAAACATAGTACATAAACAAAAAGGATCATGTCCCAAAAGTTCTTACCCTGTCTTGCCTGTTCCTGTCCCAAAAAACACCCTCTGTGTTTTGCCACCAGCGATGATGATAGACCTCTGAATTAGCATCAGCAGGTGGATGTAAAGGCAATCCGCTAGATTGATTATGCGTTCCAGACGACAACTGATTAGGTGCATCAGCTTGGACCTCAGCGATTGGTCCCTGAGGAATATCTCCTGTGCCCTGAGGACAATCAACTGGAGATAAGTTCCTCCCATCTGTATCAGTGGATAAAGCTACAGATAGTCCTCGAGTTTTAGCATCAGTATTCGACAAAAAGCGCACAGGTTGACTTAAGAAGCAGTCCTCATCTAACACACCAGCCAAAGATGCTTTTTCAACTGTCTTTCTCAGCTTATCAAACATGGCCTCAAGGTTGTACATAAAACTCCGGAGGCTTTCCAAGTGCAATCCTGAATCTCCTGAGAGATCCAGTAGATTTGATGGTGAGAAAGGAGGAAGTTGCCACTTTTCTTGTCGAACATCAGTCCAGTTTGACTCGATAATAGGATATGAACCGGAAACATCCAACGATTTTGCTCGAGTCAAGGAAGTCAATATATGGTGAGAAATGTCACTACATGTGTTACCGTTCTCAAGGGAAGATGATGAGTGACTCCTGAAATTGGTTAAACCTACAGCGACAAATGATAAATTAATGCCTCCGTGTAACATACCAACATATTAGAATAATCATATAAAAATATCCAAAATTTGTTTGAAATACGATCTTTAGCAAAAATGGAAAATACCTGAGCTCGACTCCTTGTCACTCAGTTCCAATGAACTACTAGAACTTTGGTTTTCGTCTTTATCAGTGTAGGAATTTTGATCCCCAAGTCCATTTCCAGAATCAGGCATGGAATGGAATAAGACACTATCAGGGAGGTCTTGTCTTTCTCCCCTCCCATGTCTATCCAACGTGATTGTAAAGAAACCAAAAATTCCATGAGGAATTAGTTCAGAAGAAAGATTTAGAATTTGTCCAAGCTTTAGTGCACCGCGTTTAAAAGCATCTTGTATGCGACCCGAGTTTTCTGCGTAAAATTAACAAATGGTCAGTACAACAAAACTTACAAGCATCCAACCTTTCTTATAAGATATCCCCGATATATGGGTTGTTAGAAAAACATCCATGATAGAAGAATGTACACAGGTATGGTAACATAGCAAAAAAAATTGCACAGCGTGATCAAGAAAAAAAAATGGATCACATATAGTTAATATTTCTGACCTGGGCTGATGCTATTTCCGAGATTATTATCCCCCTTCAAGGGGTCAATTATGTTTATAGGCTTCCGACAAAACTCTACGTCATGTTCATGAGAACCTGTCGGAAGTTCAATAAGTCTGCCCACTGAGCCCTTACAGGACTCCTTGCTCAAGAAGAGTTCATCGTTGAAGTCAACTGCAAGTCACAAAATATTAATAATTACAAAAGTGAGTATATTCGACGTCATTTCGCATAACAAACGAAAAAAATGATACACATTACTATGACTCACTAGTGAAGGTGCTACATCGGGGTTGCATGCGCATAGGACCATTTAGCGTAAGGCAATTCTTTTTCCAGTCAAACTTGCTGTAGTAATTTAAAAACTCGTGCAATGCCTGTTAAACAATGAGCATATATAGATGCAAGTAATTTTAGTTTATGTATCTTGCATGTAAACATGATAAGATTGTTTTCCGGGGAAATATATACCTCCAAAGGGCCATGCACAGAACTGTGGAAGATGCTGAATACATGAAGTATTAGCACTTCCAATGCATATGTAGACATTAGCCATTGACTGGATCCAAGTATGTTCTCCTCGTGGTAACACCACGCCTTAATCAAAATGATGCTATTTTTGAACAGGTGATTTTGTTGAATTTCGCTGTCAACCTGAAGCATGAACATACATTGAAGTTATGGGTCTTTCATACTTGTTTTATTTATTCAAGTTGTTGGGCGCGTATTTAAAACATGATGCTTTAATTGCAACATATGAATCAAAATATGTCAGCATACCAGGTCGAGGAAACAGAGTGTAGACACCCCACCCCACTGATTGAACGAGATGTCGACGACAACCGTGTCAATGACACATTTGATGAGTTTAACCTGGATGCACAAAATAACGGGAAATGGTTTGAGACTAGATTGAACCTGATAAGAACATATAACTATATAAGTAGCTAGGAAGAAACACTCTCGTGAGATTAATCTCTTTTGTACACGTATGAACAGCATCAATATGAAAAGCAAGTAAACTAAAATTCCATGCATGATGACAGTAGGAAAGTAAGGAAAATGTTACACAATTTTGACAAAGAGTATATAACTGATCTGCGTAAACTACTTTGGAGAGCAATGACCCAAAAAAAATGCTGGAGTATATAACAAGGAAATTGCACCTTAGCATTGATGAATTTTATGTCCTTTATCTTAAACTGAGCATCGTCGTTGTACTCTTCTGAAGAGAGTAAATTGTATACTTCATGGATGAAATCATTGTCCACAGGTGTGTCGGTCAGTATGGTTAAATCGACATCGCCATCTGGGAGGTAGGTTTTCAGCGGGACTGATCCAAATGCAAGCACCTGGGTGATTAGAAAAAAAAGGAAATACAGGTTAGAAAATGTGTAATATAGCGTATTTTTAGCGAAATGACACATAAAAAAGCAATGAACATATTTGTTACTACTAACAAGCATATGGATAGTGTAGTCAGGAACAAAATATTTAGCAGAAGGCGGAAAACCAATCAAGGGTTTATGATACAGTCAAAGATATGCTACTTATTTTTCCAACCCACATAGAGAAGAACTCAAACAATTGTTGGCAAGACATCATTAATTGTGTGCGCTCCTATTATGCTATGCATATGCCCCAAAATTCCTTTAAAATTCTACATCCAAATAGCAATAAAGAGTGAGAAGCAAAACAAACAACAACAACAGTGAAGGACCACATATTTTCCAGATTTATAGCTGGTGGGTGCCGTGTGAGGAAGAAACTTGTACAAACATTGTACTCCCCAGCTAGTTTTAAATAAGTAGAGTGAAGTTTAAATGCAGGAATTTGGAATCTTGACCCTGCTGCTGTGTCGCAGTCAAGGGTTAATTGGGAGTCCATGGAACATGGATAGCCGCAGCACTACGGCCGAACAAACATGTTGGACGAATCACCCAGGAACGCAATTTGAGCCCCACGCATGCATGCATGCATGTTCTATTTCAAGCATAGAAGGCCAACCCGGTCGACAGACATGCACCACAGAGCTCTGAACATAGCCGTATCATGCACTTTGCCTCTAGGATCTAGTCTAGTACTAAAACGGTATCAGCAGCAAAGCTTTTCAAATGTTTCTAATGCTGGCTATCAAAACCGTGGGTGCTTCAAAATAGGGTAAATTTAACCTGCATGCACCACTAGGGTCAAAGACTGAAGCTATGGTAGATCTGACTGACCTTTGACTTCAAAAGCATGGTGGCACTTTGCCTGACGTCAACAGCGACATCAGCAGTGCATAAAGGCTTCCCACTTTTCAAAATTAATTCGAATTAAGTGACTTGGAAATAAAAAGACTTAATTCCAATTCGAAATCAGCAGGCAGGAAGATCAGTAAACAAGGACCAGGATGAAGGCTTAAATAATTAGCGACAGATCGAGTTGTAGCATATCCTAACCCTGCCGAACACAAGCCGGTTAGTCTAATCGAAGAACTCTCCGAGAGCCGTGGAAGGTCGGAGGACGCATGCATAAAAGGCCAACCCAGACATGGACCACACTGCCTGAACCTGCTCTTCGATCGCCTTCAGGGTCCAGTCTAGCACTCGTGCAGCTTTGGATCATGCAGCGTCGACAGCGACAGCAGCAATGCAGAAAGGCTCCCCCACTTTTCAAGTGTTTCTACTACTAGTGCAGTACTATAGATTTTGTTTGTTGTTTCCAAAGTACTTTACAATTAATTAACGTCCTAATCACGGTGCTTAAAAGGAGGTAAAAGCAACATGTACTTAATCCAGTCCAGTAAAAAGGGGTGAAAACTGAAGCTCCGGTAGATCTGGCTGAGGTTTGACGCCAGTACCATGATGTCACTTTGCAGTTTGCACAGCTATTGAGGAAGTGACTTAGAAAAAGACTTGGATCGAGCAGGGATTGGAAGTGCATACAGTAGGACTACTCACCGGCCGGGAATTGAACAAAAAACAAGGACAAGGATAAAAAACTGGATAAAACGGGACTCGTATATGGATCATGCATGTGACGGCGATAGCGAAGCTTTTCAAGTGTTTCTGATAGCGAAGTGATCGACTTGGAAAAAGACTGGAACTGGAGTTTGAAACCCCAAAATGACTGTTCCCCAGTAAGAGTAAACAAAGACCAGGAGGATAAAGCCTTAATAAAACAAATCAGCGACAGATGGATGGAGTGGTATCCTAGTCTAATCCAGGAATTCCCCGTGCAGCGTGGAAGGTGGAGATGGATCCTGCAGATGAGAGCGATGGTAATCCATCCGAGAAAATCATTCATACGAGACGCGAGGAGTGAGGATGGACGGAAAAGGAGAAACGGAAAGAGCTTTTTTGCTATCTCTGACGGGCAGAGGGGAGAAGCTAAGACGACGAGGACGAGGACGCAGCAGCACGTGAGACAGACAGCAGAACGGGACAAACGCGCGAGGGTTTCGCGTGGGTGGGTGGGCGGAGGGAGGTACCTCGCAGCCGAAGGTGATGCCGATGAGGCGCTTGACGTAGCCGATCACCTCGTGCCGCCGCCGCTCCGCCGCCTGCGTCGGATGCAGCCGCAGCAGCACCTCGCGCGCGGCCGCCTCCGCCGCCCGCAACGCCTCCGGGAGGATCGTCGGCGCGGGCGCCGCCACCGCTCCGGGAAGGTGTTCGTCCGCGTTCCTGACCCGGCCCAGGCCATAGCCTCGGCCCGTCGACGGCACCGCCGCCGCCGCCGGCCGGCCCACGCCCGCTCCCACGCCGTAGGCAGGAACAGTGCCTCGCCCGCCGTAAGAGGGGAACCTCCCGTCTCCACCCCCGTACCCGTAGACGCCGTTGCCGTGCCCGCCAGCGTACGTACCGTTGCCGTATCCACCAGCGTAGCCGCCGTTGGGACGGCCGCGGCCGTACCCGCCGTTGCCGTAGGCGGCCCCGTACCCGCTCCGGCCGTAGAACGGCCGGGCAGACCTCGGATACTCCATTACAGAGCGCGAGAGAGCGGTACCGCGGCGGTGGCCGGCCGCGGCGAGCAGCAGCGCGGGCGGGGAAAATCCGCTGCGCGGAATAGAAAGAGGCCCGAATCCAAGGGGTTAGGGAGGAAAATTATTATACCGAATTCAATTTAGTTTATTTTCCCCCAACCCTTTCCGTGTTGGTGGTGTTGCACTTACACTCTGACTTCTGGGGGATCAGATGTGGGGCTTCCTTCTTTCCCTTGCAGGTGGGGTTTGTCTCTACCAAGCCATGCTAGGAATCTATGGATGTGCAGGAGAACACAAGAGATGGATGGTGAGTGTCCTACGAATCTGCGAGGAACAGGAAGACTGAAGTACACAAGTGCTGCTGATGCTGCTGGTGTGGGTCTGGGTCCTCTATGGCCCCTCCTGGGCCCCCTTATATAGGGGCGGTGCCCCACCGTGCAGCCCCCCTGGAGCGGCTTATCTCCTTACTCGTATTAATTTCACAGGTTTATATCTCATTAATGGCTGCCAAGATATGGAGTGCCAAAACAAGGGCCGCACCAAATCTTTGAAATGGATCCCATCTTTTGCAGAGAAGGGATTTAATGCAGGGGCACACATTGCGGTCATTGGAGTCTAGTTTATTTTCGATATCCCACAATATATATTGCGAGCTAGTAATAATTGGTACTGCTAAGCAGTAGTAAAACTATCTTGTCATCATACTCTAAACATGATCTTCTTTGAATCTAGTATGGGGGTGTGTATGCTCATGGTTGGTGGCCAATTGTTCCACTTTTAATTCTTGCCTAGAGGCCTAGAGTAGTGGTGATTTTCGAGAGCTACGCCCGTCCCCCCTCCCCAAAAAAACCGTACTTAGCAGGACGGAAATTCGTTAAGCGTGACGTGACGTAAAAATCCAGTAGATTGTATTTGTCGTTACTAGGGCGCGGTGGTAGATTGGGCGACAAAAGGCATCCGGAAAGTGCAGTTACGAGGTGTGACGTTACAGAAAAGTCCAGCAAACCGTATTGTCGCTATTAGGGTTGCAAGAGTAGGTAGATTGGTCGACGAAAGGCGGCGCAAAGGTACAATGATTGGGGGTGGCGTTACGGAAAGATCTGTCGGATTTGATGGCGTCACTGCCGCCCGGAAGTGCTTTGGATGGCCGTTACAAGTACCGGAAGAAGCTAGTTAATGGAAGATCGAGCTGCCGCGGCTCTTCCGGTAACGGACAAATTGCGTTGTTTGTCGGATATCAGCGGTTTGGATATGTAAATTATGGATAAGTCATAATATGTTAAGGATATCTCTAGTGACTTCTTTCATGAGGACTAAAATGTCATTTTATAGTAGGCGTTACTCCGCCTAATTTGTTCAGATTAAGCTATGTTATAATCCATGTTTTTTTTACCGTGTAATATATTGTTTTAGCACAATGCTTAGATTTCTTTTTATATTATTGGCATATGCTATGATTTATTAGAAACTATACTAGATAAAGGTGGATCAACCAAAAGGTCGCAAATAAAATGGACTTCAAGTGAACATAAATTCTATAAATTGGCCCCTAAAAGACCTCTATAAGAATGCATGCTACATATTGCTAATGATTATAAAATCCGACACGTCCGTCTACTTGATTTCTCACTACTATGTATTCTCTCTCTCTATATATACACCAAGGAAGAAGGATGACAACCTCTCTACAAGCCATCTGGAATATGGCATACATTCTCCAAGGAAGATATGAGCTGGAAACTGAATAAGGTGAGATCTACCAAGTTGATCGTTGTGAAAGGTCACACTTTTTAACAATGAAATAGTTGACATGAAAAGAAAAGTAGAGAAGGCTCTAAGATTGATGATGATCCCAAATCATTGCTTTGGTCACTTGGAAAACACAGATTTATTGTTTGGTAAAATTTCCATTATGATTTTTGCTACAAGCACTCTTAGATGTTTTTATGGTAAGAATAAATAATGCTACAAAAATTTGGCGGGTTTGTATAATAATAAAGCGTAGAGAAATCCCATAGTCACATTGTGACTACTAGGGTTTCACAAGTGGATTGAATGGCAATAGGATATTTGTCGGATATATACTGAATAGGGGTATAGAAGATGGTAGACAGAGAGCCGGACTACCAGGGTGGCCTTCAAGGTAGTGGGCTTAGGTCCATTGGGCGGCCCAGTAGTCCGACGCGCAGAAGCCGGATTCTAGAAGAACCCGGATCACGGCCCGCATGGTCTGGCTTGGAGGAGAAGACGGATTCCTTACTTTCCAAGTTACAAGTTAAACGTAGTCTTCTAGGTTTCCTAATCTGTAGGCCCTAGTCCAGCTATTATATAAAGCCGGACAGAGGATAGATTCAATAAGTTCAATAGGCTCTAAGCTCTAAGTTCTAGGTTATCTCGCCGAGAAGCTCATCCTCGCCGAATAAGCTAGATCTATTCCCTCACACTGTAACCCAGATTTACGGGCTTTAGTCCCTTATAGTGAGAAAGGCAGGAGTAGGTACGCCGTACTGTCGCGACGTACCGAACCTGGGTAAAATCCCGTGTTCTGTGTTACTACGCCGTTCCGTTACCCCACGTCTCTACCGTAGTCTCATGGCACCCCCGTCTATGAAAACTACTACGATGTCTCGACAGTTGGCGCCCACCGTGGGGCAAACGACGTCAGGCGTAAAGTTCCGATCGGGGATACTCGGCGGAATCGGAAGATCGATCACTGTCGGAAGCCTGGAATTCGACGACGACGTCGGGCGCTTCCTCGACAACGGATCCTACATACCGGCGCAAAACCACCTGGTAAGTGCCTGCGTTTTACCGATTGGATCTGCTAACATCTTTATCGGATTAACCGCGGAGGCAATGGGGTTTTGCGGTGGAAGCAAATTTATCCCACCCGCCCTATACCCAGTCGAAGACGACTATGATGCCGAATTTTGCTCAGATCGCCGACAAAACAGTGATACGCACTTTATCGGCATGGTGCAATCCGAGATCGCTGAAAACACGGATGACGGAAATCCCGTGCAAGAGGCAGACAACAATACACCCATCACAGAGACGGAAGAACCAACACCCGTCACAGAGACGGAAGATCCGACATCCGTCAACCAGACGATGAACTCGGAAACAGAGTCCGTGCTTGCCGCCATAGAGGCGAGATTGGAGTCGGAAACCGGATCGGATAACTTCGACTCCGAAGACGAAGACGATGATGCCTTCGTAAGAAAAGTTAAGTCCTTTCAAGAGGGATTCCATGAAGTGCTAATGGCAAAACCAGCTGATACAACGGGTGCTGATAGCCAGGAAAGCCCTAAAACCCCTCCGCCAGTGGAAGAGAGGGAAGACGGAGAAACTTCTCCGATATTCCCTAATGTCAAGGAGATGACAGAGGATGAACCTGTCAAAAAACCTCCATCTTCCAAGAAAAAGCACCGTGCTTCTAAAAAACTCCAGTACAAACTCCGGAAGAAAAAGTCAGCTGATCTCGCTGATGAAAACCTGGAAGTCGGAGATATTAGTGGCACAAAGCCTACGGAAAAGAAATCTAAGGAAATCACTGCTCCGCCAATGACAGAACTGGAAGAGCAAGAACTATTACAAACTCCAGTGGGACCCAATGAACCCCCTGAGATGCTGGAAGCCAGGAGACAAGCTTTCTAACGGCAACAGCAACATCTACTCAGATCTCGGCAACATCTCCAACAAACCCATAATGACATCAAAGTCCTGAAGGAAGAAATAGAGGAGTACGAGAGAAAGCATAGATCTGCCTTAAAACCTACTAGGTTACCCGGAATCGCAAGACCGGAAGAACTGCCGCCAAAAGAAAGGTTCTATAACCCATCTTGGCAAAAGCAGTTAAACGGCAAAGACGCCAAGGGCGAACCAATATACAAAACCGCAGCAGAAAACGCGGAGAAATTCGACAAGTTAAGTGGATTGCGGAAGCCTGGGAGCGTCTAGCAAGTTATGTCCCTTTCAGTACTTATTTCAATTCTATATAAACATCTTTTGAGATCATGAAATAAAGTTGTCGGAATGCTGTCATCCATATTCTTTATAAGTGCAAGGTGTTTCCGCCTCATCTATTTCCCAATGATCTCACAAATTTCTCAACGTTAACCCGAATTGTGCTTGCGTACTCGGCGTTACATAACTGAATGATTTTTCAGCCTGTTGAACGGCTAAGGGAAACTTGAATTGCCTGCGTGCCCAAGTTTCACTTAAAACTTTCCTTGTTTTCTCTAAGTCTTATCTGATTGTGTGTCTGTTGGGTTACTGGAACTAGTTAGTAAAAATGCCTTTAGCATGATCCATGTTTCCGAGTTTCAAAAACTGCTTGGTTCGTCCCCAGTTACTCGGCATGAAGATTCATATTGCTATTTGAGCCATTTCAAACACTAAGGACAGTTAAAGCATACACACCAGAGAACTTAGAAGATAAAGGAATGATAAAATCCAAAAAACTTGCAAAGAATTTCATAATTTAAAACTGCAAAAGACGGAAGTTTCATTCATACAAAAAGAAGCATTACATTTTAGATTACATTGAAAGAACAGTAATGCTCCTATTGTCTACTTTTGCTATCCAGGTTCAAGATAACCCTTCAAGCATCTGATTCCTCCTCGCTGCTTTCGTCTTCGGGGATTGGAGGGATCTCCGCTTCTAGATAGTTGACGGCGATATTTACCATGGAGGCAATGTGGGTTCCAGGTCTTGTTGCTGGCTTCCAGGTTTTGTTGTGCTTTCACAAGGTTCTTGTGAAGCTCAACATTCTCCTTGCGGAGAATTTCGACATTGCCAGAATCTTCCGCTGCTTGTTTAGCCTGAGCTAATGCAGCTAAAAAGCAAGAAAAAATGATTGAATCGGAAATTTCAGAAGGAAAATGCTTACCTTTTGTTTCCGACAACGCGAGCTGAGATGATTCCAGCTCTGCATCTCTTTCTTCAAGAATAGAAAGAAGACTTCTCACTTCTTTGTTCTTGATGGTGAGTTTCTTGAAAACTTCCATGTTAATGGTTTCGGAGGTTTGCCGAAACATAGCAAGGAAAAGAATGACTACAAAAAACATCAAAGCAAAAAGCACGCATTTTGTTTAATGCTTGGGGGCTAGAGTTATATACCTGGCTCATGCGCTGCAAACCTGCCAAGTTTTCTTTGAACTCTTTTGCGTATTCTGCAAAGAGATTCCCGGCTGCGTCCAAGCCGTCATTGATAACTTTGAAATCCTTGTCAAAGGTGGGAATTTCCTCGTCGAAAGTCCGAGAAAATTTTCCCACCTCTGGAGCCGCCCTTTCCCTCGTGTCCGACTCGGACACAACGGGCTGGTTGGGCTCTGGGGGCTTGGTGGTGGGGGCTGCAGTAGGTTCTTCCGCCATTGTGCGTGGCGTGTCCGGGGCGACGGCGGGAGAAGGTTGGCCGCCTCGGCTGGAAACAACCTTGTGTCTCTTCAGTTTCTTTGGTTTTAAACTGGAGGAAGGCAGGCTAAAAACAAATAACCCGGAAAAAGTTAAAACACCGAGGATGGATGAAAAGTTCCCATAAAAGAAAAAAGAATCCAGAAGAAAGAACCTGGAAGTGGCGACGGGAATTCCGTCAAGGTCGATAATTTCCTCCGAGGAAGTTATCTTCTTGCGCTTGCGTCAGCATGATTAAGACGCTGACGTTAGAAGTTCCTTTTCCGCGAAGGATCGCGAGAAGAAAAGCCGGATTTTCAGAGTTCCGAGTTTTATGTTACCATCTCCTTCAAAAGGAAAGTAGAAAGAATCAAGACTGCTGAATCAAGTTTCCCCGGACAAAATGTATTTGACGAAAGGCGGAGTTTCAGAGTTTTGATCCTTCCTGGGGGCTACTGTCGGATATATACTGAATAGGGGTATAGAAGATGGTAGACAGAGAGCCGGACTACCAGGGTGGCCTTCAAGGTAGTGGGCTTAGGTCCATTGGGCGGCCCAGTAGTCCGACGCGCAGAAGCCGGATTCTAGAAGAACCCGGATCACGGCCCGCATGGTCTGGCTTGGAGGAGAAGACGGATTCCTTACTTTCCAAGTTACAAGTTAAACGTAGTCTTCTAGGTTTCCTAATCTGTAGGCCCTAGTCCAGCTATTATATAAAGCCGGACAGAGGATAGATTCAATAAGTTCAATAGGCTCTAAGCTCTAAGTTCTAGGTTATCTCGCCGAGAAGCTCATCCTCGCCGAATAAGCTAGATCTATTCCCTCACACTGTAACCCAGATTTACGGGCTTTAGTCCCTTATAGTGAGAAAGGCAGGAGTAGGTACGCCGTACTGTCGCGACGTACCGAACCTGGGTAAAATCCCGTGTTCTGTGTTACTACGCCGTTCCGTTACCCCACGTCTCTACCGTAGTCTCATGGCACCCCCGTCTATGAAAACTACTACGATGTCTCGACAATATTGTATAATTATCAAGCGTGACGGTACAAACTACCTGGTTTGTCCGATTGTATGGTGTCGGTTTGATGGTTGGCGGTCAATTGTTCCACTTTTAGTTCTTGTCTAAAGGCCTAGAGCAGTGGTGATTTTCGAGAGGTAACCCCTCCCCCCAAAAAGAGCCGTACTTAGGAAATTCGTTAAGCGTGACGTGACGAAAAAATCCAGTAGATTGTATTTGTCGTTACTAGGGGCACGGTGGTAGATTGGGCGACAAAAGGCATCCGGAAAGTGCAGTTACAAAGTGTGACGTTACGGAAAAGTCCAGCAAACCGTATTATCGCTATTAGGGTTGCACGAGTAGTAGATTGGTCGAGGAAAAGCGGCGAAAAGGTACAATGATTGGGGGTGGCGCTACAGAAAGATCTGTCGGATTTGATGGCATCACCGGCACCCGGTAGTGGAATGGATGACCGCTACAAGTACAGGAAGCTAGTTAATTGAAGATCGAGCTGCCGCGGCTCTTCCGGTAACGGACAAATTCCGTTCTTTGTCGGATATCAACGGTTTGGATATGTAAAGTATGGATAAGGCGTAATACGTTAAGGATATCTCTAATGACATGTTCCATGAGTACTAAAATGTCATTTCATAGTAGGCGTTACTCCGCCTAATTTGTTCAGATTAAGCTATGTTATAATCCATGTTTTTTCTAATGTGTAATGTATTGTTTTAGCACAATGCTTACATTTCTTTTATATTATTGGCATGTGCTATGATTTATTAGAAACTATACTATATAAAGGTAGATCAACCAAATGTTCCCTAATAAAATGGACTTCAAGTGAACATAATTCTAGAAATTGTCCCCTCAAAGATCTCTATAAGCATGCATGTTGCATATTGTTAATGATGGTAAAATCCAACAAGTCCTCTACTTGACTACTATTCTCTCTATAAACACCAAAGCAGAAGGATGGCAACCTCTCTACAAGCCATCTGGGATATGGCATGCGTTCAGCAAGGAACCTATGAGCTGGAAACTTTGAATAAGGTGAGATCTACCAAGTTGATCGTTGTGAAAGGTCACACTTTTTAACAATGAAATAGTTGACATGAAAAAAAAGTAGAGAAGGCTCTAAGATTGATGATAATCCACAATCATTTGTTGCTTTGGTCACATGGAAAACACATATTTATTGTTTGGTAAAATTTCCATTATGATTTTTTCTACAAGCACTCTTAGATGATTTTATGGTAAGAATATATAATGCTTCAAAAATTTGGCGGGTTTGTATAATAATAAAGCGTAGAGAAATCCCATAGTCACATTGTGACTACTAGGGTTTCACAAGTGGATTGGATGGCAATAGGAAACTCTATAATTATCAAGTGTGACGGTACAAACTACCTGGTTTGTCCGATTGTATGGTGTCGGTTTGATGGTTGGTGGCCAATTGTTCCACTTTTAATTCTTGGCTAAAGGCCTAGAGTAGTGGTGATTTTTGAGAGGTAGCCCCCCCTCCCCCTAAAAAACCCGTACTTAGGAAATTCGTTAAGCGTGAGGTGATGAAAAAATCCAGTAGATTGTATTTGTCGTTACTAGGGGCACGGTGGTAGATTGGGCGACAAAAGGCATCCGGAAAGTGCAGTTACAAAGTGTGACGTTACGGAAAAGTCCCGCAAACCGTATTGTCGCTATTAGGGTTGCACGAGTAGTAGATTGGTCGAGGAAAGGCGGTGAAAAGGTACAATGATTCGGGGTGGCGTTACAGAAAGATCTGTCGGATTTGATGGCGTCACTGGCGCCCGGTAGTGGATTGGATGACCGCTACAAGTACAGGAAGCTAGTTAATTGAAGACCGAGCTGCCGTGGCTCTTCCGGTAACTGACAAATTACATTCTTTGTCGGATATCAACGGTTTGGATATGTAAAGTATGGATAAGACGTAATACGTTAAGGATATATCTAATGACCTGTTCCATGAGGACTAAAATTTCATTTCATAGTAGGCGATACTCCGCCTAATTTGTTCAGATTAAGCTATGTTATAATCCATGTTTTTTCTAATGTGTAATGTATTGTTTTAGCACAATGCTTACATTTCTTTTATATTATTGGCATGTGTTATGATTTATTAGAAAGTATACTAGATAAAGGTAGATCAACCAAAAGGTCCCTAATAAAATGGACTTCAAGTGAACATAATTCTATAAATTGGCCCCTCAAAGAGCTCTATAAGCATGCATGCTGCATATTGTCAATGATGGTAAAATCCGACAAGTTGTCTACTTGACTACTATGTACTCTCTCTCTATAAACACCAAAGCAGAAGGATGACAACCTCTCTACAAGCCATCTGGGATATGGCATGCGTTCTCCAAGGAACCTATGAGCTAGAAACTTTGAATAAGGTGAGATCTACCAAGTTTATCGTTGTGAAAGGTCATACTTTTTAACAATGAAATAGTTGACATGACGAAAAAGTAGAGAAGGCTCTAAGATTGATGATGATCCACAATCATTTGTTGCTTTGGTCACTTGGAAAACGCTGATTTATTGTTTGGTAAAATTTCCATTATGATTTTTGCCACCATCACTCTTAGATGGTTTTATGGTAATAATAAATACTGCTACAAAAATTTGGCGGGTTTGTATACTAATAAAGCACAGAGAAATCCCATAGTCACATTGTGACTACTAGGGTTTCACAAATGGATTGAATGGCAATAGGAAACTGTATAATTATCAAGTGTGACAATACAAACTAGGTGCTTTGTCCAATTGTATGGTGTCGGCTTAGGAAGAGGCATAGTTTTCGCATTCCAAACAAGTCTTGAAAGATGGCAAGTTCGTGATCTGACGTGTCTCTCATGAAAGGGGAAAATGTATTAAGTGAGATATTGATTATTCATATATATATATATAATGTGGATATGAAATAATAATATATAAATATACAAATTTTTGTTTCATGAGGATGATAATCCATTTTGTATATGTGAAATTGTTGCATAGTAATGATAGTTATATTTCTACTCGTATGCATGTATAAACTATCAAACTTTTTCAATGTGGCCACATTCCCTTTTTATATTGGAAGCTTGGGTTCCGCAAATGGACTACTGCATAAACATAAATCTAATATATGTCCGCTCGAGAGAAGAATGGTGCATGTTGATAATCATGATGAACACTAATGTGTCGTCTACATGATTTCTCATCACTACGGGGTATATATATACTCCCTCCGTCCCAAATTAATTGTCTCAAACTTGGACAAAAGTGTTAGATACATCTACTTTTGTCCAACTTTGAGACAATTAATTTGGGACAGAGCGAGTACCATAGTAGAATGATGACACACTTCTACGAGCCATATGGAATATGGCATCAGTTCTCCATGGATGGTATGAGATGGAGAGGGAATAAGGTGAGATATGTAAAAGTTCATTACCATGGAAGTGCGTAATTTTGAGCACTGTGATAGTTGACAAGAAAAGTGCTAAGATTGGTGGTGATCCACAATCATTTGTTGCTTAGAGAACATGGACACCACTGATTAATTGATAGGTAAATGTCCCTTTTTTTTCCTACAAGCATGTTTTATATAATTTCGACTGTAAGAAACTAATGATGCAATAAACATGTGGCCCAAATGTATAACAAAAATGTCCGGGCCTATGGAGAAATCCATTAGTCATAGTTTCACTACTAGGGTTGCGCAAGTGGTCTGACAAAAGGCAAAGTAAGATGAATAATTACTATGTTTGGTGTTACAAACTACTTCGTTGGGTTATATGGTGCCAGTAAGGTTGAGGGGTAGTATTTTCATTTTGATCAACTATTATAAGCTGGAAGGCTCGAGATGTGACGTGTTTCTCCTAGAAGGGTATACAATATTTTTAGTGAGATATTATTTATTAATAAATGAATAGTGTGGATAATAATGAATAACATTGGACTACTCAGAGTCTTATTTCACGAGGATAAACCAGTTTGTATATGTGAAGTTTTTGCATAGTAATGTTACTTTTGTTTTTGTTGGTATGCATTTATATAAGCCTAGACCGTTTGAATTTGGTCGCATTTCATTTTTTATTGAAAGCTAACATGGATGCCCTAGCCATGAATTTTAAGACTATGTCCAATAAGTCAATTCAACATGCAAGAAGGACCTCTTAAGACAACAAGAGATATACCATTTTCAAATAGAAATTAATCCAAACTAAAAAACTAAAAGAATTACACTCAAGCCTCAATCAATGTGAGCGCACATCAAGCTTGATCTCGAAGGAACATTTTAAGGAATTAAAGCTAGTGGAGTTTTTCCGAATATGTTTCCATCCACTTTCTTCCAAATCCAACATACCACTATTGTGAATATTTAAGAACAAGGGATCATAGAGAGAATTTGGGCCCAACCGAAGGACTCAATGGAGGTTGCTTGTCGGGGATATGCCAAATGAGTATCCCTTCGACATGTGATAAAGTCGTCCTGCCAAGATAGCCCATGAGCTATGAGGCAGGCCAAATCACAAGATCGTTGATTTACCACCTAAGGAAGGTCGAATATGGAGGCCCAACGAGCGTCCAGTTTGGAGTACAAGGCATGCGTGGATAGCGGTCCTAGTCTAGGGTTATGTTTCATGTACGCTTAGAATTAATGTTGTAATCCCTAGGTCTTGCCTCCTATATAAGCCATACAACCGGGAGCCTAAGGGCTAACACATCATACAATAACATTGTAATACATATAAGTTTTTTTTCCATAATATAGTGATTCTAGGAGAACATAGGGTACCACCGCCGTTGTGGTGTCTTAACCTGGGTAAAAACGTGTGCAATATCGTCACTAGAGGTACCCATGTTAGCCCCGAAGTTCTACCGCTGGGAGATGGCTCCCCACTCTGTGTCCGTGTTCCCGATACAACGATGGTGGTAGATGGCTACTAATAAATACTAATATGGGTATAACAAGAAAGTTGAAGACACACAGGATGAATATATGATTAGGGGTATCTATTTAATGGGTATTCATTGTAAATAACGTATTTCAAACGAATTATGCCAATGAATTTGATCCTTATAATCGTGCCTTGGTGTTAGGCCATCTTGAATAATAAGGTGAAAGCTACAAACTTGAGAATTTACGTATTTCAATCCATTTGATCGTGCCATGTGTACTAGATTATTTTACGGAATCAATTGGAGCCCAAAAATATTGGTCCATGAGTCATTGGACCTTCAGTTAGTGTGCAATATGAGGAGGAAATGAATAAAGACCTACAACTCACAGCTTGTTCAACGCTTTCTTGAACATGGATTAGGGAAATAGATCCTTAGATAAATCTACCAATATCGATGAATATAAATAAATACACATCATTTTTTAAATATATACGATATGTCACATAGATATGAAGGGTCTACCATCGAAATGTCCACGGGATACCTAATAAGAGACGATTTTTTTAAACTTAAGTTAAGGTTGTGGATATTTGTAACCAAAATGAGACCCCTTTTTGGAGTAATTTAATTCAAAAATATTGTAGTATTACCAAAATAATATAACCTAGGGGAGTGCACTATTGTATTATATAGAAATAACTGAGCATAAGAGCATCATTTGTACGATGCGGTCATAAACCACTTAATCATCTTTATCTTCTGATTTTCATATCATACTTTATATAATAAGGAACTTATTTGACTAATCAATTCATATGTCCTTCAAGGAAGAGCGCGAGCGGTACTTTCCTAGGCCCCTTTGCGAGTTTTAATAGCCAAGAAGTATGCCGGGGGAGGTACTAAGAATGGATTAGACCACTTATAAATATTCCCTAAATGGAAAGTGGGGGAAAGAAGCATGGATGTGTTCATTTTTTTCCCATCATAAGAGCAAAGTCCTTAATGCAAGGATGGACAAGAAGACACAAAACACCAAGATAAGTGATGAGGTACAAGCCCACATTGTTACCATAAATATTAGTGGCAAGCCCCATTCATCTAGATTCAACATTAATAGGAGGCATGCAAGATTTCTTATCCACTACTAATAAAATAGAAACATCCACCAAAAAAGTGTCCACAAAAGAATCAACATCCTTAGGGTTTCTATTTAGTGAAATCTAATATACCATATTAGTTTAATCATCTCACAACAAGATTGACGTTTCAGATACAACCTATCAACCTGGTAAACCATGTCATGTCTAGCCTTTTCCGTTCTACATACCTTGTTTGGTCAATCTCCAAGGAATAATTTGGGAACTCCATTCATCATATTTTTTTTGGAAACTTAACCAATTAATCTAGAAACCCGTTTATTGCCTTCCACCCACAAAATCTTTCCAATGGCCGCCATCCCTCTTCGCCGTTGTCGCCGTCGCCATTGACCAACTTGTCGCGAGGATGGAGAAAGTGCTGCTGCAACCTTGGATCCGTCTTATTCGGTCACATTTCCCGCTGATTCCTGAAGGTGCTTCATCCCTCACATTCCCAGCGGTGCCACTGCATCCCCAACATGACTCCCCCACTAGTTTGTCAGCTCTTCACCAGTGTGCCACTGGTGCCTTGTATAATGCCACAAATGCTCCAGTGAGTTCCGGCGCTTACTCCTGCAATGCCTCCTCCCCACGTGCCCATCAACATCCCTCCCTGCACTCTAACATCGGCTTCCCCACACACTCTGCGTTCCCCCATGGCATTTCCGCACGCGTCAGGTCTCACAGCCTCTTCCCCACACACAATACTAATAGAATGTTACAGTTTCTTCAAATCTTGGATTGAATCATGTTTCTTAGTGCCCTATTTTACCACAAATGTGTTATTTGGTTGTATGAAATCACACATCTAAATTATTCGAATATGTATTTTAGCATGGTGCTTGAATTAGTGTTTTTCTACTGCTGGAATCCAACGGGAAAAAATACGGACATAAAATCTATAAAGTGGTGCAAGCTATATATCTCTCCCCTCAATGATTCTAGATTTTATTGATATTCTCTTTGAACAAGATATATGTAAAGTTTCAGTTTCATCGGTCAGACATTGTTTTGGCTTAACATACATGATATTTGCATTTGCGCCTAATGTGTTTATAGATATGGCTAAAGGAAACAAATATGTTTTCATGTCATTTGCTGAGTGTATTTGTCTCACTAGGATGGTTTGGTATCACTATGTTGGTTCCATAATCAATGCTTGGTTTTACTTTTATTTTAGGTACTATTTCGGATGTACTAGTTCTTGCAAGTGAGCATCACATTAGTACCAAAGTGCTTATAGCTAGATGCATATCAGTGGCGGGTCACCATGACTCATGCCAGTGGTATGCTGGACCATGTGCCTGAAAATACCAGTGGTGTGGTCAAATATGACCTTGACACTTGTAATAACTTAGTAGTGGTGTGGCCATATTTTTTCATGCCACTAGTAAGCGGAACCCAGCAGACTGACTTGACGTAAGTTACTAGTGGCGTAGGGCATTGTTGTCATACCACTAGTATATCTATTACCAGTGGTGTGCCCATAAAGTTATCACACCATTAGTAACTTGAGAATCTTTTTTGAAATTGAAAAACAAACCCACCACAAATACTAGTGACATGCCAAAATCAATGCACGCCACTAGTATATCTATTACTAGTGGCTTGGGTTAATATTGGCATGCCACTAGTATTTTGACCATATTAAAAAAAAAAGTTCAATCCTTTTTCATGTGTAGTAGTCGTAGGCTCGTAGCTAGGAAAATCATAAACATGGATTTTTACATAAACGTAAACCCCCAAACCGTAACGCTAGACCAAGTGTGTAAATTTTGCATACGACTTCGGATTGATCTAAGCTTGGAATTAAAAAGTTTTATCACAAAAAGTTACTTTTGATGTACTTTGGACATTTTTTTGAATTTTTAAATAATTAAATTCCTAGGAAAAAATAGACTTTTGAGAGTTTAATTTTTAATGTTAAAGTCACTAACCTGAATTTGTAAGTTATGCGTACCACCTCGGATTTAGCTGAGTTCAGTATTAAAGACTGTGTGTAATTAAAAGTTACTTTTGCAAGAACGCCAATGCTAGCAAATACCACTTGCGCAATAGTAGTGGTGTGGCCAATACACACCAATAATTCCAAAGTTGCCATGCTAATCTTAGCTAAATTTCTAAGTGCCAAGGAGAGGTAATTATATGTACCATGGTCGGAGGGTTGATCTTTTTTAGATGTTTTCCCTTATGATGTTTCTTTCTTGTGCTTTTATGGGCCATGATTTGGATGCACATGTCTACAAAAACATGGGAAAACAATATAGTTTCGCCAATGCAAGAACCAGGAAACTATGGTCCACACAGATGTTGCGAGGTTTATTTACATACCTACTTCTTTATAAAATTTTGAACCTATTTTAACCCAAGAAATCAACAAAAGCTCTATCTCACGTTGGCATGGTAGTCAGGGGCTAACAAATCACTTATTGTATAACAAATCAGGACAAAGGAAACATGAACGGAAGCTATTATAGAGAATCCAGATAGAAATTTCCAAAAATAATGATTTTACTTATGAATGTACGTCTATATTTTTAGCCGGTGGATAAAAGGAGTGTCCATGACACAATATTGTCTCCAATATGATTCGCTGATGACTAAACATGGTGATAAATTTGATAAGTAGCTCATACATCATGCTTTGCTTGGCGATTTTGGGTGTGAAGGCTACTATGATGCTTGAAAGATGTGTTACTCTAGTTGTTGGGGTTGATGCATAACTAGCATACGCCGACCAAAGATCAGAGTCAAGTAGTAAGATACACCAATCATGTTATGGTATAATATTTCTTTTTGCCAATTCTAGATAGTAATCTCGGCAATAGGAAACCTTTTGTGCACTATTGGTTTCTTGATTCTCATTCATTCATAGTACCTTAATTTAATCATCAGGAATGTGTACTATATGTATCACATACCACTACGTTGTGAGATGAGGGCAAAAAATGGAGTCAAAATAGAAAGATAATAATTGTATGTTATTATAGGTTAGATGGATAAAAATATAACTAGGTATAATTGTTCTTATGGATGACACATAAGTATGAATGCTAAGCCTAACCAAGCTTAGTTGTTCATATGGGTTACAAAGAACCAAAAATATAGCCAAACTTCCATTTCACATAAGGAGATTTTATTTGATATATTGTGCGAATATGAATTCATATAGAAGTTCAGTGCATATACCAATTTGGCTATTGAAATTGGCTGGTTTTGGAATTTGTTCTCATTAACTCCTAGGTGTTCAATCTGAGAATTGGAAAAAGATCCCAAAAAAAAGCATAGGAGAGAGAAGGATAATAAAATCGTGGAACAAGTTATTCTACTTTAGCTATAGTTTTTAAGATTAGGTACACTATATGATTTTTCAAAAATCCGAGTTTCATGCCAACATTAGGTTTCTTTTATTCATGATTTGGTAATTAGCGTATATATAGTGTAGTCATGTGCTCCAGATTATAGATGCTCATTTTATTTAGTTCAACATGTTGTTATTACATGTTTTTGGTCTTTTGTTTATCATTCTAGCAGTGACATATTCAAGATACAACTTGAGCGCTATGTTTTCAACTCCATATAGAATTAAAATATGCACTTTTAAGAAACCAAAGTGCAAATCCAATGATAATTATTTAATAATTTTTGACAAAAGTGTATTTCCAGGGTTTAGTTTGGGTTATTTAGCAAGAGTCTGTTGATCTTGCATTTTTTATTTGCAAGGTCATGGTGTACTCTAAAAGCAAATGAAGTTTGCAACAACTATAAATTTTTGTAGATGAGCTGATGTGCAAGATAGCATACCAAACCAATTTAGTAAGTTTCTTTATTATAGTAAGGGTTGATAACACTTGTTTTTTCTTGCATGTTGTCCTTCTATGTGAGTTGAAGAGGTTTTCCTTCTATATGAGTTGACGAGGGTAGATCAAAGTCATTGTTTGGAAAACGAGTGCTTCTATAAAGATCAATACACTCACATGACAATCAACATTAGCGGGTAAAATATTAATTCAACAAGGCAGTCTTGCATAATTATAGGAGAATAAACTGTGAATCTGATTATGGTAGCTGGTGTGGATCAGGAAGGGAAGTTGAAGTTGAGATCGGGCCTATCGTTAGCGCGATCGGTGCACTTAATTATTTCGAGTCTTGAATTATGTTTTGCCATGCGAACAACTAACACTATTTTTCAGGAGTGTGCATGCTATGCGTGCAAGAGTGTTGTAGGTCGAGTGTGGTTAGGTGTCTGCCTAGATTTCATACCCCAACTTAAGTGACAAGATAAACTCGATCAGGATATATATCCGGTGTTAGAGCATGATGAACGACAACAATTGATACCGAATGATCTAGAGAGTTGGTTGTTAGAAACCAATGATGCGACTATTGGCTAGTGGCTGAAATAACAAGTAAGTCAAACAAATCATGGTGTCCCTTGATGTTTTGCGCGATGTTAATAATAGAGAAGAACTGGACACACGAGGTTTCAATTAGTCCAAGGTCCAAGCCAACAAACATATATTCCAGGAAAAGAAATGAATTTATCCTTCAAATTAAAATGCATAGATTCTGTTATTTCGTTAATGTCATATCTAAGATGAATCAGGACGAAACAAACAAAATCTTTGCAAGCAAAACAACCATTTGGTAATTTCTTTTTTGTCTCTCTTATTAATTATTGTGGATCACATTTCTCCAATCAAGCTAGGATTCTTTCGAAACAAGTCAGACTTACCATCTTTCAAATTAGATTGAACAAAAATTCCAGATACTCTTTCTCTTAGTGTGAGACACAAATAGAAAACTTCATGTTTTGAGAAATTAACAAGATAACTTTACACACTTTAATTTTCAAAATAGCGGAAGAGTTATAAATAAACACATGTCTAATTTGTGAGGATATGAGATGAGGATGGTGTGGAATGAACCATAACCAACTCCCATTAAATAGTAAATATATGTTGTTTAAAATTTAACTAGATTGAGCAAAGACCTCCAAAATGAGCTTTAAGGTAGAGGACCTACTTTTCACTACACTTGCATCCCTACGAGGGTAGAACATTGGATAACAAGGGGAAATCGCCATTTGGAGCATGAATCAGGTAAATGATAAGCCACTATGTGCACATATTGATAATAACATATTCAAGGAGGTGAGATGTGCATAGTACTTAAGAACCAGAGGGGAGAGGGGATCCTATTTTCGAATATAAGTGTTGGCCTACTTATACATACCATATCGTACAACCCCTATAGGTCATGATGTGCCTCGAGATGGCCGTCTCCTGTCCCCCTACTCGTGGGGAATCCACTTCTTTAGTTCTCCTTGGTTCAAAATCTTAATGCACTCCTATTCCACAATGAAATTTATTTCTAGGTATGATTTTAACAAGAGCAACAAAGGTTGCATGAGCTGAAAATGTCTTTGATCTAGCCTACCAAGTTCTACCGACTACACATGTGACATTTTGTATGGTATCGTATTCAATCATGTGAAAGGCTTTCTTTATCTCAATTTTTAGGAGGATTACATCCCTTTTTGATTGTCTGCATTGATAGAATAGATTTCAAGGTCCAAGTAAGGAAATCGTGAATGGACCTGCCCTCGGTGAAGCTATCTTGATAAAGAGGATAATTCTAAGAATTAGTTTCTAGAGGTGGCAAACAGGATTGTGTGATAACCTTAAGTCTTAGTGTTAAAAAGGGAGATGGACTAGTTCTTGTGTAATAATTTCCTATTTGAAATTTATGAACTCAATACTTGTTTCGTGGAATTTGTATGTATTTTTCAAAAAAGTAAGCCACATAGTTTCTTTGAGCAATATTGTCATGCCTACCATTGATCAACAATAATGTACTACAAACAAGTATTTACAAATTAACTTATTTAGTAAAGTATAATACACAAATATTTTGCATAAATCCCCCTCCCCACAACAAAAAACACATACATGGTAAGAAATTACAATATTCCTTCAAAATTATCCTATGTGTCAACATTAAGAGCAAGTGTTTTTCGGTGCTCTAAAAATTCAGCACTCTTGTTGCCGTATTTTTTTTGGAAGTTTCCGAGTATGATGGGTGATGTCTACGCACGCTTCTATTCTCGTAGACAGTGTTGGGCCTCCAAGTGTACAGGTTTGTAGAACAACACCAAGTTTCCCTTAAGTGGACCACCCAAGGTTTATCGAACTCAGGGAGGTAGAGGTCAAAGATATCCCTCTCAAGCAACCCTGCAATTAAGAGACAAGAAGTCTCTTGTGTCCCCCAACACACCCAATATACTTGCCAGGTATATAGGTGCACTAGTTCGGCGAAGAGATAGTGAAATGCAAGTAATATGGATGGTTATAAGTAACAATAGCAATTTGAAATAAATATGGCAGCAAGCAAACATGTAGCAGAACATGCGGAAAATGGTGTTTCAATGCTTGGAAACAAGGCCTAGGGATCCTACTTTCACTAGTGAACACTCTCAACAATGATCTCATAATTGAATGCATAAATATCTCTCCTCACTATGCTACAACGAACCACTCTCCGATGGAATAACAAACATCACTTCATTGCGTAGGGCTGTAACAACACTCCTCAAGTTTGTATTCCCATGTCTAGTTAACCCCACACTGTCACTATGAGCGCCCTAGAAGGTACTAAACAAACTCCACAATTTCATAGGGTCATCCAACACAAGTTATAAATATCATGCTAAACCACACGGTGCACACACTGTCACCTTTACACCGTGATCAAAGTGTTTACGGAGATCTCATAACAAAACCACTTGAGTAGCATAATACATGAGGAGAAACATCTACTAATTCAACTAGGTACAAAGCTCATGATCACATAAAGATCACACCATGGGAGAGAGATATGAAACACGTAGCTACCGGTAGAGCCCTTAGCCTCGGGGGAGAACTACTCCCTCCTCACCATAGGAGACATCAACGACGATGGAGATGGCGGTGGATTCGATGGAGATGGTTCCGGGGGCACTTCCCCGTCCCGACAGGGTGCCAGAACAGAGATCTGTCCCCCGAAACTTGCCGGCAACGGCGGCGGAGCTACGAATGTATTTTGTGGAAAAGGTCGATTCTTCTAGGGTTTATGCATCGGGGAGTATATATTGGAGAAAGGGCGATGCCAGGGGGTGCCCAGGGGCCCCACACCCCTAGGTGGCCAGGCCAGGGGGCCCGGGCCACCCCATGGTGTGGCCACCCTGTGGCCCCCCTCCGGGGCTCTTCGAGACTTCTGGATGCTTCCGGGACTTCTAAGACTTCTGGCTTTCAAATTTTCCAATTCCGAGAATATTTCCAGAACAACTTTTCTGAAACTAAAAACAGCAAAAAAAAACAGGGAACTGGCTCTGTGGCATCTTGTTAATAGGTTAGTCCCGGAAAACGTGTAAAAATGCTATAAATAAGGGAGAAAACATGCCGCAATTGGCATAATATCAACATGGAACATCAGAAATTATAGATACGTTGGAGACGTATCAAGCATCCCCAAGCTTAGTTCCTACTCGTCCTCGAGTAGGTAAACGATAAAACACAATAATTTCTGAGGTGACATGCTACCACACAATCTTGATCATACTATGTAAAGTAGAGCATGTAAACTAGGATCAAAAGAACTAAAGGTGTGATCTATATTTGATATCGACAAGTAATGCATAAACAAAGAAGAAAGAAGCAAAACTTTTAATGCATCAATACTAAAAGACTATCAACCGTGTAAAGTTTATTAGAGATGATTTAAGCTTTAAAGAACAATAATATCATGCACGTTAAACGATCTTCACAACCACTGTTAGGATCAAGTCAAGCTTTCCACACGATGCAATGCTTGAATCTTAAACTATTTGCGCACTAAAAACAAGAAAGTGTGTTGCTTTGGTCCCTGGCACCGGGATGTTATGGCAAAGAGAACATTATGGGGGGGGGGGGGTTTGGAAGGTCAATGGAACAAAGGGTCACAAAGCTGAAAGTGGTCATTAGACAAGAGAAAGTCTTACAACCGAAGCTATGCCAGGAGTAGGGACTGCCACACAACGGATGCGCATAGAGCTATAAGTGTATGAAAGCTCTCCAATGGAACTAGTGGGGGTGCATCCAACTTTCTTGCTCACGAAGACCTAGAGCTCATTTGAGGAGGCTCATCATTGGAATATACAAGCCAAGTTCTATAATGTAAAGTTCCCCACATAGTTATGAATGAATTATAATATGAAAACTCTCTCCAAACTAAAGTATTGGTGCTAAACATGAAGCACAAGTGTGGTATAAAGGATAGTGATGCGTCCCTCTGTCTTTATTCTCTCTTTGGCCCCCTGTTTTTTTCTTTTTTTCTTTTTGGGCTTTTTCATTTTTTCATTTTTTTTATTTTATATATCCTCACCGGTAGGGTAAACATCCTATATTACAATGAATCATCACACTTTTATTACTCATAACTCATAAAGAAATATCTCTGATGTCTCTAACTGCATGCTCCTGCCAGTGTAGCAGTATGCATAAATAACCATGAAGCTCATCATCAAGTAACGTAATGGAGGTGGATTTTGTGCAGCAATATATCTCGGAATGGCTATGGAAATGCCATGATAGGTAGTTATGGTGGCTGTTTTGAGGAAGAATATATGGGCTTATGTGTAGGAGAACAAAGTACTCCCACGGGATTTGGATGCACTAGCGAAGTTTGCACCAACTCTCAATGTGAGAAAGGGCAATGCACAGTACTGAAGAGGCTAGCCAATATGGATGGTGGAAGTGCCAGGAACCGCAACATAGAGTCACGAGTTAAAAGATCACAGCAAGCAAATCATCTTACAAGGCACAATGCAAATCACTCCAAGAGGGTCTGTGGCAGTGCCAAGTCACTCTTAGCTACCCCGACCGTAGCGCGTAACAAAAGGCCGATCAGAAATGTATCACTCGTAGCAATCATATACCATTGTTTCTATCAACTGGTAATTTAAGCATGGGACAGCTTCAAGTTTCTTATACCAACCATTAAAAGCTTCTACTTACTAGTCCTTCCCGTTTATCCATTAAGAAAATTAATATCTCAAAACCACAACAATGATTCAAGTGAAGCAGTTTAGTGATCTACAAGACCATGCGAATTTTTCCACTATGCCAACTACCACATAAGCATTTCTATTCTCAACCAAGAACATATATATGACAACAAAAACTCTCGCTAAGAATATAGCAATGAAAACTAGAGAGTACTAACAGCTCTTAATAAGAGATGCATGAAAACAAAGGCTAAACGCAGTACTAGCAAAAAGTGAACACTCGTAGAACAATAATAATGAAAACTAGAGTGTTCTAAGCAATGAAAACACATCGTGTCTCTCTCCCGCACAAGTATGATAAGATCCAACCATAAACTACAGCAAAGAAAACTAAACAAACTGAAAGGAAAAAATAAAAGACGCTCCAAGTAAAGCACATAAGATGTGACCGAATAAAAATATAGTTTCACTAGAAGTGACCTAATAATTTGTCGATGAAGAAGGGGATGCCTTGGGCATCCCCAAGCTTAGACGCTTGAGTCTTCTTGAAATTTGCTAGGATGTACCACCGGGGCATCCCCAAGCTTAGGTTTTTCACTCTTCTTGATCACTTCATATCATCCTCTTCTCTTGACCCTTGAAAACTTCCTTCACACCAAACTTCTCACAATCTTCATTAGCAACGTTAGTGCAATCAAAATAATAAATTCACATGGTTCAGTTTCAACACATGTATAACACTCAAAAACACATTAGCTACTGTCATAAATTGTTTTAAAACTCTGTTTTCTCAAAAGAACATCAAAAGAAAGAGATTAAGATGCAAATGCAATTATTGGCAGAAATCTGTCAAAACAGGACAACAAGCAAAGATCGATTTTTTCGAAAATCTTCTGTTGCTCAAATAAAAAAGTGGTCAACTAAGAAAACTTGCGTATACAACCCAGGATTATGCACAAAACAACTCAGGTCATTTTGAATTTTCTGTGATTTTATACGGAATAAACAGTGGACAGAAGAAATCTGTTTCCTGCGCAGAAATCCGAAATATAGCCTGAACTTTCCTCTAGTGGCTTTACTTGGATCAACAAAGACACAAAAGAAAAGATACATAGTGGTTTCTAAGTAAATAGACAACACACAGGTGCAAATAAAACAAAAGAAAACGAAGGAAAACGGGTTGAAAACGGAGAAATAAAACGGGTTGTCTCCCAGAAGCGCTTTTCTTTTAATGCCTTTCAGCTAGGCACAATGATTTTTAACAGATGCTCACATAAGAATAAGAGTTGAAGCACAATAAGATATCATCAAGAAGAAAATGTAAAACACATTTGAGTCTAACCCACTTCCTATGAAAAAGAATCTTGTAGAAAAACAAGTCAACGAAGCACAAAGCAGCGAGCATAGGAAAGCAAAACAAGTGCAACCTAAAAAATTTCAACATAAGAGAGGAAACTTGATATTGTTAAGATGCATAAAATTATGTTTCCCTCTCTCATAATAACTTTCAGTAGCATCATGGATAAAATTAACAATATAACTATCACAAGAAACATTCTTATCATGAGCCACATGCATAAAAGAATTAATACTCTCCACATAAGCATAGTCCTTCTCATTAATAGTAGTGGGAGCAAAATCAAAAAAATAGCTATCATTATTATTCCCATCACCATAATCATTAAATATAGGAGGCATATTATAATAATAATTAATATTTTTCTCTATAGTAGGTGGACTGAAAATATCATATTTATCAATGCAATCATCATAAAGAACTCCAACATGATAGACACGTTGTATATTAGGGAGATGGTTTTGGGTAATCCCTCCATAACTATGACAAGTTTCATAAGGATAATTGTAATCATAGCCTATGTTATAGCATATTTTATAATAGCTGGAGGCATAGTATCATCATAATCAACATCATCATTTTTACTAGAAAGAGATGTATCAAGCATACAATCATCAGTAGCAAAAGGATTTTCAAACACATCATCCACAAGCTCAGAGCTTTCTTTATCATCATTGGAAGGAACATGGATGGTACTAATAGCACATCAATTATCATCATTTTTCAGAATTGGTACCAAAGAGATTTTCAATATCAAAAGTAGTGTGTTTCTCCCAATCATGATCACTTCAATAAATAACAGGCATAGGAAAATCATCAAGGTCAGACTCATCAGCAAAAGCTGTAATATGAGCAACATGATTAGAGAGAGATACCATTACCTCTCTCTTTGTACCCCTCTTCTTCTTCTTCTTGTTCTTCTTATTCTTCTTACTCCCTATAAGATGGAGAGGCTTGAAAGGAAGCTTCTTCACATACCCTGGTTTATTGTCAGAAACAATAGAACAAACCTTGGAGGATTCCTCCTCTTCATTAATAAGATGAAAACAAATATTAGCCCTGTCATATTTTGGTAAAGTGTCCTCTTTTAGAATATTTTGTATGTAAGTATTTGCATGGCAATTTTCAACACAATAAAGATGGCATTCATGCAAGACACTATTCATATCAAAAACACTCATATCAATCAAAGAAGTTTTTCTTAATAACTCTTCACATCCCAAAAATAATGTAAGTTCATCATGCTAATTAGGGGTGATCATGTCATCACAATACAAACTTGCAGTGCTCATAAGATTCGAAAGGCTACTATCATGGCTTGAGCATTGAAAATTAAAATGACCCACTTTACAGCAAAGTTCACAAATAAAAGGATAGAGGGCACAAATTTTTTCACCAAGATCATTTAGAGCCCTATCCCACTTTCTAGTTTTTTCATTCCTATGATGGATACAATATTCTTCTTTGTTTTGATTCTTTTCACAAGGTCTAAGTGCTCCACATAAATTAACATGCTTATAAGAAATAGTACTTTCAGAAGTTTCAGCATGTTCATTGCAATCATTAATAACAGTTTCATTTTTCATGCAAGTGTCTTTAAAAGGTTCATGATATATGTCCCCATTTGATTTAGGAACATTAATAAAGAAACAAAGGATCTATACCAACCAATAATCATTTGAGGATCAAGACCATATTTAGCATTAAGCTCTTGAAAATCAACAGTTTCAGCGAAAGACTTAATGCAATCATACTCATAGTTTATACATGATTCTTTACCTTTGTCATTATTCCAACCTTCACTATTGGTTTCAATTGTTTCAAGAATATCCCATTTAGCTTCAACATTCTTACTTGAGAAAGAACCCTCCGAACATGCATCTAGATAATCCCTGTAATGTCCTGAAAGCCTTGCATAAAAATTAGTAACACTTATTTCCTTACGAAGCTCATGGTTAGGACATTTAAGTATTAATGTTTTCAGTCTTCCTCAAGCTTGAGCAATGCTTTCTCCATCACGAGGCCAGAAATTATAAATGTAATTCCTATCTAAATACAGTTCCTAAGAAGAATAAAATTTAGAATGAAATAGAGATTCGAGCTCCTTCCACTCCAAATGATGAGGATCATCTAGAATCTCATACCACTCCCTTGCTTTGTCCTTAAGAGACAAAGATAATAACCTCTTCTTAACTTGGTCCACTGAAATACCTGCACACTTGAACAACCTGCATAATTCATGTATAAAGAGTAAACGATCACGAGGATGGACAGTTCCATCTCCAAAATAACGGTTATCCATGACAAGTTCAACAATTTTCTTGGGTATTTTAAAAGGAATGCTTTCAGTAGGAGGATTTAAAATATCACAAGCATCATTAGGTTTATCACATATGGGAGATAAAGTATCATCAGAGAAAATTTTCTCCTCTAAAGCTGGGGAAATAAGAAGTTTATAGAAACTAGCTTCCCCAATCTTAGACTTTTCCATAGTACTAAAAATAATGTTATCAAAATAATTAATGCTAATAACATTTCTACTAGAATGCAAATAAAGCTCTCTCATATATTTGTTGTTTTCCATTAAGACTAACTAGTAAAAATAAAAACAAGCAACAAGTAAAAATAAGCCTAACTAGTGAAAATAAGAACAAAAAGATATAATTGCAGAATATAAAGGAAATAACTTCGAGCACTCACAACCGAGGACGTGAGTACCTATTACCTTACCTCCCCGGCAACGGCGCCAGAAAAGAGCTTGATGTCTACGCACGCTTCTATTCTTGTAGACAGTGTTGGGCCTCCAAGTGCAGAGGTTTCTAGAACAACAACAAGTTTCCCTTAAGTGGATCACCCAAGGTTTATCGAACTCAGGGAGGTAGAGGTCAAAGATATCCCTCTCAAGCAACACTGCAATTAAGATGCAAGAAATCTCTTGTGTCCCCAACACACCCAATATACTTGTCAGGTATATAGGAGCACTAGTTCGGCGAAGAGATAGTGAAATACAAGTAATATGGATGGTTATAAGTAATAATAGCAATCTGAAATAAATATGGCAGCAAGCAAACATGTAGCAGAACAGGAGGAAAACGGTGTTTCAATGCTTGGAAACAAGGCCTAGGGATCCTACTTTCACTAGTGGACACTCTCAACAATGATCTCATAATTGAATGCATAAATATCTCTCCTCACTATGCTACAACGAACCACTCTCCGGTCGAATAAAAAACACCACTTCATTGCGTAGGGCTGTAACAACACTCCTCAAGTTTGTATTCCCATGTCTAGTTAACCCCACACTGTCACTATGAGCGCCCTAAAAGGTACTAAAAAAACTCCACAATTTCATAGGGTCATCCAACACAAGATATAAATATCATGCTAAACCACATGGTGCACACACTGTCACCTTTACACCGTGATCAAAGTGTTTACGGAGATCTCATAACAAAACCACTTGAGTAGCATAATACATGAGGAGAAACATCTACTAATTCAACTAGGTACAAAGCTTATGATCACATAAAGATCACACCATGGGAGAGAGAGATGAAACACATAGGTACCGATAGAGCCCTCAACCTCGGGGGAGAACTACTCCCTCATCATAGGAGACAGCAACGGCGATGGAGATGGCGGTGGAGTCGATGGAGATAGTTCCGGGGGCACTTACCCGTCTCGGCAGGGTGCCAGAATAGAGATCTGTCCCCTGAAACTTGTCGGCGGCGGCGGCGGAGCTACGGATGTATTTTGAGGAAAAGGTCGATTCTTCTAGGGTTTATGCATTGGGGAGTATATATAGGCGAAAGGGCGATGCCAGGGGCCCCACACCCCTAGGTGGCGCGGCCAGGGGGCCGCGCCACCCCATGGTGGCCACCCCGTGGCCCCCTCCGGGGCTCTTCGGGACGTCTGGATGCTTCCGGGACTTCTATGACTTCTGGATTTCAATTTTTCCAATTCCGAGAATATTTCTAGAACAACTTTTCTAAAACTGAAAACAGAAGAAAACATGGAACTGGCTCTATGGCATCTTGTTAATAGATTAGTCCCGGAAAACGTGTAAAAATGCTATAAATAAGGGAGAAAACATGTAGGAAGTGGCATAATATCAACATGAAACATCAGAAATTATAGATACGTTGGAGACGTATCAATGGGTCATTCGGTCATATCTTACTCACTAATACAATGGTAAAAGGGAATATATCCTAGGAAGAAAAGTGAAATTGTTGTTGTGTGCACAAAAGTCACGAGCATTTATGTAGTTCCGTACATTTTAGTTCCTTCTTATATCGTCCGTGATGAGCTTTAGAGATAAAATAATATGGATATGCTTAGACAATGATGTATTTTTTTAAAACTAGATGTATAAAGATAAGAAGTTTATGAACTCGACTTTCCACACACTTGGACTTTGACTCTGTCTATTTTGGACGAGGTAGATGACTCCGTTTTATCCAACTACGTCTGACAACTGTTTTTTTACCATACTATGTGTGCTATATTTTAAATGGAATTCACCAACTGAGACAACTCATAAAAATGCCAACATACTTTTGCGAAAATGACATGCTAAGTAAAAATGTATTCAATAAGATAGGTTTTCAGTTTAATCAGTTCATTTTTTGTGTCTGTTCGGTTTACTATGCACCAACGAAAACAATCTTCTTTTTTCCCATGATCATTTGCATCATTTCCTAAGATTGAAGCACCGATATATAGCACCTGCAGATTGATAATACTCTGTCTTCCATTACATATGTCCGGTATTTTTTAGACTGAATCTTAAAGGAACTTTTGAAGGTAAAGTTACATCGCACTACACTAACAGACTCTGGGAGCCTGCTAGATCTTTCTTGAAATGAAGGAGGGTTTGCAAAACAACAAAATATAAAATGCATGTACAACGAAAAGTCGACGGAACACCCTTCTTATCTTGTTTCAAGAGAAGCAATACACACGTAGAACCAAAAGTTGGTGCAGTCCATTTCTGTCTAAATAAAAATTTATATAATATACACATCATAGTGAAAGTGTAATGAACCTACTTTTCAGTACACTTGCATCCCGAGGAGGATAGAACATTGGATAAGAAGGGGAAATTGCCATTTGGAGCATGAATTAGGTAAATAATAAGCCACTATGTGCACATATTGATAATAACGTATTCAAGGAGGTGAGATGTGCATAGTACTTAAGAACCAGAGGGGAGAGGGGATCCTATTTTCCAATAGAAGTGTTGGTCTACTTATACATCCCTTATATCGTATAAGTCCTATAGGTCGTGATGTGCCTTGATATGGCCATCTCCTGTCCCACTGCTCGTGGGGAATCCACTTCTATAGTTCTCCTTGGTTCCAAATCTTAATGCACTCTTATTCCACAATGAAATTTATTTGTAGGTATGATTTTAACAAGAGCAAAAAATGTTGCATGAGCTGAAAATGTCTTTGATCTAGCCTACCAAGTTCTACCGACGACACATGTGACATTTTTGTATAGTATCGTATTCAATCACGTGAAAGGCTTTCTTTATCTCAATTTTTAGGAGGATTACATCTCTTTTTGATTGTTTGCATTGATAGAATACATTAGAAGGTCCAAGTAAGGAAATCGTGAATGGACCTGCCCCCGGTGAAGCCATCTTGATAAAGAGGATAATTCTGAGAATTAGTTTCTAGAGGTGGCAAACAGGATTGTGTGATAACCTTAAGTCTTAGTGTTAAAAAGGGAGATGGACTAGTTCTTGTGTAATCATTTCCTATTTGAAATTTATATACTCAATACTTATTTCGTGAAATTTGTATGTATTTTTCAGAATAGCAAGCCACATACTTTGTTTGAGTAATATTGTCATGCCTACCATCAATCAACAATAATGTACTAGAAATATACATTAACTTATTTAGTAAAGTATAATACACAAAATATTTTGCATAAATTCCCCTCCCCAGGACCAAAAAACATACATGGTAAGAAATTACAATATTCCTTCAAAATTATCCTATGTGTCAACATTAAGAGCTAGTGTTTTTCGGTGCTCTAAAAATTCAGCACTCTTGTTGCCATATTTATTTGGAAGTTTCCAAGTATGATGGGTCATTCGGTCATATCTTCCTCACTAATACAATGGTAGAAGGGAATAGATCCTAGGAAGAAAAGTGAAATTGACGGTGTGTGCACAAAAGTCACGAGCATTTATGTAGTTATGTACATTTTAGTTACTTCTTGTATCGACCGTGATGAGCTCTAGAGATAAATAATATGGATATGCTTAGACGATGATGTATATTTTTAAAATAGATGTATAAAGATAAGAAGTTTACGAACTCGACTTTCCACACACTTTAGTTTTTGGACTTTGACTCTTGTCTATTTTCGACAAGGTGGATGACTCCGTTTTATCCGACTACGTCTGACAACTGTCTTTTTTTTACCATACTATGTGTGTTATATTTTAAATGGAATTCACCAAATAACACAACTCATAAAAATGCCAACATACTTTTGCGAAAATGACTTGCTAAGTTAAAATGTATTCAATAAGATAGATTTTCGGTTTAATTAGTTGATTTTTGTGTCTGTCCGGTTTACTATGCACCAACGAAAAAAAATCTCCTTTTTCCATGATCATTTGCATCATTTCCTAAGATAGAAGCACCGATATATAGCACCTGTAGATTGATAATACTCTGGCTTCCATTACATATGTCCGGCATTTTTTAGACTGCATCTTAAATGAACATTTGAGGTAAAGTTACATCGCACTGCACTAAAAGACTCAGGGAGCCTGCTAGATCTTTCTTGAAATGAAGGAGGGTCTACAAAACAACAAAATAGAAAATGCATGTACAACCAAAAGTCGACGCAACACCCTTCTTATTTTGTTTCAAGAGAAACAATACACACGTAGAACCAAAAGTTGGTGCCGTCCATTTCTGTCTAAATAAAAATTTATATAATAAACACATTATAGTGCAAGTGCAGTGAACCTACTTTTCACTACACTTGCATCCCGAGGAGGGTAGAACATTGGATAGGAAGGGGAAATCGCCATTTGGAGCATGAATGTGGTAAATGATAAGCCACTATGTGCACACATTGCTAATAACTTAACCAAGGAGGCGAGATATAAGCTTAACGACAAGAGGGGAGAGGGGATAATCTTAATGCACTCCTCTTCCTGCATGAAATTTCTAGATATGATTTTAACAAGAGCAACAAAGGTTGCACGAGCTGAAAATGTCTTTGATCTAGCCTACCAAGTTCTATCGACGACACATGTGACGTACGATTTTGTATGGTACCATATTAAATCATGTGAAAGGCTTTCTTCATGTAAATTTTGAGGAGGATTACATATCTTTTTGATTGCTTGCACTGATAGAATACATTTGAAGTTCCAAGTAAGAAAATCATGATTGGACCCCTCGGTCAAGCCATCTTGATAAATAGGATAATTATGAGAATTAATTTCTGGAGGTGGCAAACAGGATTGTGTGATAACCTTAAGTCTTAGTGTTAAGAAGGGAGATGGACTAGTTCTTGTGTCATCATTTCCTATTTGAAATCTACGAACTCAATACTTAATTTTTGATATTTGTATGTATTTTTTCAGAAAAGTAAGCCGCATCCTTTGTTTGCGCAATATTGGCATGCCTACCATTTATCGGCAATAATGTACTAGAAAGAAGTATTTACACATTAACTTTTCTAGTAAAGTATAATACATAAAATATTTTGTAGAAATCGCCCCTCCCCACACCACAAAAATACATACATGGAAAGAAATTACAATATTCCTTCAGAATTATCCTATGTGTCATTATTAAGAGCTAGTGTTTTTCGGTGCTCTAAAAATTTAGCACTCTTGTTGCCGCATTTTTTTTTGGAAGTTTCCAAGCACGATGGGTCATTCGTTCCATCTCTTCGTCACAAATAAAATGGTCGAAGGAAAAATATCCTAGGAAGAAAAAAGAAACTAACGGCGTGTGCACAAAAGTCACGAGCATTTATGTAGTTCTGTACATTTTATTTCCTTCTTGTATTGACCGTGATGAGATCTGGGGATGAAATAATATGGATATGCTTAGAAGATGTTGTATCTTTAAAAAAATTAGATGTATAAAGATAAGAAGTTTACGAACACGACTTTCCACACACTTCAATTTTTGGACTTTGACTCTGTCCATTTTCTACGACATAGATGACTCCTTATTATCCGACTACGTCTGACAACATTTTTTTTTTTACTATACTACCTGTGCTACTCCCTCCGTTCCAAAATAGATGACTTCCATTTGTCCATATATGCATGTATCTAGACATGTTTTAGTGTCTAGATACATTCATATATGAAAAAGTGGAAGTCATCTATTTTGGAACGGAGGGAGTATATTTTTAAATGGAATTCACCAACTAACACAACTCATAAAAAATGCCAACATACTTTTGCGTAAATGACTTGCTAATGTATTCAGTAAGACATGTTTTCAGTTTAATCAGTTGATTTTTGTGTGTGTTTGGTTTACTATGCGCCAACGAACAATTTTTCTCCTTTTTTTCCATAATCATTTGCATCATTTCCTAAGATTGAAGCACCGATATATAGCGCCTGTAGATTGATAATACACTGGCATCCATTCCATATGTCGGGCATAATTGCAGACTATTTTTTTAGATTGCATCAGAAAGGAACATTTGAAGGTGAAGTTACATAGCACTACACTAAAAGACTCAGGGAGCCTCCTAGATCTTTCTGCTTGAAATGAAGGAGGGTCTGCAAGACAACAAAATAGAAATGCATGTACAACCAAAAGTCGATGCGGCACACTTCTTATTTTGTGTCAAGAGAAACAATACACACGTAGAACCAAAAATCGGTGCAGTCCATTTCTGTCTAAATAAAAATTTATATAATATACGCATTATAGTGCACTCATAAAAAATTCATGTACAACAAAATGCGCACGTACGCCAGACACAAATATATATATAGTGTGCAACACAACAACAAACAGAAGATATAGATACTTTGGATCTGCCTAAATGGTCCATGCTACGTAGGAAATATTTATTTGGAGATGTCTATGCCGACGGCATGCGGCGGCCAGAAGATAGCGATGGTGAGTACTTCTGATGTTCTCTGTCCTATTCTCTGGGTCAGGTCCATGGCCAAAAGGTCAGAACGAGGCAGCACAATCTAATTAAAGTTCAACAGTACACACAAGAACATGCATGGAGACCCAAGAATACTTAGTTCTGAGTTCCTCTTCGTGGTGACAGTGACAGACCCTTAGAGAAGCAAATTTTCAGATCGGGGGGATCTGCATTTTCCAACTCTATGTAAAATTGATATTAACCGAGAGAAAAAAAAAGGCTGCGTTGAAATGTGTACGTCTGAACAACACTGAACCCCGTCGTGAAGCACTCATGTAAACAAAAGGAAACGAAAGGCTTAAACCACAAACGAACACACTCTAGCTCCAGTGACATCATAATTTGTTTGCCATTGGCTACTCCGTGGCATCATTCATATCTGATATCTTAGGGCTGGGTGTCGTCAGATCCACTGTTCCGGCTTTCACAGTTAACTGCCGGCCGGTAAACTGGGGCAACGTACGCCGGACACACGTCAGAAAGTGCCACTGGTAAGCCGCCGGTAAGCCGGAAACTGCCACCGTCCAGCCGCAGTCGTCGTTTACTCGTTTATTACTTCGTCACCTTTTCCCCTTGAAACGATGATGATACGTTACCACTTTACCCGCGCGCGCTCCGCTGTAACCCGTCCTCGCTTTCCACCAGGAAGAAGCATGGCCTATGCAGTATAGTGCTTTCGATGTGGGAAGACTCCGAACTGTTCACCGGGAGGAAGGGGGAGGAGATGCAAAGTGGCTTTATGTTGTTGATCAAATTCTCATGTCGATCAGAAACTGCTCCATATTTACATACATGTAGCCAAACAAGACATTGTTTCACTGTCTAGCTGGCTGTGGCCGGCCTAGGCGCTAGTTTTTCCTGAAAAGTTCTTTGAATACGTAGAAACGGTGTCATTTTTACCTGGATCTGTGTCTGTTGTACATCAATGACAACGTTCAGAATTTCTGGAAACTCTCTAGCTGGTCTTGCGCGTATGGCGTCTTGTCTCGGGCTTCACTGAAAATGCAGAACCCAAACTGTGTTTGAAGAACACATTTGAACGTGTGGTTACACCGGACCACACCAAGATGTCAGAGAGCCTTCTCATTCATCAACTAAAGGCTGGCCTGCAAGACAACAAAACATAATACTCATGTACAAAATAAATTGGTGCTGTCCTGTATTTTGTAAATAAAAACAATACATGTGCACAACCAAAAGTTGGTGCAGTCGGATCTTTTCCAAATAAATCATTATACAATATACACGTATAGTTCTCTACAAAATACAAGTATGTACAATCAAATGTGCACATAGGACAATTTTTTTATATACTACCTCTGTTCCAAAATGTAAGCCTTTTTAGCAAACTAAACTAGCTTGCTAAAAATGCTTACATTTCGGAACGGAGGGAGTAGTATACAACGCAACAGTAAAATATGTTTTGGGGATATTTTTGTACCTACCTGCCTCCATGGTCCATGCTATGTACAGAAACTTTTTCGAGATATCTTTTATTTGTCATACTCCCTCCAATCCTAAAAAAGTGTCGCCACAAATGAACTAATCCTATACAACTTATAGACATAGCTTCCGACACTTTTTTAGAATCGGAGGGAGTAGGAGATATCTGTGTGGCCGTACGTGGCTAATGGTGCGACAGTGAAGGCTTCTCTGGTTGATCCTCTCCCCAAGTGGATTGCAGTGGATTGGAAGGAATTATAGGGGATTTTGACTTGCGTGGGATCTAATCCACCTCAATCCATGCCAATCCCCATCAAAATTTTGCAAACCGAACAGGCTTTGAATGAAGTTTTCTGATATTTCTGTGTTCCATTCTCAGGCTCAGGTCCATCTTTGATGCACAGAGACAAAATGTCAGGATAGACAGTACGATTTAGTTAATATTTAGAAGTACACCTCCATCTTGTAACATAGACGTGCAAAAATTCCGAGTTAGTCCTCGTGGTGACAGAGAATTATTCCTGTGCATTTAGCATATTGTAAATTGTAATGACCTGCAGTTTCAGTTGACGCTAGGACGGGCAGGTGCGACTTCGGCTAATATTATTACAATGGCAACTAACAACTGGTTTGGTATATATTTGGGTCATAAGGGGGTATTTAAAGTAATCGCTTTAGTCCACCATATGAAATAGTAGGTAAAAAAAAGAATTTCCATGTTTGCAAAATTGGTAGGGCTCCAACGGCGATAACGCTAACACCAACAGAAAGCGTCCGGCGATGGAGGATGCCCGGTCGGAGGCGGATGCAGGGACTCGGCTGCTGCAGGACAAGGCGAACAAGCAGTCGAGCTCTAGGAAGCAGTCCCTTCCGCCGCCAGAGTGGTGGCTCGAGAGGGAGAAGAAGAGAGAAGCGCATTGCCTCTCGTCGGCGGCCTCGGGCATCCAGCCCTGGGAGGAAGAGAGCGACCGGCACCGCGGCTCAGGGAACCCAAGAGCCCCCAAATCCTCTTAGCTGGGAATACCCTGTCTGCTAGGAAATCGCGGGCGCGTCCTCAACAGGGTCTGGTGGGGGATCTAGGCCTTCCAAGGTGGAGTGCTTCAAATGTGGCCGGGAAGGGGCTTCCAGGCAGCATGCACCTTTGAACCTATCTGTGCCATCTGCTCAAAGAAGGGGCCCAACTCGGTGGACTACCCGTGTCGCGGCCCGCTGGTCGAGCTGGCCATCTACGGCCATGCCATATCTCGGGAAAGCTTCTTCTACCTGGACTTTGAGGACATAGTGCAGGATGAGGTTGGGGCCTCAAATGTGGTGGTCATCTCCTTCTCAGGGATGGCGCTTTCGACGATCGACTTTGGGGCAGAGCTCCCCCACTTGGTCGAGTGCGATTGGGACTAGTAGATGCGCCAACTTTCTCGGCTCGAGTTCAGGGTGAAGTTTTTGGCACGGGACATGCTCAGGATGTGCACCCGCACCGGGCTTCTGTTTCTCCCCTTGAGCAACTCATCCAAGTCGATTCGGCTGGCGGATGCCAACCCTGTTCTGGCTGGGGTCCTCTAGAAGGTGTGGGTTCGCCTCTTCGGTCTTCCTCATCAGATGCGGCATGTGGACTGTTTGATGGTGGGGCATGCAGATGCTCGGTCACCCCGTGCGGGTGGACGAGGCGTCCATCATGCAGCCGGGCCCGATGTGGATGTTACTCAGTGAGCCGTCTTGCACTAGGAGCCGTCTTGCACATATTCCCTTACACTATTACTATTGTTCACTGCCGGTGACAAAGTACACACGTTAGATACCACTTCATGTGCATTGTTTTCACTAGCGGTAAACATGGGCCCATTATGAAATTGCCACAGTCCATCTACACTTGTGGGTGGTCACTCCATTTTTCGCTAAAAAATGTAGCTGTTACTATGTATCTTTTGCTTGGAAGGCATAATTTACGGTCGACTATCACTTTCATGCTTCGTGCATTTCCATGATGCAGGTCGGATGTAAATTTGGAATGTAAAACATTTTAGGTGGAGAGAACGCAGAATGAAATGTATTACTAGCTACCATGCAACCTAGCGACAGGCCTACGGAAGGCCCAACCTACATCGTATTCTTAACCGAGACACTTATTGTGGGTCGTAGGGAGTATTTTCTTTTTGTTTCATATCGCCTTTCTAGGAAAAATCTAACAGTTTTCAATGGAACAAAGTGGAGGAGGCGATGGAGATACAACTAGCTTTACAATTTTGCGTGCTCAATTTTTTTTTTGTTCTGAAACTACTCCATCGCCTCCTCCACTTTGTTCCACTGAAAATAGAAGGGGAGGAGGACAACAATAACGAGGGATACAACGTGGGGCTACGGGTGGAGTAGCCCCCCGTCAGTGCCCCACACCTCCACCTCCTTCGCGTCCCTGCCACGAGGGTCACAATTATGATGGGGGGGGGGGGAGGACACCAATGACCTTCTCGACGACATGAGTCATACCAAGGAGGAGTGGACGACGATGGAGGATCGTGACCACGCTCGGGAGGTGACGTGTAGGACGTCTGAGCCTGCCCGGCTTCCTCCAAGGGTGCAACTACTTTGGTGGAGCTATCCTCGACAACATGTTGCTGTAGCGCCCCGGCTTCTTCGGGCGCGAGTCGGAGTGTGATTATCAACCAAAATGGGAGCAACTGCTCCCTCCTCTCAGGGTAGAAGTGGCCCATACCGTTGGCGGCTCTGAAGAATCTGCGGGTTGGGGCGGCATCGGGATCCTAGCTGGACGCCACGTCGGTCTCGGTGCACCCCCGTTCCTCGCCGGTGGACTCTCTTCTGACCACAGGCTCGAAGGACGTTTTTGAGACAGTAACGGAGGATGGGGACGGCGGCACGACCATGGAGCAGGATTCCGCATTAGACTCCTGGCTATCTCCTACACAGCGGGGAAAGTGGACTAAGACGGTGCATGTGGTCCCTGTGCCTCCTCACAAGAGCACGAGTCCTCTCGGAGTCGAGGCAACCTCGATGCTTCAGCGTGAATAGGAGCGGGCCGAGGCAAAGGATGCAGGTATGAATACCTCAAACTTTGTTGTACTCTCCAATATTTTTTATTCCATTTACTAGAAGATGCGCGCGATGCAGATTTGGTGTTCCCATTAGAATCTGATTCTGGTGTGGAGCTCCTAGCTCTTGTTCGAGCTAAGGAGGCGGCACAAGCGGACCATGCCTTGGTAGTTGCTAGGAGATCCCAGGAGGATGCGTCATTGATTCCTAGGGGTGAGGACACCTGTGTTGATGCAGTAGGGGCCTTATGAACCGACACCGCGACCGGCTCGGGCAAGACCCCATGAGTGCGATTTTTTCATTTCCTCCATGCCGCGGGTCAGGGAAGGGGGTGGCATCCCGTCGTTGATGGAGGAAGACCGCCCGTGCTTAGTGCGCGCAGGCCGGCCACAACATTTTTAGCATAAAAACATAAACTTTAATCATGAAACATCTGTATATTATTATCTCTTGGGAATACATCCGACATGATCTCTCATCTGCAATACACGTATGACACGATCATCATGATCCAACCAGAAGACCTAGAGATCACAAAACAAAATTCCTCCTAATATGTTTTGAGAACATGTCGAGGCTGCGGACCAATATCCATAAGAGCAAAGTCATGGTTATGGGGACGAGTGACGAGTAGCAGCAGAGGATCACCAACATGCTAAACTGCAAACTTGATTCCTTCCCCTTCACGTACCTGGGACTCCCGGACAACGATAGGGTTCTCACCACGGGGTGTTGGGCCCCGATGACTAGGAAGGTGGGCAAGAGAGCGGACCCATGGTGGGGCGTTTCATGTCTTCTACAACCAGAATCACCCTTGCCAACATGTGACTTTCGAGCCTTCCGTTGCACTCTATGGGGGTATGCATGCTTGGCGACGGGGCTCACCAAACCATGAGCAAACACCATTCCCTCTTCTTCTTGGAAACAAATGAGACAAAAAAATCTTTGGGTCCGTTGGGGGCGGTGTGTAAACCAAAAGCCTGGGGGGTCTAGGCATTATGGATACCAAGATCATGAACACATGCCTGATAGTTAAGTGGATCTGGAAGATCTATGCAGGGGATATGGGCCTATTGGACATGATCATTAAGAACAAATACCTTAGGGAGAAGGATCTTCCTACATATTCCCACAACCCTGGCTCCCAGTTCTGGAATGCTCTCTAGCGCCTTAAATATGTGTTCCTCTTGGGGAAAAGCATGAAATCTGTAACAGCCTTCTCCACACTCCTTTACTATTGGCAAGGTTTAGGCCATCTAAAGGACATGTTTCCAAACTGCTTCAGTGCGAATGGAACCCCTCTTACTTTTGGGAAATCTATAGGCACATTAGACGCTGCACTGGGCACATGAAACATGTCCTCTTTATATGATGCACATCTCCTTTTTGGTCCCTCTGGACAACTAGGAGCAAGTTCACTATCGAGGGTTGGTTCCCGACACAACTGGTTGACGTTCTATACAAAATGTAGGTTTTCTTGCAGGTTTGGCGCCGAGTGGCTAGACGCCAAGACAGAGAGGCGGTGGACTTGACGATTGGCAGGATTCGTGCTCTCCAAGCTATCGCAAGATAGGACTAGCATTCTCACCTTTATCCCTTCTTGTGTTTTAGTTTGTTTATCTTTATGCTGGTTGATGTGGGGGCATTAGCCGAGGACTATGTTTCACTCCCATCTACGGACGAGGGTTATCTGTAATATTGTTTTACTTGTGTGTACCCTGCCAAATAGTTGCTTTATTAATTTAAACCTGGACTCTACTCGAGGCTTCTGTAACATCCCAAGTATGAAAAACACCTTTAGAATGTTTGATTCTTGTTAATTTATGTTTTGCATCATGTCATCATAAGCTTGGCATTTGTTTTCCATTTGTTTTCCCTTGTTTTCCATATGAATGTCAAACCAATTTTCAAAATCCTTGTTCATACTTGTTCTGTTACAATTTTCAAATGAAATATTCAAATCAAAACATCAAATTGATTCCAATAAACTTGAAAGTGCAAACCATTTAAATTGCTTCTTTTCAATAATTCAATTAATACTAAAATTGCTCAAATTCATTTGAATTTTCAAACAGCTTTGGAATTTAAAAATATGAAAAACAGAAAGTTGCACACTTGTGCTTTTGTGATAAATAATTCATAAAAATTTATCCCCAGATTTTTCAATCACAAAAACCCCTCAATTTTCTCTCTTTCTTCCTTTTCCTTTTCTGAAAAAAAAAAGAGAAAGAAAAAATAAATACAGCAAACGGCTGGGGGAGGCCGACTGGGCCAGCCCAGCCCACCTTCCACCCCAGCACGCAGCACGCGCGGCCCGCTTTTCCTTCTCCCTCCTCCATACGACTGACGCGCGCTAACGCCAGCACGCGCACACAGCAGGGCGCCCTCCACCTGCTCCCTCCCTGCCTTTTTCTCCCCTATATCTAGCCCCCGAGCTCCCAAACCCTAGCCCTAGCTTTCTCCTTCCTCCCTGCCGCCAACAGTTCTTCTCCTCCCTCTCAGATCCCCTCCAATCCTCCTCTGAACTTTCTGAACTTTCCTGCACCACGCCATGGCCGGAGCTTGATCGGGGTGGAGCAGGGGTTGTGGTCATCGTCGAGCCTCCCCGGGCACGGGAACGGGATCACCGTACATCCCTCTCCCTCCTCGCATCATCGACAAGGCCTGGGAGGCATCTGATCGTCGCCGCCGTCCCTGTCGCTGTCGCCGTCGTCGACTGTCGCCTCCCGAGCACCTCCTACTCCCTCTGTTTCCCCTCGGTGAGCAGCACGTTCCCCTCCTTCCTTTCCCTCTCTGCATCAGTCAACCACGCGCACGCCCACAACACCCTAGCACGCACACGAGCTACAGCAGCAGCGCACCCTCGCCGCCGGCGAGCGCATCCCCGTCAGGTTCAGAAAGCCTGAACCTTTCGTCAGTTTCAGTTAACAGGAGCAGCTGAACCACAAAACCGTGCGCGCATCTAACCTGTCAAAAACGATTCAGTAGCGCAGTGGCAACGCACTGCTCACGCGCGCCCGCGGCGCGGGTTCGAATCCCCCCGCGCGCAGGAATAAAACCCAAGCTTTTGCTCTTTGCCACGCGGGCAAGCAGGGCCCACCTGCCATAGGCAGTGGGTGCCATGCCAGATCCCAGCCGCGCGCCAGCTGGGCACTGGCCCACTGCCAATGACCCAGGGGTTGCTCTGCGCGCGTAGAAAAAGACCCCAGGGGCCTTTCTGAAACTTGTTTTCGCACCTAGGCCCCTGTAACAAGTTTAATACTTTTAAATTCACAAAATAGCCCCTGCAATTTAAAATTCAAATAACTTTTGTATTTCAAATCCAAACTTAATAAATAAAATAAGTTGTCTGTACCAAATTTAATTCTCTACATGTTTAAATCATTTGTTTGCTGTTTTGAACATTTCAAATGTTTTCAAAATTCAAATTCAAACAACTCATTTCAAATTTGGTCAATTTCATAACTAATTCAAATCTAATTCAAATGTCACATATAAAATATGTTTTCCAGGCCAAATTGAACCACCTTTCCAAATATAAACTTTGTTATCTGTTTTGAATACTTTAAATTGGTTAAATAATTTAAACCTTGTTTAAATCATTTAAAATTGCTAAATTCATAACTTGGTCAAATTAAATTCTTTTTGAACATATAAAATATGTTTTCAAACCAGAAAAATGTAATCCTTTCAAATATGAATTTTATTTAATGTTTTGAACAAATAAAAATTCAAATAAATTCATACTTGAATTAAATTCATTTAAATCTTGTTTAAACTTGTTTAATTCATAATTAATTCATTTTAATTCCTTTTTCAACAAATGAAACATGTAATCCACCTAAAATTTTGTGTTCTTTCCAAATATGAATTTTGTTACCTATTTGGAGCAATTAAAATTGGTGAAAACAACAAATGCTTGTATAACTCATTTAAGAAGCCTAATTTCATAACTTAATAAATAAAATTCCAAACTTGGTAAACAATATATCAAATTGAAGCTATTGTTGTTTTCTCATTGTTTTCTTTATCCATGCATCATTCTAAACAACTTTCACATGATGGTTATTTGTAGAACATTTATTTCAACCTTAATTCATGGGCTTTCCATTTGCAATCCAAATTGCATATGGGCCCATTTAATTATGTTACCATGTCAACTAGCTTACCTTTGATGCATCAATTAAATTGCCATGCATCATCCCATGATTGTGCATTATGCCATGTTATTGATTGTTTGTCTCTCCGCGTTGTTTGTTTGCTTCTTCCCGAATAGACGACGACGCTGAGACAGACGAGGTTTACGACACTACTTCTGAGGAGTTAGCCCAGTACCAGGCTACTGAGTTTGCAGGCAAGTATTCATTCACATGAACCATTGTGTCCTTTCCACACTGGATATCGATACTTTCCGTTGTCTATTCTGCTAGCCTTAAGATTCGTTGCTTGTGTTCCGATCCTATCACATGTTATCCTGTAACCCTGATATAGCCTCACCTCCACACCTATAACCCTGTTGCTTGTTGCATGTGTCTTACTAGCATGCTTAGGGTTGTTTATGCTCGAGTCTGCTGTCCGTTATTTCTGTTACCATATTTATTATGTTCTGGGGGCTCGATGTTTAAACAACAACCTGTTAATGTATGAGGTAATGCTACTTTGATGATAAGGCACCGGCAGGAGGCCGGGTATGGTTTTGAGGCCTGCTAGTGTCGACCTTAATTAGGAAAAGGTTCTTGTCCTCTAAATCCATGATGAGCGCGCTAACCGCATGTGGGAAGCGTGTATGGGTGCCCCCCTCAACTTTGATTCGATTCGCATCTCGTCCAAATCGCCTCTTTTAGTTCGGGTTTTCCATTTGCCGCATGCATATGCAGGTGTGAACCCGAGGCCAGGGTGGAACTTTTGTAGTCGGCATTTAGGGAGACACGTTCTTAGAGTGCTATGAGGGTCCCCTTTTCTTCGTGGGGCTTGATTAGCCGTGCGCTCAATTGCACGGGGTTCTTTGGGCTTGATGCGAAGAAGAGTTGGGTTGTGTTGAGTGCCTCGCTTGGTGGAAGTGCATTTCCATCTGGCGGGGTATTCTTACGTGTACGGCCAAATTGGTGCATCCCTGCAGGGTTAAATCTTCTCGAGAAGCCGTGTTGTCCGCGGTTATGGATGACTTGGTGATAGGGCTGGCTAACAAGGATTAGACAACTTACACCTAATTAATACTAATGTTGACTAGTAATAGGCTTATTGACACAATAACTTGAACCTTCACTAATCCAACTATGTGAGTTATCCTCGGATTGCTTCTTTGGATAAGGGGCGAGGTCCAGGATGGGTTTGTTTGAGGATAGTGGTAGTTGGTTCCGATACGCTATCTTATCCCCTTCTTTTAGCCGGATGTTGTAGCGTGTCTCTGTAGTTGGTTAGGCAGCCCGCTGCCGCATCTTTTGTATCACCTCTTCTTCTGTTGAACCCAAAGCATCTGTACTTGGTGTTGCCGGGTACACTTTGGTATCTTGTACGTCTTGCTTGCCAGTAATTGTCCGTACTGACCCCTTTGGGGTTGTGGTTTCCGCAGACTATGTTTCCGAGGATCCCCATGGTGGCTACTACGTGGAGTATGACGAGGCTGCTGACGAGTAGATAGCGGACCCGGGCAGGATCCGAGACATCGTGGATGGGCTCCGTCTTTTCGTTTTCGGCCTCTTAGGCCTATTTGGATCTTGTCTGTACTCAGACACTTTGGATGCTTCCGCTGTGATGTAATGATGACTTGTTGGGACATGTGTCCTCTGGATGATTGTATTTGTTATCTCTGCTCTAGTGAGGGCTATTTGCAACTTATTTCTATTTCTTTGTGTCTTAGAGATTTGTTGTGATATCACTTGTTCAAATGCCGTTGACGTACCATGTGTGTATGTTATGAAGTACGTCAATGGAAGTAGTCGGATTTCTATGGGATGGTTTACGCAGACGATGGATAGTAGAGAATGGTTGTCACACGTTTACGTGTTGGCCTGCTCATATTGAGATGCGGGTGCCGGTATGCCCTGTAAGCCATTTATCTACTGTTTAGCGGGCTGTGAGTATCCTGTAGAAGTCCGGGTGCGACAAATGGTATCAGAGCCAGTCTGCCTGTAGGATCACTTTTACTGGTCGCAGTTGAGTCTAGAAACTATTTTGTAGCTATATAGGAAAAATGAAACGTGAGAGTAGGAATTCTGTTCTTTTATTTCTTTCCCCACCCACCCTCCCTTTTTTCTGGTAAGGAAGTGCAACGTTGTTTTCTCTTCTCATCTAAACTTTCAAGTTAGGATTTCACGTATCCTGGTTTCTCTAGGATAGTTACATCTACTAGACCATAGGAATGGAGGTGGTTGTGACATGATTTATCATGTTGCCTACTCACGATTGAGAACGGAGGCGTGTAAGCCCCGGAAGCAGATCCTCTATTCCTTAAGAAGTAGATATTTATCCTTTAGAAGCCCGGATGGGTTTTCCGTAGTACCTCAGGAGTGTTTGGTCTCGTGTTTCCCCAATGTTGCTTAGATATCCTGTTCTTCTCAACATACTTTTCGTCCGTTGAAACCTTGTTGTTGCTTGCCACTTCAGTTCTTCTACCGGCGTCTAATCAAAACTTCCCCATCATCTGCAGATGGATCTCAGGTTCTACCCGCAGGTGGTTCGTATGACTCGTTGCGAGAGCACTGCCGGTTATCCGGAGATGCTGAGAGACATGGTCACTTTTCTGGGGTTCCGTTGGGCACCAGAGTACCAGGTCTACGAGCAGCAGCGAGAGTTTGAGCAGACCTACTACCAGGCTATCGTCTACATTCTGTCAGATGATGTCATGAGCGTAGTCCACCGCTACGAGGCAGTAGGTTCCACAGTGGATATGGCTGTGCAGCAGGCAGCTTATGTGAGTCTCACCGTCCTTCGTGCTGACTACTGGGGATTTGACGATTCTATCTATCGCCACATCCCCCGTGGTTACATCACTTCGGAGGGAGCTCACTTCACTCTCTACGACAACTTGGATGTTTATGAGCATGATAACTCCAGGCTGCACACCACCGCTCAGTTTGTGAGGCACAGTGACGCAGTTGCCAGCACACTATCTCAGGAGTTGGCTTCAGTCAGAGAGCAGCTCTACCTTGCTTTGATTCGTCTGGCGACTTACACCACAGACTTTGTTGGAGACGAGCGCTTTGCACGTTTCGATCAGCCAGTTGGTCGTCGTCTGCCAGATGCTGGAGGTTACGAGCCGATCAGAGGTCCACTCCTTAACCTTGGTGCTGGTTACACTGGGATTCCACGCTTTGGAGCACAGGGAGTCGACGCTATGTACTTCACCACACCTAGAGTCGCTCTCAGACCACGTCAGATCTACGTGGATCGTCGTTCCACCTACTTTCGTGGGCGTGCTCCTCACCGTACCTCTCGCCGTACTCCTAGTCGCCGTCCTGCGTGATGAGCATGGGAGTACCGATGTATCCGTTCTTTGCTATGTTTAGTTATCCTTTGGCATTCGAACCATTTATGGTGTGTTGGATATTCTAATGTATTTGAACATGTGATGATGTACCTGTTGGTTATCTATTCATGCGTCGGAATAATCTCTCTTTCGGTTGCCAAGTCTATCCTTTTCTATTGTTGTGCTAAAATGCATTTCCATTCAGGATGCCGCCAACAAGGAACAACGCGCCTGAGCCACCGCCAATCGCGGAGCTGTTGACTCAGATGACCCAAGTCATGGCGCAGATGGCCCAGTTTCAAACTAATCAGCACAACAACCAGACAGCTCCACGGGTCAGCATCAAGGAGTTTCTCAGTCTGGGCCCAAGAGCTTTCGTGGCCACACGCGAGCCTCTGGACGCTGATGAATGGATCCGTGAGATAGCTAAGGCTCTGGAGATTGCTCATGTAGCTGAAGAAGACAAGGTCAAGTATGCCTCCTATCTGCTGAAGGGTCAGGCAGCTACTTGGTGGGAGAACTTCCAGGCCATGAGAACTGGGATACCAGTCACGTGGAATTGTTTCAAGGAAGCCTTCCTGAAGCACCACATTCCAGATGGTCTCATGGAAAGGATGCGTGAAGAGTTTTGCTCACTCAAGCAGGGCAAGTTGGACGTCATCGGCTATCAGAGTAAGTTCAATCGCCTCGCTCGTTACGCTGGTGATGAGGTGTCCACTGAGGCTAAGAAGATGGCAAGGTTCCGCAGAGGTTTTAACCCGGAACTCAAGTATGCCCTCACCAATATCAAGGCCAACAGCTTCGAGGATCTCGTTAACACCGCGCTCAATGAGGAAAATTGGCGCAAGGCGTTCGAGGAGTCTCGCAAGCACTCGCGTGAGGGTGGTTCCTCCTCCAACATGACCACCCCTCCGCAGAAGCGCCGCATCTGGGTACCAAATGGTGCTGTCACTCGGGCTCCTTACGCCCAAACTTCTCCAGGCTTTGCTCCCCGCCCACCCAACCCTGCTCAGATGCATGATCCAAGGGCTTCAATGGGGCAGCCAAGGCCAGGGCCTCCTCGTGTCGTCACTTGCTACAAGTGCAAGCAGACGGGGCACTACGCCGACAAGTGCACGCAGAGGCAGCTACCTCCACCACCACCTCGTCCTAACACAAACCAGGCAATGGTGCGCGCTCCCCCGCCTAAGGCTTTCATATCCAACAACAGGCCTGTCGGGAGGACCGCAAGGGTGAATCATGTCAAGATCGACAAAGCTGAGGAAGCTCCTGACGTCGTTCTCGGTATATTACCCGTTGTCGTGGTGGTGTCACGGCAGATGCCATAGGATGGCTAAAGATGTGGGGACGAAGGACGCTGGAGGTGCTCGGGGAGGGATCACGCGACGAGTAGCCGCGTGAGGTACGACGTAAACACTACAAACAACACGATCTACCCAGGTTCAGGGCCCTCGTGAGGAGGTAAAACCCCTACTCCTGCCTTTCCTTGTGTATATTGGTATCTCACCGAGTAGCCACAGTACAATGTTCTTGCTACCGAGTAGCCACTCTCCTCTCTAGATGATGAACTAGGGCAAGAACTAGGTCAAGATGTGTTCCTTCTAAGCGATCTCGTAAACGGTGCCTCACGCAGGAGGCGGCGGGGCACCTTATATACTTGGTGCCCAGCCGGATACGTCCAAACATGGACAAGTGTCGACATAATGTGCACATCGTCCTTCTTCCGGGTTCCCGCTGACACCTTTGGTTCTTGATCTTGGCTGTATCTAGAAAGTCGTTGGGCAAAACAAAGGGACAGACTGGTATCACTGTACCTAAGCACAGAGTAGGCCCCCCTTATCCTGCCACAGCCTGCTTCCATGCTGTCACTGTCAGGCAGGCCGGTCCCAGATGAACAGTAGTTCGAATGCTGCCAAGTACGGACCCATGATACGCGGGATCCTGTGTCAGAACGGCTCCTTTGACTTTCTGGCCCGAGTAGGTTCCCGCCAATTGTACTCGGGCCAACTCTTCTACTCGACTGGATGTAACTTGACTGATATCTCCTTCCGGGCATCTTGAGGAGAAACCGAGTAGCTGTCGACCGGGTAGCAAATACCGGGTAGTCGGCTACTCGACAAAACCTCTCTTCTGTAAGACGCTTTTACCACTTGCCTTTACCCTACTCGGGGGTAACCCCCCGACACCCGTAAACTCTTTTCCAGCTAAAGTGTTGTTTGATACCGGAGCATCGCATTCTTTTGTGTCAAAAACATTTGCCACAACAAACAACCTAATTGTGGTTCCACTAAGCAATCAAATCACTGTTCACTCCCCGGGATCTCAAATGTTGACCTCCAAGATAAGTAAGGACAATCAAATCCTAATTGGAGGCCACATATTCCTTGCTTCACTCATGTTGCTGGGAAGTTCTGACATTGATGTCATTCTTGGTATGGATTGGCTAAAAGCTAGTAAAGCAAGGATTGACTGTGCTCAAAAGTCAATAACTCTGTTCCACCCTTCTGGCCAGATAATCTATTCTCCAAATGAATCAAGTTCCATTCAGCTGTGCAACCTCGATGCAAAACCTCTACCTTCACTTGAAAATGTTCCGGTGGTTTGCGAATTCCCTGACGTCTTTCCAGAAGAGTTGCCAGGGATGCCTTCGGATAGAGCTGTTGAGTTCGTGATAGAACTTGAACCAGGTACTGCTCCAATCTCTAAGCATCCCTACAAGATAGGAACTCCCGAGCTGAAATTGTTAAAGGAACAGATTGATATGTACATGGAAAAAGGTTACATTCAACCTAGTTCCTCGGCTTGGGGTTGCCCAACTCTGTTCGTTGCGAAGAAGGATCACACAAAGAGACTCGTTGTTGACTATCGTCCTCTTAACGAGAAAACCATCAGAAACAAGTATCCAATTCCTCGTATCGATGATCTTTTTGATCAACTTGCTGGAGCCTCAATATTCTCTAAGTTGGACTTGAGAATGGGTTACCATCAAATAAAGATCAGAAAAGAGGATATTCCAAAGACAGCCTTCACCACTCGCTACGGTCTATATGAATTCACCGTCATGTCCTTTGGTCTCACAAATGCACCGGCGACATTCTCTCGACTCATGAATTCTGTCTTCCATGAATACCTCGACAAGTTCGTTGTGGTATATCTTGATGACATTCTTGTCTACTCAAAATCCGAGGAAGAGCATGAAGAACATCTTCGTCTCACTCTCATGAAGCTTCGCGAGCATCGTCTTTATGCCAAGTTCTCCAAATGTGAGTTCTGGATTTCAGATGTTGCTTACCTTGGTCATGTCATCTCAGCCAAGGGCATAGCCATTGATCCAGAAAAGGTTAAAGCAATTGTTGATTGGAAACCTCCAAAGATGGTGAAGCAAGTAAGAAGTTTTCTAGGCTTGGCTAGCTATTGCCGTCGCTTCGTCCAAAACTTCTCCAAGATTGCCAAACCTCTCACTGACCTCACAAAGAAGGACAAGAAGTTCGTTTGGTCTCCCCAATGTGATGAAAGTTTCAATCTCCTGAAGACTAAACCCACTTCTACACCAGTTCTGGTTGGCCCAGATCCTTCCAAACCTTTCCAAATATTCTGTGATGCTTCTCTCCAAGGTCTAGGTGCAGTTCTTATGCAAGAACGTCAAGTTGTGGCTTATGCTTCACGTCAGTTGAACGCACATGAGCTCAATTATCCCACTCATGACCTTGAACTTGCAGCAGTTGTGTTTGCCCTCAAGAAATGGAGACAATACTTGTTGGGTAATCGCACTGAAATCTTTTCCGATCATAAGAGTCTGAAGTACATCTTCACTCAACCAGATCTAAACCTCAAGCAAAGGAGATGGATTGAAAAGATCAAAGACTTTGATCTTACCATTTCTTACACTCCAGGCAAGGCTAATGTTATGGCCGATGCTCTCAATCGCAAGTCGTATTGCAATAATCTCATGATCATGGAAAGCCAACCTCCTCTTCATGAAGAATTCTAGAAGCTCAACCTTGGTCTTGTTCCTCAAGGCTATCTTGCAAACTTGACAGCCAGTCCAACTCTCGAGGACAAGATTCGTTCTGAACAACTTCGTGATGCTGAAATCAAGAAGATGGTAGAACACATCAAAGAAGGCAAGGAGAAATTTAAGTCCTTCTCAATTGATGACAAGGGAACTGTGTTCTTCGAAGGACGCATTGCAGTTCCTCAAGTTCAAAGTCTCAAAGATGTCATTCTCAAGGAGGCTCATGAAACTCCTCTCTCCATACACCCTGGAAGTACAAAGATGTACCAGGATCTCAAGACACTGTATTGGTGGCCTAGCATGAAACGTGAAATTGCTCAATACGTTTCTGAATGCGACGTTTGTCAACGTGTTAAGGCAGTTCATCAGAAAACAACCGGTCTTCTCCAACCTCTGAAAATCCCTGAGTGGAAGTGGGACATGATCGAAATGGACTTCGTCACTGGTTTCCCAAAGTCCAAGAGGGGCAACGATGCAATCTTCGTTGTCATTGATCGACTCACTAAAGTCGCTCACTTCTTTCCTGTCAAAGAAACAATCTCAGCTAGCCAGTTAGCAGAGCTCTACACAGCAAAGATTGTTCCTCTTCATGGTGTTCCATTGGAAATAAGCTCAGACCGTGGAAGCATCTTCACTTCTCATTTCTGGAAAAGCTTTCAAGAAGCCTTGGGCACCAAACTTCTGTTAAGCACAGCCTATCACCCTCAGTCTCAAGGGCAAGTCGAAAGAGTCAATCAGATTCTCGAGGATATGCTCAGAGCATGTGGTCTCTCCTTTGGCATGAAATGGGAGGAATGTCTTCCATATGCTGAATTCTGCTACAACAACAGCTTCCAGGCAAGCCTAGGCATGGCACCATTTGAGGCTCTCTATGGCCGCAGATGCAGGAGTCCAATCAATTGGTCTGGAGCTGGTGAACGTTCACTCTTAGGCCCTGACATTGTTAAGGAAGCCGAAGAGAAAGTTCGCATCATTCGTGACAATCTCAAGATTGCTTAGTCTCGTCAGAAAAGCTACTATGACAGCAAACACAGGGACATGGTCTATGCACCTGGTGACAAAGCATATCTCCGTGTAGCTCCCCTCAGAGGCACTCATCGTTTTGGTGTCAAAGGAAAGCTTGCACCAAGATACATTGGTCCTTTCAACATTCTCTCAAGGCGTGCAGAAAATGCCTATCGTCTTGACCTTCCAGAAAAGCTATCCAAGGTGCACGATGTGTTTCACGTGTCACAGCTCAAGAGGTGCTTCAAAGATCCAGGCCGTGCAGTTGATCATGATTCCATTGATCTACAAGAAGACCTCTCTTATGAAGAGCATCCTGTTCGCATTCTCGATGAGACCGAGCGTAAAACTCGCAACAAGAGCACCAAGTTCTTGAAAGTGCAGTGGTCTCATCATTCCGATAAAGAGGCAACGTGGGAGACCAAAGAGGATCTTCGCAAGAAGTATCCGGACCTTTTCTCTTCTCAGTAGGAATCTCGGGGCGCGATTCCTTCAAGGGGGCGTTTTGTAACATCCCAAGTATGAAAAACACCTTTAGAATGTTTGATTCTTGTTAATTTATGTTTTGCATCATGTCATCATAAGCTTGGCATTTGTTTTCCATTTGTTTTCCCTTGTTTTCCATATGAATTTCAAACCAATTTTCAAAATCCTTGTTCATACTTCTTCTGTTAAAATTTTCAAATGAAATATTCAAATCAAAACATCAAATTGATTCCAATAAACTAGAAAGTGCAAACCATTTAAATTGCTTCTTTTCAATAATTCAATTAATACTAAAATTGCTCAAATTCATTTGAATTTTCAAACAGCTTTGGAATTTAAAAATATGAAAACAGAAAGTTGCGCACTTGTGCTTTTGTGATAAATAACTCATAAAAATTTATCCCCAAATTTTTCAATCACAAAAACCCCTCAATTTTTCTCTCCTTTCTTCCTTTTCCTTTTCTGAAAAAAAAGAGAAAGAAAAAATAAAAACAGCAAACGGCTGGGGGAGGCAGACTGGGCCAGCCCAGCCCACCTTCCACCCTAGCACGTAGCGCGCGCGGCCCGCTTTTCCTTCTCCCTCCTCCGTACGACTGACCCGCGCTGACGCCAGCACGCGCACACAGCAGGGCACCCTCCACCTGCTCCCTCCCTGCCTTTTTCTCCCCTATATCTAGCCCCCGAGCTCCCAAACCCTAGCCCTAGCTTTCTCCTTCCTCCCTGCCGCCGCCAGTTCTTCTCCTCCCTCTCAGATCCCCTCCAATCCTCCTGTGAACTTTCTGAACTTTCCTGCACCACGCCATGGCCGGAGCTTGATCGGGGTGGAGCAGGGGTTGTGGTCATCGTCGAGCCTCCCCGGGCACGGGAACGGGATCACCGTACAACCCTCTCCCTCCTCGCATCATTGACAAGGCCTGGGAGGCATCTGATCGTCGCCGCCGTCCCTGTCACTGTCGCCGTTGTCGACTGTCGCCTCCCGAGCACCTCCTCCTCCCTCTGTTTCCCCTCGGTGAGCAGCACGTTCCCCTCCTTCCTTTCCCTCTCTGCATCAGTCAACCACGCGCACGCCCACAGCACCCTAGCACGCACACGAGCTACAGCAGCAGCGCATCCTCGCCGCCGGCGAGCGCATCCCCGTCAGGTTCAGAAAGCCTGAACCTTTCGTCAGTTTCAGTTAACAGCAGCAGCTGAACCACAAAACCGTGCGCGCATCTAACCTGTCAAAAACGATTCAGTAGCGCAGTGGCAACGCACTGCTCACGCGCGCCCGCGGCGCGGGTTCGAATCCCCCCGCGCGCAGGAATAAAACCCAAGTTTTTGCTCTTTGCCACGCGGGCAGGCAGGGCCCACCTGCCATAGGCAGTGGGTGCCACGCCAGATCCCAGCCGCGCGCCAGCTGGGCACTGGCCCACTGCCAGTGACCCAGGGGTTGCTCTGCGCGCGTAGAAAAAGACCCCAGGGGCCTTTCTGAAACTTGTTTTCGCACCTAGGCCCCTGTAACAAGTTTAATACTTTTAAATTCACAAAATAGCCCCTGCAATTTCAAATTCAAATAACTTTTGTATTTCAAATCCAAACTTAATAAATAAAATATGTTTTCTGTACCAAATTTAATTCTCTACATGTTTAAATCATTTGTTTTCTGTTTTGAACATTTCAAATGTTTTCAAAATTCAAATTCAAACAACTCATTTCAAATTTGGTCAATTTCATAACTAATTCAAATTTAATTCAAATGTCACATATAAAATATGTTTTCCATGCCAAATTGAACCACCTTTCCAAATATAAACTTTGTTACCTGTTTTGAATACTTTAAATTGGTTAAATAATTGAAACCTTGTTTAAATCATTTAAAATTGCTAAATTCATAACTTGGTCAAATTAAAATCTTTTTGAACATATAAAATATGTTTTCAAACTAGAAAAATGTAATTCTTTCAAATATGAATTTTATTTCATGTTTTGAACAAATAAAAATTCAAATAAATTCATACTTGAATTAAATTCATTTAAATCGTGTTTAAACTTGTTTAATTCATAATTAATTCATTTTAATTCCTTTTTCAACAAATGAAACATGTAATCCACCTAAAATGTTGTGTTCTTTCCAAAATATGAATGTTGTTACCTATTTGGAGAAATTAAAATTGGTGAAAACAACAAATGCTTATATAACTCATTTAAGAAGCCTAATTTCATAACTTAATAAATAAAATTCCAAACTTGGTAAACAATATATCAAATTGAAGCTATTGTTGTTTTCTCATTGTTTTCTTCATCCATGCATCATTCTAAACAACTTTCACACGATGGTTATTTGTAGAACATTTATTTCAACCTTAATTCATGGGCTTTCCATTTGCAATCCAAATTGCATATGGGCCCATTTAATTATGTTACCATGTCAACTAGCTTACCTTTGATGCATCAATTAAATTGCCATGCATCATCCCTTGATTGTGCATTATGCCATGTTATTGATTGTTTGTCTCTCTGCGTTGTTTGTTTGCTTCTTCCCGAATAGACGACGACGCTGAGACAGACGAGGTTTACGACACTACTTCTGAGGAGTTAGCCCAGTACCAGGCTACTGAGTTTGCAGGCAAGTATTCACTCACATGAACCATTGTGTCCTTTCCACACTGGATATCGATACTTTCCGTTGTCTATTCTGCTAGGCTTAAGATTCATTGCTTATGTTCTGATCCTATCACATGTTATCCTGTAACCTGATATAGCCTCACCTCCACACCTATAACCCTGTTGCTTGTTGCCTGTGTCTTACTAGCATGCTTAGGGTTGTTTATGCTCGAGTCTGCTGTCCGTTATTTCTGTTACCATATTTATTATGTTCTGGGGGCTCGATGTTTAAACAACAACCTGTTAATGTATGAGGTAATGCTACTTTGATGATAAGGCACCGACAGGAGGCCGGGTATGGTTTTGAGGCCTGCTAGTGTCGACCTTAATTAGGAAAAGGTTCTTGTCCTCTAAATCCATGATGAGCGCGCTAACCGCATGTGGGAAGCGTGTATGGGCGCCCCCCTCAACTTTGATTCGATTCGCATCTCGTCCAAATCGCCTCTTTTAGTTCGGGTTTTCCATTTGCCGCATGCATATGCAGGTGCGAACCCGAGGCCAGGGTGGAACTTTTGTAGTCGGCATTTAGGGAGACACGTTCTTAGAGTGCTATGAGGGCCCCCTTTTCTTCGTGGGGCTTGATTAGCCGTGCGCTCAATTGCACGGGGTTCTTTGGGCTTGATGCGAAGAAGAGTTGGGTTGTGTTGAGTGCCTTGCTTGGTGGAAGTGCATTTCCATCTGGCGGGGTATTCTTACGTGTACGGCCAAATTGGTGCATCCCTGCAGGGTTAAATCTTCTCGAGAAGCCGTGTTGTCCGCGGTTATGGATGACTTGGTGATAGGGCTGGCTAACAAGGATTAGACAACTTACACCTAATTAATACTAATGTTGACTAGTAATAGGCTTATTGACACAATAACTTGAACCTTCACTAATCCAACTATGTGAGTTATCCTCGGATTGCTTCTTTGGATAAGGGGCGAGGTCCAGGATGGGTTTGTTTGAGGATAGTGGTAGTTGGTTCCGATACGCTATCTTATCCCCTTCTTTTAGCCGGATGTTGTAGCGTGTCTCTGTAGTTGGTTAGGCAGCCCGCTGCCGCATCTTTTGTATCACCTATTCTTCTGTTGAACCCAAAGCATCTGTACTTGGTGTTGCCAGGTACACTTTGGTATCTTGTGCATCTTGCTTGCCAGTACTTGTCCGTACTGACCCCTTTGGGGCTGTGGTTTCCGCAGACTATGTTTCCGAGGATCCCCATGGTGGCTACTACGTGGAGTATGACGAGGCTGCTGACGAGTAGATAGCGGACCCGGGCAGAATCCGAGACATCGTGGATGGGCTCCGTCTTTTCGTTTCCGGCCTCTTAGGCCTATTTGGATCTTGTCTGTACTCAGACACTTTGGATGCTTCCGCTGTGATGTAATGATGACTTGTTGGGACATGTGTCCTATGGATGATTGTATTTGCTATCTCTGCTCTAGTGAGAGCTATTTGCAACTTATTTCTATTTCTTTGTGTCTTAGAGATTTGTTGTGATATCACTTGTTCAAATGCCGTTGACGTACCATGTGTGTATGTTATGAAGTACGTCAATGGAAGTAGTCGGATTTCTATGGGATGGTTTACGCAGACGATGGATAGTAGAGAATGGTTGTCACATGTTTACGTGTTGGCCTGCTCATATTGAGATGCGGGTGCCGGTATGCCCCGTAAGCCATTTATCTACTGTTTAGCGGGCTGTGAGTATCCTCTAGAAGTCCGGGTGCGACAGCTTCCACCTAAAAAAAGTTGGCAGACCAATATTGAGGTAATGCATACCTAATCTAGTATGAAAATGTGACAAATATTTTTGTATCTATAATTCATACATTCTAGATCGACAAAAGAGAAGAAAATAAAAAAATTAAACAACAAAGAGACGCTCGCTGCAGCCCGAAGCCAACCAGTTTTGGCTAATGCATGACATTATAATTTCTTTTGTCGATGCTGACCGCTGAAGTCTGAATTCAGGTCAACAATAGGAGCCGTCTTGCACTTGTTCCATTACAGTGTTACTATTGTTCACTGTCGGTGACAAAGTACACACGTTAGATACCATTTCATGTGCATTGTTTTCACCGGCGGTAAACATGGGTCCATTATGAAAATTTCCACAGTCCATCTACACTTGTGGGTCGTCACTCCATTTTCCGCTAAAAAATGTAGCTGTTACTATGTCTCTTTTGCTTGGAAGGCATAATTTACGGTCAATTATCGCTTTCATGCTACGTGCATTTCCATAATGCGGGTCGGTTGTAAATTTGGAATATAAAACATTTTATCTGGAGAGAACACGGAATGAAATGTATTACTAGCTACCATGCAACCTAGCAACAGGCATACGGAAGGCCCAACCTACATCGTATTCTTAACTGAGACACTTATTATGGATCGTAGGGATTTTCCTTTTGTCTCATATTGCCTTTCCATGAAGAATCTAACAATTTTCAATGGAACAAACTGGAGGAGGCGATGGAGATACAACTAGCTTCACAATTTTGCGTGCTCAATTTTTTTGTTCTCAAACCGCTCCATGCCTACATGCATGTAGCCAAAAAATACGCCGTTTCACTTTGTAACTATAATTGCACCGTCTTTGCTAGCCGTTTTTCATGAATAGTTTAAGGTTGGAAAGACTTTGTTTTTTCGGAATTGTGTCTTTTGCACATCAATGTTTGTACATTTTGAATGACAAAATGGTGGTCTTAAGAAAGTGCAACGAATATGGTGCCAAAGGGCACAATTAAAGTTTTCACACACCATTACACTTTTCACACAGAATTGACCGTATTGGATAACCAACTCCAAAGTAGTTTGAATTTCCTAACTTTCTATCTACTTTGACATATTTAAACGAATTTTAGCTGATGTTCCTTTAGCAATTCAAATTTAAACTATAAGTATGTAATAGTTCAATTTTGGCCCCATTATGAGAAAAGTCAAATACAATATGAAAAATGTATTCCTTTGGCATGAAGCTCTTTTATGTGCACTATTCTCTCCATTCCGGAATAGTTGTCGAGGGTTTAGTTCCAACTTGACCTAAAACCACGACGCTAGTTTTGAACAGAGGGAACCGTTTCCATGTAAAATGGAGTGCCTATCATGCATGAAGATTCATGACTTTTCAAGCAAAATGATAAAGGTCAAGGCCTTTTTAATGGCACAGTTCTTAATAATGTGGCAATATTGGGCACAGAGGTGTATATTTTAATTCCCATAATATTGCCAAAGGTGTTTCTCCATTTATTTATGTTTCCATTTTTTGATATCCAAAATGGGTTTATGTGTGAAGGAAATGCAAAGAATATGGTGAAAAATGGCACAATTTTAATTTTCACACAAATTAGACCATATTAGATGGCGGATTCCCAATAAGTTTAAATTTTCTATCTTTATAGCTACTTCCCCATGTATAAATGAAATTGTGACATTTTCTTAAAAGTAATTCAAAGTTAAACTTTGAGTGTGACACATTTTTCATAAAAATTATGAAAATTACAAAATGTACCTAAGTAGAAATCTATGTAATATCTACCAAGTGTGTCGAAGTATTCAGATCCATGCTTTTAATATATATGATAACAATTTTGATCGTGTATTAAAAAGATCAAGCTAACGGAAAACCGTAAAAAAATGCAAACCTTCGTCTTGCAGTACTTTTATGTGTTTGGCAGAAAAATATAAAACTTGGAATATGTTTTTTCTAAATGTTCACAGAATGCTCTATCATGTATGATCTTTCGCGATTTTCAAGCCAAATGATTAAGGTCATGGCCATTTCAATGGCATAGTTCATAATAGTGTGACCACCTTCGGGGAAAAGTTTAATCTACCCATGCTACATAATGTTGCCGAAAGCATTTACCAATTTTTTTGTATATGAAAGTGTTGTTCCATTTTTTAATGCTAAAAAAGATTTTTTGTGTGTAGCAAGTGCATAGGTGCAAAATGGTACCCTTATAATTTCCGCACAAAATAGACCATATTGGTTTCATATCTACTTTTGCACATTTGAATGAAATTTCGGCTAATTTCCCGAACATATTTGAGCAACAAGTGTGTGGCAGTTTGGTCCTAACAATTGCAAAAAAAAACATTTTAAGTTACCCTAGTAGAAATATTTGGAATAGCCATAGAATATAAAATTGAATCAGTTCAACTCGATGTATAGGAATCAGTTCAACTCGATGTAAAATTGAAATTAACCGAGAGAACAAAATGGCTGCGTTGAAATGTGTACGTCTGAACAACACTCATCTAATAGTATCATCGCACGCATAAAGCAACGTCACCTATATCGTGTACTGTGCACACAGGATGTATCAAACTGAACCCCGTTGTGAAGCACTCACATTATCAAAAAGAAACGGAAGGCTTAAACCACAAACGGACACACTCTAGCTCCAGTGACATCATAATTTGTTTGCCATTGGCTACTCCGTGGCATCATTCATATCTTGGGGCTGGCCCAGCCCGGCTGGGTGTCGTCAGATCAGCTGTTCCAGCTTTCACAGTTAACTGCCGGGCGGTAAACTGGGGCAACGTACGCCGGACACACGTCAGAAAGTGCCACCGGTAAGCCGCCGGCAAGCCGGAAACTGCCACCGGTAAGCCGCAGTCGTCGTTTATTACTTCCTCACCTTTTCCCCTTGAAACGATGATGATACGTTACCAGTTTACCCGCGCGCGCTCCGCTGTAACCCGTCCTCGCTTTCCACCAGGAAGAAGCATGGCCTATGCAGTATAGTGCTTTCGATGTGGGAAGACTCCGAAACTGTTCACCGGGAGGAAGGGGGAGGAGATGCAAAGTGGCTTTATGTTGTTGATCAAATTCTCATGTCGATCAGAAACTGCTCCATATTTACATACATGTAGCCAAACAAGACATCGTTTCACTGTTTAGCTGGCTGTGGCCGGCCTAGGCGCCAGTTTTTCCTGAAAAGTTCTTTGAATACGTAGAAACGGTGTCATTTTTACCTGGATCTGTGTCTGTTGTACATCAATGACAACGTTCAGAATTTCTGGAAACTCTCTAGCTGGTCTTGCGCGTATGGCGTCTTGTCTCGGGCTTCATTGAAAATGCAGAACCCAAACTGTGTCTGAAGAACACATTTGAACGTGTGGTTACATCGGACCACACCAAGATGTCAGAGAGCCTTCTCATTCATCAACTAAAGGCTGGCCTGCAAGACAACAAAACATAATACTCATGTACAAAATAAATTGGTGCTCGTTTTGAAAAAAAAATTGGTGCTGTCCTGGATTTTGTAAATAAAAACAATACATGTGCACAACCAAAAGTTGGTGCAGTCGGATCTTTTCCAAATAAATCATTATACAATATACACGTATAGTTCTCTACAAAATGCAAGTACGTACAATAAAATGTGCACATAGGACAATTTTTTATATAGTATACAACGCAACAGTAAAATATTTTTTGGGGATATTTTTGTACCTACCTGCCTCCATGGTCCATGCTATGTACAGAAACTTTTTCGAGATATCTTTTATTTGTCATATGAGATATCTGTGTGGCCGTACATGGCTAACGGTGCACTACGGGAGACGAGTTCTTTACCGTGTGCTTCAATCTTTACCGTGTGCACAACATCGGGCACACGGCATTGATTATCTTTACCGTGTGCCGCGCACGGTAAAGGAAAACACACGGTCTAGTTGCAAAAAAAGCACACGGTAAAGTTTGACACACGGCAAAGAACCAAAAATGCACACGGTAAAGAAAACACACGGGAAAGATTACGGCCACGTGGCCATTCCGTTGCGCGACGGAGCGGAGCTGTTACGGCAGTCCTTTGCCGTGTGCATGCACACGGCAAAGATATGTCCTTTACCGTGTGCATGCACACGGCAAAGAAGTGCCATCAAACCCCACTATCGGAAAAATATTACTTTATTTATTTGCCGTGTGCATGCACACGGTAAAGAAATTTTTTTTTCTTTCAAAATAGCTTGTTTAATTTATAATTACAATATTTAATTTTATTTATCAATTTATAAAAATTCCCCTTGTTTATTATGGCCTACCCTACCAGAAGCATGCAACTGGTTTTACATTTCTACCCCCTTTCGACGCCGTTACCGCGTGTTTCCGTATAAGTCCGGTATTTCTCCAGCGGGTCTAGGGTTTCACCGGAGGGGGGCTACGGAGCGTCTGGATGCCAACACAAGCTAGGGGGTTCCATACCAAGTTAGTATAGTTGTGTTGTGTGCTTTGGATGGCAAAGATTGCACTCCGGGGTGCGGGCCGCTTCACCGGCATCCACTTCTCTCCCGTGAGTTTACACGCGCTTATAGGGTGAAACTCGCGTATCGGACGGAACGTCGTGAATCTTCCGAAGAGTTGTGTTGTACCAATGTATATTAGGTTGCTATGGACTACCCTACCAGAAGCATGCAACTAGTTTTACATTGCTACCCCCTTTCGACGCCGTTACCGCGTGTTTCCGTATAAGTCCCGTATTTCTCCAGCGGGTCTAGGATTTCACCGGAGGGGGGCTACGGAGCGTCTGGATGCCAACACAAGCTAGGGGGTGCCATACCAAGTTAGTATAGTTGTGTTGTGTGCTTTGTATGGCAAAGATTGCACTCCGGGGTGCGGTCCGCTTCACCGGCATCCACTTCTCTCCCGTGAGTTTACACGCGCTTATAGGGTGAAACTCGCGTATCGGACGAAACGTCGTGAATCTTCCGAAGAGTTGTGTTGTACCAATGTATATTAGGTTGCTATGGACTACCCTAACACAACCAAGCAACTAGTTCCACATTGCTACCCCCTTTCGACGCCGTTACCGCGTGTTTCCGTATAAGTCCGGTATTTCTCCAGCGGGTCTAGGGTTTCACCGGAGGGGGGCTACGGAGCGTCTGGATGCCAACACAAGCTAGGGGGTGCCATACCAAGTTAGTATAGTTGTGTTGTGTGGTTTGGATGGCAAAGATTGCACTCCGGGGTGCGGGCCGCTTCACCGGCATCCACTTCTCTCCCGTGAGTTTACACGCGCTTATAGGGTGAAACTCGCGTATCGGACGGAACGTCGTGAATCTTCCGAAGAGTTGTGTTGTACCAATGTCTATTAGGTTGCTATGGACTACCCTACCAGAAGCATGCAAATAGTTTTACATTGCTACCCCCTTTCGACGCCGTTACCGCGTGTTTTCGTATAAGTCCCGTATTTCTCCAGCGGGTCTAGGGTTTCACCGGAGGGGGGCTACGGAGCGTCTGGATGCCAACACAAGCTAGGGGGTGCCATACCAAGTTAGTATAGTTGTGTTGTGTGCTTTGTATGGCAAAGATTGCACTCCGGGGTGCGGTCCGCTTCACCGGCATCCACTTCTCTCCCGTGAGTTTACACGCGCTTATAGGGTGAAACTCGCGTATCGGACGAAACGTCGTGAATCTTCCGAAGAGTTGTGTTGTACCAATGTATATTAGGTTGCTATGGACTACCCTAACACAACCAAGCAACTAGTTCCACATTGCTACCCCCTTTCGACGCCGTTACCGCGTGTTTCCGTATAAGTCCGGTATTTCTCCAGCGGGTCTAGGGTTTCACCGGAGGGGGGCTACGGAGCGTCTGGATGCCAACACAAGCTAGGGGGTGCCATACCAAGTTAGTATAGTTGTGTTGTGTGCTTTGGATGGCAAAGATTGCACTCCGGGGTGCGGGCCGCTTCACCGGCATCCACTTCTCTCCCGTGAGTTTACACGTGCTTATAGGGTGAAACTCGTGTATCGGACGAAACGTCGTGAATCTTCCGAAGAGTTGTGTTGTACCAATGTCTATTAGGTTGCTATGGCCTACCCTACCAGAAGCATTCAACTAGTTTTACATTTCTACCCCCTTTCGACGCCGTTACCGCGTGTTTCCGTATAAGTCCGGTATTTCTCCAGCGGGTCTAGGGTTTCACCGGAGGGGGGCTACGGAGCGTCTGGATGCCAACACAAGCTAGGGGGTGCCATACCAAGTTAGTATAGTTGTGTTGTGTGCTTTGGATGGCAAAAATTGCACTCCAGGGTGCGGGCCGCTTCACCGGCATCCACTTCTCTCCCGTGAGTTTACACGCGCTTATAGGGTGAAACTCGCGTATCAGACGAAACGTCGTGAATCTTCCGAAGAGTTGTGTTGTACCAATGTCTATTAGGTTGATATGGACTACCCTAACACAACCAAGCAACTAGTTCCACATTGCTACCCCCTTTCGACGTCGTTACCGCGTGTTTCCGTATAAGTCTGGTATTTCTCCAACGGGTCTAGGGTTTCACCGGAGGGGGGCTACGGAGCGTCTGGATGCCAACACAAGCTAGGGGGTGCCATACCAAGTTAGTATAGTTGTGTTGTGTGCTTTGGATGGCAAAGATTTCACTCCAGGGTGCGGGCCGCTTCACCGGCATCCGCTTCTCTCCCGTGAGTTTACACGCGCTAATAGGGTGAAACTCGCGTATCGGACGGAACGTCGTGAATCTTCCGAAGAGTTGTGTTGTACCAATGTCTATTAGGTTGCTATGGACTACCCTAACACAACCAAGCAACTAGTTCCACATTTCTACCCCCTTTCGACGTCGTTACCGCGTGTTTCCGTATAAGTCCGGTATTTCTCCAGCGGGTCCAGGGTTTCACCGGAGGGGGGCTACGGAGCGTCTGGATGCCAACACAAGCTAGGGGGTGCCATACCAAGTTAGTATAGTTGTGTTGTGTGCTTTGGATGGCAAAGATTGCACTCCGGGGTGCGGGCCGCTTCACCGGCATCCACTTCTCTCCCGTGAGTTTACGCGCGCTTATAGGGTGAAACTCGCGTATCGGACGAAACATCGTGAATCTTCCGAAGAGTTGTGTTGTAGCAATGTCTATTAGGTTGCTATGGACTACCCTACCAGAAGCATGCAACTAGTTTTACATTGCTACCCCCTTTCGACGCCGTTACCGCGTGTTTCCGTATAAGTCCGGTATTTCTCCAGCGGGTCTAGGGTTTCTCCGGAGGGGGGCTACGGAGCGTCTGGATGCCAACACAAGCTAGGGGGTGCCATACCAAGTTAGTATAGTTGTGTTGTGTGCTTTGGATGGCAAAGATTGCACTCCGGGGTGCGGGCCGCTTCACCGGCATCCACTTCTCTCCCGTGAGTTTACACGCGCTTATAGGGCGAAACTCGCGTATCAGACGAAACGTCGTGAATCTTCCGAAGAGTTGTGTTGTACCAATGTCTATTAGGTTGCTATGGACTACCCTAACACAACCAAGCAACTAGTTCCACATTGCTACCCCCTTTCGACGCCGTTACCGCGTGTTTCCGTATAAGTCCGGTATTTCTCCAGCGGGTCTAGGGTTTCACCGGAGGGGGGCTACGGAGCGTCTGGATGCCAACACAAGCTAGGGGGTGCCATAAAAAGTTAGTATAGTTGTGTTGTGTGCTTTGGATGGAAAAGATTGCACTCCGGGGTGCGGGCCGCTTCACCGGCATCCACTTCTCTCCCGTGAGTTTACACGCGCTTATAGGGCGAAACTCGCGTATCGGACGAAACGTCGTGAATCTTCCGAAGAGTTGTGTTGTACCAATGTCTATTAGGTTGCTATGGACTACCCTAACACAACCAAGCAACTAGTTCCACATTTCTACCCCCTTTCGACGCCGTTACCGCGTGTTTCCGTATAAGTCCGGTATTTCTCCAGCGGGTCTAGGGTTTCACCAGAGGGGGGCTACGGAGCGTCTGGATGCCAACACAAGCTAGGGGGTGCCATAACAAGTTAGTATAGTTGTGTTGTGTGCTTTGGATGGAAAAGAGTGCACTCCGGGGTGCGGGCCGCTTCACCGGCATCCACTTCTCTCCCGTGAGTTTACACGCGCTTATAGGGTGAAACTCGCGTATCGGACGGAACGTCGTGAATCTTCCGAAGAGTTGTGTTGTACCCATGTCTATTAGGTTGCTATGGACTACCCTAACACAACCAAGCAACTAGTTCCACATTGCTACCCCCTTTCGACGCCGTTATCGCGTGTTTCCGTATAAGTCCGGTATTTCTCCAGCGGGTCTAGGGTTTCACCGGAGGGGGGCTACGGAGCGTCTGGATGCCAACACAAGCTAGGGGGTGCCATACCAAGTTAGTATAGTTGTGTTGTGTGGTTTGGATGGCAAAGATTGCACTCCGGGGTGCGGGCCGCTTCACCGGCATCCACTTCTCTCCCGTGAGTTTACACGCGCTTATAGGGTGAAACTCGCGTATCGGACGGAACGTCGTGAATCTTCCGAAGAGTTGTGTTGTACCAATGTCTATTAGGTTGCTATGGACTACCCTACCAGAAGCATGCAACTAGTTTTACATTGCTACCCCCTTTCGACGCCGTTACCGCGTGTTTCCGTATAAGTCCCGTATTTCTCCAGCGGGTCTAGGGTTTCACCGGAGGGGGGCTACGGAGCGTCTGGATGCCAACACAAGCTAGGGGGTGCCATACCAAGTTAGTATAGTTGTGTTGTGTGCTTTGTATGGCAAAGATTGCACTCCGGGAAGCGGTCCGCTTCACCGGCATCCACTTCTCTCCCGTGAGTTTACACGCGCTTATAGGGTGAAACTCGCGTATCGGACGAAACGTCGTGAATCTTCCGAAGAGTTGTGTAGTACCAATGTATATTAGGTTGCTATGGACTACCCTAACACAACCAAGCAACTAGTTCGACATTGCTACCCCCTTTCGACGCCGTTACCGCGTGTTTCCGTATAAGTCCGGTATTTCTCCAGCGGGTCTAGGGTTTCACCGGAGGGGGGCTACGGAGCGTCTGGATGCCAACACAAGCTAGGGGGTGCCATACCAAGTTAGTATAGTTGTGTTTTGTGCTTTGGATGGGAAAGATTGCACTCCGGGGTGCGGGCCGCTTCACCGGCATCCACTTCTCTCCCGTGAATTTACACGTGCTTATAGGGTGAAACTCGTGTATCGGACGAAACGTCGTGAATCTTCCGAAGAGTTGTGTTGTACCAATGTCTATTAGGTTGCTATGGCCTACCCTACCAGAAGCATTCAACTAGTTTTACATTTCTACCCCCTTTCGACGCCGTTACCGCGTGTTTCCGTATAAGTCCGGTATTTCTCCAGCGGGTCTAGGGTTTCACCGGAGGGGGGCTACGGAGCGTCTGGATGCCAACACAAGCTAGGGGGTGCCATATCAAGTTAGTATAGTTGTGTTGTGTGCTTTGGATGGCAAAAATTTCACTCCAGGGCGCGGGCCGCTTCACCGGCATCCACTTCTCTCCCGTGAGTTTACACGCGCTTATAGGGTGAAACTCGCGTATCGGACGAAACGTCGTGAATCTTCCGAAGAGTTGTGTTGTACCAATGTCTATTAGGTTGATATGGACTACCCTAACACAACCAAGCAACTAGTTCCACATTGCTACCCCCTTTCGACGTCGTTACCGCGTGTTTCCGTATAAGTCTGGTATTTCTCCAGCGGGTCTAGGGTTTCACCGGAGGGGGGCTACGGAGCGTCTGGATGCCAACACAAGCTAGGGGGTGCCATACCAAGTTAGTATAGTTGTGTTGTGTGCTTTGGATGGCAAAGATTGCACTCCAGGGTGCGGGCCGCTTCACCGGCATCCGGTTCTCTCCCGTGAGTTTACACGCGCTAATAGGGTGAAACTCGCGTATCGGACGGAACGTCGTGAATCTTCCGAAGAGTTGTGTTGTACCAATGTCTATTAGGTTGCTATGGACTACCCTAACACAACCAAGCAACTAGTTCCACATTTCTACCCCCTTTCGACGTCGTTACCGCGTGTTTCCGTATAAGTCCGGTATTTCTCCAGCGGGTCCAGGGTTTCACCGGAGGGGGGCTACGGAGTGTCTGGATGCCAACACAAGCTAGGGGGTGCCATACCAAGTTAGTATAGTTGTGTTGTGTGCTTTGGATGGCAAAGATTGCACTCCGGGGTGCGGGCCGCTTCACCGGCATCCACTTCTCTCCCGTGAGTTTACGCGCGCTTATAGGGTGAAACTCGCGTATCGGACGAAACATCGTGAATCTTCCGAAGAGTTGTGTTGTAGCAATGTCTATTAGGTTGCTATGGACTACCCTACCAGAAGCATTCAACTAGTTTTACATTGCTACCCCCTTTCGACGCCGTTACCGCGTGTTTCCGTATAAGTCCGGTATTTCTCCAGCGGGTCTAGGGTTTCTCCGGAGGGGGGCTACGGAGCGTCTGGATGCCAACACAAGCTAGGGGGTGCCATACCAAGTTAGTATAGTTGTTTTGTGTGCTTTGGATGGAAAAGATTGCACTCCGGGGTGCGGGCTGCTTCACCGGCATCCACTTCTCTCCCGTGAGTTTACACGCGCTTAGGGCGAAACTCGCGTATCGGACGAAACGTCGTGAATCTTCCGAAGAGTTGTGTTGTACCAATGTCTATTAGGTTGCTATGGACTACCCTAACACAACCAAGCAACTAGTTCCACATTGCTACCCCCTTTCGACGCCGTTACCGCGTGTTTCCGTATAAGTCCGGTATTTCTCCAGCGGGTCTAGGGTTTCACCGGAGGGGGGCTACGGAGCGTCTGGATGCGAACACAAGCTAGGGGGTGCCATAACAAGTTAGTATAGTTGTGTTGTGTGCTTTGGATGGCAAAGATTGCACTCCGGGGTGCGGGCCGCTTCACCGGCATCCACTTCTCTCCCGTGAGTTTACACGCGCTTATAGGGCGAAACTCGCGTATCGGACGAAACGTCGTGAATCTTCCGAAGAGTTGTGTTGTACCAATGTCTATTAGGTTGCTATGGACTACCCTAACACAACCAAGCAACTAGTTCCACATTTCTACCCCCTTTCGACGCCGTTACCGCGTGTTTCCGTATAAGTCCGGTATTTCTCCAGCGGGTCTAGGGTTTCACCGAAGGGGGGCTACGGAGCGTCTGGATGCCAACACAAGCTAGGGGGTGCCATACCAAGTTAGTATAGTTGTGTTGTGTGCTTTGGATGGCAAAGAGTGCACTCCGGGGTGCGGGCCGCTTCACCGGCATCCACTTCTCTCCCGTGAGTTTACACGCGCTTATAGGGTGAAACTCGCGTATCGGACGGAACGTCGTGAATCTTCCGAAGAGTTGTGTTGTACCCATGTCTATTAGGTTGCTATGGACTACCCTAACACAACCAAGCAACTAGTTCCACATTGCTACCCCCTTTCGCCGCCGTTATCGCGTGTTTCCCTATAAGTCCGGTATTTCTCCAGCGGGTCTAGGGTTTCACCGGAGGGGGGCTACGGAGCGTCTGGATGCCAACACAAGCTAGGGGGTGCCATACCAAGTTATTATAGTTGTGTTGTGTGCTTTGGATGGCGAAGAGTGCACTCCGGGGTGCGGACCGCTTCACCGGCATCCACTTCTCTCCCGTGAGTTTACACGCGCTTATAGGGTGAAACTCGCGTATCGGACGAAACATCGTGAATCTTCCGAAGAGTTGTGTTGTACCAATGTCTATTAGGTTGCTATGGACTACCCTAACACAACCAAGCAACTAGTTCCACATTGCTACCCCCTTTCGACGTTGTTACCGCGTGTTTCCGTATAAGTCCGGTATTTCTCCAGCGGGTCTAGGGTTTCACCGGAGGGGGGCTACAGAGCGTCTGGATGCCAACACAAGCTAGGGGGTGCCATACCAAGTTAGTATAGTTGTGTTGTGTGCTTTGGATGGCAAAGATTGCACTCCGGGGTGCGGGCCGCTTCACCGGCATCCACTTCTCTCCCGTGAGTTTACACGCGCTTATAGGGTGAAACTCGCGTATCGGACGAAACATCGTGAATCTTCCGAAGAGTTGTGTTGTACCAATGTCTATTAGGTTGCTATGGACTACCCTACCAGAATCATGCAACTAGTTTTACATTTCTACCCCTTTCGACGCCGTTACCGCGTGTTTCCGTATGAGTCCGGTATTTCTCCAGCGGGTCTAGGGTTTCACCGGAGGGGGGCTACGGAGCGTGTGGATGCCAACACAAGCTAGGGAGTGCCATACCAAGTTAGTTTAGTTGTGTTATGTGCTTTGGATGGCAAATATTGCACTCCGGGGTGCGGGCCGCTTCACCGGCATCCACTTCTCTCCCGTGAGTTTACACGCGCTTATAGGGTGAAACTCTCGTATCGGACGAAACATCGTGAATCTTCCGAAGAGTTGTGTTGTACCAATGTCTATTAGGTTGCTATGGACTACCCTACCAGAAGCATGCAACTAGTTTTACATTTCTACCCCCTTTCGACGCCGTTACCGCGTGTTTCCGTATGAGTCTGGTATTTCTCCAGCGGGTCTAGGGTTTCACCGGAGGGGGGCTACGGAGCGTCTGGATGCCAACACAAGCTAGGGGGTGCCATACCAAGTTAGTATAGTTGTTATGTGTTCTTTGGATGGCAAATATTGCACTCCGGGGTGCGGGCCGCTTCACCGGCATCCACTTCTCTCCCGTGAGTTTACACGCGCTTATAGGGCGAAACTCGCGTATCGGACGAAACGTCGTGAATCTTCCGAAGATTTGTGTTGTACCAATGTCTATTAGGTTGCTATGGACTACCCTAACACAACCAAGCAACTAGTTCCACATTTCTACCCCCTTTCGACGCCGTTACCGCGTGTTTCCGTATAAGTCCGGTATTTCTCCAGCGGGTCTAGGGTTTCACCGGAGGGGGGCTACGGAGCGTCTGGATGCCAACACAAGCTAGGGGGTGCCATACCAAGTTAGTATAGTTGTGTTGTGTGCTTTGGATGGCAAAGAGTGCACTCCGGGGTGCGGGCCGCTTCACCGCTATCCACTTCTCTCCCGTGAGTTTACACGCGCTTATAGGGTGAAACTCGCGTATCGGACGGAACGTCGTGAATCTTCCGAAGAGTTGTGTTGTACCCATGTCTATTAGGTTGCTATGGACTACCCTAACACAACCAAGCAACTAGTTCCACATTGCTACCCCCTTTCGACGCCGTTACCGCGTGTTTCCGTATAAGTCCGGTATTTCTCCAGCGGGTCTAGGGTTTCACCGGAGGGGGGCTACAGAGCGTCTGGATGCCAACACAAGCTAGGGGGTGCCATACCAAGTTAGTATAGTTGTGTTGTGTGCTTTGGATGGCAAATAGTGCACTCCGGGGTGCGGGCCGCTTCACCGGCATCCACTTCTCTCCCGTGAGTTTACACGCGCTTATAGGGTGAAACTCGCGTATCGGACGAAACGTCGTGAATCTTCCGAAGAGTTGTGTTGTACCAATGTCTATTAGGTTGCTATGGACTACCCTAACACAACCAAGCAACTAGTTCCACATTGCTACCCACTTTCGACGCCGTTATCGCGTGTTTCCGTATAAGTCCGGTATTTCTCCAGCAGGTCTAGGGTTTCACCGGAGGGGGGCTACGGAGCGTCTGGATGCCAACACAAGCTAGGGGGTGCCATACCAAGTTAGTATAGTTGTGTTGTGTGCTTTGGATGGCGAAGAGTGCACTCCGGGGTGCGGGCCGCTTCACCGGCATCCACTTCTCTCCCGTGAGTTTACACGCGCTTATAGGGTGAAACTCGTGTATCGGACGAAACGTCGTGAATCTTCCGAAGAGTTGTGTTGTACCAATGTCTATTAGGTTGCTATGGACTACCATAACACAACTAAGCAACTAGTTCCACATTGCTACCCCCTTTCGACGCCGTTACCGCGTGTTTCCGTATAAGTCCGGTATTTCTCCAGCGGGTCTAGAGTTTCACCGGAGGGGGCCACGGAGCGTCTGGATGCCAACCCAAGCTAGGGGATGCCATAACAAGTTAGTATAGTTGTGTTGTGTGATTTGGATGGCAAAGATTGCACTCCGGGGTGCGGGCCGCTTCACCGGCATCCACTTCTCTCCCGTGAGTTTACACGCGCTTATAGGGTGAAACTCGCGTATCGGACGAAACGTCGTGAATCTTCCGAAGAGTTGTGTTGTACCAATGTCTACTAGGTTGCTATGGACTACCCTAACACAACAAAGCAACTAGTTACACATTGCTACGCCCTTTCGACGCCGTTACCGCGTGTTTCCGTATAAGTCCGGTATTTCTCCAGCGGGTCTAGGGTTGCACCGGAGGGGGGTCTACGGAGCGTCTGGATGCCAACACAAGCTAGGGGGTGCCATACCAAGTTTGTATAGTTGTGTTGTGTCCTTTGGATGGCAAAGATTGCACTCCGGGGTGCGGGCCGCTTCACCGGCATCCACTTCTCTCGCGTGAGTTTACACGCGCTTATAGGGTGAAACCCCGTATCGGACGAAACGTCGTGAATCTTCCGAAGAGTTGTGTTGTACCAATGTCTATTAGGTTGCTATGGACTACCATAACACAACCAAGCAACTAGTTTCACATTGCTACCCCCTTTCGACGCCGTTACCGCGTGTTTCCGTATAAGTCCCGTATTTCTCCAGCGGGTCTAGGGTTTCACCGGAGGGGGGTCTACGGAGCGTCTGGATGCCAACACAAGATAGGGGGTGCCATACCAAGTTAGTATAGTTGTGTTGTGTGCTTTGGATGGCAAAGATTGCACTCCGGGGTGCAGGACGCTTCACCGGCATCCACTTCTCTCCCGTGAGTTTACACGCGCTTATAGGGTGAAACTCGCGTATCGGACGAAACGTCGTGAATCTTCCGAAGAGTTGTGTTGTACCAATGTCTATTAGGTTGCTATGGACTACCCTAACACAACCAAGCAACTAGTTCCACATTGCTACCCCCTTTCGACGCCGTTATCGCGTGTTTCCGTATAAGTCCGGTATTTCTCCAGCAGGTCTAGGGTTTCACCGGAGGGGGGCTACGGAGCGTCTGGATGCCAACACAAGCTAGGGGGTGCCATACCAAGTTAGTATAGTTGTGTTGTGTGCTTTGGATGGCGAAGAGTGCACTCCGGGGTGCGGGCCGCTTCACCGGCATCCACTTCTCTCCCGTGAGTTTACACGCGCTTATAGGGTGAAACTCGTGTATCGGACGAAACGTCGTGAATCTTCCGAAGAGTTGTGTTGTACCAATGTCTATTAGGTTGCTATGGACTACCATAACACAACTAAGCAACTAGTTCCACATTGCTACCCCCTTTCGACGCCGTTACCGCGTGTTTCCGTATAAGTCCGGTATTTCTCCAGCGGGTCTAGAGTTTCACCGGAGGGGGCCACGGAGCGTCTGGATGCCAACCCAAGCTAGGGGATGCCATAACAAGTTAGTATAGTTGTGTTGTGTGATTTGGATGGCAAAGATTGCACTCCGGGGTGCGGGCCGCTTCACCGGCATCCACTTCTCTCCCGTGAGTTTACACGCGCTTATAGGGTGAAACTCGCGTATCGGACGAAACGTCGTGAATCTTCCGAAGAGTTGTGTTGTACCAATGTCTACTAGGTTGCTATGGACTACCCTAACACAACAAAGCAACTAGTTACACATTGCTACGCCCTTTCGACGCCGTTACCGCGTGTTTCCGTATAAGTCCGGTATTTCTCCAGCGGGTCTAGGGTTGCACCGGAGGGGGGTCTACGGAGCGTCTGGATGCCAACACAAGCTAGGGGGTGCCATACCAAGTTCGTATAGTTGTGTTGTGTCCTTTGGATGGCAAAGATTGCACTCCGGGGTGCGGGCCGCTTCACCGGCATCCACTTCTCTCGCGTGAGTTTACACGCGCTTATAGGGTGAAACCCCGTATCGGACGAAACGTCGTGAATCTTCCGAAGAGTTGTGTTGTACCAATGTCTATTATGTTGCTATGGACTACCATAACACAACCAAGCAACTAGTTTCACATTGCTACCCCCTTTCGACGCCGTTACCGCGTGTTTCCGTATAAGTCCCGTATTTCTCCAGCGGGTCTAGGGTTTCACCGGAGGGGGGTCTACGGAGCGTATGGATGCCAACACAAGCTAGGGGGTGCCATTCCCAAGTTAGTATAGTTGTGTTGTGTGCTTTGGATGGCAAAGATTGCACTCCGGGGTGCAGGACGCTTCACCGGCATCCACTTCTCTCCCGTGAGTTTACACGCGCTTATAGGGTGAAACTCGCGTATCGGACGAAACGTCGTGAATCTTCCGAAGAGTTGTGTTGTACCAATGTCTATTAGGTTGCTATGGACTACCCTAACACAACAAAGAAACTAGTTCCACATTGCTACCCCCTTTCGACGCCGTTACCGCGTGTTTCCGTATAAGTCCGGTATTTCTCCAGCGGGTCTAGGGTTGCACCGGAGGGGGGTCTACGGAGCGTCTGGATGCCAACACAAGCTAGGGGGTGCCATACCGTGTTAGTATAGGTGTGTTGTGTGCTTTGGATGACAAAGATTGCACTCTGGGGTGTGGGACGCTTCACCGGCATCCACTTCTCTCTATGGAGTTTACATGAGATTCCATCTAGGGTTCTTCGGAGAGGAGCTCCGGAGCATCGGAATGACCAAAAAAATATCGTTGTTGTAATACCATGTATTTACAAGCTATGGAATAGACACATAAGTTGAACACTTCCCTATATATAGCGACTCTCGGGTTTTGCCGGACACAACGCCGGTCGGCGGTGGAATCCAAACACAATAATATAGGGAGTTTCATAATAGGTTGGACTAATAATATTATATAATAGTAATAATTTAATTATGAACGTAATAATAGTAATAATAAATATAGGGAGTTTCATAACAGGTTGCGCTCCGGGGGGTGTGCGGGTTCACGGAGCGGAGGTAGGGCTTCACCGGAGAGGGGTTCGAGAGCGTCGAAATCTTTTCAATAAACATGTTGAGATTAATTACTTAGTACAAATAATAATAATAATTGTTTTAATAATATTGTATAAAAGGAAAAGTAAAAAGAAGGGAGAAAAAAAAATCAGTCTTTCCCGTGTGCTTGCACACGGTAAAGAACCTATAAATCTTTACCGTGTGCGTGCACACGGCAAAGGTGCTCAATGGGACCCGCATGGCAGTGGCCGCGCGCTGCCGTTTCGTTATCGTTACCTGGTCACACAGTGTCGGAACCGGTCAACAAGAAGAAAAAAGGAAAATCCCCCGCGCGTCCCTGCCCCGACCCCTCTCTCTCCCCGTCCCTGCCCACTCCCATCGAGCGCCGCCGGTGGGCTGCTCCCACCGCCGGTTGAAGACCCGCCGGTCGTCAAGATCCGGCCGCTCCACCGGCGGATCCGGCCGGTCCTCGCCCATCCCCGCCCCTCGAGCAACCGCCTGCTCCCGCGCGTCAAGATCCCGGCGCGCCCGTCCAGCCCAGTCCCCGCTCCAGGCCGTCTCGAGCTCGTCGCTGCTCGGGCCGTCCCCGCTCTAGGCCGTCACGGATTCCGCGCCGTCCCTGCTCCGTCCCTCCCCTCGAGTTGGTGGCCGCGACCTCGCCTGCCCCGCGCCGCCCGAGATCGTCCTGCTGCCGCCCGAGGTGCAGGAGCTCGTCCTCTCCACCGACTCACTGCCCGAGCTCGTCCTGCTGTCTCCTGAGGCTCCACGCCATGTCGAGCTCTGCTGCTGCCCAGGTCTGTATGCTCTGTACACTGCCCGAGCTCGTTCTCCGTATGCTCTGTATACTGCTGGTGCTTGGTAGTCTCGATGTATACTGCTGATGCCCATGTTCCATTCCGAGCTATGGATTAGATTGTTCACTGATTGGAGTAAAATATGCACTAGTTGTCAGTTTGCCCATGTTCCATTCCGAGCTTCTGTTTTCAATGCAACTCATGGGAAGATTGCTATTGTATTGCGTTTCATTGTTATCCAGTCATTTTCAGGAAAATCATAGACTCTAGAAAATTTAGGCTTTGAGATAAATAAGCCATGGGCCCATGGTGTTCTTCTCCTTTATATACAGATGTAGTGTTTCACCTTACTTATTCTTCTTAGAACTTACCTTTGCTGTTGAGCTATTTGAATTTTTTTCCAGCACAAGCCACTTCAACCTTCAGCAAATTTCATAAATATGCAGCTTTTGTAAATAATTTTGTATGAAGCAACATACCCAATATATGGGATAATAGTTTCAGAATACCTGTGACGTAGTGTTGTCGCTTATGGTTTCAAGTCAGCAAAGCTGAGAACCATCTTACTAATTCTTTTCCAAACAGTGGTTCATATGGTATGCTACCCCCTTCTTTTCTTTTAACTAGATGATACCCCGCCTACACATCAAATAAGATAGTACCTTTACAATAAGTTATGCTTTTTGAACATAGAAAATTAAATATTTGGTTGCATAAGACATGATTAGCTACTCATTGGTCATTGAAAAAGAACGACATAAATGGGCGTATCGACCAGCCTTCCTGCAAATAATAATACAACAATCCCAATAAATGTTTGAAAATAAACCCCCAAATAAGTTTTGTATTTTTGCTTCATCATATAATATTATTAGATGTACATACAGTGAACCCATCCTGCCTAATGAGCAGATAGAGTATCATAAATATTTCCTAGTGAGTTGGTAACTGGAAGCATATTTCACACGTGGGAGAAGCACATCTACATAGTAAATAGAACACTTAGGTTGGTATGAACTGATTATCATGTGATATTGTGACTAAGAGAAACACCAACAATCAAGGGAATGCATTATACAAAAAAATGTGAAAACCGGAGAATGCATCGTTGGCACTGCTGCTGCAGAAGCACATGACTATATTGAATGTTGCGTGTGCAATGCAAGAACAACCCATACCAATGCTCAGTCATCTCCAGGGTGAAATTGGCCTTACTGGTCTTCACATATATTACCCCCTAGCGTGGAAACAAATCTTTCTGATCTAACAATTTAGGTGAGATACTAATGGGTAGTAATATTTGACAATAGACTGACCTGGCCAATTGGAACGGTCTAAACTCGAACCATCATATGAATTGCAATTTCAGGAGTAAAAATCCATTATTCGCTGTCAGTGCCATGTTAATTTCTTCAAGTTTGGTTATCCACGGTTGTGGGAACTTGTTCCTTCCTGCGAGATGTTCTCTTTACATACTATTGCTAGAGATCGGCATTAGAGATTTCATTAATCGATGGTAAGAGTACACTCCTGGTTTACAACTTCAGCGATTTCCTGAGGGAAACTACCTAGCCAAATTTCATTCTTTGCTTGTACTCTACCGACCTTAGCCAATTCATGGCTGGCTATATGTTGTACTGGATGATGTTGCTGTACTGGATGACTATGCTTAAAAAATTCGTACCAAGCTAGCTTGATTCAATGGCCGATCTTGAACCTCTATTTGGTCTATCCGCGATGATGTTCTTGGAGTGAAATATTCATGTTTTCATACATATGTATTTACATATTTTGTTTCTGTTTTTCAGATGGACTAGGTCTCTCCATCCACCAGCGTAGGCGGTGCGCGTCCCCGAGCTTCTCCTTCCTTGCTGCTCCACCGTCTTCGCTTTCGCCCTGTGCGGTTGAGGTGAGCTAGAATTCCCTGTCCTCCGCCCTTCCTCCCCTTGCTCTGCCCCGGCCTTCGAGCCGATGCCACATTTATTTTAATGCATAGTCGCGTAACCCTAGGCGTCTCCCGTCCGGAAGGGTTACAAATTTATAAATATGCAGGACTGTCCGTCTTTGCATATTTATAACCGTAACTCCTCCGGATTGTCCACGTTTTTGGACAGCCCGAGTATGTGTAGATTGAGTCGCGTTTCATGTTCTACCCCTTCCTGAGATGGAATTTCGACGGCACCTCCCTGTTGTTCTTCGGATGCACACCCTCTCGGCTTGATAAGCTCGAGACGTGTATTCTGAAGAACAGCGGGGAGGTGCTGCCGAAATTCCATCTCGGGTCGGGGTAGAACATGGAACGCGACTCAATCTGCACATACTCGGGTGGGATTAGGCCCCTACCTATTAGAACTGTAGGTGAACCCTTGCATGCTTTGAAACATAAAATTTGTCCGTAATTAAATTGACGACATTGAATAATTTTCTTATTACTTGCTTCATATTACTTGGCGATATCGTAACAGCTGTCAACCAAAAGAGTCGAGGAAGATGACTGACCGTGAGTGGATGTACATTGGCCGGGAAAGTGAAACCAAGATTAGTTCTCACTGGTTTCGTAAGGTGGATGGATTCTTGGATCAAGCGTTTGCTGAGGGGAAATCTACTGCTTGGTGTCCGTGCGGTAAATGTAGGAACAACAGAATAAAAGTCAGGGATTCGATTGGAATAGACCTCGTTAAATATGGGTTTGTGGAGAACTACTACGTGTGGACGTACCATGGTGAGCAGGACCGTGTCATAGTGGAGGAGACGGGAGAAGATGAGTCCGAGTCCGAGGACGACCGTGATAACGGGTTGTTAGGAGACATGGTAAATGACTTCCGTGATGCACAAGTGGAACAAGAGGAGCCAGAGGGTGCCGCGAAGGCTTTCTATGATATGTTAGAGTCCTCGGCTGCGCCTCTTCACCCCCACACGGAATACAGGCAGCTGAAGGCCATCGTGATATTATGGCTATCAAGGCCCGGTATAACCTTCCTCGAGACTGCTTTGATGACATAATGACTGTCGTTGGTCGCTGGCTCCCTGAAGGTCACATTCTGCCTTCGAGCTTCTACGGGTCGAAGAAAATCCTCCGTGCACTTAACATGCCGTACGAGCAGATCCATGCATGTCCGGAGGGATGCGTCCTATTTAGGAAAGAATACGAGCACTCCGGATACTGTCCCAAGTGCGGATCCTCAAGGTATGTGGAGGTAGACCCGGGTAATGGTCAGAAGAGGCAGAGCGCTGTCCCCGCCAACATCCTTAGGTATCTTCCGGTCGTACCAAGGATTCAACGACTTTTCATGGACAAGGACACTGCGAAAATGATGACATGGCACAAAGATGGGAAAAGATACAAGGAACACGCAAGCAAGAGGAAGATGATGGTACATCCGTCGGACGGTCAAGCATGGAAGAATTTTGACAACAAACATCGTGTGAAAGCAGCCGAGGCTCGGAATGTGCGAATTGCCATGTCGACCGATGGGTTCAATCCGTATGGTATGACGGCTGCCTCATACAGTTGCTGGCCCGTGTTTGTTATCCCGCTGAATCTCCCACCCGGCGCCATTATGCAACGCAAGTACATGTTCCTGTCGTTGATAATTCCGGGGCCCAACTACCCGGGAAAAAATATGAGTGTGTACATGCAGCCGTTGATGGATGAGCTGAAAGAAGCTTGGGTTACGGGATTCCGGACATACGACCGAGCTACCAAGACACACTTCAATATGTTTGTCTGGTACCAGTACTCATTGCATGACCTACCGGCTTTTGGGCTGTTCATAGGCTGGTCCGTTCACGGAAAGTTTCCATGCCCGCAGTGCAAGAGTGCTATGGAGTTTTACTGGCTGAGTGAGGGTCGCAAGTATTGTTGCTTCGATCTGCATCGGCAGTTCCTTCGTGCTGACCATGAATTCAGACAAGACACTAAGAAGTTCACGAGAGATACCGTTGTCACAAAGACGGCACCTCCTAAATTGACCGGCGAACAGATACTCGCTCAGTTAAACGCCCTCGAGGACGATCCCGAGAATCCAGGCAAGTTCAAGGGGTACGGTGTCACACACGCCTGGACTCACAAGCCGTCCCTGTGGGATCTCCCTTACTTCCCGGATCTCGAACAGCCACACTACATAGATGTGATGCACACCGAGAAGAATATCGGGGAGTCCGTTTTCGCTATACTGTTTGACATTCTTGATAAGTCGAAGGATAACGTCAAGGCTAGAGTCGATCTAAAAAAGCTTTGCGATAGACCAAATCTTGAGATGCAGCCACCCGGCGGGGGACAGAGATGGAGGAAGCCAAAGGCCCCTTGGGTTCTTACAAGGGAGCAAAGGAGGATAGCGCTCATGTGGATCGCCTTGTTGATGTTCCCCGATGGGTACGCTGCGAATCTAAAAAGGGGTGTCAGGATTGATCTCATGAAAATCATCGGGCTCAAGAGTCATGACTACCACATATGGCTTGAGCGGCTACTCCCAGTAATGGTTCGAGGCTTCATACCCGAGGCAGACTGGAGGGTCCTGGCGGAGCTGAGCTATTTCTTCCGTGTTCTCTGTGCTAAGGAGGTATCTCCAACCGTTATTGAAGACATGGAAAAGGTGGCTCCAGAGTTGATCTGCAAGTTAGAGGCAATGTTTCCGCCTAGCTTCTTTGTTCCTATGGCACACATGATATTACACCTCCCCACCGAGGCGCGAATGGGAGGTCCAGTGCAAGGCCGTTGGATGTACGGAACGAAGAGGCTACAAAAGACCCTACGGAGCAAAGCTAGAAACAAATGTAAGATTGAAGCATCGATAGCCGAGGCTTTCATAATCGAGGAGGTGGCGAACGTCATCACAACGTATTATCCGCCGGATGTTCCCACCATGCACAATCCAGTGGCTCGTTACAACACTGGCGCCCTCGAGCACCAATCCGAGCTTAGCCTCTTCAAAGGCAAACTTGGAACTTCTGGCAGCGACAAGATGCAAGAATTGAGTCACAGCGTGTGGACCGATATAAGCTTGTATATCCTTACAAACCTACAAGAGGCGGCAGAGTACCAAGAGTAAGTGCTCTCCACGGTAATTTGTATCGCAACTCTTCACAAAATTCTGGGACCAAAACACTCAAGTTTCCCTTATTTTTTGTAGGGAATTTGTGGCGAAATATTGGTCGAGTGCCGACGAACCTACCATACACGAGGAGGACAAGTTACTCCGTGAGGGTGCCGGTAACAACCAACCAAATTACATTGATTGGTTACGAGGCAAAGTACTTTCTATTTCCCCTCGCTGATGTTTAACATACCTATCACGTCTTACTTGCCGCTAATTAACGCTTTCCGGTTGAACCTACAGGCTAACGTAGACCATGATATGAATGAGGAGCTGAGAACCGTTGCCATGAGTTTTCACTATAAGGTCCGTAGGTACGACACTTACGACGTCAATGGGTTTCGCTTCCGAACCAACATCTACGAGCAGCTTCAGCCTAATCGAAGCACAACAAATAGCGGAGTGTTAACCGTATGCAATGGAGTAGAATACTACGGAATACTTGAAGAAATATACGAACTACAATGGAAAAGACTAGGAGGACCGCATCCTAAGGTTGTTCTTTTCAAGTGCAAGTGGTTCGATCCGGTGCATTATAGAGGAGAACCGGCTGTTGGGCTAGTCGAAATTAATCGAGAAAAGATATTGGACTGCCCAGATGTCTATATCGTGGCTCAAGAGGCGACGCAAGTATATTACCTCCCATACGCGTGCACTATCCCACGTCTGCGGGATTACGATGTCCCGTACAAGGTGTCGCCATATGGTAAATTGCCAATGCCAATCGACTCCGACTATAACCCTCTCATAAACACGGACACATATGAGGGAGAATTCTTCCAAGAGGACGATGGTCTCACCGGCCATTTCGTGATCGACTTGACGGGAGGTGAGGATATGGAAGTAGACGTTGGCGGTGACGACGTCGAAGAAGAGGTTGAGGACCTTGAGGACTTGGCATTTCTCGAGCGGTTAAGTGCACAGAACAACCACACCGCCGAAGAGGGGGAGCCCGACGTTGATGACACGCGTGATAGTGATGATGAGGCCGACGCTGATGACACTAGTGCTCCAGATCCAGATGATCCCGACACAAACCAATATATGTATGCTTTGTAGTAAATTTACTTAGTTCATTTTCTTTCCATGCTTTACATTTATTTCTGTTTGCTCCACATGCTTTTCATTTATTTCTTATTTGCCTCAAATGCTTTATATTAATTACTAATTGGTTTAATGTTTGTCATTGCAGGCCACATCAACATGGTAGGACCCAGAGCCGGCAGGAGGACCCCCTTGGGCGAGCCCGAGTCGTCCAGGGGCGGCAGAAGGGGCACGAGGAAGGGGCGGCCGATCGACGCGGTGTACCAGGAGTCCCTCCGGCAGGAGCAGGAGCGGAGGGCACAGGAGCGAAGCGGCGGAGGTTCCAGAACCGCCGCTACGTCGACTAGGACCGACAGTACTAGGAGGAGGAGGCAGAGGACGGAGGGGGAGACTGGCCGAGGGAAGGAGGTCGCAGTGGAGGAGCCGCAGAGGCACGAGCAGGACATGGAGGAGCAGGAGAGGGAGCAGGAGAGGCAGCTAGCGGAGGACTATCTCCCGCCACCTGATGGCACGGAGGAGTACGACGAGGAGGAGGAGGGGGGAGAGCAGGAGGTCACCAGCAAGGTGTACCTGCGGGGTCCGGTGTCGCTCCCAAACGACGTGCCCATCGCGTCTCGACCTTTGCTTCAGCCACAGGGCACCGGGTAAGATTTATAGTAATTATATTTTATTTCGCGCTACTCTGTCTATTGTTTTACAATTATTCTTGTATTTTGCATCATACATCTATTGTAAATATTGGAACTAATATTTTTTTGCTCTCTGATCTTACAAACAGGTTCAATAGGCTCGGTCCGGGGCGTAGCGTGTCGCACGTCCTGGGTGCTCTTCTCAAGAGCCACTACCCCGGGATGGTGTCACGCGGTGATGACACTCCAGCAGTGCCAGCTGTTCGCTGGTTGGACTACAAGCTCGGCACGGACACCACCCACGGCACCAAGTATGAGGCCGTGCTCCATGATTTCTGGGTAAGTAAAAGCTACCATATTTCCTGAACTACATCTCATCGAATGAACTAACACCACATGTTTTGTTTAATTGTAGCGGTACTTTCGATGCGCTGAGGGGCAGGAGGAGGTGTCCCGGAAGATCCTCACGACGAAGGCGGTCAAGGCGGTGACGGACATGCTCTACGAGGCCCGTGTCGCCGCCGTGGTCCGGATCGAGGCGACGAAGGGGGTGGTCTGCGAGAGGAAGAACGCCATCAAGAAGTACGCCTCCGCCCAGGAGTATAACTCGGTAAAATTGCTTCTTCTTATTCCTCATGCATGTCAAACACTTGTACTTTTTGTTCATACATACTAACCTCGTAATCTTTTATGTAGGCGGTGCCTACCTGGTGCGCCCACCACGCGGATGCGTGGTCCCAGCTGTCCCACATGTGGGACTCTGACGCGTGGAAGGCCAAGAATGCCGCCGGTAGGAAGAACCGGCTCCTGGTGAAGTCCTATCACCATCAGGGTAGCCGGTCTGTTTCGGGCTACGCCGAGATCTATGTAAGTGCAATTTCTTTCTGCAAGTTCTTCATGCATTCTTACTTATGGGTGGAACAATATGTGCTCTTCTAACTGTGTTATTTTCTATTGCAGGCGGCTCACAATAAGGTGGCGGAGCCAAACTCCTACCAGGCCTTCTTCATGGCGAAGGTGGCACCCGCCAAGCAGGCGAAGCCATATGATCCCAACCTCGGAGAAGAGGCGTATGGTAAGCCCACCGCTGAGCGCAAGAAGAACTACGACGGCTCCTTCAAGGGCAGGGAGGGGGAGGACGCTGACCCGAGCTCCCAGGACTTTGACCCGTTCCTGGCCATGGTGTCTGGGGGCGGGAAGAGGCACGGACGACCTTCTGTTGGAGCGAGCGCCTTCCCCGTCCAGACCGAGAGCCTCCCTGCCATCAAGGCTCGGGCGACGAGCTCCAGCCTCCCGATCCTGAGGCGCGACGAGCCTGCACGTGACTTAGCTACGGTTAGTTTTGTGAACCTTTCATTTATTCTTTTTGCATGGTTTCGTCCTAACAACTACAAACCATGTCACCTGAATAGGAGTTGGCGGCGATGCGGCAGCAGGCCGAGGAGCAGCGGCGGGATGCCCAGGAGCAGCGGCAGCTGGTCGAGGAGCAGCGGCAGCTGGCCGAGGAGCAGCGGCGCCAGCTCGAGTTGCAGTGGCAACAGATGGAGGAGCAGGTGAGGCAGATGGCAGCGGTGCAGATGCAGATGTCGTGGCTAGCGGTGAGTTTCATTCAAATTGCATAGTAGCGGTAGTCTTCTCGGCTATTAATAACCCGGTTTCTAAAACATACTATGCAGTCGCAGATGCCGCAGATGCCGCTTATTGGAGCCGGAGCCGGAGCCGGACAGATGGTGATTCACCAATCACCGAACGCTACCGTAAGTTAACATTTCCTTCTAACTTGTATCATGTCCTTCTAACTGGTGTCGTTTCCGTATAACTTGTATAATTTCCTTCTAACTTGTATCATTTCCTTCTAACTGCTTGCAGGGTACTGGTGCCTCTTCCGCGGGGTCGAACGCATCGCCCATGTCCACTACCGCACCTCAGCCACGAGAGCAGACAGGAGCAGAGTGGTGAGTTTGCTAAACCTACTATATTCCGCGTCAAAACTTACTTTCATGTCTCACTTAGACTTAGATCCATCTGTCGACTTGCTACTCGTCAGGTTTGCCGAATTTCTCGCTTCACTGCCTGAGTGGTGAGAGTGCAAAGTTTGATGTCTATGTCAATTATGTGTCATTTTGCGTTCAAATGTTTCCATTCTCATGTCAATGTCGCTTTCTCTCATGTTCTAGATGGATTGGAGCTCGGAGGGGACATCGATGGCATGAGGACTTCCCGGATGTTTCCATTTGTCATGCAACATCGATGTAATGATGAACCCATTGTAAATAATGATGCTATGGATGCTATGAATGATATTTGTGCTATTATGGATGATTTTGTGCCGTTTCGATGCATTTTGGATGCAATTTGGTGTTGCTGTGATGATTATTGAATGTTATATCTATTGTGCAGTGTATTCAGTGATTTTGAACTGTAATGTTGAATGAAAACAAAAAAAAAATCATTTTTTTGACCTCTTTGCCGTGTGCTTGCACACGGCAAAGAATTTTTTCACTCTTTGCCGTGTGCAAGCACACGGTAGAGAGGCCACGTGGAGCAAGCCTGTACGACCTGGCATTTTTGGCAACTCTTTACCGTGTGCTTGCACACGGCAAAGATCTCTAAATCTTTCCCGTGTGCAAGCACACGGTAAAGATTGCCACGGATGACAAGATGGTGGGAGGGCCAGCGGGGCCCACCTGTCAGTCTTTCCCGTGTGCAAGCACACGGCAAAGAATTTTGAATGTTTGCCGTGTGCTTGCACACGGGAAAGACTGACAGGTGTGGCCCACGGTGGGTTGAAAAAGGTGGGCCCAACATGTCAGTCTTTGCCGTGTGCAAGCACACGGCAAAGATTCAAAATTCTTTGCCGTGTGCTTGCAAACGGGAAAGACTGACATGTTGGGCCCACATTTTTCCGTTCCCGTTTCGTGCGCGGCCAAGTGTGGGTGGGACCCATTTTTATCTTTACCGTGTGCCACGACAATATGCACACGGGAAAGAATTTTTTACCGTGCAATTATCTACCGTGTAATCTTTGCCGTGTGCCACGACGAAAAGCACACGGCAAAGACTTTACCGTGCGTTGTTTTCCCTTTACCGTGTGCTTCTGGCACACGGGAAAGGGGTTTTCTCCCGTAGTGGTGCGACAGTGAGGGCTTGTCTGGTTAATCCTCTCCCTAAGTGGATTGCGGTCGATTGGAAGGGATTATAGGGGATTTTGACTTGCGTGGGATCTAATCCACCTCAATCCATGTCAATCCTCATCAAAATTTTGCAAACCGAACAGGCCTTGAATGAAGTTTTCTGATATTTGAGCGTTCCATTCTCAGGCTCAGGTCCATCTTTGATGCACAGAGACAAAATGTCAGGATAGACAGTACGATTTAGTTAATATTTAGAAGTACACCTCCATCGCGTAACATAGACGTGCAAAAATTCCGAGTTTGTCCCTGTGGTGACAGAGAATTATTCCTGCGCATTTAGCATATTGTAAATTGTAATGACGTGCAGTTTCAGTTTACGCTCGGACAGGCAGGTGCAACTTCGGCTAATATTGTTACAATGGCAACTAGCAACTGGTTTGGTATATATATATATTTGGGTCACCGGTAGAAAATAGTCCTTTAGTCCCGGTTCGCAAAGGCCATTAATCCCGGCCGTGCAACCGGGACTAAATATGCGCGACTAAAGACCTCCCCTTTAGTCACGCCTCTTACGAACCGCAACTAAAGACCCGTCACGTGGGCAGCTGGCGTGCCCCTGAGGCGGGAGGATCTTTAGTCCCGGTTTTTGACACGAACCGGGACTACATGCTATTTCGTTATTTTCTTTAATTCATTTGGGTTTCTAATTATTTTCACTCCCTTTTTTTTCAGAATTTTTATTATTTGCTTAGTGTCTAACTACAATTATCTCTAGTCAAATTACTTACTCGTGGTCAAACTTCCCGCTCGGTCACCCATCCTCCCACTACTCTAGCATTAGCACGCTTAACTTCCGAGTTCTATCCCGTCCCGCTTCCAAGTGTTTCGCACGCATGTATGTGATAATAGTATCATATCAATCCTATTAACATGTTGGTCGATGCCACATTTCTTTATTGTCTGAATTTCAAATAAATCTTTTAATAAACAAAAGTAATTATGTAATTAATAATTTTGAATAAATAAATAAACATTAACTTTTTAATTTGTATTATTTCTAAAAAATATTCAGAAAAATAAAACTAATTCATTTTAAAATCTTAAAAATACAAATAATATATCAAAATATTCAGAAAAATAAAACTAATTCATTTTAAAATCTTAAAAATACAAATAATATATCAAAATATTCATAAAAATAAAACTAATTCATTTTAAAATCTTAAAAATACAAATAATATATCAAAATATTCAGAAAAATAAAAATAATTCAATTTAAAATCTTAAAAATACAAATAATATATCAAAATATTCAGAAAAATAAAACTAATTCATTTTAAAATCTTAAAAATACAAATAATATATCAAAAAATTCAGAAAAATAAAACTAATTCATTTTCCCCTTTCCGAAATGCAAAATAAAATCCGATAAAATTCATGAACCAAACCATATGAAATCTAAACCATATAAAATTTGCAGATCCAAGTTTGGACTATTATTTTGGACACAAGAACTGTTTTGGCAATGACTATCTGTGAGAATGGTTTAACCTAACTTTTAAAATACATAACCAAAATGGACAAACTAAAATGTTCTGGATAGATATTGAAAAGATCTATCCATAGCACTTAGCCTCACATCAAGGTCAGCAACCAAATGAAAATACCATCCTTTTTAATAAAAGACCAGTAGGCTCTTCTATGATTTTTAGAATGAGTTCGAAAATGAATTTTGAAGTAAATCCAACTGGATGAGTTTGGTATTGACTAGATCTATGTTTTCCTCGCTTAGATTAATTTTTGGAGCTCTAGATTTATTTTTGGTGAACAGATATAGAAACAGTAGTTTTTCTGTTTTGTTTTCTTGATGTGTTTTTGTTTGTTTTGAAATGTGTGTTTGATCTTATCTTGTTTCTTAGCTTGTATAGAGTGTTAGGACTTGATATTAGGTTGTTTGCTTGCAGAACATCTACCTTAGAAAGTGTGTGCATGATTGGAAACCCAAATAAAAATGGAACTAGCATTTGTTACTTTCTAGTTTTATTATTTTGGAATTGTGTGTGAGCTAGATCTTTGTGTGATTGCTTTAGTAAATTTTGTGCTATGTTTAACGCGTGATTTTATTTGAGCCATTAAATAACATAGCGGTACATATATCCATTACATAATATAGAAATAATATAGCTAGGAATTAATATAGAAATAATATAGGAATTAATAGAAAGACATATGTCCATTACATAATATATCCATTACATATATCGAACGCAACATAGCGGTACATAGATGCGGTACACAAACAACATCTACTCGAGCTCCGAAGAGTAGATGCGGAACAACTCGAAGGCAACGTATGCATCTATTGCTGCATACTCGAGATTGATCCGGTCAAGTGGGTTCTTCCCCCAATACATGTGATTCCTCGAGGGGAAACAACTCTTCATGGTTTTGTAGTCCTGGTGGATGAAGGCAGTTGCCATATGAGCCATCCCGGTCTTGTGCCCGTACAGCTCATCAAAATGGATAAGGTCCTGAAGATCAATGTAGTGATCTTCAGGTATCTCAATACCCAACGTGCGCATCAACTTCTGCCGGTCATTTGTGATGTCGACGCTGCAGAAGTCGTAACCCTTGTTGACAAGAAAATCAACAAGTTCTGAGATTGCTTTGAACTACTGCAACAACAAAAATGGAACACGTGTTAGATTTTGTTGCAACACGTGTATTCTTCCAATGCAAAAACAAATCGAAAATGCAACAACTATCCTACAAGAGATTGTACGTGTGCGTACCTTGCCCATTGGAAGACCAAAATGGTCTCCTTGTAGGCAATCTGGATGACGGCCACATCCTTCTGATTGGCCGTATACTCTAGATCAAGCCCGAAGAACTTATGGTGTTCATCGGCTTCATAGAGATTGACCAAACGGTTAAGAGCTTGGGGGAGCCTCTCGCATCTATTGGTATACGCCACGTGGAGATTCTTGCCGCATGGTGTGGGCACACGGAGAACGTTCCAAACGGGAGAATCCATGGGTGCTTGGTGGAGGAAGAAGAGAAGAGAGGAAGAAGAATAGAGAGCCCGCGCACTGTAGCAATGGCCTTCTGCCTCTCGCTCGCGAAATAAAACCGCGCGGGAGGCGAGCAGTTTGGATCTTTAGTCGCGGGTGGCCAGGCCAACCGGGACTAAAGACAGGGAGGCGAGCAGTTCCGACCTTTAGTCGCGGGTGGCCAGGCCAACCGGTACTAAATCCCTCCACGCGCTACCCAACCGCCACTCAAGACCTTCAGTCGCAGGTCGCCTCCCGAACCGCGACTAAAGACCCCTTTAGTCACGGTTCGGTAATTTTGGGGACTGAAGGGGGCGTATGGAAGGCCTTTTTTCTACCAGTGGGTCATAGGGAGTATTTAAAGTAATCGATTTAGTCCACCATATGAAATAGTAGGAAAAAAATAATTTCCATGTTTGCAAAATTGGTAGAGCTCCAACGGCGGCAACGCTAACACCAACGGAAAGCGTCCGGCGATGGAGGACGCCCGGTCGGAGGAGGATGCGGAGACTCGGCTGCTGCAGGACAAGGCGAATAAGCAGTCTAGCTCTAGGAAGCAGTCCCTTCCGCCGCCAGAGTGGTGGCTCGAGAGAGAGAAGAAGAGAGAAGAGCAACGGCGCCTCTCGACGGCGGCCTCGGGCATCCAGTCCTGGGAGGAAGAGAGAGACCGGGACCGCGGATCAGGGAACCCAAGAGCCCCCAAATCCTCTTCGCAGGAGAATACCCTGTCTGCCAGGAAATCACGGGCGCGTCCTCAGCAGGGTTCGGTGGAAGATCCGGGCCTTCCAAGGTGGAGTGCTTCAAATGTGGCCGGGCGGGGCTTCCAGGCAGCATTCACCTTTGAACCTATCTGTGCCATCTGCTCAAAGAAGGGGCACAACTCGGTGGACTACCCGTGTCGCGGCCTGCTGGTCGAGCTGGCCATCTACGACCAGGCCATATCTCGGGAAAGCTTCTTCTACCTGGACTTTGAGGACGACATGCAGGCACTAGTGGAAACAACCCCTTTCGTCCAGGGGGCTAGGTGCATCTGTCCCGGTTGCACAAAAATCCGGGACAAATGCTATGCATTGGTCCCGATTCGTGTGCCCGAGGCAGCAGAAACCACCTAGGGGCATCTTTCCCGGTTCGTGGGGAGGCAATGGTCCCGGTTTGTGGCACGACCCGGGACCAATCCCTAGCCACAGGCCACGTGGCACGCGCATGGGCATTGGTCCCGGTTTATTCCCCAAACCGGGACCAATGCCCCTTCCCCTACATATGCGGCCTCACATCCCCCTTCCCTCTTTTTTTTGTCTTGGGGGAGAGAGAGAGGTGGGTGTTAGTGTGTGTTGTGCCTCGTGGCGCGGGAGTCCTGCCGCGTGGCGCGGGAGTTGTGACGCGTAACCACGAATGCGCGGTATAAACTGCCGCGCCTCGAGCGTCTTCTCCTCTCCACGCACCGTCGCGCCACCACCATGCCTCCGAGGAGGAACAACACCACCGGTTTCCGCGGCGTCCGAGCACGGCAGAACAGAATGTTCACCGCGCATATCCGCTGCGATAACGACCGCATCCCCCTCGGCTCCTTTGCGACGGCGGCGGAGGCCGCCCGCGCCTGGGACGCGGCGGCCTGGCGCCTCAACCGCTCGCGGTCGCTGATGAACTTCAACGACTGCCACACCCTCTGGGAAGCGGAGGCCAGGGCGCCGACGCCGCAGATCGTCACTGCCGCCGACCACCGCCACCTCAGGCACCGCGCGTTTCAGGGCCTAGTCGACGCCAGGGACGACCGTGTGGTCCGTGAGTATTACCGGAACAATCCGGGGGAGTAGAGCGCCGACGAGGAGCTTTGGCAGACCCGCGCGGCTGAGCGGGCGGAGCGGCGCCTCGAACGCCACCTCGAGTTAGATGTCGCTCGGGAGGCGAGGACGAAGGCGCTGCAAGAGCTCCGTCGGGCCGACCACGCCGGCGAAGTCTAGGCCTCCGACGATCCGAGGTGGGGGCCTATATCGGACATACCATCATGCACCTCCGACAACGATGAGGAGGTCATCGACGACGACGACCAGGACAAGGAGTAGTGTTCGTCTGTTTTCTGTTTTTAATAAAAGAATTTGTTGTATTTCCGAGAAACTGCGGCGCTCTAGCGCGTCTATTTTCTATTTTCCGTGTGATTCTTCCTGATTGGTTGGATTCAGACGACTTATGTTAAGGAGAGGGGGACATGCATTTCGATAGATAAACAAGGCACAATACACATAATGGCAAGATTGGATCTAAATCTAAACGGAGAGCATAGATCTAAATAAACAAGGTAGTATATAATGGCCAGAGTGCATTGATCTACTAGCTAGTCATACTCCTGCCTAGGCCTATAATACTCCGACTCGTAGTCGTCGTAGTTGCCGCCGTCGTCGTCACTATCGTCAGACGGTGCTCTGGACTCCCTCGGAGGATCACGACTCCAGGACTGGGCGTGAGGGTAGCGCAGGCGGGGGTTATCGCCAGCCCTGATGTAGTTCATGACACTCTGAAGAGTCCGTCCGCCGCCCCACCACAGCCGACGACCGGCCTCGTTGAAGTTCGAAGGAGGCGGGCCGTTCTCCTCGTACCTGGCGAGCGCACTCTCACGCCGATTAATGAAGAAGGCGTCCCAAGTAGGGCGGTAATCAGGATTCCAACTGGGATTCCTCCACTGCTCCGGCGTGAGCTCGTGGTAGTAGTGGTTCGTGATGGCTGCCCGACGCGCCACACCTTGAGGAAGAGGAGGGACCGACACTCCTCCGGCGCTCAGCATCCAACCGGCGGGAACGCTGTAGCCGGGCGGGCAGGGGTAGTTCGAGGCGGAAAGAGCCTCCGTCTGGATGAAGGTTAGAGTGGGTACGGTAGAAGCCATGAGAGAGTGGTGAGTTTGTATGTGTTTATGCCAATGGTGTGGCAATTCATACATATATATAGTGAGAAGAAAACATATCCCTTTAGTCCCGGCCTGTTTTACCAACCAGGACGAAATGGTTCGGTTTTCGTTGGGAAACGGATCGTCCCTTTAATTAGTCCCGGCCTGTTTACCAACCGGGACGAAATGGTTAGGTTTTCATTTGGACCAATCAGATAGAATCACACGGATCGTGTGTTTGTTTCAAGCGCTTGTGAGTCGTTGGATCAGGGGTGTGTTTCTTTCGAGCTGTTGTGAGCCGTTCGATCAGGGCTACGCTGTGTTTCTTTTGAGAGGTTCTGAGCCGTTGGATCAGGGTGTTTCTTAACCGTTGGATCTAGCACTTTGTGAGCGAGAGGACCCTATATATAGCCCACCTTCATACACCGGTCAGTTCATCGACCAAATACAAAACAAGAGAATTCGCCAGCATACGTTATGCCGTGCATTTGGTATGCATATATGCACTCAGTAGCTAGAAAACGGATTTGAATGTAAATAGTAAAATAGTTAATAGTTAGAATAGTTAGAATAATTATTTAGGTAAACAGAAAACGGATTTGATTTAGTTATGCAAATTCAAGCAATTTTCATGTTGAATTTTTTTTAAATTCGAAAGTGTATAGAAGTTATTAATGTGCATACTCAAACAATATTAAAATTTTGGTGCTAAAACAAAATTCGAAAAATACATCTGGTCCCGGCCCGTGCGACCAGCCGGGACGGAAGCGTCTTTTCGTCCCGGTTGCTGGCATCAACCGGGACGGATGACCGTGAATATATACACGTCACCTTCCCCTCCCCAATTTCAGAACCGCGCGCAGGGACGAACCGACGCCGCCAGGCTGCCCAAATTTTTCGTCGCCGCACTCCGCCGCCGCGCCGCCACTGCCCCCTCGCGCCGCCCCTACCCCGTCGCCGCACTCCTCCGCCGCCGCGCCGCCACTGCCCCGCGTTCCGTCCCGCTGCCCGCGAGCGCCGCCCTCGATCCCGTCGCACCAGCCCGCGAGCCGCCCTCGATCCCGTCGCGCCGCCGCCAGCCCGCGAGCGGCGCCCTCGATCCCGTCGCGCCGCCGCCAGCCCACGAGCGCCGCCCTCGATCCCGTCGGGCCTCCACTGCCCCGCGCCGGGCGCCGCCCTAGAGGAGGTAAGGCATGCCTCCATCTCGCCCTAACCAGGGGGCTTTTTTTTTCGTTTTTTTCCTTTTAGTTATTTATTAGTGTTAGAAATGTTAGAATCATTAGTTATGAATGTTAGAAATTTTTTATTAGACTTAGGAATTTTAGCTTTGTTAGAATTGACATAGGAAATGTTAGAAATGTTAGGAAATTTAAGAATGTTAGAAAATTTAACTAAATTAGTGTTAGAAATTTAAGAATGTTAGGAATGTTAGAAAATTTAACCACGTGAGCTATGACTACCCTATGAGGGTTCCTTATCTATGGATGCGTATTATCGTACGTTTAAATATTTCATGAATATGTTGCTCTTTTTGTGTATTATCTATAAGCAATTTTGATGAAAATAATTGATCATTAGTTATTATCTATAAGCAATTTTGATGAAATGGATCTGAAACATATAGTTACTCTTTTTGTATAGTATGGAGCTAAGAGACGAAGATGCCGAAAACTTGCTCGAGGGTTTCATCCGCGGGCCCGACGTAGAGACTGATGTGAGCCAGTGGATGAACAACTCCGGTGAGGGAGATCCGGAGCTCGCCCAGGGAGACGACTCCGGTGAGGGAGAAGCCAACGGCTCCGATATGGGAGCAGCCGACGGCTCCGGTGGAGCCGTACAAATTACAAACACCGGCTCCGAGGTGCATATATAGATATGTTAATTAATGAAGCATCCGTTGTCTATATACATGTATTAACAGTCTTTATATTTTTAGCCATGTTCAAGCATATCAACCGGAAAAAATACTAAACGAGGCGCAACAAAGAAGTTGAAAGATACAGAAAGATATAGGATCGACACGATCACAGCAGACGGCGCACCCGAGCTTCCCGCTGATGTTGCCCAAAAATTTGTGAAGCAATGCGGAGTGCTAGTTAGGGATCACATCCCGACCACTGTTCATGAGTGGAATCAGCCAAAAGATCCGCGGAAACAAGGAATTTCATATGTCAGCAAAATAGCCAAAGAACATATTTTCTCGAAGATCTTATCTAATTTCAACTTACCCTTGCCGGAGGTGGACGAGAATGAAGCGGTTGTGAATGAGGCCGATGTTACTAAAATGAAAAAAGAGATACGGGAAAAGGTCAAGGCGTGGACCCTGAAAAAGATGGCCGAGCAATTCAAAAACTGGAAGAAAAGATTGAATCTTGACTATGTTAAGAAGAACAAGACTTCAGATTTCACTCAAGGGTATGAGAAAATAAAAGCCATATGGGCAGATTTCGTGAAGTACAAGCTGTCAGAGAATGAACTGGAAAGGACAAAAACAAATGAGAAAAACGCCGCCAAAAAGGTATATCACCATGTTATGGGGCAAGGTGGCTACAAGGGTTCCAGTCCCAAGTGGGATAAATGGGAGAACGACCTGCTTAAGCTGGGGATCGCTCCCGAGCCGTTCTTGTGGGTCGAGCGGACAATGTCATGGTTCTACGGGAATGGGGGCACGTTGGACGCCGAAGGAAATGCAATCTATAACCTAAGTCATAAAGAGAGTCCTCTACCCATAGAGAGTCTGAGAACCGCAATACAGAACGTTAAAGAGGGGAAGTTCGTGCCAGATAGAGAGAACGACGAGCTCACTCGCGCCCTCGGGAATAAGGAACACGTAGGGCGTACACGAGCCGTAATAGGCAATCCTCCGTGGAATACTGGGTTCGACGACACCAAAAAGAGATACCCCGATAGAAGCCGTCAACGTAAAAAGCACGCGGAGGCAGCTGAAGCAGAGAATCAGGCAAACTGGAGGCGTCAACTTGAAAAACAGATAAAGCTGACGCAGGATGTAGCAAAGAAGCAGCAGGACCAAATTAACACACTTAGCCATCAGATAGTGTCTACCGGCGCATCACACATGGTAGAAGGTGAAGTCGAGGCTACCAACGCCGCACATTCTCATCGCAAAAGCAGCGTTGCATCCACGCAGCTACCGGGTGATGATGCACCGCCGATGATTCACCCGGTGGATGATATCACGGAGATGACAACATGTGAGCTCCACGTGAAGGTCGTCAATATAACCATCAAGGCGGCGGCCGGCTATGTCTTACCAATTGGCAATGAACCAACTCACCATAGTCTTCCGTTTCCACGGGGCTACGCTGTTGTTGGGGTCGATGAAGTTGTCAACGGATTCGAGCGGGTAAAGCTTGATTTCCCTGAAGGTGAAGACGAAGAGTTGACTGAACTCGGAGAAGCGAAGAACTTGACCGTTCTATGGCTAAAGGAATGCATTGTGCTCCCAAATCAGACGGCAAAGCCATCGAATCCTCGCCATTCTCCAGCGCAAAAGTCTCCAGCGCGGTCGTCTTCGCCATGCATGCCGTCTCCAGCGCGGTCGCCTACGCCGTGCACGTCTCCACCGCGGTCGCCTACGCCGCCGCGTCAGCCTTCTCCGCCCACTAAGTTTCTGCCAAAACATAAAATATCACCCAAACGTCAACGGTCACCCCTCCCGAAGGTACCAAAGGAGGTACCCAAGTTACCTTACGACTAGACTCCCGAGGAAACCCAGAAAATCGCAAAGGACGAATACGAGGCGTGGAAATCGAAGCGGAAGGAGAAGAAAAAGGCAGATTTCACCGAGACCGAAGAAGAGATAGAACGAGCTTGGAAAATGGTGAAGACTCTTCATCAACCCGAGCCGAGTCTGTCATCTGACTATGACCGCTCTATTCTGAAGTCACACCACGAAATGGTGCGATCGACGAAGAGTAGTAGCGCAAGCGGGAAAAGGGGAAAATCAGTTGCCCAGCTCGGAGAGCAGAAAAAACAATCCACGTCCCCGCTCAAAGTGATTTCTAATACCCAGGTGGGGCCGAGCACTAATATTGCTGACGAGCAAATTGATCTGGAGTTTATAACACTGTACGCAGACAAGGCAGCTGATGCGGGTTTGTCCATTGCTGAGTATATGCAAACAGTAGACTACTTCCCCGAAGCTGAATGTGCGTACAAATACGGGTACGGGAAGCCTCTCGTCAAACCCGAGGAGATAAATGATCTACCAACGAAAATGCGAAGAGTGCATAGTTGGTATATGGAAGCCGTTGAGAAATCTCAGGACTGCATATGCCTCAGCGTTAAGGACGAGCACTATGGGTATGGAGATGGATTGGTTATGATTCAATTTGACGAATTGTTTCAGTTATACCAGCAGCAGGCCCTCGACAAAGTTGTTCATAGTGCCTATTGTCTATAAGTACTTATTTATTTAGCTCACCTCGTTCATTTGCATATTCATATATATATAGTACACTCATATATTATAATTGCATAATGAAGATTCTCGAATGCAAAAGAGGTGGAATCTATGATATTGGGTTCATTGATCCAAATTTTGTTTATGAAAAGACTCTTCAGCTATCTGCCAAGGATACAGAAAATAATATTCTGAGTGCAATAATGTTTCACCAACACCGACGGGAAATACTATTTCCTTACAACTTCGGGTTAGTGTTACTCTGTTGTAAACATTCTGTTTTCCTTACTCGATGTTCACTGTATAATTGATGAGTTCTGCGTGCGCAGCTTCCACTATATTCTGCTAATCTTCCAAATTGACAAAGGAAAAGTAATGGTTATGGACCCAAAACGTAAACCCCTAGCGATGTGGGCTGACATGCAGGAAATGATCCAGCGGTAATTTCAATCTTTATTAATTTCAGTATTTATATATGGCACTATATCGACTACTTTGTTTCATTTTCGGATATCAAGTAATTACTAACTCTTTTTATTCTTTTTCTTTCTCGGGTAGCGTTTGGAAGAGGTTCATAAAAAAGGCCAGGGGTGAATGGAAATCAGAGCTTACATTTGATGTTGTGCAAGTAAGTACTATCTAGATCCGCGCGCATCTCCTTGATTCTAGTGTCGATACCATTATCATGGCTGGTTGATTATTATTTTGATTGAAACCATGTTCTCGTAAAGTGCTTGCAACAAGGAGACGGGAATCACTTGTGTGGATACTACGTTTGCGAGTTCCTTCGTCAGACGACATGTCCCAAGGGCAGAAATTTAAAGCAACTTCATGTACGTTAGTCGTAAATTCTTTTTATTACCATCTATTTTAGTTAGTTATTTACATTAATATATATTGACCACTCTTCTTTATATTAGATCGAACGGCTTCGGGACGGTCTTCTACCAAGGGACCGCATACGAGTAATTCAGGAGGAAATTGCGGGCTTCTTAGATGCAGAGGTCCTAAACGTAAATGGAGAGTACTATAGCCCCGGCTGGAACTGAATTTGATTTTGTAATACACTCCATCCGTCATGTGATATGCTCGATATACTTTGCTTCCGTAATATAAGTGTTCCTTATTCTGCTTTATATATGTATTACTTATTCATTCGTGGGATCCGGGAGCTCCGGGGAGGGTCCACCGAGGCACCTCTCTTCTCGTGGGATCCGGGAGGTCCAGGGAAGGGCCACCGGGGCACCTCTCTTCTCATGGGATCCGGGAGGTCCGGGGAGGGGCCACCGGGAGGTCTGGGGATCACAAAACACAAATCATAAAAATTCTGCCGCGGCAGAAGGGGCATGCATCCCGGGTCGTATTGAGGACCGGGACTAATAGCCCTGGCCAGGTTCCAGCTAACGAGCCACGTGGTCAGCCCCATTTGTCCCGGGTCCTGGCACAACCGGGACCAATGGGGGAGGAGTATTTGTCCCGGATTCCCCATCCCGGTTGCACAACCGGGACAAATGGGGCTTACGAACCGGGACTAATGCCCCTGTTTCCACTAGTGAGGACGAGGTTGGGGCCTCGAACGCGGTGGTCATCTCCTTCTCGGGGATGGCGCTTTCCACGATCGACCTTGGGGCGAAGCTCCGCCACTTGGTCGAGTGCGACTTGGACTAGTAGATGCGCCAACTTTCTTGGCTCGAGTTCAGGGTGGAGTTTTCGTCACGGGACATGCTCAGGATGTACACCCGCATCGGGCGTCTGTTTCCCCCCTTGAGCAACTCATCTGCCCTGGCCAAGGTCCTCTAAAAGGTGTGGGTTTGCCTCTCCGGCCTTCCTCATCAGATGCGCCATGTGGACTGTTTGATGGTGGGGCATGTAGATGCTCGGTCGCCCCGTGCGGGTGGACGAGGCCTCCATCATGCAGCCGGGCCCGGTGCGGATGCTACTCAGGGAGCCGTCTTGCACATGTTCCATTACACTATTACTATTGTTCACTGCCGGTGACAAAGTACACACGTTACATACCATTTCATGTGCATTGTTTTCACTAGCGGTAAACATGGACCCATTATGAAATTGCCACATTCCATCTACACTTGTGGGTCGTCACTCCATTTTTCGCTAAAAAATGTAGCTGTTACTATGTCTCTTTTGCTTGGAAGGCATAATTTACGGTCGACTATCGCTTTCATACTTCGTGCATTTCCATAATGCAGGTCGGTTGTAAATTTTGAATGTAAAACATTTTACGTGGAGAGAACACGGAATGAAATGTATTGCTAGCTACCATGCAACCTAGCAACAGGCCTACGGAAGGCCCAACCTACATCATATTCTTAACTGAGACACTTATTGTGGATCATAGGGAGTATTTTCTTTTTGTTTCATCTTGCCTTTCCACGAAGAATCTAACAATTTTCAATGGAACAAAGTGGAGGAGGTGATGGAGATACAACTAGCTTTACAATTTTGCGTGCTCAATTTTTTTTTGTTCTGAAACTGCTCCATGCCTACATGCATGTAGCCAAAAAAGACGTTGTTTCACTTTATAACTATAATTGCACCGTCTGTGCTCATCCCCTTTCGAGCTCCCGCCAAGTTCCACGGGCTGGTTCAACTCTTCCACCATAACGAGGGATACAACGTGGGGCCGCGGGTGGAGTATGCCTCCCGTCAGTGCCCCACACCTCCACCTCCTTCCCCTCCCTGCCACAACGGTCACAATGATGACGGGGAGGAGGACAACAATGACCTTCTCGACGACATGAGTCATACCAAGGAGGAGTGGACGACGATGGAGGATCGTGACCATGCTCGGGAGGTGACGCGTAGGACGCCTGAGCCTGCCCGACTTCCTCCAAGGGCGCAACTACTTCAGTGGAGCCATTCTCGATGATGTGTTGCTATATTGCCCCAGCTTCTTCGGGCGCGCGAGTCCCAGTGCGATTATCAACAAGAATGGGAGCAATTGCTCCCTCCTTTCATGGCAGAAGTGACCCATGTCGTTGGCGGCTCTGGAGAATCTGCGGGTTGGGGCGGCATCGGGCTCCCAGCTGGAGGCCACGTCGGTCTCGGTGCACCCCCGTTCCCCACTGGTGGACTCTCTTCTGACCACGGGCTCGACGGACGTTTCCGAGGCAGTAATGGAGGATGGGGACGGTGACACGACCATGGAGCAGGATTCCGCACTCGACTCCTGGCTCTCTCCTACCCGGCGGGGAAAGTGGACTAAGACGGTGCATGTTGTCCCCGTGCCTCCTCGCAAGAGCACGAGGCCTCTCAGGGCCGAGGCAACCCCGATGCTTCAGCGTGAACATGAGCGGGCCGAGGCAAAGGATGTAGGTATGAATACCTCAGACTTTGTTGTACTCTCCAATATTTTTTATTCCCATTTACTAGAAGATGCGCACGATGCAGATTTGGTGTTCCCGTTAGATTCTGATTCTGGTATGGATCTCCTAGCTCTTGTTCGAGCTAAGGAGGCGGCCCAAGCGGACCATGTCCTGGTAGTTGCTAGGAGATCCTAGGAGGATGCTTCATTGATGCCTAGGGGTGAGGACACCTGTGTTGATGCAGTAGGGGCCATATGAACCAACACCGCGGCTAGCTCGGGCAAGACCCCCTGAGTGCAATTTTTTCACTTCCCCCTTTTTGCGGGTCAGGGAAGGGGTAAGAAGGGGGCGACATCCCGTCATTGATGGAGGAAGACCGCCCGTGCTTAGTGAGCGCGGGCTTCTATAATATTCGTGGTTTCGGCCAGTTGGGGCCCTCATGCTAAATCGGCGAGTTCTTCGCGAGAGAATGCTTGTATTTTCTAGGTTTACAGGAAACCATCAAACCATCATGCACCCATCTGAACTTTAGTAGCATTGACCCAGGAGGAAGTTCTTCTTGGCGCTCATCGCTTGCTAATGGGCACCTAGGAGGCATGCTGATGGGGTTCAACAAAGACACCTTCAAGGTGCTCAGTTGGAGTAGTGGATCCTTCTTTATCTGGGCAATGTGTTCCAGCTAGACACTCGCACTACATGGTCGATGTTTGTGATTTACGTCCTGACGGATCACCGAAGGACGCACGAGTTCTTGGATGAGCCTCTTATTTTATATTCCGGGGAGGAACTCAAGAAACGTAAACCTAGGTTCTTCTTTGAATCTAGTTGGCTGAAACAGCCATACTTTAAGGAGCTGGTTCGGAATAAATGGCGCGAGTTGGAGGCACAAGATAGTGCCCCCATAGACCCTATCGATGCATGTCAACGCATATCGGGTAGTTTCCGCCAATTCCTTAAAGTTTGGGGGCAATTTTGGGGAACGAGGACCGCGAGCTCAAAGGGAACATCCTCGATTAAATCAAATCCCTCGACCTCAGGGCGGACCCCTCGGGTTTGGATGAGGATGGTTGGTTCCTCCGATACAACCCTGAGGATTAGATTACCCACCTAGCAACAGTGGAGGAGTAGTAGTGGAGACAAAGGAGTTGTCTTCGCTGGCTCCTCGAGGGAGTCGAAAAAACATCCTACTTTCATGCGGTTGCTAATGGACGTCATAGAAAATGAACCAATCTCCCCGCTCTTGTCGGACGAGGGGATCATTTTGGATCCCCAGCCTCTTAAGGAGCGTATCTACTCCTACTACCGCACCCTCCTGGGAGAGGGTATAGAGAAGCGGATTATATCGCTAGCACCAGACTTATGGGAGGTTCCAAGTCGTGTATCGGCGGCAGAAAACTCATACCACATGCTCGCATTTACCTCTGAGGAGATGGACACTGTCCTCAAAAGCATGAAGGTGGATACGCCATCGAGTCTAGTCATTTTGCTTGTTATCTTGTTGAAACGCTTCTCGGACATCACCAAACCGTACATCATGGCCATCATGAATGGATTCGATCTAGGGAGATTTGATGTAGAGATATTAAACTTTGGGATCCTTACTCTCATCCCCAAGGTCCCAGGTGCGGAGGATATTAGTAATTTTGGACCTATTGCGCTCATTAACGTTATTTTTTAAATTTATTGTGAAATCATATACCTTTGCACCTATCACCTTTTCCACATCGCACTATCAACTAGACTCAATCCGCGTTCATCAAGGGGCGGCACATCCACAAGGGTGTGGTTTCGCTGCAGGAGATCATACATGACACCAAAGTTAGGAAGCTTTGGGAGTTTTCCTCAAACGTGACTTTGAGAATGCCTACGACCGGGTGGACTGGCACTTCCTGCACGAGGTGCTACACTGAAAGGGGTTTGACCCAGGTTGGGTCCATCACAAAATGGGTTTGGTCTTGGGGGGTGGGGAGAGAAAACCTCCATTGCCATAAATGGAAACATTGGTAACTTCCTTAGGAATGGTAGAGGGGATGTCAAGGCGACCCCCTCTCTCCTCTCCTGTTTGACTTTGTGGTTGTTGCACCAGCAGACATGCTTGACAAGTCAAACCAGGTGGGACACATCAAGGGTGTGATCCCACACATTATTCTATGGGGTCTATTGGGTTATGTGCAGGAATTTTAAAAAAAATCCGTCTTACGCAACAAAAAAGATCTATTATGAAGGCACGTGAGGGATATATCTTATCGTTACCAACACAGGGATGTGGAACGTGTGTTGAAGACGATATCAGTGATATCAGATGAAGATTTGCACGACTAAGACTAGCGGTGGAACTGTTCTCATCTCCCCGTATCCAGTATTCTGGATCCAACAGACTGAGGGTCTCAAATGTTACCCCTACGAGAGCTCGTACACGTACGTCCGTGAAAGTCCTGCAACGCTTCACCGTCCGGATTAAGGAACTACAGGTGAACAATGAGGTGGAGAGATCCCGACACATGGGAGAGAGAGGGAGATTAGAGCTAGATATAATTGGAAGAGGACACCTCAAACCCCAATTATAAGAATCTCTAATTCAATTAGAGGCTCTAATTCATCAAGAAAAAGAAGACACAATGCCAATTAGTGTTTCTCAATGAGGCAGGGGGTGGGTATTTATATGACGGGCAGGGGCAAGCATTCTTGGGGTACAAGGCAAGCTTGGTCGCACCCCCCATAGTCCAATTCGGAATGGACTCTTCCAATTGGGAGAGTCTTTTCCCTTTAGGACTTTCTCCTTCCTTTCTTCTTCCCATTAAATTTTGGCATTATATTTTCTTCCAAAAATCAAACATGGAAACCTAGGGAGAGCAATGCGCCTTGCTATGAGGCCTTTAGGCCCGCATGGTAGCTCCCAACTTGGGCGCAGCCATGGGGCATTGCTGCCCCCTCTGGCATTCCCCCTCCTTATCAGGTTTTTTCCGGAAACTTGTCTGAAACCTTATATAACGTTTAGATAAAATCATCGAATATGTCTAACTATGTTAGAAATAGTTTCAATCATCCCGGGACATCTCGTGCCCGCTTTTAAATATCTCTGGATGTAATTCTATCACACCGGAACTATCCAGATGATACATACTCTCTTCTCCGAACCATCCAATGTGAACAATTGACTTAACGCCTTCAGTGTGTGATCCCTACAGGTTCGATAACAATTATACATGATCATAAAACTATTTTACTAATCAATAATCAAAATCAGGACGTGGACGTCCATATTGATTCTTATAAGTTATACAAAGGAACTCTACTTAACGTGTTGGTTACTAAGTAAGTTCCTATTACTTCAAGATACTAATAATTACCTCGAGACGAGATAAATGATAAGACCGTGATTCAAATCTTTAATCACCATGTCACATTATCCTTGATGTCCAGAATGATTTATGTGCTCATTACCATGTTATAATATCCCCATGACTTGTGTCATGCCTTTGTCTTCGAAGACTTCTTAATAGATACAGTCACACCGAGTGGATCCTGGATGACTAGAGGAGGAATTCACTGTCTTAAAACTATCACGATGAAATAAACACCTTCGAGAATAGCCTTTTTGATCATCTAGTTACAGTGTTATACTTAACTACACCAAATTAAACTTTTTAGTGAACACCATCGTATATTTTCATGGTCAAAAAAAGCAAACAAATTAACCATACCGTGACAATACTATTTATAGCAATCTTAGAAACAAATCTTGTAGTACCTCGACTACTTGGGCCAACCTACATCGTATTCCTAACTGAGACACTTATTATGGATCGTAGGGAGTATTTTCTTTTTTGTTTCATATTGCCTTTCCATGAAGAATCTAACAATTTTTAGTGGAACAAAGTGGAGGAGGCGATGGAGATACAACTAGCTTCACAATTTTGCGTGCCCAATTTTTTTTTGTTCTGAAACCGCTCCATGCCTACATGCAGGTAGCCAAAAAAGACGTTGTTTCACTTTGTAACTATAATTGCACCGTTTGTGCTAGCCGTTTTTCATGAATAGTTTAAGGTTGGAAAGACTTTGTCTTTTTCACGAAATTCTGTCTTTTGCACATCAATGTTGGTACATTTTGAATGACAAAATGGTGGTCTTAAGAAAGTGCAACGAATATGGTGCCAAAGGGCACAATTAAAGTTTCCGCACATCATTACAATTTTCACACAAAATTGACCGTATTGGATGACCAACTCCAATTTCCTTACTTTCTATGTACTTTGACATATTCAAACGAATTTTAGTTGATGTTCCTTTAGCAATTCAAATTTAAACTATAAGTATGTAATAGTTTGATTTTGGCCCCATTATGAGAAAAACCAAAGAAAATGTGAAAAAATGTATTCCATTGGCATGCATGAAGCTCTTTTATGTGCACTATTCTCTCCATTCCGGAATAGTTGTCGAGGGTTTAGTTCCAGCTTGAACTAAAACCACGACGCTAGTTCTGAATAGAGGGAATCGTTACCATGTAAAATGGTAAATTTGAATTTTAGTATTTAGGGAAAAAATCACAGAGTGCCTATCATGCATGAAGATTCATGACTTTTCAAGCAGAATGATGAAGGTCAAGGCCTTTTTAATGGCACAGTTCTTAATAATGCAATCCTTCGTCTTGCAGTACTTTTATGTGTTTGGCAGAAAAATATAAAACTTGGGATATGATTTTTTTAAATGTTCACAGAATGCTCTATCTTGTATGATCTTTCGAGATTTTCAAGCCAACTGATTAAGGTCATGGCCATTTCAATGGCATAGTTCATAATAGTGTAACCACCTTCGGGGAAAAGTTTAATCTACCCATGCTACATAATGTTGCCAAAATCATTTTCCATTTTTTTTGTATTTGAAAGTGTTGTTCCATTTTTTTAATGCTAAAAAAGATATTTTTTTTGTGTGTAGCAAGTGCATAGGTGCAAAATGGTACCATTATAATTTCCGCACAAAATAGGCCATATTGGTTTCAAATCTACTTTTGCACATTTGAATGAATTTCGGCTAATTTCCCGAACATATTTGAGCTGCAAGTGTGTGGCAGTTTGGTCCTAACAATTGCAAAAAAAAACCATTTTAAGTTACCCTAGTAGAAATATTTGGAATAGCCATAGAATATAAAATTGAATCAGTTCAACTCGATGTATAGGAATCAGTTTGGTCCTAACTCGATGTATGGAATAGCCATGCTGGTCTGGGGCGATCCGCCCAGGGCCGTGCTGGGGATGGGATGGATGCGGCTCCATCGAATGCGAACAAGAAGAAGGCTAACAAGAAGAAGAAAAAGAAGCCGCGACAGATGGTGCCGGATGGCGTCGGAGGGAACCAGATGGGGTACCCACCGATGCCGTCTACCACCGTCTCCCCGGGAGCTCCGCGCGACTCGACCCAGACGGGGTTGGGTGCGACACACTCTCAGGCGGAGGGTGGGACAAGGTCTCCGCGGCGGATCCAGTGCTTTAACTGTGGGATATTTGGGCACTTTCTGTCAGACTGTACCCAGCCGGAGTGCTGCCTGCGCTGCGGCGATCCGGGTCACCGCCTGACTATGTGCTCGGTCCCGGCTGGTCCACCGCGCAGGCCTCACCTTGAGCTCCTTGGTCACGGGGTGGAGTCGATCTTCTACTACATCGATCTAGGCGGAGTCCCGATGGTGGTCCCCGAGAACCTGGCTCGCGTCTCGGTGCTCCCTGACCAGCTCCCGTCTCTCTCCGCTGGCATCACGGTGGAGATCTTGCGTGATGAGCTAGCCCAGATCATGCCCGGCCATGAGTGGAAGGTGCGTGAGGTCTCACCCACTGAGTTTGCGGTGGTCTTCCCATCTGCCGAGATGCTCCGACTGTGTTCCATGGGCTCGACCTTCACTCTTCCAATCAACAAGATTCAGGTGTCTATCAAAGCTTCTACTGCTGCTTCCTCGACGAACGTGCTTTGCTCCACTTGGGTTCGCCTGTTTGGTCTACCTGACGCGTCTAGGACCCCCGCGGTTCTCGAGCTACTCTCCCAGGCGCTTGGCAAGGTGGATGAGATCGATGAGGCATCCCTTGCTGGCCCTGGTGCAGTTCGCATCCGCATCCTCTGTCCGGGCCCGAGCCTCCTACCTAGTCTTCTGCCTCCTATCTACTTTGGTGGACGTGGTGGGAACGAGGGGGCGACTGTGCGGGTGGAGCTGGAGGAGGACCGTCCCCCCTCCCCACCCCCCAGTCGCCCCGAGGGGGGTCCGTCCGGGCAGGACGACGACTCCTCGGACGCGGATTCCTCGGACGACGACGACGACGAGACCGACCAGCGGGAGTCTCAGGAGCCCGACCCCTCGACTGACGCTGCCCCGCCTGTGGCCCCGGCGGCCTCTTCTGCTGCACCGCCACAGGGAGCAGCCGTGGACTCTGGGCACTCTGTGTCGCTGGGCGTGGAGGGTGCGCTCCCCAAGGCCCCCTTCTCTCAGTACGGTTCCAACTTTGGGCTTCCGGGCCTCGACGCCGCTGCTTGGACTGGGGGAGGGAGACCTGGAGGAGGACTGCGCCAGCGTAGGGTTGGAGGTGCTCCCGCCGTCCTCGTCACGCTCAGGAGGGGCCCTCTGCTACACCCTCTCCCCGGGTTCGTCCCCCACCTCTCCGGTGAGCTCCCCGCCCCCGGTCCCGGTGACCCCGGCGTCGGGCCCTTGCGAGCAGGTCACAGTCTTCCCCGACACCCCTGTGGCCTCCAGGCAGGAGCCGACGCGGCGAGTCTCTAGGCCGCCTCCCCAGCCGTCTCGCTGCAGTGCTCGTCTGGCCCGGGCCAGGGGGATCTGGACGGGCCAGTTCCTACTGTGGAGGCACAGGCGATTCAGCTGACGGCCGCGCGCCGCGACACCACAGGTACGCCGCGCCTTCCCCCCCTTTGCTCCCCTTCCTCGGGCTCTAGATTTTCTGTTCTCGATGAGGTCCCCCTGGACCATCTGGCTCAGGTTGCCGCTGATTGTGGGGTGGTGTTCCGGGGGGAGCGAGGCCCCCGGTTGGAGCAGATCGCCGCTATAAAGGCAAAGGAGGTTTTTGAGGGGGCCCTGGCTGCCGCACGAGCTCAGGCGGAGCTTGTGCGGACGGCGGCCCCCTCCTCAGGTCCTCTGGTGCAGATGGCCCCGGACCCGAGCAGTAGTTCCCAGATTGTGCCTAGTGGGACGGAGGCTCCCGCGGAGGGTGCCCGGACGGGGCGCCCACGCGGGCGGCCTCCCAAGGTCCCCAAGGCTTCGTCTCGGTCCTCGACCTTTGGTAGGGCCCGCTCTGTCCCCCGTAAGGGGACACCCCCCGATAGTGTTTCCCAATGAGTGCTCCTATCCGATCATTCATATGGAACATGCGGGGTTTTGGGCGGGAGGGCTCTTCAAAGCAGCTTAGCGAATACATGCGACGTGAAGATGTTGATATTGTCGGGCTTCAGGAAACGATTCGACAAGACTTCTCCATCCACGAGTTACAGCGCCTTAGCCCTTTCAAATTTTCCTGGCAATGGCTGCCGGCTACCGGTCACTCAGGTGGGATTCTCCTTGGTGCAAAGGAGGAGACCTTTGAGGTGGAGGACATGGACCGCGGGGAATTTTTCGTGAGTATGCTTCTTACACATAGACACACCTCCTTCCAATGGGAGGTGATCATCGTCTATGGCCCCGCCGACCACAGCCGATCGCCGGCCTTTCTTGCCGAGTTACGCGGCAAGGTAGAGAGATGCTCTACCCCGGTAGTTATTGCCGGGGACTTTAACCTCATAAGGTCTCCGGACGATAAAAGTTCGGCTAACGTGGATCATCGGCGGATTGACATGTTCAACGACTGCATCGCCGACCTTGCCCTTAAGGAAATTAGGCGGATAGGAGCTAGATACACTTGGTCTAACAACCGAGCTGACCCGGTCCGGAGTGTGCTGGACCGAGTCCTTGTATCGGTAGACTGGGAGATAGCGTTCCCTCTGTGCTCATTACAGGCACTGACTAGGGTTGGTTCGGATCACACCCCCCTATTGCTTTCTTCTGGCGGCACCATTCCACCGAAATTGAACCGATTCCACTTTGAAAATTTCTGGCTTGAGAAACCAGGATTTGTGGAAGCGGTACAGGCTCGCTGGACTGAGGCTGCGGCTAATCCACCTCGCATGTTTAATGCGGTGGACGCCTGGCACCACTGTGCCCAGATGTCGCGCAAATTCATGAGAGGGTGGGGTGCCAACCTTGGCGCGGAGGTGAAAAGAAGAAAAGGTACGATCTTGGAGGCGATCCAGTCCCTCGATCGCGCTTCGGACTCGGTAGGGCTAACCGCAGAGGAGTGGCTTCAGCGGTATGCCCTTGAGGACTCCCTTATGGAGATTTACAAGGGCGAAGAGGTATTTTGGCGACAGCGGAGTCGCCAAAACTGGATCCTTCGAGGCGAGTCTAATACAGCATACTTCCACGCGATCGCTAACGGACGTCGGCGGAAATGCTGTATTCCTTGCCTTTGGGAGGGAGATCGTCTCTTGGAGGAACCGAGAGAGATCTCCGCCCATATTTACTCCTTCTATAAGGAGTTATTTTCCGCGGGTCCTCGCTCGGGGACCTCGCTAGTCCAGGATCTGTGGCCAGTGGGGGCACAGGTCTCGGATGCGGAAAACGCGGACCTTACCCTTCCCTTCCTGGAGGAGGAGGTGGCCCATGCGATCATGGATATGAAGGCAAACTCGGCCCCGGGGCCTGATGGCCTTCCAGTGACCTTCTTCCAGAAATTCTGGGAGACGATCAAGGCGGTCATCATGCCAATGTTCCAGGAATTCTATATTGGAACCTTGGTGATGACCCGTCTTAATTTTGGCGTCATTACCTTGATCCCCAAGGTAGTGGGGGCCTCGGACATCCGCCAATTCAGACCGATTACTGTCCTGAACGTCATCCATCGAATCTTCTCCAAAGTGTGCGCCACCAGACTTGCTCCAGTTCTGGAACGCCTCACACATCCGTACCAATTCGCCTTCCTAAAAGGACGGTACATCCATGATGGGATCCCAGCCCTCCATGAAATAGTTCACGAGGTGAAGGCACGACGCCAGAAGGGCGTCTTCCTTAAGCTGGACTTTCAAAAGGCTTACGACCGCCTGGAGTGGCCCTTCCTTCGCCTAGCGTTAGAGCGAAGGGGAGTGGATAACCGGATGATTTGCTGGATTATGCAATTGGTGATGAGCGGGAATACCGCCATTAACATTAACGGGGTAGTCGGCCCTTATTTTAAATCCACGTGTGGGGTTAGACAGGGTGATCCCATTGCACCCCTATTGTTCAACGCTGCAGTGGACGTCCTTGCAGAGGTCTTGGAGCGCGCCAAGACCTCTGGCCACATCTCTGGGGTGGTTGGACATCTAGTCCCAGGAGGAGGGGTGACCCATCTTCAGTATGCGGATGACACCATGATCATGGTCGAGGGGTCGGAACTTGACATTATTAATCTAAAGTTCCTCCTCCTTTGCTTTGAATCCATGTCTGGCCTCAAGATCAACTTCGACAAGAGCGAAGTTGTGATTCTTGGCTACTCCGCGGCAGACCAACAGCGGATTGCCGATAACCTTAACTGTAGACTGACGCAGTTCCCAGTCTGCTACCTGGGAATGCCTATCCTTGATTCTAGGATCCTTATCAAGGATCTAGACCCGCTAGTAGGGCGGGTCAGGACTAGATCGGAGCCATGGCAAGGGAGGTTCACTTCCAAAGGGAGTAAGACTATCCTTATCGACTCCTTCCTGTCTAGCCTCCCCATGTATATGATGGGGTTATACTTGCTTCCGGAGGGCGTCCATGCCAGCTTCGATAAGGAACTCTCTCGCTTCTTCTGGCAGGATGCGAAGGGTCACCAAAAGTATCATATGGTGAAATGGGCGGATCTCTGCGCCCCTAAGGAGTTTGGGGGCATAGGGATTTTGGCCTCTCGCCAGATGAATAAAGCACTCATGCTGAAATGGGTGTGGCGGATTTTATGGGACGACGGGGGCCTCTGGCTCCAACTCATTAAGGCTAAATACCTTAGGGGTAGTCCGCTCCTGGCGTGTGAGCGAAAGGAGGGTTCGCAGTTTTGGCGAACGATCCAGACTATCAAACATGAGATCCGCCGAGGGATCTCCTTTTCCGTAGGTGACGGACGAGGGATCCTGTTCTGGATGGACCCCTGGTTAGGTGCTCACCCCCTCCGCCACGAGTTCCCGGAATTATTCGCGATCTGCTCAGATCCGGGACTGCTGGTGGCGGGGGCGGTCCAGAACGGGCAGTGGAATATTGGATTTCGTCGCACGTTTGGCCCGGTGGAGGCCGTTAAGTGGGAGCTGCTCTTGACCTCTCTCCCCCAGGCCTTAGGTGCCAATCCGGACTCGACTGCGTGGTCTCTGACATCAACGGGTAACTTCTCGGTTGGATCGGCATACCGGGCCCTTTTTAGTGGGCCCAAGACTCCTTGGGTGATCCATCTTTGGAAAGCTCCTATGCCATTGAAGATTAAGATCTTCACTTGGCAGTTACTGCGTGACCGTCTCCCTTCGGGGGTGGAGGTCACCAAGCGGTTTGGTCCAGGTGATGGGACCTGCCCTCTTTGTGCGGTCCCAGAGACGGGGACCCACATTTTATTCTCTTGCCCCGCAGCTCGCTTCATTTGGAGCTTCATCGCCGAGGCGCTGGGGCCCGAGTGGCGGGCCCTTGACCTCAGTGAGTTCTTGGAAGCGCAGGCAAACCGCAACGGGGGGAGGAGACGCCTCTTCTGGTTATTGTTTGCCGCGATGACCTGAACTCTATGGACTATTCGTAATAAGATGGTTATCGAGCATGTCTTTCTGAGACGGGCTTCTGACTCTGTGTTTAAATTCTTGGCTTTCTTGCAGCAGTGGCACCCTCTCTGTAGACAGCGGGACTTGGAGCGGCTGGACAGCATGATTCAGGACCTCGTCACGACGGCTCGCCGTCTATCTTCTGTGTCGCACCCTGATTTCTAGGGGATACTCACCGTACGAACTGGATAGCAGATGCTTGGATTATGGGGCATAACTGCTCCCACGTCCCAGCTTCCTGGTAGGCCTGCGCTTATGCGCGACAACACAAGCCCTGCTATTCCATCGTCGATGTAAACTATCCACTAGAGATCAAAGGCACTTCCGTCGACGTACTTCAAACATACACACATGGTACGTCAACGACGTTTAACAAGTGATATCACAACAGATCCCTACGACACAAAAGATTGAAATAAATTGCAAATGGCTCTCATTAGAGCAGAGATAGCAAATACAATCATTCAGAGGGCACCTGCCCCAACAATACATCATTACAATACAGCGGAAGCATTCAACATGTCTGAGTACAGACAAGAACCAAATAGGCCTAAGAGGCCGGAAACGAACAGACGGAGCCCATCCACGAAGTCTCGGATCCTGCCCGGGTCCGCTATCTACTCGTCAGCAGTCTCGTCGTCATACTCCACGTAGTAGCCACCATGTAGGTCCTCGGAAACGTCGTCTGCGTAAACCACAGCCCCAAAGGGGTCAGTACACCAACGTACTGGCAAGCAAGACTCACAGTTCACCAACGTGTAACCCGTCAACACCAAGCACAGATGCCTTGGGTTCAACAGAAGAAAGGGGATATAAAAGATGCTGCAACTGGCTGCGCTAACCATCTACAGAAATCTATAATTTCCAACTAACAGAAAGGGGATAAGATCGAGGGATGGTAACCAACTGAAAGATAACTTCAAACAAACCCATCCTGGATCTCGCCCCTTATCCAAAGAAGCAATCCGAGGATAACTCACACCGTGGTAATAATGATGGTTCAAATTATTGTGTCAATAAGCCTATTACTAGTCAAGTTATTAATCATGGGGTGTAACATGTTTGATCATTATGTTTAAGTTGTCCTGAGTACTTGTTAGCCAGTACTTTCACCAAGTAATCCATAACCGCGGAAAACACGGCTTCTCGAGAAGATTATCCCTGCAGGGTTGCACCAATTTGGCCGTACACTCATGAATAACCCGCCAGATGGAAAGGCCCTTCCACCAAGCGGGGTACTCAACACAACCAACCATTCCTCGCATCAAGCCCAAAGAACCTTGGGCGCACGGCTAATCGAGCCCAGAAGAAAATGGACCCTCATAGCACTCTAAGAACGTGTCCCCCTATATGCCGACTACGAAAGTTCCACCCTGGCCTGGGCTCGCAAAAACATGCATGCGGCAAATGGAAAACACGAACTAAATGAGGCGATTTGGACGAGATGCGAATCAGGTCAAGTTGAGGGGGGCGCCCATACTCGCTTCCCAAATGCGGGTAGTGCGCTCATCATGGATCAGTAGACAAGACCCTTTTCCTATTAGGGTCGACACTAGCAGGCTTCAAAACCTCTCATGGGCCTCCTGCCGGTGCCTTATCATCAAATTTATTATTTAACAATATCATTAGCATGATGGATTGATTAACATCGAGCCCCCAGAACATAATGAAATAGTAACAGAAGTAACGGGTAACAGACTCGAGCAAAACAACCTGAGCATGCTAGTAAGACACGGGCTCAAACAATGGTTGTAGGAAAGGAGATGAGGCGATATCAGGTTTAAGGGATTCATGTGATAGGTTCGTAACAGAACAACTACTACTAAGGCTAGCAGGAAAGAACAACGGAAAGTATCGGTAATCAATGTTGAAAGGAACACAGTGGTTCATGTGAGTGATAACTTGCCTGCAAAACCCAGTAGCCTGGTACTGAGCTAACTCCTTAGAAGGGGTGTCGTAAGTTTCGTCGGTCTCAACGTCGTCGTGTATCCGAGAAGAAGCAAACAAACATTGCAGAAAGATAAGCAATCATTATCATGGCATAGTGCACAATCATGGGATGATGCATGTCAGGTTAATAGATGCATCAGAATAAACTAGTTGACAAGACAACACAATTTAATTGGACCCATATGCAATGTGAATTGCATATGGATGCAAAGGGTTTAGGTTGAAGCAATGAGCTACATTTGATTAACAAGTGTAAGTGGTTAAACATGATGCATGCATGATGATGATAACAAGATAACAACAAGGTAACAATGATGGATGCAAGTGTTAAAAGGATTAACAAGTTTTGGAATTCATTGATTAAGTTTGGAAAGTTTGGTTACTTAAAGATGTCACACAAGTAATTGTTGTTTTCAACAAGTTAAAGTGTTCAAAACAAATAACAAGGTTTATATTTGAAAAGGTTATGCTTTGATGGTTTGAAAACATATTTTATATGTCCCAAAAGAATTTAATTTGATCAAGTTATGAATTTGGCAATATTAAAGGAATTAAATAAGATTTAAATCATTTAACCACTTTTAATTATTCAAAACATGAAACAAAATTTATATTTGGAAAGAGGGTTTAATTTTGCATGGAAAACATATTTCATTTGTTGAAATTGGATTTAAAATGAGCAAGTTATTATTTTGGCAATTTTTAAATGCAATAAACAAGAAACAGTTGTTTTCAGCAATTTAAATTATTCAAAACAGCAAACAAAATTTATATTTGGAAAGTACATGAAAAGTTGATTGGAAAACATATTTGGTTTGTGAAATTTGGAATTTTTATGAACACGTTATGAATTTTGCAAGTTTAAGTGAATTTGACAAGTTTTCAAATTTTGCACCAATTTAAAATATTCAAAACAGTAAACAAATTTTATATTTGGGTAGAGTATTTAATTTGGTACAGAAAACATATTAAAAATGTTGAATTTGGAGTTAGGATGATTTATTTATGCAATTTCCAAAATATAGTGCAAATCTGCCATTTTTTTTTATGATCTAGGGACTTAGAAATTATTTTCCAGGGATCTAGATATTAATACCAGGGGCATGGTTATGATTTCTGGGATGTTTCAGTACAAAAACAATTGAACATAAAATGTTTGGTTTTATGGAGGGGATGGGGATTCGAACCCAAGCCCTCTGCTTCTAAGCACAGGGAGCTAACCAGCTGGGCTAGTGCTGAACTTGTGACAGAGAAGGGGGGCTAGGGGGGTATGTGTTGCTGTTTCGGGTTGTTTCTGAATCCTAACTGAACCAGAACAGATACAGATCGCTGCAGCGAGCAGATAGGAGCGCCGGCGATGGGAAGCAACGTGCGGTGGCCGGAGGGGCGCCGAGGGGCTGCGCGGTTGTGGGGAGAGGAGGAGGGAGGCGAGAGGAAGGAGGGGAGCGGCCTCACCTTGGGGTTCGATGGAGGAGGGAGTCGGGCGGATGCAGGGCAGCAGGGAGGCGGTCCGGCGAGGACTTGGACGGCGGCGGCGCCTCGGAGCTCCTCGAGGGCGGCCGAGAGGTCGAGGAGGGAGAGGGATCCGCGGCGGTTCCATTCCCGCCGCGAGCCCACGAGGAGGAGGCTTACATCAACGGCGATCGCCGGAGAGAGAGGGACTCGGTGGTGAGGATGTTCAGGTTCAGTTAGATACAGAGAAAAGAATACAGAGAGGAGAAAGGTGGGAGGAAGAAGAAGAAGATGGCGGCGGGGAAGAGGGAAGAGAGGGAGAAGAAAGGTGGAAGGAAACCCTAGGGCTAGGGCAGAACTTAAGGAGGGGGAGGAGTTGGTCGCAGCCGTTGCCTGCTCCCTCTGTCGACGTGGAGTTGCTGGGATTTGAGCCGTACAGGAAGAAGAAGACAGGGGAAGGGGTACGGGCCTGAGGGAACTGGTTGGGCTGGGCTAGGAGAAAAATTGGGCCTGCTGCTCTCTCTTGTGCTGTTTTTTTTTATTATTTCTTTTGTTCTACTGTTTTTTTTTGTAGCAAGAGCAAATGGAAGAATTAGATAGTTTTCGGAGTTGATAAAATCTTGGAAAAATTCATGGGAGTGGGTTAGGTCAACTACAACCAACTACCAAGTTGGACTTCAAAATTATTTAAGTTTTTGTGCTGTTTGGAGAATAAACCAAATTTAGAGGTATTTTGAATAGTTGAAATGATTATTAAGACCAACACTTAAATAGATTGATCCCAATGTTTTAATTGGAAGCAAAGAGTAGATTGTTTTGGTGAGTTTTATAATTTCAAAAGAGGTGCTGCTTAGTGATTTGGTTTGAATTTGAAAGCAATTTGGGAAGTAATTGATTAATATTGAAAACAAAGTTTTAATAGGGTGAACTCTATTGATTAAATAGAACAATTGATTTGGATTGTGGTGTAGTTTGCATAAATTCAATTTGGTTTCTTTTTTGATGCTTTGATTTGAAATTGAATGCCATTTAGAATTGTTTTCTTGAATCAAAACCACCATTTTATTTGTTGAACAAACATGGAATGATTGGTAACAATTAAGGTTTTGATTTGGAAACAACTATTTGGATGTTGGTTTGGAATTTCAAATGGAAAACAAATTGAATTTGAAAAGGGTTTGATTATTGGATGCATTTTATAGAAATAAAACAATAGTTTGGAATCACACTTTAATGGAAACAAATAATTGTTTTATTTTGAAATATCATTTTAGAAATTTGTAACATCACAAGGATGAAACAAAAGGTTTGAAATTTGAGTTGAAATTCAAACAGAAAACAAAGGAAAACAAATGAAAACAGTTGGAAAACAATTGAAAACAGAGAAAAACAAATGGAAAACAAACAAAACAAATGCAATCAACATGATGCCATGATGCAAAACATAAAATAACAGATAGCAAACATTCTAAAGGCTATTTTTCAGACTTGGGATGTTACAAAACGCCCCCCCTTGAAGGAATCGCGCCCCGAGATTCCTACTGAGAAAAGAAAAGGTCCGGATACTTCTTGCGAAGATCCTCTTGAGCTGTGACACGTGAAGCACATCGTGCACATTGGATAGACGTCACGGAATTAGCAAACCACCGGAACATTTTCAAATAAAGGGAGAGGTTTTGTATTGAGGGTGTATAGCTGGATAGACTTTGATTCATTTGGAGAATAGATTATCTGGCTAGAATGGTGGAACAGAGTTATTGACATCAATGCAACACCAAGAATAATCATCAATGTCAGAATCATCAACATGAGAGTAACGAGGAATATGTGGCCTCTCATTAGAATTGGATTGTTCTTACTTATCTTGGAAGTCAACATTTGAGATTCCGGGGAGTGAACAGAGTTTTGATTGCTTAGTGGAACCAGAATTTGGGTGGTATGTTGTGGAAAAGTTTGTTGACACAAAGGAATGTGATTCTCCGGTATGAAATAACACTTTAGTTGGACAAGAGTTTACGAGGAAGTTTTGATTAGACGCCGGTAGAAGATTTGAAGTGGAAAACAACAATAAGTTTTCAACGGACGAAAAAGGATGTTGAGAAGAACAAGATAACGAAGCCACACCGGGAAAACAAGAACAAGATTCCTGAGGTACTACGGAAAACCCATCCGGGCTTCTAAAGGATCAATATCTACTGCTTAAGGAATAGAGGATTTGCTTCCGGGGCTTACACGCCTCCGTTCTCAATCGTGAGTAGGCAACATGATGAATCATGTCACAACCACCTCCATTCCTATGGTCTAGTAGATATAACCATCCTAGAGAAACCAGAATTCGTGAAATCCTAACTTGAAAGTTTAGATGAGAAGGGAAAAACAACGTCGCACTTCCTTACCAGAAAAGGGAGGGTGGGTGGGGAAAGAAGAAAAAGAACAGAATTCCTACTCTCACGTTTCATTTTTCCCTATATAGCTACAAAATAGTTTCTAGACTCAACTGCGACCAGTAAAAAGGGATCCTACAGGCAGACAGGCTCTGATACCATTTGTCGCACCCTGATTTCTAGGGGATACTCACCGTACGAACTGGATAGCAGATGCTTGGATTATGGGGCATAACTGCTCCCACGTCCCAGCTTCCTGGTAGGCCTGCGCTTATGCGCGACAACACAAGCCCTGCTATTCCATCGTCGATGTAAACTATCCACTAGAGATCAAAGGCACTTCCGTCGGCGTACTTCAAACATACACACATGGTACGTCAACGGCGTTTAACAAGTGATATCACAACAGATCCCTACGACACAAAAGATTGAAATAAATTGCAAATGGCTCTCATTAGAGCAGAGATAGCAAATACAATCATTCAGAGGGCACCTGCCCCAACAATACATCATTACAATACATCGGAAGCATTCAACATGTCTGAGTACAGACAAGAACCAAATAGGCCTAAGAGGCCGGAAACGAACAGACGGAGCCCATCCACGAAGTCTCGGATCCTGCCCGGGTCCGCTATCTACTCGTCAGCAGTCTCGTCGTCATACTCCACGTAGTAGCCACCATGTAGGTCCTCGGAAACGTCGTCTGCGTAAACCACAGCCCCAAAGGGGTCAGTACACCAACGTACTGGCAAGCAAGACTCACAGTTCACCAACGTGTAACCCGTCAACACCAAGCACAGATGCCTTGGGTTCAACGGAAGAAAGGGGATATAAAAGATGCTGCAACTGGCTGCGCTAACCATCTACAGAAATCTATAATTTCCAACTAACAGAAAGGGGATAAGATCGAGGGATGGTAACCAACTGAAAGATAACTTCAAACAAACCCATCCTGGATCTCGCCCCTTATCCAAAGAAGCAATCCGAGGATAACTCACACCGTGGTAATAATGATGGTTCAAATTATTGTGTCAATAAGCCTATTACTAGTCAAGTTATTAATCATGGGGTGTAACATGTTTGATCATTATGTTTAAGTTGTCCTGAGTACTTGTTAGCCAGTACTTTCACCAAGTAATCCATAACCGCGGAAAACACGGCTTCTCGAGAAGATTATCCCTGCAGGGTTGCACCAATTTGGCCGTACACTCATGAATAACCCGCCAGATGGAAAGGCCCTTCCACCAAGCGGGGTACTCAACACAACCAACCATTCCTCGCATCAAGCCCAAAGAACCTTGGGCGCACGGCTAATCGAGCCCAGAAGAAAATGGACCCTCATAGCACTCTAAGAACGTGTCCCCCTATATGCCGACTACGAAAGTTCCACCCTGGCCTGGGCTCGCAAAAACATGCATGCGGCAAATGGAAAACACGAACTAAATGAGGCGATTTGGACGAGATGCGAATCAGGTCAAGTTGAGGGGGGCGCCCATACTCGCTTCCCAAATGCGGGTAGTGTGCTCATCATGGATCAGTAGACAAGACCCTTTTCCTATTAGGGTCGACACTAGCAGGCTTCAAAACCTCTCATGGGCCTCCTGCCGGTGCCTTATCATCAAATTTATTATTTAACAATATCATTAGCATGATGGATTGATTAACATCGAGCCCCCAGAACATAATGAAATAGTAACATAAGTAACGGGTAACAGACTCGAGCAAAACAACCTGAGCATGCTAGTAAGACACGGGCTCAAACAATGGTTGTAGGAAAGGAGATGAGGCGATATCAGGTTTAAGGGATTCATGTGATAGGTTCGTAACAGAACAACTACTACTAAGGCTAGCAGGAAAGAACAACGGAAAGTATCGGTAATCAATGTTGAAAGGAACACAGTGGTTCATGTGAGTGATAACTTGCCTGCAAAACCCAGTAGCCTGGTACTGAGCTAACTCCTTAGAAGGGGTGTCGTAAGTTTCGTCGGTCTCAACGTCGTCGTGTATCCGAGAAGAAGCAAACAAACATTGCAGAAAGATAAGCAATCATTATCATGGCATAGTGCACAATCATGGGATGATGCATGTCAGGTTAATAGATGCATCAGAATAAACTAGTTGACAAGACAACACAATTTAATTGGACCCATATGCAATGTGAATTGCATATGGATGCAAAGGGTTTAGGTTGAAGCAATGAGCTACATTTGATTAACAAGTGTAAGTGGTTAAACATGATGCATGCATGATGATGATAACAAGATAACAACAAGGTAACAATGATGGATGCAAGTGTTAAAAGGATTAACAAGTTTTGGAATTCATTGATTAAGTTTGGAAAGTTTGGTTACTTAAAGATGTCACACAAGTAATTGTTGTTTTCAACAAGTTAAAGTGTTCAAAACAAATAACAAGTTTTATGTTTGAAAAGGTTATGCTTTGATGGTTTGAAAACATATTTTATATGTCCCAAAAGAATTTAATTTGATCAAGTTATGAATTTGGCAATATTAAAGGAATTAAATAAGATTTAAATCATTTAACCACTTTTAATTATTCAAAACATGAAACAAAATTTATATTTGGAAAGAGGGTTTAATTTTGCATGGAAAACATATTTCATTTGTTGAAATTGGATTTAAAATGAGCAAGTTATTATTTTGGCAATTTTTAAATGCAATAAACAAGAAACAGTTGTTTTCAGCAATTTAAATTATTCAAAACAGCAAACAAAATTTATATTTGGAAAGTACATGAAAAGTTGATTGGAAAACATATTTGGTTTGTGAAATTTGGAATTTTTATGAACACGTTATGAATTTTGCAAGTTTAAGTGAATTTGACAAGTTTTCAAATTTTGCACCAATTTAAAATATTCAAAACAGTAAACAAATTTTATATTTGGGTAGAGTATTTAATTTGGTACAGAAAACATATTAAAAATGTTGAATTTGGAGTTAGGATGATTTATTTATGCAATTTCCAAAATATAGTGCAAATCTGCCATTTTTTTTTATGATCTAGGGACTTAGAAATTATTTTCCAGGGATCTAGATATTAATACCAGGGGAATGGTTATGATTTCTGGGATGTTTCAGTACAAAAACAATTGAACATAAAATGTTTGGTTTTATGGAGGGGATGGGGATTCGAACCCAAGCCCTCTGCTTCTAAGCACAGGGAGCTAACCAGCTGGGCTAGTGCTGAACTTGTGACAGAGAAGGGGGGCTAGGGGGGTATGTGTTGCTGTTTCGGGTTGTTTCTGAATCCTAACTGAACCAGAACAGATACAGATCGCTGCAGCGAGCAGATAGGAGCGCCGGCGATGGGAAGCAACGTGCAGTGGCCGGAGGGGCGCCGAGGGGCTGCGCGGTTGTGGGGAGAGGAGGAGGGAGGCGAGAGGAAGGAGGGGAGCGGCCTCACCTTGGGGTTCGATGGAGGAGGGAGTCGGGCGGATGCAGGGCAGCAGGGAGGCGGTCCGGCGAGGACTTGGACGGCGGCGGCGCCTCGGAGCTCCTCGAGGGAGGCCGAGAGGTCGAGGAGGGAGAGGGATCCGCGGCGGTTCCATTCCCGCCGCGAGCCCACGAGGAGGAGGCTTACATCAACGGCGATCGCCGGAGAGAGAGGGACTCGGTGGTGAGGATGTTCAGGTTCAGTTAGATACAGAGAAAAGAATACAGAGAGGAGAAAGGTGGGAGGAAGAAGAAGAAGATGGCGGCGGGGAAGAGGGAAGAGAGGGAGAAGAAAGGTGGAAGGAAACCCTAGGGCTAGGGCAGAACTTAAGGAGGGGGAGGAGTTGGTCGCAGCCGTTGCCTGCTCCCTCTGTCGACGTGGAGTTGCTGGGATTTGAGCCGTACAGGAAGAAGAAGACAGGGGAAGGGGTACGGGCCTGAGGGAACTGGTTGGGCTGGGCTAGGAGAAAAATTGGGCCTGCTGCTCTCTCTTGTGCTGTTTTTTTTTATTATTTCTTTTGTTCTACTTTTTTTTTTGTAGCAAGAGCAAATGGAAGAATTAGATAGTTTTCGGAGTTGATAAAATCTTGGAAAAATTCATGGGAGTGGGTTAGGTCAACTACAACCAACTACCAAGTTGGACTTCAAAATTATTTAAGTTTTTGTGCTGTTTGGAGAATAAACCAAATTTAGAGGTATTTTGAATAGTTAAAATGATTATTAAGACCAACACTTAAATAGATTGATCCCAATGTTTTAATTGGAAGCAAAGAGTAGATTGTTTTGGTGAGTTTTATAATTTCAAAAGAGGTGCTGCTTAGTGATTTGGTTTGAATTTGAAAGCAATTTGGGAAGTAATTGATTAATATTGAAAACAAAGTTTTAATAGGGTGAACTCTATTGATTAAATAGAACAATTGATTTGGATTGTGGTGTAGTTTGCATAAATTCAATTTGGTTGCTTTTTTGATGCTTTGATTTGAAATTGAATGCCATTTAGAATTGTTTTCTTGAATCAAAACCACCATTTTATTTGTTGAACAAACATGGAATGATTGGTAACAATTAAGGTTTTGATTTGGAAACAACTATTTGGATGTTGGTTTGGAATTTCAAATGGAAAACAAATTGAATTTGAAAAGGGTTTGATTATTGGATGCATTTTATAGAAATAAAACAATAGTTTGGAATCACACTTTAATGGAAACAAATAATTGTTTTATTTTGAAATATCATTTTAGAAATTTGTAACATCACAAGGATGAAACAAAAGGTTTGAAATTTGAGTTGAAATTCAAACAGAAAACAAAGGAAAACAAATGAAAACAGTTGGAAAACAATTGAAAACAGAGAAAAACAAATGGAAAACAAACAAAACAAATGCAATCAACATGATGCCATGATGCAAAACATAAAATAACAGATAGCAAACATTCTAAAGGCTATTTTTCAGACTTGGGATGTTACATTCTGCTTCCAGCCGCTGAGCTTTGCTCTGAACTGTATCTTTTATTTTCTTTTACTCGTAGGGCAGTATTGTGCTGTTGCCCCAGCAGACTCTGGATTGCTTTCGGGTGTGTGTGTTTGGGTCCTCGTTGTATGACTGTTGGTTGCTTTATTTATAAAGCGGGGCGTAAAGCCTGTTTCGAGGATGTAAAATTGAAATTAACCGAGAGAAAAAAATGGCTGCGTTGAAATGTGTACGTCCGAACAACACTCATCTAATAGTATCATCACACGCATAAAGCAACGTCACCTATATTGTGTACTGTGCACACAGGATGTATCAAACTGAACCCCGTTGTGAAGCACTCACATAATCAAAAAGAAACGGAAGGCTTAAACCACAAACGGACACACTCTAGCTCCAGTGACATCATAATTTGTTTGCCATTGGCTACTCCGTGGCATCATTCATATCTTGGGGCTGGGTGTCGTCAGATCAACTGTTCCGGCTTTCACAGTTAACTGCCGGGCGGTAAACTGGGGCAACGTACGCCGGACACACGTCAGAAAGTGCCACCGGTAAGCCGCCGGCAAGCCGGAAACTGCCACCGTCCAGCCGCAGTCGTCGTTTATTACTTCCTCACCTTTTCCCCTTGAAACGATGATGATACGTTACCAGTTTACCCGCGCGCGCTCCGCTCTAACCCGTCCTCGCTTTCCACCGGGAAAGATGCATGGCCTATGCAGTATAGTGCTTTCGATGTGGGAAGACTCTGAAACTGTTCACCGGGAGGAAGGGGGAGGAGATGCAAAAAGTGGCCAAACAAGACAGTAAAATATTTCTGCAGTATGTTGTTGATCAAATTCTCATTTCACTGTTTCACTGTCTAGCTGGCTGTGGCCGGCCTAGACGCCAGTTTTTCCTGAAAAGTTCTTTGAATACGTAGAAACTGTGCCATTTTTACCTGGATGTGTGTCTGTTGTACATCAATGGCAACGTTCATAATTTCTGGAAACTCTAGCTGGTCTTGCGCGTATGGCGTCTTGTCTCGGGCTTCACTGGAAATGCAGAACCCAAACTGTGTCTGAAAAACACATTTGAATGTGTGGTACACCGGCCGGACGACACCAAGATGTTAGATAGCCTTCTCGTTCATCAACTAAAGGCTGGCCTGCAAGACAAAAAAACATAATACTCATGTACAAAATAAATTGGTGCTCGTTTTGAAAAAAAATTGGTGCTGTCCTGGATTTTGTAATTAAAAATAATACATGAACACAACCAAAAGTTGGTGCACTCGGCTCTTTTCCAAATAAATCATTATACAATTAATATACACGTATAGTTCTCTACAAAATGCAGGTATGTACAATTAAATGTGCACATAGGAATTTTTTTATGTAGTATACAACACAACAGTAAAATATTTTTTGGGGATATTTTTGTACCTACCTGCCTCCATGGTCCATGCCATGGACAGAAACTTTTTCGAGATATCTTTTATTTGTCATAGGAGATATCTGTGTGGCCGTACGTGGCTAATGGTGCGACAGTTAGGGCTTGTCTTGTTAATCCTCTCCCCAAGTGAATTGCAGTGGATTGGAAGGGATTGTAGGGAATTTTGACTTGCGTGGGATCTAATCCACCTCAATCCATGCCATGCCCATCAAAATTTTGCAAACCGAACATGCCTTCAACGAATTTGTCTGATATGTCTGCGTTCCATTCTCAGGCTCAGGTCCATCTTTGATGCATAGAGACAAAATGTTGTTACACGCAATAGCAAAACAACGATAAAGTAAAAAAAGATCGAACCAACGGGGACACGAGATTTTAACGTGGAAAACCCTTCGAACAAGGAAGCGAAAAAACCACGGGAGCCAGCCAGCAATACTTCACTATTTTGGGTGAGGTTACAAACGCACCAGGATTTACAATATGTGGCTTATCCCGTGCGGCGGCTTACAAGAGGTATATATAGGTGGTCCTCGAGGCGCTCCGCTCTACTCGCAAGAAGTTCGGCCTTTTATCAGCATAGTTGGATTTGGATCACCCCAAAAGTAACACTCCACCTTGAGACAAATTCCTTCATGTAGCATAAACGAAACCTTCACCCTCAAACACGCAAAGAAAACACCTTCGACGCCAAATAGCCTCTTGAGATAAACAGTGATACCAACTAAGCTTGAGCAAAGCTCAAACTTAGTAACATGGACTGACTTTATCATCATATCAGCAGGATTATCATGAGTACTAATCTTGCATACCTTCAGCTTACCTTGTGCAACAACATCACACACATAATATTACTTGACATCAATGTGTTTTGTTCTCTCATGGAAAATCTGATCTTTGGTAAGGTAAATAGCACTCTAACTGTCACGAAACAAGTTAATACAAGTATAATCTCCACAAAGCTCGGCAAACAGACCTTTCAACCAAACCGACTCTTTGCATGCTTCAGCAATACCCATATACTCAGCCTCAGTAGTAGATTGTGCAAAAACACCATGCAAGGTAGCCTTCCAGCTAACATCACATCTACTAACAGTAAACACATAACCTACTAGGTAGCGCTACGGTCTACTCGTCAGAAGTTCGGCTTTTTATCAGCATAAGTGAATTTGGATCACCACAAAATAACAAATGTCAAGATAGACAATACGATTTAGTTAATATTTAGAAGTACACCTCCATCGTGTAACATAGACGTGCAAAAATTCCGAGTTTGTCCTTGTGGTCACAGAGAATTATTCATGTGCATTTAGCATACTGTAAATTGTAATGACCTGGAGTTTCAGTTGACGCTCGGACGGGTAGGTGCAACTTTGGCTAATATTGTTACAATGACAACTAACAACTGGTTTGGTATATATTTGGGTCATTGGGGGAGGGGGGGCGCGGGGTGGTATTTAAAGTAATCGCTTTAGTCCACCATATGAAATAGTAGGAAAAAAGGAATTTCCATGTTTGCAAAATTGGTAGAGCTCCAACGGCGGTAACGCTAACACCAACGGAAAGCGTCCGGCGATGGAGGATGCCCGGTCGGAGGCGGATGCGGGGACTCGGCTGCTGCAGGACAAGGCGAACAAGTAGTCGAGCTCTAGGAAGCAGTCCCTTCCGCCGCCAGAGTGGTGGCTCGAGAGGGAGAAGATGAGGGAAGCGCAACGCCTCTCGACGGCGGCCTCGGGCATCCATCCCTGGGAGGAAGAGAGCAACCGGGACCGCGGCTCAGGGAACCCAAGGGCCCCCAAATCCTCTTCGCAGGGGAATACCCTGTCTGCCAGGAAATCGCGGGCGCTTCCTCAGCAGGGTATGGTGGGGGATCCGGGCCTTCCAAGGTGGAGTGCTTCAAATGTGGCCGGGTGGGGCTTCCAGGCAGCATGCACCTTTGAACTCGGTGGACTACCCGTGTCGCGTCCTGCTGGTCAAGCTGGCCATCTACGGCCAGGCCATATCCCGGGAAAGCTTCTTCTACCTGGACTTTGAGGACGACGTGCAGGACGAGGTTGGGGCCTCAAATGTGATGGTCATCTCCTTCTCAGTGATGGCGCTTTCCACGACCGACCTTGGGGTGGAGTTTTCGTGACGGGACATGCTCGGGATGTGCACCCGCATCGGGCATCGATTTCTACCCTTGAGCAACTCACCCGCGTCGATTCAGCTGGCAGATGCCGACCCTGCCCTGCCTGAGGTTCTCTAAAAGGTGTGGGTGCGCCTCTCCGTCCTTCCTCATCAGATGCGACATGTGGACTTTTTGATGGTGGCGCATACAGATGCTCGGTCGCCCCGTGCGGGTGGACTTGGTGTCCATCATGCAGCCGGGCCCGGTGCGGATGCTGCTTGATACGTCATAAACGTATCCCTAATTTCTGATGTTCCATGTTGTTTTCATGTTGTTTCCCACATGTTTTCCTTACACTTTATGTCATTTTTACACGTTTTCCGGAACTAACCTATTAACAAGATGCCACAGAGGCAGTTTCCTGTTTTCTGATATTTTTAGTTTCAGAAAAGTTGTTCTGGAAATATTCTCGGAATTGGAAAATTCGAAAGCCAGAAGTCCTAAAAGTCCCGGAAGCTTCCAGAAGTCCCGAAGAGCCGTGGAGGGGGGCCACACCATGTGGTGGCGCGAGTCCCCCTGGCCACCTCCCGGCATCGCCCTTTCGCCCATATATACTCCCCGATGCATAAACCCTAGGAGAATCGACCTTTTCCACAAAATACATCCGTAGCTCCGCCGCCACCACCGACAAGTTTCAGGGGACATATCTCTGTTCTGGCACCCTGCCGGGACGGGGATGTGCCCCCGGAAGGCATCTCCTTCGATTCCACCGCCATATGCATCGCCGTTGCTCTGTCCTATGAGGAGGAGGGAGTAGTTCTCTTCCGAGGCTGAGGGCTCTACCGGTAGCTATGTGGTTCATCTCTCTCTCCCATGGTGTGATGTTTATGTGATCATAAGCTTTGTAATCTAGTTGAATATGTAGATTGATCTTCATCTGTTATGCTACTCAAGTGGTTTTGTTATCTCCGTAAACACTTTGATCACGGGGTAAAGGTGATAGTGCGTGCACCGTGTGGTTTAGCATGATATTTATATCTTGTGTTGGAATATGAACCTATGAAATTGTGGTGTTTGCGTGGAACCATCTAGGTCCCATGGTGATAGCATGGGGGTTACTTGGTTGGGAAAGTTCTTACTCTGAGGAGTGCTGTTAAAGCCCTACGCAATGATTAGTGTTCGTTATTTGACCGGAGAGTGGTTCGGAGTAGCATAGTGAAGAAATGATATTTATGCATTCAATTATGTTTTCATTGTTGAGAGTGTCCACTAGTGAAAGTAGGAGCCCTATGCCTTACTTCCAAGCATTGAAACACTGTCTTTCGCCTGTTCTGCTACATGTTTGCTTTCTTCCATTTTATTTCAGATTGTTATTATCACTTATAATCATCCATACTGCTTGTATTTTACTCTCTCTTCGCCGAACTAGTGCACCTATATACCTGACATGTATATTGGGTGTGATGGGGACACAAGAGACTACTCGTATCTTAATTGCGGGGTTGCTTGAGAGGGATATCTTTGACCTCTACCTCCCTGAGTTCGATAAACCTTGGGTGATCCACTAAAGGGAAACTTGCTGTTGTTCTAAAAAGCTCTGCACTTGAAGGCCCAACACTGTCTACAAGAATAGAAGCGTGCGTAGACATCAAGCTCTTTTCTGGCGCCGTTGCCGGGGAGTTAAGGTAAAAGGTACTCACATCCTCTATGAGTGCTCGAAGTTATTTCCTTTATATTCTGCAATTATATCTTTTTGTTTCTTGTTTTCACTAGTTAGGCTTATTTTTACTTTTTGCTTGTTTTTATTTTTACTAGTTAGTCTTAATGGAAAACAACAAAAATATGAGAGAGCTTTATTTGCATTCTAGTAGCAATGTTATTAGCATTAATTATTTGGATACCATTATGTCTAGTACTATGGAAAATTCTAAGCTTGGGGAATCTAGTTTTTATAAACTTTTTAGTTTTCTAGCTTTAGAGAAGAAAATTTTCTCTGATGATACTTTATCTCCCATATGTGATAAACCTAATGATGCTTGTGATATTTTAAATCCTCCTACTAAAAGCATTCCTTTTAAAATACCCAAGAAAATTGTTGAACTTTTTTTTGAAACTTGAAAATTGTCGAACTTGTCATGGATAACCGTATTTGGGAGATGGAACTGTCCATCCTAGTGACCAGTTACACTTTATGCATGAATTATGCGAGTTATTGAAGTGTGCGGGTATCTCAACGGACCAAACTACTAGATGGTCCTCATCATTTGGAGTGGAAGGAACTTGAATATCTCTTTTACTCTAAATTTTATCCTTCTCATGAACTATATTTAGATAGGAATTATATTTATAATTTTTGGCCTCATGATGGAGAAAGCATTGCCCAAGCTTGGGGAAGACTGAAAACATTAATACTCAAATGTCCTAACCATGAGCTTCCTAAGGAAATAATTGTTACTAATTTTTATGCAAGGCTTTCATTACATTGGAAGGATTATCTAGATGCCTGTTCAGAGGGTTATTTTTGTAGTAAGAAGGTTGAAGCTAAGTGGGATCTTCTTGAGAGAACTCGAATCAATAGTGAAGATTGGAATAACATCAAAGGTAAAGAATCAGGTATAAACTATGATTATGATTGCATTAAGACTTATGTTGAAACTGTTGATTTTCATGAACTTAATGCTAAATATGGTCTTTATCCTCAAATAGCTGTTGGTTGGTGTAGATCCTTTGCTGCTTATCTTAATATTCCTAAAGGAAATCGGGACATATATCATGAACCTCATAAAGACACTTGCATGGAAAATGAAATTGTTATTTATGATTGCAACAAACATGCTCAAACTTTTGAAAGTACTATTTCTTATAAGCATGTTAATTTTTGTGGAGCACTTAGACCTTGTGAAAAGAATCAATTGAAGAATAATATTTTATCCATCATAGGAATGAAAAAACTAGAATGAGGAGTAGGGCTTTAGATGATCTTGGTGAAATTTTTTTTGCCCTCTATCCTTTTATTTGTGAACTTTGCTATAAACTGGGTCATTTTAATTTCCAATGCTCAGGCCATGATAGTAGCATTTCGAATCCTATGAGTTCTGCAAGTTTGTATTGTGATGACATGATCACCCCTAATGAGCATGATGAACTTACATTATTTTTGGGGTGTGAAGAGTTATTAAGAAAAACTTCTTTGATAGATATGAGTGCTTTTGATATGAATAGTGTCTTGCATGGAGGCCATCTTTATTGTGTTGATAATTGCCATTCAAATACTTACATACAAAATATTATAAAAGAGGAGACTTTACCAAAATATGACAGGACTAATATGTTTTTTGTTCTTATTAATGAAGAGGAGAAATCCTCCAAATTTCTTTTTATTGTTTCTGATAATAAACCAGGGTATGTGGAGAAGCTCCCTTTTAAGAATCTCCCTCCTAAAGAGGGGAAGAAGAGGAAAAGAAGAAGAGGAGGAGTAAAAAGAGAGAGGTAACGGTATCTCTCCCTAAGCATGTTTCTCATATTACAACTTTTTCTGACGAGTCTGAACTCGGTGATCTTCCTATGCCTGTTATTTATGAAAGTGATCATGATTGGGAGAAACACACTACTTTTGATATTCAAAATTTGTTTGGTACAAATTCTGAAAATGATGATAATAATTGTTGTACTATTAGTACCATCCATGTTCCTTCCAATGATGATATAGAAAGCTCTAAACTTGTGGATGATGTGTTTGAAAATCCCTTTGCTATTAATGATTATATGCTTGGTACATCTCCTCCTAGTAAAAAAATGATGATATGTTGATGACTCCCAAGTGCAGGAGATAAATTGTAGTATCTTTCGATAAGTATTTGAGTGTCGAACCCACGAGGAGATGAAGGTAAGCTATCTATTCTCTAAAGCCCTATAACCCTCTTATATGGCTGTTTATGCAAAGCAATAAGTTTGACTAAAAGTAACTAACTAATTAAAAGCAAGTGACGTGGAGTGTGGTTTGTCTAATAACTAGTGAAGCAAGTTTAAAATGCAAGTAATCCTAAAGCAAGTTTCTAAGCAAGTTTCACAAGTAGCAAGCAGCAAATATCTCAAGTATCTCAAGGGAGAAAGTGTTCTAGCAATAGGTGTTTCGTTCGTGTGGTTGTCACAATTAGTGAAGCACATGTTTTAGTCTTAGTTGTTTCTTCTAGGAAGGAGCCATGAATAGGTATAGTCAAGTAAATAATCTACAACCCCTTATGATGGATCATGTGGCCAAGTAAATGACTGCACAAGATTGATTAAGACATAAAGTCCCACCATAGCCTTACGTTCTAAGGTCCCCTATATATATATCCCCCAATAACTTAACTTTGTGGCTCGGTCTCAGGTTACTGTCACTCCCAAGTCACCACCACTCCATTATGCTACCGGTGATCACCTTACATGCATTCCCCAACATATGCGTGCACTCATATATTGTACATAAAGCCAATCATAGAAGATAACAAACTTGTATGCAACCAATCAACGAACTATTTCACCATTGCCAAGAACAATTCACTACTCAAACATAGACGGGGAGACACAATACATCAAGGGAATATAGTATTGCATCATACATCGTGTTTGCCAAGAGATTACGGTGGAGAGATAAAGTTGATCTTGCTGTAGATGTTGATGATGAACACACCGGAGGGGGGTGGAGCCCTCCGGGGGTGATCCTGGCGGCGTTTCCCCCCTCCGATCTTCTCCGGCGGCAGCCTTCTGTCTCTCTGTTTCGTGGTTTCGTCTCTCGGTGCCGCCTCCTTCTCGAAAAGGCCAGGGTACCCTTTATATAGTCGTTTTTAGGTCACGAGACACTCGGGAGAAGAAAGATCGACGACATCGGAGCCACGGGGGAAAAAGGGGGCCCCACACGCGGCCAAGGAATCTGGCTGCGCGGAGGGTCCGCTTTTCCACCTGGTTGGCCTTTTGGCCCTCTACTTTGGCCCATGGTCTTCGTCTCGAAAATTCTGAACCGTGCTCTTTGGCCTTGCCCTTTTTGGAGTCCCGAAGCTCCCGGAAAGTCTAAAACACTAAAAAGTACGTTTTCTGGAAAAACAGTGTTAGAACCAAAAGAAGGGGGATTGTTCAGAAAATCCCCCCAAATCATTATAAAACATGAATATAAGTTGCTAATATGTAGGAAAAACAAGTAATAACATGCAAAGTTCATGTATGCATTTTACATGCATCAACATCCCCAAGCTTAACCCATACTCGTCCTCGAGTATGAAGGTGATAAAACTAACATGGACTTTGCATTTTAAAACAATCATGGAATATCAAAGAAGATTATTCCTGCTACATATAATCAAATGATTCATAATGTAGATGAGTAGCAACATACAATTCATGTTATAATAAATATCAAATATGCAAACAAAGATGCTTCATGAAAGTTCACAAAGTGTATAATGAAATAAAAGCACTATGGACCAAATGCATACACAAAATGAAAACTAAAATCCTATATTGGTCAAACAATAGCATAATAGAAAATAGAAAATATGGTGGACACTTTGGAGAAAATTGAGTAGAGGTAAAACATGATCAAGTCTTATTTAGCCTCTAAATTATTCAACTAAAATTACTAATTGAAATGTGGTATCCATTGATCTAGGACTCTCATTGCCCCTTTATCACTAGCATCTTAAATGGTGAATGTTGAAGTAATGTGAATGATAAGGTGGTTGAAAGCCTCATGCCCCGTGAGTGTGAAAACCTACTCCATGATTACTTAACTTAATAAGATTCCTAATAAGATTTGTACAATCAAAATAAGTATTAATGACATCCTAGAGAACCGCAAAGAGGTACCTCTTGCCCCATGACATGGAAACAAGCCCATGTCACAATGACAAGACAAACAAACGGAGTAGACTCATCATCCTTTTTATTTTCATTCACTATTATGCATAGCTTCTTATTTTATTGTAGGATGTGTTGTAGAGTCACTCAAGCTGTAAGTAAATTTCCACCATGATAAAGTATGGCTTGGGTTAGCGGCCCAATGCGTTTCTCTAGTCATATAGATACTTACTCATCAAAACTTACTATTCCTCTATTTCATTTCGGCATGGCAGGAGTCCAAAAACAAAAGTACATGATATCAACCAAATTTAATTTTTTTTTGCAATGTTGAAAGCTTTCGGTGATACACGTTTATAGCTAGCTCCCAACCACACACTTGTCAAACGCAAAACTTGTGGCTCCCATTATTGGGTCATGTTTATTAGATGCATAAAAAGTAAAGTGTGCCTTCAAAAGTTCGTGAGAGTCCTATCCCAAGTTCAACCCATGACAATTAATAAAGTGAATATCTTAATTTAGAACATAAATAACACAATAAAATGGTGAACATACTCAGAATAGCAATGAAGCTAATGGGAAGATATGGTGGACTCACTGGAAATACTTGGCTAAGGAGTGTTGGAAACAAGTTTTTACTTGTTGGAATTTTTAAATTTTTGGCTAGCAAGAGGGAGATAGTTGATCAGCTACTATGCATGCATATGTCCATAGAACTACTCATTTCATGACAAAATAAATAAACCAGCAATTAACATCAAGGACATGAATAAGAGATAGCTCAAGACAACATTATTGCAAATTTCTACACATAAAAAGCCTATAAATCATGCAAACATATGTAGCTCTTCAAATCAACCATGGCATCCCTATTCCAAGTCATAATACTAGCTTCCAATACATTCCAACCCCAAACTCCAGTAGCTCAATCTCATATAAAATGATGGGTGTGGTCTTATCAAAACAAAAATAAAAACAAAAACTAGACGCTTCAAGTCTCTACGATAAATGCTTTGCTTAGAAAAACAGAAAGTAGACGTGTGCTAACCAAAAGAGTGTAGCTCCAGTGGGGTGTTCATCACATCCCCAAGCTTATGTCTTTCACCATTCTTGGATGTCTTGAGGCGCAGCTCCTCTATTCCCTGTGAAAAAACTTCACAAAACATGTTTCTCCCATTCTTTTTCTGTGGGGTGAGATTAGCAAGGACAAACAAATCACATGCTTGCTGTGCAGAATTCCAAATAAAATGCTCCAGTAGATAGACAATAAGGTTCATTATGTTGTATGTTCAATCTCTTGCTTGAAAGAATCATGGAAATTCGATTCCCAAGTCCAAAGAGTGCATAAAACAAAAGAAGGCAGAATCTGCCCAGAAAAGCAGCAGCAGCAAAACGAACGTTTTTCCCTAAGCTAGACTCGTCAAACAATTAAGCCAATTTATTTGCTTACAGAGGACGAAAAGTTGCAGAACATACTAAAAAATTAGCTCAATAAAACATACCGATAAAAAACGTAAAATCATACGGTTAGCAGACTCGTGCTGAAACAGAAATTTCATGCAGTAGGATAGGAACTTATAAGTCCAAATGGGTTTCACTTGACTCTTTATTGAAAACTCCAGAATTAAAACAAAAAAACTAATCTCTTGAGACAGCAAGAGGACACTAGGAAAATCCAAACAAAAACAACCGGGTTTCCTCCCGTAAAGCGCTTTCTTTATAGCCATATAGCTAGGCTTTACTTACTTAACATCATGATGGTTGGAGTGAGGTGGCTCGGCATCCCCAAGCTTGGATTCTTGTAATTATTTGATACATGTAGGGTGAGCCCAGGGGTACATCCCCAAGCTTGATTGGTTGTCCCTCTTGATCTTGGTTCATCTCACTCAACTTTTCCTCCTGAAAAATTCTTCTTACACAAATCTCAACATAAAACATGATTAGAGGGGTTAGTGCCTCCATAAATAAAATCCACATAGGTACAGAAAAGACACATCATGAGTTGATTCTAAATATTAACTACTATTACTACAATTGTGCATTGCTCCTTGATCAAAAGAACCACACAATACACAAGTAAATGAGAGCAATGCAAAATAAAGACATAATCTGCCAAAAACTGAAAAGCTCGTACAGAGTGAATTTTTAGAGGCACTTAAGTTGCTCAAATCAGAAAACTTAAAATTAATGAAATATGTAGTGATAACTAAATATTGCTGTCGTAAATTACCAGATCAAAATTCCACTTCTGTGATTTTAAACATTTTTCGCAGTGAAGTTCAGGAATCTGTTTTCTTGACAGCTAATTACTATTGTTTAATCCTATCTCTCATATAAGATTATTCTTGCCATTTAAGATGAGAAATAAGACAGAAATGTGATGTTACAGTAGTGAACTAATATTTTTATTGTTTTTAGCTTTGGAAAAAGTTTTAATGATAGAGACTTTGCAATGGTTTCATTGGCATGAACAACACATGTTCAAGGTCGACCCCAACTTCTCCATTACTCATCCTTCTCATTTACTTTCCCAAATTTTTTATAAAATGAAAATCTTAAACTAAATGATACATAACAGTAGGTAAAGGAATTTTACATGTTGTAAAGACATAAATGTGTGCTCAAACCGAATAGGAAATTAAAGCATAGGGAACACACAAAAAAAATTTAAAAAATTTATTTTTAAGTCTAACCCATTTCCTATGCATTGGCATTTTGTAATGAAACAAATAAAAGAAGCACATAATAGCAAGCATAGAAAGGTAGATCAAGTGCAACTTCAATACTTTCAGCCTAAAGAGGGGAAACTTAATATTGTTGAAATATGTGTAACCATGTTTCCCTCTCTCATAATAATTTTCAGTGGCATCATGAATAGATTCAACAATATGAATATCACATAAAACATTCTTATCATGAGCCACATGCATAAAAGAATCACTACTCTCCACATAAGTAAGATCCTCATTAGTGATAGTGGGAGTTAAACATTCATAATTTTCATTGCAATCTTCATATATTGGAGGCATAGTATCATCAAAGTGAATTTTCTCCTCCAAGCTTGGGGAACTAGAAATATCATGCTCATCAAAACCAACTTCCCCAAGCTTAAAACTTTCCATAGAATCAGCAAGTATATCATTTTTATCCTCAACAGTAGGGGGACTAAAAATATCATATTCATCAAGACAAACTTCCCCAAGCTCAAGGTTTTCCATAGCAATAAAGGTGTTCAAAGAATTACTACTACCACAAATATGATTGTTGTGCAAATAATTTTTCAATTTCTCCTCAAACACTTCATGTCCTAATTCAAGGTAGATATTATACAGTTCTAAAATTGTTTGGTTGTTTTCCATTTTATAATTTTTTTTTGTGTTTTAGGTTTATATGTTAGTATGCAATGCAAACAAAAATAAAAGCTTAGCACAACGCTCCCCGGCAACGGCGCCAGAAAAGTGCTTGATGACTCCCAAGTGCAGGAGATCAATTGTAGTACCTTTCGATAAGTATTTGAACCCACGAGGAGCTGAAGGTAAGCTATCTATTCTCTAAAGCCCTATAACCCTCTTATATGGCTGTTTATGCAAAGCAATAAGTTTGACTAAAAGGAACTAACTAATTAAAAGCAAGTGACGTGGAGTGTGGTTTGTCTAATAACTAGTGAAGCAAGTTTAAAATGAAAGTAATCCTAAAGCAAGTTTCTAAAGCAAGTTTCTAAGCAAGTTTCACAAGTAGCAAGCAGCAAATATCTCAAGTATCTCAAGGGAGCAAGTGTTCTAGAAATAGGTGTTTCGTTCGTGTGGTTGTCACAATTAGTGAAGCACGTGTTTTAGTCTTAGTTGTTTATTCGAGGAAGGAGCCATGAATAGGTATAGTCAAGTAAATGATCTACAACCCCTTATGATGGATCATGTGGCCAAGTAAATGACTGCACAAGATTGATTAAGACATAAAGTCCCACCATAGCCTTACGTTCTAAGGTCCACTATATATATCCCCCAATAACTTAACTTTGTGGCTCGGTCTCAGGTTACTGTCACTCCCAAGTCACCACCACTCCATTATGCTACCAGTGATCACCTTACATGCATTCCCCAACATATGTGTGCACTCATATATTGTACATAAAGACAATCATAGAAGATAACAAACTTGTATGCAACCAATCAACGAACTATTTCACCATTGCCAAGATCAATTCACTACTCAAACATAGACGGGGAGACACAATACATCAAGGGAATATAGTATTGCATCATACATCGTGTTTGCCAAGAGATTACAGTGGAGAGATGGAGCTGATCTTGCTGAAGATGTTGATGATGAACACGCCGGAGGGGGTGGAGCCCTCCAGGGGTGATCCCGGCGGCGTTTCCCCCCTCCGATCTTCTCTGGCGGCAGCCTTCTGTCTCTCTGTTTTGTGGTTTCATCTCTCGGCGCCGCCTCCTTCTCGAAAAGGCCAGGGGACCCTTTATATAGTCGTTTTTAGGGCACGAGACACTCGGGAGAAGAAAGATCGACGGCATCGGAGCCACGGGGGCAAAACGGGGGCCCCACACGCGGCCTAGGAATCTGGCCGCGTGGAGGGTCCTCTTTTCCACCTGGTTGGCCTTTTGGCCCTCTACCTTGGACTAGTGGCTTCATCCTCTTATCCAATTGATAGAAGAGCTGACAGTGGGGTGCCCAGCCCCAAATTAATACAAACAAATTCTCTTCATTATTTTTGCCCCTGATTTATAAGTCAAATCATAATTGTGCAAACAAAATAGAAAGAGGGTGACCGTCTACACCAGTTGCATCCTTCAATGGGAGCCGCTCTTGTGAAGTATAGTTAGCTTGTGACGTACTGTATTTTATGTTTACCATTCGTTGACATAAGCATACACCTCTCTAAAAAAAATATAGACACTCCTCCACGGTATGTGATTGTTGGCAGGCACCCGAGGATTCGGTTAGCCATGGTTTGTGTAAGATGGTTGGTAGGAGTGTCAAACATTTTAAACCTCTGTTTAATAAAATAAAAATCTCTAGCACATGAGTTAATCCCTGCTTCTCTCTGCGAAGGGCCTTTCTTTTACTTTTTTGTTGAGTCTCCATCTTCTAAATTTATGCACAGTTGAGATATCATATAGTTGCCATTATGAGTTTAATGTGCAATTGACCCGTAAACATTATTAATTGATTCATGATGTGTTATTACTTGCTCTCAAATTATTTGTTCTAGTCTTACTCATGAACTTTGAAGGTGTCCTGACATTTATGTTTTGCCCCACTCTTAAGGACAAGCGAAATATCACTTTTCCATGTTATCTCTATGCTTGAAACAAACATATATCTTTCGAGTGCATTATTATTCATGATATTTTATGTGTGTTACTTCTTATGATGCAAGGTGATTGCTATGCTTTATTACTAAAATTTTATTTATCATGCTTGTGTTTAAAGTACTATGATCTCAGCTTACATATTATTTTACAATATTGATGATCAAGTTTATGTTGGTAGTATGTCACCTCAGAAATTATGTGTTTTTATCGTTTACCTACTCGAGGACGAGTAGGAACTAAGTTTGGGGATGTTGATACGTCATAAACGTATCCTTAATTTCTGATATTCCATGTTGTTTTCATGTTATTTCCTACATGTTTCCTATACACTTTATGTCATTTTTTTATCGATTTCCGGGACTAAACTATTGACAAGATGCCACGGAGCCAGTTCCCTGTTTTCTGCTCTTTTTATTTTCAGAAAAGTTGTTCTGGAAATATTCTCGGAATTGAAAAATTCGAAGTCCGGAAGTATTATAATTTTCGAAGGTTCAACGGAGCCCCGAAGAGGCCCGGAGAGGGGCCATAAGGGGGCCACACCATAGGGCGCGCCCCCTAGTCGCGCCTAGGGGTGGTGTGGGCCCCTCGGGCGTCCACCTCCATCGCCCTTTCGCCTATATAATCCCCCCGATACGTGAACTCTAAAGATATACCACTTTTTCCCGAGAAACACCCGAGGCCACCGTCATCGTCATCCCAATATCGGGAGGGTTCTGGAGCTCTCCTCGGCACCCTGCCGAGAGGGAAATTCATTACCGCAGGGGTCTACACCACTATGCCCTCCTCCGAAGTGATGCAGGAGTAGTTCATCCCTGGACTACGGTCCATAGCAGTAGCTAGATGGTTGTCTTCTCCACTTTATGTCTCATGTTTAGATCTCATGAGCTGCCCTACATGATAGAGACCATCTTATTGTAATGCTACATGTTGTGTTTGATGGGATCCGATGAATGCTGAATGCTATGTCTTCTGATTATCAATCTATCATGTTATCTTCATGCATATGTTATTCATGATCTTGCATGCTCTCCGTTATTACTAGATGCTCTGGGCAAGTATATGCTAGTAACTCCCAGAGGGAGTATTTATGCTCGATAGTAGGTTCATGCCTCCTTTGCATTTGTGCTCGAGTGGCAGAAACGTGACAAATGCAGGATGTGATGTTTCCATTAGAGAGAAAACAACGATGTTTACTTCATTTACATTGTTTACATTACACACTTTTCTTACTGCGATTATCTGTTGCTTGCAACTTAATACCCAACGTTTGTTCGGATGATATTCAGAGGGTGGATTATTAGTCATAGATGAAGTTGGATGATGGTCTATGTATCTTGTTGTAATGCCTGCATGAATCACATAGTAATATGTATGTCTTGCATATACACTACGCTGCAGGCTTCATTTCTGTCAATTGCCCAGCTGTAATTTGTTCACCACACATGTTATTTATCTTCTATGGAGAGACACCACTAGTAAACTGTGGACCCCGGTCCATTTTCTCATACTGATAATACAACCACTATGATCACTGTTTTCACACTTTTGCTACTGTTCTCATACTGTTTTCCACACCATACATTTAACCTCTTTGTTATTAGCAAAACCGGTGAGATTGACAACCTCACTGCTTCGTTGGGTCAAAGTGATTTGATTACGTTGTGTACGTTCCACGTTGCTACTGAACCGGTAGTGCGCCCTGCCATCTCAGCTGCATCAACCTTCTGAAGTTACTCCTTCCTCCTACTGGTCGATTCAACCTTGGGTTCTTTTTTAGGGAAAATTTCTACTGTGATCTTCATACCTTCCTCTTGGGGTCTCCCAACGAACGTGTGTTACACGTGCATCAGCTCCCGCCAAGTTCCACAAGCTGGTTCAACACTTCCACCAAAAGAAGGGATACAACATGGGGCTGCGGGTGGAGTAGGCCCCCGTTAGTGCCCTAGACCTCCACGTCCTTCCCCTTCATGCCACGAGGGTCACAATGATGAAGAGAAGGAGGACAACAATGACCTTCTCGATGACATGAGTCATACCAAGGAGGAGTAGACGACGATGGAGGATCGTGACCATGCTCGGGAGGTGACGCGTAGGACGTCTGAGCCTGCCCGGCTTCCTCCAAGGGTGCAACTACTTTGGTGGAGCCATCCTCGACGACGTGTTGCTGTGGCACCCTGGCTCCTTCGGGCGCGAGTCCGAGTGCGATTATTGACCAGAATGGGAGCAAATGCTCCCTCCTCTTAGGGAAGAAGTGGCCCATGTTGTTGGCGGCTCTAGAGAATCTGCGGGTTGGGGCAACATCGGGCTCCCATCCGGAGGCCACGTAGCTCTCGGTGCACCCTCCCCCCCCCCCCCCCCCCCCCGTTCCCCGCCGGTGGACTCTCTTCTGACCATGGGCTCTAAGGACGTTTTCGAGGCAGTAACGGAGGATGGGGACGGTGGCACGACCATGGAGCATGATTCCGCACTCGACTCCTGGCTCTTTCCTACCCAACGGGGAAAGCGAACCAAGGAGGTGCATGTGGTCCTCGTGCCTCCTCGCAAGATCACGAGGCTTCTCGGAGTCGAGGTAAACCCGATGCTTCAGCGTGAACAGGAGCGGGCCGAGGAGGATGCAGGTATGAATACCCCAGACTTTGTCGTACTCTCCAATATTTTTATTCCCATTTACTGGAAGATGCGCACGATACAAATTTGACCTTCCCTTTAGAATATGACTCTGGTGTGGAGCTCCTAGCTCTTATTCGAGCTAAGGAGGAGGCCCTAGTAGTTGCTAGGAGATCCCAGGAGGATGCATCATTGATGCCTAGGGGTGAAAAACACCTGTGTTGATGGAGTAGGGGCCATATGAACCAACACCGCGGCCTGCTCGGGCAAGACTCCCTGAGTGCGATTTTTTCACTTCCCCCTTGCCGTGGGTCGGGGAAGGGATAAGAAGTGGGCGACATTCCGTCGTTGATGGAGGAAGACCGCCCGTGCTTAGTGCGCGCGGGCTTCTATAATATCCGTGTTTTCGGGCAGCCGGATCGTTGAGGCCAAATTGGCGTGTTCTTCGCGAGAGAATGCTTGTATTTTCGAGGTTTACAGGAAACCATCAAACCATCATGGAACCATCTAAACTTTAGTAGCATTGACCCAGGGGGAAGTTTTTTCTTGGCGCTCATCGCCAACTAATGGGCACTCAGGAGGCATGATGATGGGGGTGAACAAAGACACCTTCAAGGTGCTCAATTGGAGTAGTGGATCCTTATTTATCTGGGCAGATGTGTTCCAACTAGACACTCGCATGACATGGTCGATGTTTGTGATGTACGTCCTGACGGATCACCGAAGGACGCACGAGTTCATCGATGAGCCTCTCATTTTATATTCCGGGGAGGGACTCAAGAAACGTTAACCTAGGTTCTTCTTTGAATCCAGCTGGCTAAAATGGCCAGACTTTAAGGAGCTAGTTCTTAATAAATGGCAGGAGTTGCAGGCACAAGATAGTGCCCCCATAGACCCTAGCGATGCATCTCAGCACATATCGGGTAGTCTCCGCAATATCCTTAAAGTTTGGGGGAAACTTTGGGGAACGAGGACCACGAGCTCAAAGGGAACATCCTCGATCAAATCAAATCCCTCGACCTCAGGTCGGAATCCTTGGGCTTGGATGGGGATGGTTGGTTCCTCGGATACAACCCTGAGGATCAGCTTACCCACCTATCAGCGGTGGAGGAGGAGTAGTGGAGACAAAGGAGCCGTCTTCGCTGGCTCCTCGAGGGAGGCGCAAAAACATCCTACTTTCATGTGGTTGCTAATGGCCGTTGTAGAAAATGTACCAATCTCCCTGCTCTTGTCGGACCAGGGGATCATTTTGGATCTCCAGGCTCTTCAGGAGCGTATCTACTCCTTCTACCGCACCCTACTGGGAGAGGGTATAGAGAAGCGGGTCATTGCGCTACAACCAGACTTATGGGAGGTTCCAAGTCATGTATCGGTGGCAGAAAACTCATACCACATGCTCTCATTCACCTCTAAGGAGATGGACACTATCCTCAAAAGCATGAAGGTGGATACGACATCGGGTCTAGCCATTTTGCCCGTTATCTTGTTCAAACGCTTCTGGGACATCACCAAACCGTACATCATGGCCATCATGAATGGATTCGATCTACGTAGATTTGATATGGAGATATTAAACTTTGGGATCCTAACTCTCATCCCCAAGGTCCCAGGTGCAGAGGATATTAGTAATTTTGGACCTATTGTGCTCATTAACGCTATTTTTAAAAATTTATTGTGAAATCATATACCTTTGCACCTATCACTTTTTGCACATCGAACTATCAACTGGACTCAATCCGTGTTCATCAAGGGGAGGCACATCCACAAGGGTGTGGTTTCACTGCAGGAGATCATACATGACACCAAAGTTAGGAAGCTTGGGGAGTTTTCCTAAAACTTGACTTTGAGAATGCCTACGACCGGGTGGACTGGCACTTCCTGCACGAGGTGCAACACTGGAAGGGGTTTGACCCAGGATGGTTCCATCGCACAATGTGTTTGGTCTTGGGGGTGGGGAGAGAAAACTTCCATTTCCATAAAGGCAACACTGGTAAGTTCTTTCGGAATGGTAGAGGGGTATGTCAAGGCGCCCCTCTCTCTCCTCTCATGTTTGACTTTTTGGTTGTCGCACTAGTAGACATGCTTGACAAGTCAAACTAGGTAGGACACATCAGGGGTGTGATCCCACACACTATTCTATGGGGGATCTATTGGCTTATGTGCAGGAATTTAAAAATATCCGTCATACGCAACAAAAAGGATCTATTATGAAGGTATGTAAGAGGATATATGTTATCGTTACCAACATGGGGATGCAGACCGTTTGTTGAAGACGATATCGATGATGTGAGATGAAGATTTTCACGGCTAAGCCTAGGGGTGGAACTCTTTATCATCTCCCTGTATCCAGTATTCTGGATCCAACAGACTGAGGGTCTCACATGTTACCCCTTCGAGAGCTTGTACACGTACGTCCGTGAAAATCCTGTAGCGCTTCACCGTCCATAATAAGGAACTACAGGTGCACAATAAGGTGGATAGATCCCGACACATGGGAGAGAGAGGGAGATTAGAGCTAGAGGACACCTCAAACCCAATTAGAAGAATCTCCAATTCAGTTAGAGGCTCTAATTCATCAAGAAAGAGAAGGCACAAGGCCAATTAGTGTTTCTCAATGAGGCAGGGGGTGGGTATTTATATGACGGGTAGGGGGCAAGCATTCTTGGGGTCCAAGGAAAGCTTGGTCGCACCCCCCATAGTCCAATTCGGAATGGACTCTTCCAATTGGGACAGTCTTTTCCCTTAAGGACTTCTCCTTCCTTTCTCCTTCCCTTTAAATTTTGGCATTATATTTTCTTCCAAAAATGAAACATGGAAACCTAGGGAGAGCAATGCGCCTTGATATGAGGCCGCTAGGCCCGCATGGTAGCTCCCAACTTGGGCGCAGCCCTAAGGCATTGTCGCCCCCTCCGACACTCCCCCTCCTTATCGGGTTTTTCCGGAAACTTGTCCGGAACCTTATATACCGTTTAGATAAAATCATCGAATATGTCTAACTATGTTAGAAATAGTTTCAATCATCCTGGGACATCTCATGCCCGCTTTTAAAATATCTCTGGATGTAATTCTATCACACTGGATCGATCAGGATGATACATACTCTCTTCTCCGAACCATCCAATGTGAACAACTGACTTAACGCCTTAAGTGTGTGACCCCTACAGGTTCGATAACAATTAGACATGATCAGAAACTATTTTAATAATCAATAATCAACATCGAGACCGTGGACATCCATATTGATTCTTATAAGTTATTTGAAGGAACTCTACTTAACGTGTTGGTTATTAAGTAAGTTCATACAACTTCACGATACTAATAATTACCTCGAGACGAGATAAATGATAAGACCGTGGTTCAAATCTTTAATCACCATATCACATTATCCTCGATGTTCGCAATGATTTATTTACTTGTTAATGTGTTATAATATCCTCATGACTTGTGTCATGCCTTTGTCTTTGAAGACTTACTACTAGATACTGTCGCAACGAGTGGATCCTGGATGACTAGAGGACGAATTCACTGTCTTAAAACTATCCCGATAAACACCTTCGAGAATAGCCTTTTTGATCATCTAGTTACAATATTATACTTAACTACACCAAAGTAAACTTTTTAGTGAACACCATCGTATATTGTCATGGTCAAAGGAAGCTAACAAATTAACCATACCGTGAGAATACTATTTATAACAATGTTAGAAACAAATCTCGTAGTACCTCGACTACTTGGGCCAACCCAGCCACAATTTTGAAACAACAATGTGCTCCTGTTAATGTTGACAAAGCAAATGTTCATAACCAGGAAAACATGGTCATCTAATATTAACCAGTTTGTCTAAGAGATATGACAAATGGCTATAATGCTGTGATTATGTTTCTACATGTCCGTATGTTCTTTCCTCTGAATCTCATATTCAACGACCACAACATTTTAGCATAAAAACATAAAACTTTAATCATGAAACGCATGTATATTATTATCTCTTGGGCATACATCTGACATGATCTCTCATCTGCAATACGTGTATGACACAATCATCATGATCCAACCAGATGACCTAGATCTCGCAAAACAAAAGTTCCTCCTATTATGTTTTGAGAACATGTCGGGGTTGCAGACCAATATCCATAAGAGCAAATTCATGGTTATGGGGATGAGTGACGAGTAGGAATAGAGGATCACCAACATGCTAAACTGCAAACTTGGTTCCTTCCCCTTCACGTACCTGGGACTCCCGGTAAATGATAGGGTACTCACCACGGGGTGTTGGACCCCGGTGACTAGGAAGGTGGGCAAGAGAGCAGACCCATGGTGGGGACGTTTCATGTCTTCTACAACCAGAATCACCCTTGCCAACGTGTGCCTTTCGAGCCTTCTGTTGCACGCTATGGGGGTATGCATGTTTGGCGACAGGGTTCACCAAACCATGAGCAAACACCATTCTCTCTTCTTTTGGGAAACAAATGAGACAAAAAAATCTTTGGGTCCATTGGGGCGGTGTGTAAACCAAAAGCCTTGGGGGGGTGGGGGTCTAGGCATTATGGATACCACGATCATGAACACATGCCTGATGGTTAAGTGGATCTGGAAGATCTATGTAGGGGATATGGGCCTATGGTACATGATCATCAAGAACAAATACCTTAGGGAGAAGGATCTACCTATAGATTCCCACAACCCTGGATCCCAGTTCTGGAATGCTCTCTAGCGCCTAAAATATGTGTTCCTCTTGGGGGTAAACACAAAATCTGTAACGGCTTCTCCACACTCCTTTACTGGTGGCAAGGTTTAGGCCATCTAAGGACATGTTTCCAAACCTCTTCGCCATCACCCTCCACCTAGAGATGTCCATTGCATGGGCACCACCGAAGGATCATTGGCATATCCCATTCCAACGGACCTGTCTTGGTGAGCGGGTGGAATTGGACAACCTGATGAACAAGCTTGAGGGTATCCGCCTTTCAGGACGAGTGCATCAAATGGGCCCTTCAACCTTCTGGGAGCTTCATGACTTGCTTCCTCTATAGAACCCTCTACCAAGGCTTGCCGAGGAAACATTCGAGAAAGCTCTGGGGCATCGATGTGCCTCTGAAAATTAGGATTTTCCTTATGCAACTTGTTCAGAAGCGCCTTCCTTCCAATGACAATTTCTGACACTGCCATAGTCCTTCAAATGGGAGATGTGCCTTATGTGGGCAAACGGATGACATGAACCACATCCTCTTCACATGCTCTCTTGCTAAGTTCATGTGGAGTGCAGTTAGGGAATTTCTTCAGTGTGAATGGAACCCCTCTTGCTTTTGGGAAACCTATACACACATTAGATGCTGCACTGGGCACATGAAACATGTCCTCTTTTTATGATGTGCATCGCTTTTTTGGTCCCTCTGGACAACTAGGAGCAAGTTCACTATCGAGGGTTGGTCCCAGCACAACTGGTTGACGTTCTGTACAAAATGTCGCTTTTCTTGCAGGTTTGGCGCCGAGTGGCTAGACGCCAAGACATAGAGGCGGTGGAGTTGACGATTGGCAGGATTTGTGTTCTCCAAGCTTTCGCGAGATAGGACTAGCATTCTCACCGTTATCCTTTTTTGTGTTTTAGTTTGTTTGTCTTTATGCTGGTTGATGTGGGGACATTAGCCGAGGACTATGTTTCAGTCCCATCTACGGACGAGGGTTATCTGTAATATTTTTTACTTGTGTGTACCCTGCCAAATAGTTGCTTTATTAATTTAAACCTGGACTCTACTCGAGCCTTCCACCTAAAAGAAAGTTGGCAGAACAATATTGAAGTAATGCAGACGTAATCTAGTATGCAAATGTGACAAATATTTTTGTATCTATAATGCATACATTCTAGACCGACAAACGAAATTAAAAAATTAAACAACAAAGAGACGCTCGTTGCAGCCCGGGGCCAACCCGTTTTGGCTAATGCACAACATCATAATTTCTTTTGTCGATGCTGACTGCTGAAGTCTGAATTCAGGTCAACAATACGATCCTCTCGCACTTGTTCCATTACACTATTACTATTGTCCACCGCCGGTGACAAAGTACACACGTTAGATACCATTTCATGTGCATTGTTTTCACTAGCGGTAAACATGGGCCCATTATGAAATTGCCACAGTTCATCTACACTTGTGGGTCATCACTCCATTTTTCGCTAAAAAATGTAGATGTTACTATGTCTCTTTTGCTTGGAAGGCATATTATACGGTTGACTATCGCTTTCATGCTTCGTGCATTTCCATAATGCAGGTCGGTTGTAAATTTGGAATGTAAAACATTTTATGTGGAGAGAACACGGAATGAAATGTATTACTAGCTACCATGCAGTATAGCAACAGGCCTACCGAAGGCCCAACCTACATCGTATTCTTAACTGAGACACTTATTATGGATCGTAGGGAGTATCTTCTTTTTTGTTTCATACTGCCTTTCCACGAAGAATCTAACAATTTTCAAGGGAACAAAGTGGACGAGGCGATGGAGATACAGCTAGCTTCACAATTTTGCGTACTCATTTTTTTTTGTTCTGAAACCACTCCATGCCTACATGCATGTAGCCAAAAAAAGACGTTGTTTCACTTTCTAACTATAATTGCACCGTCTGTGCTAGCCGTTTTTCATGAATGTTTATGGTTGGAAAGACTTTGTCTTTTCACGGAATTGTGTCTTTTGCACGCCAATGTTTTCACATTTTGAATGACAAAATGGTGGTCTTAAGAAAGTGCAACGAATATGGTGCCAAAGGGCACAATTAAAGTTTTCGCACACAATTATAATTTTCACAGAGAATTGACCGTATTGGATAACTAACTCCAAAGTAGTTTGAATCTCCTAACTTTCTATCTACTTTGACATATTTGAATGAATTTTAGCTGATGTTCCTTTAGCAATTCAAATTTAAACTATAAGTATGTAATAGTTCAATTTTGGCCCCATTATGAGAAAAGCAAAGAAAATGTGAAAAATGTATTCCTTTGGCATGAAGCTCTTTTATGTGCACTATTCTCTCCATTCCGGAATAGTTGTCGAGGGTTTAGTTCCAACTTGACCTAAAACCACAACCCTAGTTTTGAATAGAGGGAATCGTTTCCATGTAAAATGGTAAATTTGAATTTTGGCATTTAAGAAAAAATCATAGAGTGCCTATCATGCATGAAGATTCATGACTTTTCAAGCAAAATGATAAAGGTCAAAGCCTTTTTAATGGCACAATTCTTAATAATGTGGCAATATTTGGCATAGAGGTGTATCTTTTAATGCCCATAATATTGCCAAAGGTGTTTCTCCATTTATTTATGTTTCCATTTTTGATATCCAAAATAGGTTTATGTGTGAAGGAAGTGCAAAGAATATGGTGCAAAATGGCACGATTTTAATTTTCACACAATGTAGACCATATTAGATGGCGGATTCCCAATAAGTTTGAAATTTCTATCTCTATAGCTACTTTCCCATGTATAAATGAAAATTTGACATTTTCTTAAAGGTAATTCAAAGTTAAACTTTGAGTGTGTGACACTTTTTTCATAAAAAATATGAAAATTACAAAATGTACCTAAGTAGAAATCTATGTAATATCTATCGAGTGTGTCGAAGTATTCAGATCCATGCTTTTAATATATGTGCTAACAATTTTGATCGTGTATTAAAAAGATCAAGCTAACGGAAAATCGTAAAAAAATGCAATCCTTGGTCTTGCAGTACTTTTATGTGTTTGGCAGAAAAATATAAAACTTGGAATATGATTTTTCTAAATGTTCACATAATGCTCTATCATGTATGATCTTTCACGATTTTCAAGCCAAATTATTAAGGTCATGGCCATTTCAATGGCATAGTTCATAGTAGTGTGACCACCTTCGGGGAAAAGTTTAATCTACCCATGCTACATAATGTTGTCGAAATCATTTTCCAATTTTTTTTTTGTATTTGAAAGTGTTGTTCCATTTTTTTAATGCTAAAAAAGTTTTTTTTTTGTGTGTAGCAAGTGCATAGGTACAAAATGGTAACATTATAATTTCCGCACAAAATAGGCCATATTGGTTTCAAATCTACTTTTGCACATTTGAATGAATTTCGGCTAATTTCCCGAACATATTTGAGCTACAAGTGTGGCAGTTTGGTCCTAACAATTGCAAAAAAAAAAAAAAAAACCATTTTAAGTTACCCTAGTAGAAATATTTGGAATAGCCATAGAATATAAAATTGAATCAGTTCAACTCGATGTATAGGAATCAGTTCAACTCGATGTAAAACTGAAATTAACCGAGAGAAAAAAATGGCTGCGTTGAAATGTGTACGTCCGAACAACACTCATCTAATAGTATCATCACACGCAAAGCAACGTCACCTATATTGTGTACTGTGCACACAGGATGTATCAAACTGAACCCCGTTGTGATGCACTCACATAATCAAAAAGAAACGGAAGGCTTAAACCACAAACGGACACACTCTAGCTCCAGTGACATCATAATTTGTTTGCCATTGGCTACTCCGTGGCATCATTCATATCTTGGGGCTGGGTGTCGTCAGATCAACTGTTCCGGCTTTCACAGTTAACTGCCGGGCGGTAAACTGGGGCAACGTACGCCGGACACACGTCAGAAAGTGCCACCGGTAAGCCGCCGGCAAGACGGAAACTGCCACCGTCCAGCCGCAGTCGTCGTTTATTACTTCCTCACCTTTTCCCCTTGAAACGATGATGATACGTTACCAGTTTACCCGCGCGCGCTCCGCTGTAACCCATCCTCGCTTTCCACCGGGAAGAAGCATGGCCTATGCAATATAGTGCTTTCGATGTGGGAAGACTCTGAAACTGTTCACCGGGAGGAAGGGGGAGGAGATGCAAGTGGCTTTATGTTGTTGATCAAATTCTCATGTCGATCAGAAACTGCTCCATATTTAACATACATGTAGCCAAACAAGACATTGTTTCACTGTCTAGCTGGCTGTGGCCGGCCTAGGCGCCAGTGTTTCCTGAAACGTTCTTTGAATACGTAGAAACTGTGTCATTTTTACCTGGATCCGTGTCTGTTGTACATCAATGGCAACGTTCAGAATTTCTGGAAGCTCTCTAGCTGGTCTTGCGCGTATGGCGTCTTGTCTCGGGATTCACTGAAAATGGAGAACCCAAACTGTGTCTGAAAAACCCATTTGAACGTGTGGCCCATGCTACACTGGACCACACCAAGATGTCAGAGTGCCTTCTCGTTCATCAACTAAAGGCTGGCCTGCAAGACAACAAAACATAATACTCATGTACAAAATAAATTGGTGTTCGTTTTGAAAAGAAATGGTGCTGTCCAGCATTTTGTAAATAAAAACAATACATGTGCACAACCAAATGTCGGTGCAGTCGGATCTTTTCCAAATAAATCATTATACAATATACACATATAGTGCTCTACAAAATGCAACACTAGTAGAAAAAGGCCTTTCGTCCAAGCCCTTTATTCCCGGTCGTGTTTTGGGCCGGGACTAATTAGAAATTAGTCCCGGTTCCAATTGGGAGGGGCACGCACGGGACTCGTCGAGCTCTAGCCCCCGTTTAAATGGGACCTTTAGTCCTTGTTGGTAACACCAGCCGGGACTAAAGGGTTCTGGCAACCGTTCGCCTGGAGCGAGCCCTTTTAGTTCTGGCCTTCTGGGTCATATCACGACCCGGGACTAAAAGACTCTTTTAGTCCTGGTTCGTATCACGACCCGGGACTAAAAGGCTAAACCCCCGCGCCCTTTGGAGTCGTTCCGCATGATCAAAAGAGATGCTACAGTAACATATCGAAGCAACTTCTATGTTTGTCTTCCTCTCCTCTCTTCTTCCCCATCACCATCATCACCATGAATCCGTTCTTCACTCGCTACGGTCCCGTGCTCGCACATGGCACGACGAATCTAATAGTCGTCTACACCGATGACACTGCTAAAGTGGCGAAAAAACTGTGCTTGTTCGAGGAATGACTTCATGATGAGGAACACAAGTTCATGGTCCTCGATTTGGAGTACACGGCCGATGGTTGCAATGTTGCCATCGTGCAACTTTGTTTCAAGAAACATGCCATGGTCTTCCAATGATCAAGATACGTTCGTACACACACATATATACACACATTCGTAGTTGCATATATGGTAGTGTTATAGTGTTGCCCATATGCACCTTACAATATACAATTAGATCTTATGTTAAATATATGGTAGTGTTATATTGTTCTAAACTATACTGACCATGGTACGGTGTATAGTGTTCATAATTATGTGACTTATAATTCAAGATTAGATATTATGTTAAGTGTTCATGTATAATGTTCTAGAATACTGTCCATGGATTAGACGCATGTACTACTCCCTTTCTTAATTTTTTCGGCAATGTACTATTTCGAATTGTCTTATATAATTCTAGTAGTAATTTATACTTAAACAAAAAACATGGAAATTGTTGCAATAGTATTTGACATTTGTTCCATTTTTGTTGTTACAGTAGTGACAAGCACCGTCCAGTACTCATGGATTTCCTTCGCAGCGGCATATATTTTGCTAGCGTTGATATTACTAATGACAAGGTCGTGATGAAGCGCACCTGGAGTATTGAGATACTAGAAGAATGCCACATTGATCTCCAGGACGAGTTTTAGATTGATAAGGAAAAGACTGCAATGGCTGATATGGCAGCCTCCCTAATAGACCAAGAGTACAAGATGATGAAGGTAAACTTCCCCAAGATACACCACAAACTCTCGGAGAAAGAGCCACTTGGCCGTATCAACATTGAGTATGCGGCACGAGATGGGTACGTTTCATAAGATTTGTACCGCAAGCTTGGTGTCTTCAATCATGGGTGGAGTCACATCGTACCGCCAGTACCACCACCAGTGCCCCTGTGTCTTCAAAACACAAGGTAGATGCTATTTACGGGTCTCATGCTGAACCATGCGACGATGCCGAGTAGTGTTTGCGATGGCGAAAATAACTTTTATTTCTATTATGTCCGCAATATGAAAGATTTCGAGTACTTTGTGTAATGGATATCTGAACTTTATTTCTATTATGTCCCAGTTTAAGTATGGTTTGTGTGTAAGAATTTTTGTATGATGTGAACATGCTTTCTGAAGCATTGTCATGTATGTGCTCAATTTCTTTCAAAAAGTTGTCATTTCATCCTCTTATAGTTTTTCTCACTTTCTATTATAATATCGGCCATATGAATGACTTTAAGCCGATTATTCAAAAGTAAATCAAAATCTGTGTTGTTTTGACTGGTCCAGCAAACTTGTGTTATTTTAGGTGTAACTAAACTCACTAGTATACTTATCATGTTTTTCACTTGTTTCCCTTATATGAAAACATTTGAAAGAATAAAAACATGGAGTAAACGTTTTAGGTGTAAGTAAACTCACTGGTATACTTATCATGTTTTCACTTGTTTCCCTTATATGAAGTGTCCGTAAAAATATAAAAACATGATGAAGCATAATGAAATTTGAAAACAGTGGAAAAAAGTGAAAACAAATAAAAATATGGAGAATTGAAAAACATGAGGGAAACAAGTGAAAACATGATGACGCATGATGAAAACATGTGAAAACAGTGGAAAACAAAGTGAAAACAAATAAAAACATGGAGAAAACATTGAAAACTTGAGGGAAACAAGTGAAAGGATGATGAAGCATGATCAAAATATGTGAAAATAGTGGAAAAACAAAGTGTAAACAAATAAAAAAAATGGAGAAAACACTGAAAAACATGAGGGGAACAAGTGAAAACATGATGAAGCATGTGAAAACAGTTGAAAACAAAGTGAAAGCATGACGAAAACATGTAGAAAATATTGATCACTTTTCAAACATGAAAATGTGATAACCCCGGGGTGTGATTGGCTTCGGGACACTCGCTCCCTACAAATCTATAGATTACATTTACGGTGCTATTCAAAGTGTTGTATTAATTGACTAGAAAGTTATCTTTAGTAGTAGTGTTATTAAGATGTTCTTTCATCCTAACTCTGTGATATTATGTTACTTTTGTGTTATTGGCATGATTGCATGTATATCATGGTTTCATAGGAAGCATGATGATATGGAAGTCATATTTGAATTTCTCTCATTTTTAATCGATTTAGACATATTATTTGTCAAATTTTGATTTACGGATTTGTAGATATGAATTATTTAATATTAAATGGAAAAGGCAAAAAACAATATTTAAATTCAAGATTATTATTACTTTTTTACTTAAATAATTGTGTGGATTAACAAAATAAAGATGTGTGGCATCATGGTCCAAGGGTTAATATGATTGATAGCATACTATTGTCACTAAAACAGTCTTTGTTTATTGGAAGCTGAGAGGGAAGTAACTAAAAAGTTAAGTGTGCTGAGAGTGGAGCAGTCTGAGGATGTGTGACTGACCGGCAAGTATCACTAGAATGATTAGAGTTAAAAATAATTAGGACTAAAGGAAAACCTAAACCCCAAACCTCAAAATGGGAAACATAAACCTTAAACCCCAAAATGAAAAAAAATCACAAAATCTTTAGTCCCGGTATGTAATACGAACCGCGACTAAATGTCATCCGCCTCACGAGCATAGTCGCGACCACGTGGAGAGCCTTTAGTACCGGTTCGTGGCAAACCAGGACCAAGGAGGGGGACTCTAGTCCCGAATGGCTAGCCCTGGATAGAAAACCGGGACTAAAGCTAGTTCCAACACGGGACTAGAGGCCCGTTCTCTACTAGTGCAAGTATGTACAATAAAAGGCGCACGTAGGACAATGATTGTATATAGTATGCAACGCAACAACAACACATTTTTTTAGACATGCTTTTGTACCTACCTGCCTCCATGGTCCATTCTTTGTACAAAAACTTTTCCGAGATATATTTTATTTGTCATAGGATATATCTACGTGGCCGCATGTGGTTAATGGTGCGACAGTTAATGAAGTTTTCTGATATTTCTGTGTTACATTCTCAGGCTCAGATCCATCTCCGATGCACAGAGACATACTGTCAGGATAGAGAGTACGATTCAGTTAATGTTTAGGAGTACACTTCCATCATGTAGCATAGAAGTGCAACAATTACGAGTTTCTCCTTCTGGTGATAGAGAACTATTCATGTGCTTTTAGCATACTATAATAACCTGCAGTTTCAGTTGACGCTCGGACGGGCAGGTGCAACCTCGGTTGATATTGTTACAATGGTAACTAACAACTGGTTTGGTGTATGTTTGGATCATATGGGGGATATTTAAAGTAATCGCTTTAGTCCATCATATGAAATCGTAGGAAAAAAGAATTTCCATGTTTGCAAAATTGGTAGAGCTCCAACGGCGGTAATGCTAATGCTAACGCCAATGGAAAGCGTCCGACGGTGGAGGATGCTGGGCGAAGACGGATGCGGGGACTCGACTACTGTAGGACAAGGCAAACAAGCGGTCGAGCCCTAGGAAGCAGTACCCTCCGCCGCCACAGTGGTGGCTCGAGAGGGAGAAGAAGAGAGAGGCACAACACCTCTTGACAACAGCCTTGGTCGTCCAACCCTAGGAGGAAGAGAGCGGCTGGGTCGCGACTCAGGGAACCGAAGAGCCCCCAAATCCTCTTCGGAGAGGAATACCCCGTCTGCTGCGAAACCGCAGGCGCGCCCTCAGCAGGGTCCGGTGGGGGGGCCGGGCCGTCCAAGGTAGAGTGCTTTAAATGCGGCGGACCGCTGGTCGAGCTAGCCATCTATGGCCAGGCCATATATGGGGAAAGCTTCTTCTACCTGGAATTTGAGGATGACGTGCAGGACGAGGTTGGGGCCTCGAATGCGGCGGTCATCTCCTTCTCGGTGATGGCACTATCCATGACCGACCTTGGAGAAAAGCTCCGCAACTTGGTCGACTGGGACTGGCAGATGCGCCAACTTTCCCGGCTCGAGTTCAGGGTGGAGTTCTCTTCACGGGACATGCTCGGGATGTGCACCCGCAGCGGGCGTCTCCATTACGAACCACACGCTTTGCCTGCTTCCTCCACATGTCCATTAGCGCTCCTGTCTAGAGCGAAGAGAAGGCAAAATGCACCGCCGAAGTACTGCTAGTAGGAAGTGGAATTAACACAATGAATTCAGAAGCATCAAACCTCTCTTTTTCAATAAAATCGAAACACATCGAAATGGTACAAGCCGTACTTATAATAGAAGGATTTGGCATAAATATGTAAATTTTCGCTCCTAAAAAATTATTCCAGGATAAATGGGCAATAGTTAGGAGAGGTGCGCCAGCGGCGTAAGCTTATTTCCTAAAAGCGGTGGTTCTTGCCTCCCTGTGCCCAAAGCGGGGTGGCGACAGTGTTGCGGTTCTAATCTTTATCGATCGGGTAGATCCATATGTTTATAGTGGGAGATGAGGTGTAACGCAGTCTGGTTAGCGCATCAGTTTTGGGTACATAGGGCCATAGGTTCGAATCATGTCACCTTGATGTGGTATTCACACAATGGAGCAAGTCACCCGCGTCGATTCGGCTGGTGGATGCCGACCCTGCCCTGGCTGAGGTCCTCTAAAAGGTGTAGGTTCGCCTCTCAGGCCTTCCCCATCGGATGCGGCGTGTGGACTGTTTGATGGCGGGGCATGCGTATGCTCGGTCGCCCCATGCGGGTGGACGAGGTGTCCATCATCTAGACGGGCCCGGTGCGAATGCTCATCTCGTGTCGAGCTCCCGCCAAGTTCCACGGGCTGGTTCAGATGTTTCACCTTAACGAGGGCTACAACATGCGGGTGAGGGTGGAGTAGGCCCCCTTCGGTGCCCCACGCCTCCACCTCCTTCCCCTCGTCGCCACGAGGGTCACAATGATGACGGGAAGGACAACACCGATGACCTTCTCGATGACAGGAGTCCTACCGAGGAGGAGTGAACCGTGATTGGGAACCGTGACTGTGCTTGGGAGGCTATGTGTAGGACGTCTAAGCCTGCCCGTCCTCCTCCAAGGGCGCAACTTCTTCGGTGGAGCCATCCTCGACGACATGTTTCCGTGGCGCCCGGCTCGTTCGGGCGTGACTCCTAGTGCGACTATCGACCAGTACGGGAGCAACTGCTCCCTCTTCTCAGGGCATAAGTTGCCCATGTCCCCAGCAGCCCTGGAGAGTATGAAGGTTGGGGCGGCGTCGGGCTCCCAGCTAGAGGCCATGTCGGGCTCGGCGCACCACCGTTCCCTGCTAGTGGACTCTCTTGTGACCACGGGCTCGAAGGACGTTTCCGAGGCAGTAACAGGGGATGGGGACGGCGACACGACCATGGGGGATTCCGCACTCGACTCCCAGCTCTCTCCTACCCCGCGAAGAAAGCGGACCAAGATAGTGGTGGTGCCGGTGCGGGTGGTCCCCGTCCCCGCTACCAAGTACGCAAGGCTTCTCGGAGTCGAGGCGACCCTCATGCTTCAGCGTGCACATGAGTGGGCCGAGGCAAAGGATGCATGTATGAATACCTCATACTTCATTGTACTCTCAAATATTTCTGATTTCCATTTACTAGAAGTTCCGTAGGATGTGGATTTGGCGTTCCCGTTCGAACCTGGTTCGGGTGTGGAGCTCCTAGCTCTTGTTGGAGCTAAGGAGGCAGACCAAGCGGACCATGCCCTGGCAGCTGCTAAGAAATCCTAGGAGAAGGCGTCGTTGGTGATGAGGACACCTGTGTGGATTCGCACCCCAAAAACAGATTAAAAAAAGGAACATGGCAAAACTCTACGGCGGCAGAGAACCTTTTGCCCCGGTTGGTGTTACCAACCGGGCTAAAATGGTGCGCAGAGCACACGTGGGCACCCATTTTACCCCGGTTGGTACCACCCACCGGGTCGTTAGGGGGGCCTTTAGCCCGGGTTTGACAAACCCGGTTGGGCAGCCGATGCATAAGACTCTCCCAACGGGGGCAAAAATCATACCCTCCACTAGTGTTTCTTGAGCATGTAAGAGCATCCACAGCGCAAGAACGCCTGATGCGGCGCTTAAGCACTGAAAATAATTATCCTAAAATCAGTTTATTTGCTAAGCGTCCATCATCGCAACGCTGGGCGCTTGCGTCAGCCGCTAACCAACGGCTGCATGCAGACTCATAGCACCCATACGCCCAGGCCGCGAGCAAAGAAAAAAAGGTGTAGTGCCGAGCGACAAATTATGCGTCCGACGTCCAGGATCGAGGGCTCAACTGCCAGGTTGGCCGGGATTGCAATCCTAGCGTCGAGGATTTAGCGTCGCATTGTACCTGCTCTAAAACTTTTTTTTCTATCAATGCAACGAAAACGCAAAGCTTTTACATTTTCGCGAAAAAGCACGACAGCACACACGCTTTGCAAAAAGCACAGCAGGAAACAAGTAACCAACGTCATCTATATTGTGTACTGTGCACAGGGATGTATCACACTGAACCCCGTTGTGAAGCACTCACATAAGCAAAAAGAAACCGAAGGCTTAAACCACAAACGGACACACTCTAGCTCCAGTGACATCATAATTTGTTTGCCATTGGCTACTCCGTGGCATCATTCATATCTTAGGGCTGGGTGTCGTCAGATCCACTGTTCCCGATTTCACAGTTAACTGCCTGCCGATAAACTGGGGTAACGTACGCCGGACACGCGTCAGAAAGTGACGCCGGTAAACCGCCGGTAAGCCGGAAACTGCCACCGTCCAGCCGTAGTCGTGGTTTATGTTACGGAACCAAAAGATATCGTGGCAGGGTAGCCCACGCGGTGGGTTTACCCAGCCCACGTTTACCTGGTCCCTCTCCACGATAAGTGGGTACTTATCCATCTAGCCCATCCCATTTATATTAGGCAAAGATTGTACGTAGCTGTTTGACAGAAACACATCAATAAAGATTACTTTGGCCATACTGTGTCTCCTTTACTTTTCTGTACTTGTGAGATCTGTGCCTTCGTCTACTTCATCGCCGTCGCGCACCCTCGGGACCGTCCAGCCGGCAGAGGTTGTGTAACACGTTATCAGCACGCGCCTCTTCACCGAGCCTGCACCAAGCCTGCACCGAGCAGGCTTTCTACAAAAATCGCGAAGGTATAACCCCGATCTGATCGCAAAAATGGAACCGTGACGAAATTTCCTTTCCATTTTTCCGCTTTGCGTAATTTTTCGATCAGATCCGCGGTGCGGATTTCTCTCCCGGGGATCGAGCTGACACGCTGTCGCCGGCCAATGTCGATATCCCCGGATCACGAGAGATTTGTTGACTGCACCGTAGAGAGACGGTACGCCACGTGATCCCGCTAATCACACTACCGCCACGACGCATCCGCTGTGCGTTCGTGCCGCCAATATTCCAGATGAAACGTGGCGATGATTTTCCAATTATTATTTTTTGTTCTTGTCCTTGCATCACGCATCAATGGCAGAGGCCACATAGGCCGCTGGCCGCCGCGTGCCGCCGCGAGCGAGCTACCGCGCGCTGGCCGCCCCGTGCCGCCGCGAGCGAGCCGCCGCGCGCTGGCCGCCGCGAGCTGGCCGCCGCGCGCCGCCGCGTGCCGGCCGCCGCGAGCTGGCTGGCCGCCGCCGCGAGCTGGCTGGCCGCCATGCGCCGCGCGCTGGCCGGCGAGCCGCCCGCCCCCACCCCGGCGAGCGCCGCCGCACCGTGCCGCTCCGGCGCCCTCGGCCGCGTCCTGGCCGCGCGCGACGGCACAGCCCCGACGGCCCAGCTGGCCGCCGCGGCCCTCAACCCAGCCTCGGCGCACCGTCCTGTGGCCCCCGACCGCACTGGCGCCGCCTCACAGCACGCCGCCGCCGGCCCTGTAAGCGCCGCCCGCCGCCCGTCGTGGCCGCGCTCCCGCCACCCCAGCGCGCCCGCCCGCCTTGAGCCCGGTGGAGGCCGGCCGCCGCCGCGACCTTGAGCCGCTGGCTCGGTCCCGCGCGCGTGCAGGTTGCCGCCCTGGGTTCGGCTGGGCACCGGCCGCCGCCGGCAGCGATGGAACCCTAGCCTCTCCTTGGCAGGGACGAGCGTGGTGGGCCGGCCCACGAAGCGGCCAATGGGCTGCAGAAGGCCCAATCCTGGCCAGCGCACCCGAGAAAAAAAAAATGCTGCGCGGAACTGAGGAGGCTGCGATGGGCTTTTGGCCTGGATTTCGGCCCGTTTTTGGCCTGCTGCCGATACGGGCCGGACCGAAAACGTGTACGGACTGGAAAATTACATTTTAGCACCTAGATTTTTCCATAATTCTGTATAATTTTATTCCTGCTGAATAAATTGTATATAAGTCCCTGGAACTGTCTGTTTTTGCTGAAATTGTAAATTTGGGCATAAAATAAATTCGGAAAGTCATTTTTAGGGCTATTTTTCACGTCTCAAACGCGCTTAGCATAATATCTCTTCATACATGCTTTTATATCATGTTTTACTATCATAATTAATTGTTTAATTCATAGTAGATCACTGTTAGCATGTCATTTCAAATTTTGGAACGCCGTCATATTGAATTTTTGTATCAACATCGCTTTATGCAATCGATTACCTGCTGTAATCTGATACATGTTTGCATAAATCGCAGATGGCCGGAATCATGAACCGCGTATTCGAGGAGTTGTCCCAGACTGGGCTGAACTACCTTGCTTGGACCTCGGACGTGGAGATCGTCCTCGAGGGCCGAAAGATCAAAGGAGCGCTGGATGCGGGGACCAAGGAGGCCCCCAGCACCACGACTGCTGCGGAAAATGCGCAGGCACTGCATTTCCTCCGCCATCATATGAGTGCTACGTTGAAAAACGAGTACATGGCTGAACGGAGTGCTTCAGCCCTGTGGGCCGCTCTTAAAGAGAGGTTCGCTAGGTTGAAGTACCACGTCAAGCCAAAGGCGGAGGCGGATTGGTTGCGTCTAAGGTTTGCGGACCACAAATTGGTACAGTCGTTCAATTCCGTGTTACACGTGATTTGTGCGAATCTGGAGATGTGTGGTACGAAAATCACGGACGAGGAGAAGATAGAGAAAACTCTCTCCACCTTCCATCCAAGTAACCTCCAGAATGCGCGGAACTACCGCCTGGAGAACTTCACGCAGTACTCGACGCTCATTGACGCCCTCCAGGTGGCTGAGGCGCAGGATGAGGTTCTGAAAAAGAACTTCAACTCGCAGCCTTTCGGAGGGGGCCCAAGCCAGGAAGCTTATGCCGGCGCCTACAAAGTGCGCCAGCCAAACTTCAAGCAGCGCGGCAGGAAAGGCAAAGGCAAGAAGGGACCTAACCACCCCCACCCAGCCAAGGAGCAAAAGGCGGGTAAGGGGGAGGTGAGGCCCCAAGACTGCTTCCGCTGCGGGTCGAAGCTTCACTTCTCCAGGCAGTGTCGTGCTCCCAAGCACGTCGTGGACGCCTTCAAGGCCAAGAGAGCGCATGAGGCGCACCTGTCGCACCCGGACTTCTAGGGGATACTCACAGTCCGCTAAACAGTAGATAGAATGGCTTACGGGGCATACCGGCACCCGCATCTCAATATGAGCAGGCCAACACGTAAACATGTGACAACCATTCCCTACTATTCATCGTCTGCGCAAACCATCCCATAGAAATCCAGACACTTCCGTTGACGTACTTCAAAACATACACACATGGTACGTCAACGGCGTTTGAACAAGTGATATCACAACAGATCTCTACGACACAAAAGATGGAAATAAGGTGCAAATAGCTCTCATTAGAGCAGAGATAGCCAATACAATCATTCAGAGGACACATGTCCCAACAATTCATCAGTACATCACAGCGGAAGCATTCAAAATGTCTGAGTACAGATAAGAACCAAATAGGCCTAAGAGGCCGGAAACGAAAAGACAGAGCCCATCCACGAAGTCTCGGATCCTACCCGGGTCCGCTATCTACTCGTCAGCAGTCTCGTCATACTCCACGTAGTAGCCACCATGGGGATCCTCGGAAACGTAGTCTGCGGAAACCACAACCCTAAAGGGGTCAGTACATAAACATACTGGCAAGCAAGACTCACAATTCACCAAAGTGTAACCCGTCAACACCAAGCACAGATGCTTTGGGTTCAACGGAAGAAAGGGGATATAAAAGATGCGGCAACTGGCTGCTCTAACCAACTACAGAGTTACTACCACTTCCGGCTAACAGAAAGGAGATAAGATCGCGTATCGTAACCAACCTACCAACTAACTCCAAAAAAACCCATCCTGGATCTCGCCCCTTATCCAAAGAAGCAATCCGAGGATAACTCACACAGTTGGATTAATGATGGTTCAGATTATTGTGTCAATAATCCTATTACTAGTCAAGTTGTTAATCATTGGGTGTAAGGTTGTTAATCATTAGGTTTAAGTTGTCCTGAGTACTTGTTAGCCAGTAATTTCACCAAGTAGTCCATAACCGCGGAAAACACGGCTTCTCGAGAAGATTTAACCCTGCAGGGATGCACCAATTTAGCCGTACACGTAAGAATACCCCGCCAGATAGGAAATGCACTTCCACCAAGCGAGGCACTCAACACAACCCAACTCTTCTTCGCATCAAGCCCAAAGCACCTTGGGCGCACGGCTAATCGAGCCCCGAAGAAAAGGGACCCTCATAGCACTCTAAGAACGTGTCCCCCTATATGCCGACTACAAAAGTTCCACCCTGGCCTGGGCTCGCAAAAACATGCATGCGGCAAATGGAAAACACGAACTAAATGAGGCGATTTGGACGAGATGCGAATCGAATCAAATTGAGGGGGGCGCCCATACACGCTTCCCACATGCGGATAGTGCGCTCATCATGGATCAGTAGACAAGACCCTTTTCCTATTAGGGTCGACACTAGCAGGCCTCAAAACCACACAGGGCCTCCTGCCGGTGCCTTATCAGCATATTATTATTAACAGGTTGATTGATTAACATCGAGCCCCCAGAACATGATAGAAATATAGTAACAGAAAGTAACGGGTAACAGACTCGAGCAAAACAACCTAAGCATGCTAGTAAGACACTGGCTCAAACAATGGGGTTGTAGGAGTGGAGGTGAGGCAATATCAGGGTTAAGGGATTCATGTGATAGGTTCGTAACAGAAACAACTACTACTAAGGCTAGCAGAAATAGACAACGGAAAGTATCGGTAACCAATGTTGAAAGGAACACAATGGTTCATGTGAGTGATAACTTGCCTGCAAACCCAGTAGCCTGGTACTGAGCTAACTCCTTAGAAGGGGTGTCGTAAGTATCGTCGGTCTCAACGTCGTCGTTTATCCGAGAAGAAGCAAACAAACAACACAGAGAGATAAACAATCAATAACATGGCATAGTGCACAAACATGGGATGATGCATGACCATTTAATTGATGCATCAGAAATAAACTAGTTGACAAGATAACAACATGATTAAATGGACCCACATGCAATTTGGATTGCACATGAAAAGCCCATGAATTATGGTTGAATTAATTGTTTTACAACTAAGAAACATGTGAAAGTGGATTAGCATGATGCATGGATGAGGAAAACAGCAAAATAACAACAATATAACCAATTGGAAATAAGGTTTACCAAGTTTGGAAATTTATTCATTAAGTTAGGAAATTTTGGTTCCTTAAAGGTGTCACACAAGCATTTGTTGTTTTCACCAATTTTAATTGTTCAAAATAGATAACAAAGTTCATACTTGAAAATAACATAAGATTTTAGTTGGAATACATGTTTCACTTGTTGAAAAAGGATTTCAAATAAATTATTTATGAATTAAACAAGTTTAAGCAAGAATTAAATGAATTTAATTCAAACATGAACTTATTTGAATTTTTATTTGTTCAAAGCATTAAACCAAATTCATATTTGAAAAGTGTATACTTTTAGGGTTGGAGAACATATTTTATATGTCCCAAAAGAATTTAATTTGATCAAGTTATGAATTTAGCAATATTAAATGATTTAAACAAGGTTTAAATCATTTAACCAATTTTAATTATTCAAAACATGGAACAAATTTTATATTTGAAAAGTTGGTTTAATTTTGCATGGAAAACATATTTAATTTGTTGAAATTGGATTTAAAATGAGCAAGTTATTATTTTGGCAATTTTAAATGCATTAAACAAGAAACAGTTGTTTTCAGCAATTTAAATTATTCAAAACAGCAAACAAAATTTATATTTGGAAATTACATGAAAAGTTTATTGGAAAACATATTTAGTTTGTGGAATTTGGAATTTTTATGCCCAAGTTATGATTTTTGCAAAATTAGGTGAATTAGACAAGAATTCAATTGTTGCACCAATTTGAAATATTCAAAACAGTAAACAAATTTTATATTTCGATAGACAATTCAATTTGGCACAGAAAACATATTAAAAATGTTGAATTTGGAGTTGGGATGAATTACTTATGCATTTTACAAGTTAAGGTGCAAATCTGCCATTTTTATCACCTCTAGGGACTTGGAAATAATTTTACAGGGCTAGAAAAGAAACTGCAGGGACCTAATGGTGATTTCTGGTGAATTTCTGTATCAAAACAATTAGAAATAAAACTTTGGTTTTATTGAGGGAGGGGGGATTCGAACCCCCCACCTCCTGCTGCGCGCGCTGGGGACAGCACCACTAGGGTGCTGTTCGGTTTGTTGCTAGAAGGGGTACGGGGGGTGGATAAGCTGTTGGTGCGCTGTGTAACTGAATTTTTCTGCACGTTTACTGAACCTGGGCGGACAGCAACGGGGGATGGTCGCCGGCAGCGATCGCTGCTCGCGGCCGTGGGGCGCCGTGTGCGCGGGGGTGGGGTGCGGTGTGCTGTGGGAGGAGGAGGGAGGCGAGAGGGAAGGAGGGGAAGGGCTCACCTCGAGGGCTCTCGAGCTGATGGAGGCGCGGGGGTCGGAGCAGGTGCAGCAGCAGGGAGCGACGGCCGGCGACTTGGGGACGGCGGCGGAGCTGTGGAGCCTCCCGGCCCCTGGCGTGAGGTGGAGGAGGAAGAGGGTGCCGTGGGGGCTCCATTCCCGGCCCTAGCACGGCCGGAGGAGGGCCCGGGCTCCGATGATCGCCGGAGGGAGAGAGGTTTTCGGGTGAGGAGGTTTAGGTTCAGTTAAATACAGAGAATTGGAGCAGAGAGAAGAAGGTGGGAGAGGAGAAGGAAGAGGACGGCGGGGAGAGGAAGAAGGAGGGAGAAAGCTAGGGTTGAGGGGAACCCTAGGGCACCGGGGTAGAGTTATAGGGAGGGGGGAGTGAGCTTGGCCGTTGCCTGTTCTCTCTGTATACGTGGGTAGCCTGGATGTTCTTCCGTACGAAGAAGACGACTCGGGAAAGGGTACCGGGCCAAAAGAGGTGGGCTGGCCACTAGATGGGCTGAGGAAAAAGGGAAAAGGGCCTGCTGTGTGTGCTCCTCTCTCCTCTCTTCTTTTATTCTTTTTGCTTTGTTTATTTTTTTTGCAGAAATAGCAATAGGAAGAATTTGATGGGTTTTTGAGTTAAGAAGGACTTGGAAAAAAATTTGGTTAGGTTAGTTAGGTCAACAACAAACAAATGCCAAGTTCTGTTTTACAAAAATTTCAAAATAACTTGCTGTTTGCAAATTGGTTTAAATTTGAATTAATTTGAGTATTGATTGAATTATTGAAAACAAGAATTTAATTATTTGGAACCCTATTGTTTAATTAGAAACAATGGATTAGGATTGTTGTGTAATTTTCATAATTTGAAATTGGGTGCTGTTTGTGGTTTGATTTGAATTTTGAATAACATTGGAAATAATTGATTGATTAAAAGCCACCATTTTTTAAATAGTTGAACCTTAGGGATTTAATGGAAACAAATGATTGATTTGTTTTGCAATTTTCATAACTTTCAAAAGGGTTGTTGTTTTGGAAATTAATTGAATTTGAAAAGGGTTTGGTATTTAATGAATTTTTGATAGAAACAAAACAACAGTTTGGAATCACAACTTTAATGGAAACAATTGATTGTTTTGATTTGAAATATCATTTTGGAAATTGTAACATCACAAGTATGAAGCAAAGGTTTGAAATTTTGGTTTGAAATTCAAATAGAAAACAAAGGAAAACAAATGAAAACAGTTGGAAAACAAAAGGAAAACAAGCAAAACAATTGCAATCAACATGATGTCATGATGCAAAACATAAAATAACAGAGAGCAAACATTCTAATGGCTATTTTTCATACTTGGGATGTTACAAAACGCCCCCCTTGAAGGAATCGCGCCCCGAGATTCCTACTGAGAAAAGAAAAGGTCTGGATACTTCTTGCGAAGATCCTCGTGAGCTGTGACACGTGAAACACATCGTGCACCTTGGATAGTCTGTCTGGAAGTTCCAGATGACAAGCATTCCTGGCAACTCTTCTGGAAAGATGTCAGGGAATTTGGAAACCACCGGAACATTTTCAAGTAAAGGGAGAGGTTTTGCATTGAGGGTGTATAGCTGGATAGACTTTGATTCATTTGTAGAATAGACTATCTGGAATGTGGTGCTTCAGGAATGCTTCATCGAAACAACCCCGGGTGATAGGAATGCTAGCTCTCATAGCCTGGAATCAACAACAACAACAACAACCTTTCTGGCCAGATAGACTTGATATTTGGGAAGTTTTGATTAGACACCGGTATAAGAACTGAAATGGAAAACAACAACAAGATTTCAACGGACGAAAAGGATGTTGAGAAGAACAGGATATCAACATCGGGGAAAACGAGAACAAAACTACTGAGGTACTACAGAAAACCCATCCGGGCTTCTAAAGGATCAATATCTACTGCTTAAGGAATAGAGGATTTGCTTCCGGGGCTTACACGCCTCCGTTCTCAATCGTGAGTAGGCAACATGATAAATCATGTCACAACCACCTCCATTCCTATGGTCTAGTAGATATAACCATCCTAGAGAAACTAGAATACGTGAAAACCTAACTTGAAAGTTTAGATGAGAATAGAAAACAACGTTACACTTCCTTACCAGAAAAGGGAGGGTGGGTGGGGAAAGAAGAAAAATAACAGAATTCCTACTCTCACGTTTCATTTTTCCTATATAGCTATAAAATAGTTTCTAGACTCAACTGCGACCAGTAAAAAGGGATCCTACAGGCAGACAGGCTCTGATACCATTTGTCGCACCCGGACTTCTAGGGGATACTCACAGTCCGCTAAACAGTAGATAGAATGGCTTACGGGGCATACCGGCACCCGCATCTCAATATGAGCAGGCCAACACGTAAACGTGTGACAACCATTCCCTACTATTCATCGTTTGCGCAAACCATCCCATAGAAATCCAGACACTTCCGTTGACGTACTTCAAAACATACACACATGGTACGTCAACGGCGTTTGAACAAGTGATATCACAACAGATCTCTACGACACAAAAGATGGAAATAAGGTGCAAATAGCTCTCATTAGAGTAGAGATAGCCAATACAATCATTCAGAGGACACATGTCCCAACAATTCATCAGTACATCACAGCGGAAGCATTCAAAATGTCTGAGTACAGACAAGAACCAAATAGGCCTAAGAGGCCGGAAACGAAAAGACGGAGCCCATCCACGAAGTCTCGGATCCTGCCCGGGTCCGCTATCTACTCGTCAGCAGTCTCGTCATACCCCACGTAGTAGCCACCATGGGGATCCTCGGAAACATAGTCTGCGGAAACCACAGCCCCAAAGAGGGCAGTACATAAACGTACTGGCAAGCAAGACTCACAATTCACCAAAGTGTAACCCGTCAACACCAAGCACATATGCTTTGGGTTCAACGGAAGAAAGGGGATATAAAAGATGCGGCAACTGGCTGCTCTAACCAACTACAGAGTTACTACCACTTCCGGCTAACAGAAAGGAGATAAGATCGCGTATCGTAACCAACCTACCAACTAACTCCAAAAAAACCCATCCTGGATCTCGCCCCTTATCCAAAGAAGCAATCCGAGGATAACTCACACAGTTGGATTAATGATGGTTCAGATTATTGTGTCAATAATCCTATTACTAGTCAAGTTGTTAATCATTGGGTGTAAGGTTGTTAATCATTAGGTTTAAGTTGTCCTGAGTACTTGTTAGCCAGTACTTTCACCAAGTAGTCCATAACCGCGGAAAACACGGCTTCTCGAGAAGATTTAACCCTGCAGGGATGCACCAATTTAGCCGTACACGTAAGAATACCCCGCCAGATAGGAAATGCACTTCCACCAAGCGAGGCACTCAACACAACCCAACTCTTCTTCGCATCAAGCCCAAAGCACCTTGGGCGCACGGCTAATCGAGCCCCGAAGAAAAGGGACCCTCATAGCACTCTAAGAACGTGTCCCCCTATATGCCGACTACAAAAGTTCCACCCTGGCCTGGGCTCGCAAAAACATGCATGCGGCAAATGGAAAACACGAACTAAATGAGGCGATTTGGACGAGATGCGAATCGAATCAAATTGAGGGGGGCGCCCATACACGCTTCCCACATGCGGATAGTGCGCTCATCATGGATCAGTAGACAAGACCCTTTTCCTATTAGGGTCGACACTAGCAGGCCTCAAAACCACACAGGGCCTCCTGCCGGTGCCTTATCAGCATATTATTATTAACAGGTTGATTGATTAACATCGAGCCCCCAGAACATGATAGAGATATAGTAATAGAAAGTAACGGGTAACAGACTCGAGCAAAACAACCTAAGCATGCTAGTAAGACACTGGCTCAAACAATGGGGTTGTAGGAGTGGAGGTGAGGCAATATCAGGGTTAAGGGATTCATGTGATAGGTTCGTAACAGAAACAACTACTACTAAGGCTAGCAGAAATAGACAACGGAAAGTATCGGTAACCAATGTTGAAAGGAACACAATGGTTCATGTGAGTGATAACTTGCCTGCAAACCCAGTAGCCTAGTACTGAGCTAACTCCTTAGAAGGGGTGTCGTAAGTATCGTTGGTCTCAACGTCGTCATTTATCCGAGAAGAAGCAAACAAACAACACAGAGAGATAAACAATCAATAACATGGCATAGTGCACAAACATGGGATGATGCATGACCATTTAATTGATGCATCAGAAATAAACTAGTTGACAAGATAACAACATGATTAAATGGACCCACATGCAATTTGGATTGCACATGAAAAGCCCATGAATTATGGTTGAATTAATTGTTTTACAACTAAGAAACATGTGAAATTGGATTAGCATGATGCATGGATGAGGAAAACAGCAAAATAACAACAATATAACCAATTGGAAATAAGGTTTACCAAGTTTGGAAATTTATTCATTAAGTTAGGAAATTTTGGTTCCTTAAAGGTGTCACACAAGCATTTGTTGTTTTCACCAATTTTAATTGTTCAAAATAGATAACAAAGTTCATACTTGAAAAGAACACAAGATTTTAGTTGGAATACATGTTTCACTTGTTGAAAAAGGATTTCAAATAAATTATTTATGAATTAAACAAGTTTAAGCAAGAATTAAATGAATTTAATTCAAACATGAACTTATTTGAATTTTTATTTGTTCAAAGCATTAAACCAAATTCATATTTGAAAAGTTTATACTTTTAGGGTTGGAGAACATATTTTATATGTCCCAAAAGAATTTAATTTGATCAAGTTATGAATTTAGCAATATTAAATGATTTAAACAAGGTTTAAATCATTTAACCAATTTTAATTATTCAAAACATGGAAAAAAATTATATTTGAAAAGGTGGTTTAATTTTGCATGGAAAACATATTTCATTTGTTGAAATTGGATTTAAAATGAGCAAGTTATTATTTTGGCAATTTTAAATGCATTAAACAAGAAACAGTTGTTTTCAGCAATTTAAATTATTCAAAACAGCAAACAAAATTTATATTTGGAAAGTACATGAAAAGTTGATTGGAAAACATATTTAGTTTGTGGAATTTGGAATTTTTATGCCCAAGTTATGATTTTTGCAAAATTAGGTGAATTAGACAAGAATTCAAATGTTGCACCAATTTGAAATATTCAAAACAGTAAAAAAAATTTATATTTGGATAGACAATTCAATTTGGCACAGAAAACATATTATAAATGTTGAATTTGGAGTTGGGATGAATTACTTATGCATTTTACAAGTTAAGGTGCAAATCTGCCATTTTTATCACCTCTAGGGACTTGGAAATAATTTTACAGGGCTAGAAAAGAAACTGCAGGGACCTAATGGTGATTTCTGGTGAATTTCTGTATCAAAACAATTAGAAATAAAACTTTGGTTTTATTGAGGGAGGGGGGATTCGAACCCCCCACCTCCTGCTGCGCGCGCTGGGGACAGCACCACTAGGGTGCTGTTCGGTTTGTTGCTAGAAGGGGTACGGGGGGTGGATAAGCTGTTGGTGCGCTGTGTAACTGAATTTTTTTGCATGTTTACTGAACCTGGGCGGACACCAACGGGGGATGGTCGCCGGCAGCGATCGCTGCTCGCGGCCGTGGGGCGCCGTGTGCGCGGGGGTGGGGTGCGGTGTGCCGTGGGAGGAGGAGGGAGGCGAGAGGGAAGGAGGGGAAGGGCTCACCTCGAGGGCCCTCGAGCGGATGGAGGCGCGGGGGTCGGAGCAGGTGCAGCAGCAGGGAGCGACGGCCGACGACTTGGGGACGGCGGCGGAGCTGTGGAGCCTCCCGGCCCCTGGCGTGAGGTGGAGGAGGAAGAGGGTGCCGTGGGGGCTCCATTCCCGGCCCTAGCACGTCCGGAGGAGGGCCCGGGCTCCGATGATCGCCGGAGGGAGAGAGGTTTTCGGGTGAGGAGGTTTAGGTTCAGTTAAATACAGAGAATTGGAGCAGAGAGAAGAAGGTGGGAGAGGAGAAGGAAGAGGACGGCGGGGAGAGGAAGAAGGAGGGAGAAAGCTAGGGTTGAGGGGGACCCTAGGGCACCGGGGTAGAGTTATAGGGAGGGGGAGTGAGCTTGGCCGTTGCCTGTTCTCTCTGTATACGTGGGTAGCCTGGATGTTCTTCTGTACGAAGAAGACGACTCGGGAAAGGGTACCGGGCCAAAAGAGGTGGGCTGGCCACTAGATGGGCTGAGGAAAAAGGGAAAAGGGCCTGCTGTGTGTGCTCCTCTCTCCTCTCTTCTTTTATTCTTTTTGCTTTGTTTATTTTTTTTTTGCAGAAATAGCAATAGGAAGAATTTGATGGGTTTTTGAGTTAAGAAGGATTTGGAAAAAAATTTGGTTAGGTTAGTTAGGTCAACAACAAACAAATGCCAAGTTCTGTTTTACAAAAATTTCAAAATAACTTGTTGTTTGCAAATTGGTTTAAATTTGAATTAATTTGAGTATTGATTGAATTATTGAAAACAAGAATTTAATTATTTGGAACCCTATTGTTTAATTAGAAACAATGGATTAGGATTGTTGTGTAATTTTCATAATTTGAAATTGGGTGCTGTTTGTGGTTTGATTTGAATTTTGAATAACATTGGAAATAATTGATTGATTAAAAGCCACCATTTTTTAAATAGTTGAACCTTAGGGATTTAATGGAAACAAATGATGGATTTGTTTTGCAATTTTCATAACTTTCAAAAGGGTTGTTGTTTTGGAAATTAATTGAATTTGAAAAGGGTTTGGTATTAAATGAATTTTTGATAGAAACAAAACAACAGTTTGGAATCACAACTTTAATGGAAACAATTGATTGTTTTGATTTGAAATATCATTTTGGAAATTGTAACATCACAAGTATGAAACAAAGGTTTGAAATTTTGGTTTGAAATTCAAATAGAAAACAAAGGAAAACAAATGAAAACAGTTGGAAAACAAAAGGAAAACAAGCAAAACAATTGCAATCAACATGATGTCATGATGCAAAACATAAAATAACAGAGAGCAAACATTCTAATGGCTATTTTTCATACTTGGGATGTTACAGCACCTTGTCCAGATGGAGGCACCACCGGCGCCCGCTGCGGCACCCGTGATGATCCCCACGCCCCCCGCTGCGCCCGTCGTGGCGCACACTGGGGCACTTGTGGAGGCACATGTGGCGGTTCCCATGAACGCCACCGTGTCCATGGAGGTTGAGCACACCGTGTCCCCTCCAACGCCACAGCTGGACATCGACGCTGCCGCCTCCATGATAGCCACTGAGGAGAAGCTTAGCGAGATGGAGATCTCGGCTGAGCTGGATGGTTACCTTGTGGACTCCATCTGAACTCCTCCCATTTATTCATGATCTTATGGCAATAATTTGATACAATTTATTCAATTTGGTTGTAAGCTCTATGAGAGCAACACTATTTGTTTCATTAAACATCTATCGCCGCTTGGATGACCTTGTCATCATTCATTTATTCCATTCTTTTAAATAGAGATACTTATGTTATGTTCTGAAATATTTGCTTGTTTAATTATTTTTACTTTAGCATCTTCCTCGCTCTCGTTTAATAATTAGACACTATATTTTAGAACACGTGTGGCGCCCGAATGGAGGAAACGTTCCTTGCCGATAGCGGTACCACCAATACCATCTTGAGAGATACAAAGTACTTTGAGTCCATCAAGAAAATTCCAGGGAGTATTACGACGATCGCCGGCTGCGGTCCTCATATAGTTGGCTCCGGACGAGCCAATATAACACTCCCCATGGGAACAACTTTGATCATTAATGATGCATTGTTGTACCAGAAGCGACTCGTACTCTCTTGAGTTTTAAAGACATTCGTGTTAATGGGTTCCACATTGAAACCCATGATGATGACACCGGTAAGGAGTACCTACTCATCACGAAACGCGATGAAAATGGTAAACATGTTGTCGGAAGGCTTCCTTCGTTCGCTACAGGGTTGTACTACACTAAGATAGTAGCACTACCCATGTACACTACCCTTAAAACTGTTTTTAGAAGCTCTGAACTATTCTGCCTTTGGCACGATAGGTTAGGCCATCCCGGTCTTACGATGATGAGAAATATAATTAACAACTCGAATGGTCGCAATGTTAATGTGAAAAATTTCCCGAATCCTGATGATTTCGTGTGCTCCGCATGCGCTAAGGGGAAATTAATCATTAGACCATCACCCCTAAAGGTGAAGGATGAAATCCCCGCGTTCTTGGAACGTATCCAAGGGGACATATGCGGTCCTATTCAGCCCCTGTCGGGTCCATTTAGGTACTTCATGGTGCTCATTGATGCTTCCTCTAAATGGTCCAATGTTAGCCTGCTGTCAACAAGAAACCATGCTTTTGCAAAGTTGATCTCTCAGATCATACAAATGAGGAATAAATTCCCTGATCATCGTATTAAGTCTATTCGAATGGAAAACGCCGGTGAATTTACTTCAAAGGCGTTCGATGATTATTGCATGGCAACAGGAATCAAACTTGAACACTCTGTACCGCACGTCCACACACAAAATGGACTTGCGGAGGCATTAATTAAAAGAATTAAATTCATTGCCAGACCGCTCCTTCAGGGTTGTAATTTAGCAACAACATGTTGGGGTCACGCGGTGTTACACGCTGCCAATCTCATCAATTTTCGACCATCGGCCTACAACATCCATTCTCCTATGCAGCTTGCGCAAGGGTCGGCACCGAAAATTTCCCACCTTCGTAGGTTCGGTTGCCAGGTATATGTACCAATACCACCCCCTCAGCGATCAGCAATGGGACCGCTCCGTAAGTCGGGGATATATGTTGTTTATGAGACTGTGTCCATAATCAGGTTTCTGGACCCCGCGACAGGTGACTGTCATACGGCCCGTTTCGCTGATTGCATTTTTGACGAGGATCTTTTCCCGACTTTAGGGGGAGATAATCAACCCCTTGATGATAAAAGTCGAGAACTTACGTGGCAAGCCACGGGGATCCACGCTCATGACCCGCGCACTGCTGAGTCTAATAGAGAAGTTCAAAAGATAATAGATTTGCACTCGTTGGCGAATCAACTGCCTGATCACTTTAGTGACTTAAAGACTGTGACAAAGTCGCATGTGCCTGCGCGCAATGCACCGGAAAGGGTTGAAATACCAAAGAGAAATCACGGTATACCCGCTCCCGTTCTTAGGCCTAAGAGGACGAGGAATCCGGTTTCTCAAATCCCAAGTACCCGGGGACGCCCGAAGAAAAAGGATAAGAGAGATTTATCGCAGCCTACCCCTGCAAAGGGGAGCCAGTTGAGACCTGGCACAAGTACGGACGTTTCTGTGCACGAAATTCCGGACTTGAATTTTCCTACTACGGAAATACCCAGCGAAGATGTGTGCGCACACATTGGAGCGGGAAAGCTAAAGGACCTTGCTCCCGGAATGGGAAATCCGGTGGAGGAAGGGAATGTGCCTGATGCACTCCATGACGAAATGGCCATTAATTATATTAATTCGGGCGAGTCAATTAATCGAGCTATGGAAAATGTCGACATTTATGTTGCCAAGAAAATTGCCTCAATCATAGATCTTGACCCAGAGCCTAACACTCTCGCTGATTGTAAGCAAAGGTCACATTGGAAAGATTGGAAGAAGGCAATAACTGCTGAGTTATTTTCTCTCAACAAAAGAGAGGTGTTTGGACCTGTTTGTCTAACTCCTCCCCATGTGCGCCCCGTTGGCCACAAATGGGTATTTGTTCGAAAGAGGACCGAGAATAACGAGGTAGTAAGGTACAAAGCAAGGCTCGTTGCTCAAGGTTTCTCCCAGCGACCAGGTGTCGACTTCAAGGAAACTTACTCCCCAGTCATGGATGGAATTACCTTTAGATACTTGATCTCAATGGCAGTAAACTTGGACTTGACAATGAAACTTATGGATGTTGTCACCGCTTACCTTTATGGTAACTTGGATTCGGACATATACATGAAGGTACCCGAAGGTATCCCTGTCCCGAACCAAGATAGAGCTAACAGAGGTTTATACAGTGTTCAGCTTAAGAAGTCACTGTATGGACTTAAACAGTCAGGTAGGATGTGGTATAATCGTTTAAGCGATTTCCTTCATCAGAAGGGCTACACGAGCAATGAAGATTGCCCATGTGTTTTTATACGGAGATCACAAGATGGTTTCTGTATTATCTCGGTGTACGTGGACGATTTGAATATAATCGGTACACCTGAGGATATTGAGGAAGCGAGTTCCTACCTGATGTCGGAATTCGAAATGAAAGACTTAGGCAAAACTAAGTTCTGCCTAGGTTTGCAACTTGAACATTCCCCTGCTGGGATCTTAGTGGACCAGTCTGCCTACACCCAGAAGGTGTTGGAAAGATTTGGATTTGACAAGGCATATCCTTCTAAGACCCCGATGATCGGGAGATCTTTACAGCAGGATAAGGACCCGTTCAGGCCTAAGGAAGAGGGGGAGGAAATTCTGGGACCAGAATTCCCCTACTTGAGTGCAGTTGGTGCACTCATGTACCTCGCGAATTGCACACGGCCGGACATTGCGTTCGCTGTCAATTTGCTTGCTAGATACAGTTCTGAGCCTACCAAGAGGCATTGGAAAGGCGTTAAGGACATCTTCCGATACCTGCAAGGGACCAAAGATCTTGGCTTGTTCTACCGGAGGAATCAAGACCTCACGGTTGTAGGATATGATGATGCTGGGTACCTTTCGGACCCGCACACATCCAAGTCTCAGACTGGATATGTTTTCCTTTGTGGTGGAACCGCTATTTCCTGGAAATCGTCTAAGCAAAGCCTAGTGTCAACTTCGACGAACCACTCGGAAATCATAGCACTATATGAAGCATCACGTGAGTGTGTATGGCTTAGACGGGTGATCGGCCACATCCAGCTGTCATGTGGGCTGAACACCGTCCAAACCCCCACTATTATCTATGAAGATAATGCCGCTTGTGTTGCACAAGTTCAGACGGGTTATGTGAAGAGCAATCTCACGAAGCATATCAACCCCAAGTTCTTCTACGCACATGAGTTGCAGAAGTTGAATGAAGTAAAGATCTTACATACTAAGTCGTGTGAAAATCTTGCTGATTTGTTCACTAAATCATTACCGGCATCTTCTTTCGAGAGATGTGTTCGTGGAATCGGTATGATAAGACTTAGGTAGATGTAAGGTTCAGGGGGAGAATCTTCACAAACTCATCGCTAAAATCTCGATCCCGATGATTGAGTACTTAACTTAATGGTTAAGTGAGTTGTACTCTTTTTCCCTTAAGTGAGTTTTTATGAAGTTTCTCACACGAGGTTTTTAATGAGGCAATTCGTGCAACATAGCAATAGTATACCATGTGCTTTTTCTCCATATTTTTCCCACTGGGTTTTTCGGAGTTTTGAGGCATGGCTATACGGATAAAACCCAAGGGGGAGTGTTACGGAACCAAAAGGTATCGTGGCAGGGTAGCCCACGCGGTGGGTTTACCCAACCCACGTTTACCTGGTCCCTCTCCACGATAAGTGGGTACTTATCCATCTAGCCCATCCCATCTATATAACGAGGCAAAGATTGTACGTAGCTGTTTGACAGAAACACATCAATAAAGATTACTTTTCCCATACTGTGTCTCCTTTACTTTTCTGTACTTGTGAGATCTGTGCCTTTGTCTACTTCATCGCCGTCGCACACCCTCGGGACCGGCCAGCCGGCAGAGGTTGTGTAACAGTTTATTACTTCCTCGCCTTTTCCCCTTGAAACGATGAGCCGTTAGCAGTTTATCCGCGCACACTCCGCTGTAAGAGCATGTCTATGTCTAGTGTAACATCCCAAGTCTGAAAAATAGCCTTTAGAATGTTTTGCTCTCTGTTATTTTATGTTTTGCATCATGGCATCATGTTGATTGCATTTGTTTTGTTTGTTTTCCAACTGTTTTCAGTTGTTTTCCTTTGTTTTCTATTTGAATTTCAAACCAAAATTCCAAATTCCACAAACTAAATATGTTTTCCAATCAACTTTTCATGTACTTTCCAAATATAAATTTTGTTTGCTGTTTTGAATAATTTAAATTGCTGAAAACAACTATTTCTTAATTATTGCATTTAAAATTGCCAAAATAATAACTTGCTCATTTTAAATCCAATTTCCACAAATGAAATATGTTTTCCATACAAAATTAAACCACCTTTTCAAATATAAAATTTGTTTCATGTTTTGAATAATTAAAATTGGTTAAATAATTTAAACCTTGTTTAATTCATTTAAAATTGGTAATTTCATAACTTGATCAACTAAAATTCTTTTGGGACATATAAAATATGTTTTCCAACCATAAAAGTATAAACTTTTGAAATATGAATTTGGTTTAATGTTTTGAACAAATAAAAATTCAAATAAGTTCATGTTTGAATTAAATTCATTTAATTCTTGCTTACACTTGTTTAATTCATAAATAATTTATTTGAAATCCTTTTTCAACAAGTGAAGCATGCAATCCACCTAAAATTGTGTGTTATTATCAAATATAAACTTTGTTATCTATTTTGAACAATTAAACTTGATGAAAACAACAAATGCTTGTGTAGCACCTTTAAGAACCCAAAATTCCAAAACTTAATAAATGATTTTCCAAACTTGGTAAACCTTATTACTATTTGATTCTATTGTTGTTATTTTGTTGTTTTCCTCATCCATGCATCATGCCAATCCACTTTCACATGTTGCTTAGTTGTAAAACAATTAATTCAACCATAAATCATGGGCTTTCCATATGCAATCCAATTGCATATGGGTCCATTTAATCCTGTTTCTATCTTGTCAACTAGTTTATTTCTATGCATCAATTAAATGGTCATGCATCATCCCATGTTTGTGCACTATGCCATGTTATTGATTGTTTGCCTCTGCGTTGTTTGTTTGCTTCTTCTCGGATAAACTACGACGTTGAGACCGACGATCCTTACGACATCCCTTCTAAGGATTTAGCTCAGTACCAGGCTACTGGGTTTGCAGGCAAGTTATCACTCACACGAACCATCGTGTTCCTTTCAACATTGGATACCGATACTTTTCCGTTGTCTATTCTGCTAGCCCTATGATTAGTTGCTTCTGTTATGAACCTATCACATGTATCCTTTAACCCTGATATTGCCTCGCCTCCATACCTATAACCTTTTGTTTGAGCCCGTGTCTTACTAGCATGCTTAGGTTGTTTTGCTCGAGTCTGTTACCCGTTACTTTCTGTTACTATATTCCATTATGTTCTGGGGGGCTCGATGTTTAATCAATCAATCATGCTAATGTTATTATCAATAATAAATTTGATGATAAGGCACCGGCAGGAGGCCCAGGGTGGTTTTGAGGCCTGCTAGTGTCGACCCTAATAGGAAAAGGGTCTTGTCTACTGATCCATGATGAGCGCACTAACCGCATGTGGGAAGCGAGTATGGGCGCCCCCCTCAATTTGATTCAATTCGCATCTCGTCCAAATCGCCACACGTAGTTCGGGCTTTCCATTTGCTGCATGCATGATCTTGCGAGCCCTTGGATCCCGGGTGGAACTTTTGTAGTCGGCATTTAGGGCGGCGTGGTCTTCCAGTGCTATGAGGGTCCCCTTTTCTTCGTGGGGCTCGATTAGCCGCGCACGCACATCACGTGGTGCTTTGGGCTTGATGCGAAGAAGAGTTGAGTTGTGTTGAGTGCCCCGCTTGGTGGGAGGCATCCCATCTGGCGGGTTATTCATACGTGTACGGCCAAATTGGTGCAACCCTGCAGGGATAATCTTCTCGAGAAGCCGTGTTTTCCGCGGTTATGGATTACTTGGTGAAAGTACTGGCTAACAAGTACTCAGGACAACTTTAACCTAATGATTAACAACCTTACACCCAATGATTAACAATTTGACTTGTAATAAGCTTATTGACACAATAATCTGTGTGAGTTATCCTCGGATTGCTTCTTTGGATAAGGGGCGAGATCCAGGATGGGTTTGTTTGGAGTTAGTTGATAGGTTGGTTACGATACACGATCTTCTCTCCTTTCTGATAGCCGGAAGTGGTAGTAACTCTGTAGTTGTTTAGAGCAGCCAGTTGCAGCATCTTTATATCCCCTTTCTTCCGTTGAACCCAAGGCATCTGTGCTTGGTGTTGACGGGTTACACTTTGGTGAACTGTGAGTCTTGCTTGCCAGTACGTTTATGTACTGGCCCCTTTGGGGCTGTGGTTTACGCAGACGACGTTTCCAAGGATCTACATGGTGGCTACTACGTGGAGTATGACGAGACTGCTGACGAGTAGATAGCGGACCCGGGCAGGATCCGAGACTTCGTGGATGGGCTCCGTCATTTCGTTTCCGGCCTCTTAGGCCTATTTGGTTCTTGTCTGTACTCAGACATGTTGAATGCTTCCGCTGTGATGTAATGATGTTATGTTGGGGCAGGTGCCCTCTGAATGATTGTATTGGCTATCTATGCTCTAATGAGAGCTATTTGCAACTTATTTCAATCTTTTGTGTCGTAGAGATCTGTTGTGATATCACTTGTTCCAATGCCATTGACGTACCATGTGTGGATGTTTGAAGTACGTCAATGGAAGTGTCCTGATTTCTATGGGATAGTTTACATCGACGCTGAACAGATAGGGGTTGGTTGTCACACATACGTGTGTTGGCCTACTCGTAAGAGGACGCGGGTGCCGGTAAGCCCCGTAATCCAATCTACTACTGTTCAACGGAACGGCGAGTATCCTTTAGAAGTCCGGGTGCGACATCTAGTAGTCCCCTCAAACCCTTAAACCCTTATAGCAGTTTTAAGGGTTGAGAAACGTTGTTTTCGTGCACTTTCACGGGTTAAAAAACAGGGGCAAAGACTAGAACCCTCAAACCCAACCCTTAAAACGGAATAGTCTTTGCCTCAACCCCAACCTCTAAAACTGTCACATATACATCACAATATGCCACAAAAACATAATGAACCATCAAACATACTACAAAATAACAATAATGGATGCATGGTTTCAAAGTTTTTACATCACATAATCATCATCTTTCTCATCTCATTGGCACCACCAAAAAATTGCACCTCGGCGCCAACTACTAGGACACTCAACCACTATCAAACCTCACCCTCATGCGAGTTGTCAACGCCTCCATCGCTCATGGGAGTGTCAACTCGAAAGGTAGAGGAGGACCGTCGGAACATCCTCTTTATTTCCGCGATGTCATCCTTGCACTCCTTCCACCACTGCAGCTGATCTTCATCCATGTCCTTCTTGGACATCATCATGTGCTCTTTCTCTTCCATCATGAGCTCCTTCCATACCTTGGCTTCTTTCACCTTGACCATCCTCTCCTCCAAGTCGGCCTTGCGCTTTGCCTCCTCACGTTTTGCTTCAATCTGTGCCATCTTCACCTCCTTCTTGACATGGGTGATGGCCAGCTTTGCCTCCAATGTCTTGGTTGTCATAGCCTCCCTTGCCTTCATCATGTGATCCATCTTCTCCCTTAGGCTAGACGCCTCTCCTTCCATCTTCACTCTAAGCTTGGCCTTCTTGGTTCCCTCGGGCTTGTTCAAGTTCCTCTCCTCAACATCTGGATCATCCATGTCAAGCATTTCCTTCTTCTTCGGTGCGGTTTCTTGATCCCGCAACTTCCACTTGTCATATGTTTGCAGAATTGACCAAACATGCTTGAATGGGAATGTTTTACCCTTGGAAGCCGCCATCTCCTTGTACCTCAAGCCGGCAATGGTATCCTACAAACCACACAACACACATGAGAAACCACGCAACACACATGAGAAACAAATTGAAAGTTGTAGGTTTGCAAACTTACGTAGTCACTCTCCACGGTGCCACTCGGCGGCGCCTCCAACACTTGCTCCATGGCCGCACTCCAACACGCACATGCCGTCTTCATCAAGTCCCACCGGCCTTGAAGCGACCGGAATGAGCGAGCGGCGAACCCACTCCTCTTCGGCTTCATCCGTAGATACGCGTCCTCGATGCGTTGCCAATACCGTTTATTGGTTTGGTCGGTACCGGTGGCCGCATCCATCCCCACCGATGCCCAAGCTCGAACCAAGAGCACATCCTCCGCCTCGGTGTAGTTCGTCGAGCGGACGGCGGGGCGAGCAACGGCGGCGGACACATCCTCCCCTATCTCGGTGATGTCCTCATCACCATCATCCCCTTCCTCCTCCGCATCATCTCCGTCGAAATCATCCTCCTCCATGTAGGGATCAAGCGGTGGAGCGGTGATGTCCACCTCCGCATCATTGAGCAAATCCATGAAGGATATGTCCGGGGTGGACGTTTCATCGAGCACCTCCGGGGCGGCGGCGACGGGCGCGGCGGCGGCGGCCACATCTTTCTTCTTCGAGGCGCGTTTGGCGAGCGCCTTCCTCGGCTTCACCGCCGCGGCAGCAGCACGCGGGCCACCCGACGCCACCTTGGCCCGAGCACGAGGAGCGGCCGGTGCGGCAAAGGGCGGGGCGGCCGGGGCGGCGGCGGGCGCGGCCGCGGGCGCGAGGAGATGCGTCCCGGCCCGCCGGCGCTTGGCCCCCACGGGGTTGGTGGCCGCCACCATGGCCGCGACGCGGCGGTCGGCGGAGGCGGACGGGGCGGCCGGGGCGGGCGCGGTCGGTGGCGGGGACAGGGCGGGAGGGACCGAGGCGGCGGGGGCGCCGCCGGGGACGGCGGCCATGGCGGCGGGGCGGGGGGGGGGGGGGGGGGGGCGGCGGCGGCGGTTGGGAATTTTCCCTCCCGCGCATGCGTGGTCGGGTGCTACGGGTTGGGGAGGGGTTGACCCCTCCAACCCTTAAGTTTACAGGTTGGGTGGGGATTCCCGGGTCCGGCCTGCATTTTTTTTTACGGGTTTAGGGGTTTAGGGGTTCTACTCTTTGCAATTTTTTCGTCGAAAACTGTAAAAAAAACAGTTATTTATATGGGTTTAGGGGTTTGAGGGGACTACTAGAGATGCTCTAAACCCGTCCTCGCTTTCGACCGGGAAGAAGCATGCCCCATGCAGTATAGTACCTGAATGGCAGTCTGCCACTGCCGCTCCGATCAGTGTTGATCAGAAACTGGATTTATGTTGAAGGTGCTTTCGATGTGGGAAGGGGGAGGAGATGCACCTGGCTTTATGTTGATCAGAAACTGCTCCATATTTTCATACATGTAGCCAAACTTGACATGTTGATCAGTGTGGATACCAGGTGCTTTCGTTGTGGGAAGACAATGACAGGCGAGTTGTACCACTGCGACACATGCAGACCAGGCAACACAACAGCAAAATATTTTTTGGGGATACTTTTGTACCTACCTGACTCCATGGTCCATGCTATGTACAATTTTTTTTTTCGAAATATCTTTTATTTGTCATAGGAGATATCTATGTGGCCGTATGTGGCTAATGATGCGACAGTTAATGAAGTTTTCTGTTTTTTCTCATCTCCATCCTCAGGGTCAGGTCCAACTTTGATGCACAAAGACAAAATGTCAGGATAGACAGTATATAATATAATTAGAATTCAGAAGTAAGCCTCCATCATGTAACATAGAAGTGCAAAAACACCAAGTTTCTCCTTGAGGTGACAAACAAATATTGTTAAGTTGATAAATTTTTAAACAATGCAATAAAATGCCATATGCATCCATCGATGCACAAGCTGGAGACACTCACCATTTCGAGAAAAAAAAGCATGCTGTAATGACTTGCATTTCCAGTTCACGTTCGGATGGGCAGGTGCACCTTCGACTAATCTTCTATACCTAAATAGGAATGCCCCACTAACTGAATTTCCAGCGTTTTCCTGTGTCCACGTCGCCTTTTATTCCCCCGCCCTCGCTCAGGCCTTTGTATGCTGCCTCGCTCGCTTTATTTTATCGACACGATCCAGTTCACGCTGCCTTATGCGGCGTGGTGACATCATGGACGGTACATGGGCTCAACTAATGAAACGTATGTACTATAACGAAACCAAAGGTGAACCTGAATGATTCAGTCGCTTGCCCTATAAATAAAGTCGACCGGCAACCTATGCCCTTCCCGCTACCATTGCTCATCAAACAGCACCATCCTGCCCAATATTCATCATCCATGATTGCCCTCTAATTACAGAAGAAACTGAACTGATCCGACACCACCTCCATCTTTATAAAGCTCACTCGCTTGCCACAGATTTCCAGCGCGGCTGGGATCATGTGCGCAAATGCGCAAGAAATTAAGCCGCCACGCGCCGCCGCCTCCATGTTTATAAACCTACCTGTGCTGCCGTCCAGCGCTGCATTTCCGCTCTCGATTTTCCCTGCGTCCTTTTTATTTACCCCCCCAGTCATGTTTGTCAGTGGCCAGGTTGACTTCGGGCTTGATGTTTTGTCTCCCCAGATCTGATTGGATTTTCATGCTGCTCGATCGCTTATGCCCTCACGCGCGATTAGATTGTATTTTGATTGGGAACGCTGGATGCTTGCATTGTCCCATGTATTGCTCTCAATTTTTAATTTACATTGGGTGAGCACGTTGCTGGTCGCATGTGTTTGTTCCCCTCGATTCTTCCCTGTGTTTTTAATAAAATGTCTATCTGTAGCGTATGTGTTTGTTACAATGTCTAAAAGCAATTGCTCCATTACAGATTGCCATTGTTGTTAGATATTTTATGAAGACAATATATTGGCCTGTTGAGGACACTGCTTTCATAGGGCTTTATTTACCTCAATGTCCCTTTTCATAATTGGCATTTTTTTCAATTGGACATCTCTTTTTCACCATGACATCTGTAGTATATTACAAAGTGTATGTAGTGCTGCATGATTAACCTCTATTCCCTTACTCTCTATGTACGTCAAAGGGAATCGGTAGCATGTATCCGCCTACACTCTATGTACACCCGAGGTATGACCAGCTGAACTGACATGCTGTTTCATTTCGGCCGTAATATGTTATATACACTCTCAGATAGCTGTTGTGAACTTTGATTTTGTTCCCTGCGCATGCTACATATGGATGCTGCTTGGGAAGAGGAATCAACATGTGGAAAGAGGCATCAATCTGACATGAATTTACTCCCATTTATGTTCTAATGAATTTAGCCAGTGATGTCTACGCTCTCTCTTTTTATTTGCGAAGTGTTGATTCAAGCAGGGGCTGAATCTGATGCGATTTCTCAGTAGGCATGGCAGATGTTAGATAAAATGCCTGTTAATTACTTACCATAATAGAGAGCCTTGAGAAGGTAGAGCTATTCTCTGATATGGCTCCTTTTTGTTAGGAAACTTGGGCCGTGTGACCGGCGCAGCCCACTTCGGTGGTGCATGCCTGGTCCACGTTGCCCCAACTTTACTCCCAAGATTAAGGTTTGGTAGGATCTATCTTTCCCCCTATATAAAGCAAGGCAATATTGTACGTAGGGTTTACACACAAGAGATCAATAAAGAGTACCTTCTGACTACACCTTTGTTGCATCTACTACTTTAACTACGCTACGCAGCCTCGGGACCGGCTAGCCGGCAGAGGGTGCGTAACACGTTATCAGCACGAGCTTCTCCATCGAGCCGCCGTCGAGCCTACATCAAGCAGACTCCCTACATCGAATCGCAAGGTATATACTAATTCTGACCGCAAAAAATGGATCTGTATCGTTTCTCTCTTTCCGTTTTTGCATCTATCGTTTTTTTTATACCTATGGTGTCGATTTCCCTCCCGAGAGTCGAGCTGACGAATACGTCGCCGACCAATGTCGATACTCTCGGATTCACGGGGGATTTTATGACGGCACCATAGAGAGTCGGTACAGACCTGATCCTGATGATCACGGTACCGCCGCGGCGCACCGGCTGTGCGACACGCCGTCTCGATTCCAGATAAACGGACGATGAAAATTGACATCCGAAGCGTTTTTCCGTGTCTGCGTAAAAGACGTCGTCGGCTGACTGTTGTAGAGCTGCTCGCCGTGTGTTGCATAGGTCGGCAAGCCGCCACGCAATACACCAAGCATCACACTACATAGCATCGTCGTCGCTCTTCCGCGCGCTGCGCACGTCGCAGTCGCCGCGCCATGGCCGATCTGCCCGACGCACCTCGACGTAAAAGGACATCGTCGGCTGACTGCTGTACTGCCGCTCGACGTGTGTTGCATAGGTCGGCAAGCCGCCACGCAACACACTGAGCATTGCACTACGTGGAGCCATCATCGTTCTTCCGTTCTTGCTGCGGCCCTGCTGGCTGCTGGCATGGGCCCATATACGGCGACGCTGGCTGTTTTGGCCGGTAGGCTTCGGCCTGTTTCTCGGTCTAGTTTCGGCCTACTGCCGTTACGGGCCGGACCGAATACATGTTTGCGCGAAAATTTATAAATTTTTAGCATTTGTATACTTTTCCAGTTTTCTGTATATTTTTATTCCTGCTGAATAAATTATCTGTAATTTTCTGGAATAGTTTGTTTTTGCTGAATTTGTATATTACGGAAAGTCATTTTAGAGCCATTTTCCCGTCACGTTTGTGCTTAGCATATTATCTCTATGTACATGTTTTTATATCATGTTTTACTACAGTAATTAAGTGTTTTAATACTTAGTAGAGCATTTTAGCATGTCCTTTAAATTTTGGAACACCGTCTTATTGAAATTTTGTATCAACATCGCTTTATGCAATCGATTATCTGCTGTAATCTGATATACTTTTTGCATAAATCAAAGATGGCCGGAATCATGAACCGGGAGTTTGAGGAGTTGGCTCAGAACGGGCTCAACTACCTGACCTGGGCCTCGGACGTGGTACTCGTTCTTGAGGGTCGGAAGCTTAAGGGAGCATTGGATGCGAGGACCCAAACGGCCCCCAGCACCACCACTCCGGCGGAAAACGCCCAAGCACTGCATTTCCTCCGCCACCATATGTGTACTACGCTGAAACACGAGTACATGGCAGAACGGAATGCTTCAGCCCTGTGGACCGCCCTCGAGGCACGGTTTGCTAGGATGAAGTACACCATTAAGCCGCGGGCGGAGGAGGATTGGATGCGTCTGAGGTTTGCGGACTTCAAAACGGTGGGAGACTACAATTCGGCTTTACACCGGATCTGTACTCAACTTCAGCTCTATGGTACCACTACCACGGAAAGTCAGAAGATTGAGAAGACTCTCTCCACGTTCCATCCATCAGCTCTCCAGAGTGCGCGGAACTACCGCCAGGAGAACTTCACGCAATATGCTTTGCTTATTGACGCCCTCCAGGTGACTGAGGCGCAGGATGAGGTTCTCAAAAAGAACTTCAACTCGCAGCCTTTCGGAGGGGGTCCAAGTCAGGAAGTTTATGCCGACGCCTACAAGGTGCGCCAGCCCAAGTTCAAGAAGCGTGGAAAGAAAGGCAAGAAGGGACCTAACCCTCCCCACCCGACTAAGCAACATCAGGCGGGTCAGGGGGAGGCAAGGCCCCAGGATTGCTTCCGTTGCGGCTCCACACTAGTGGAAACAACCCCTTTCGTCCAGGGGGCCAGGGGGCACCTGTCCCGGTTGCAACAAAATCCGGGACAAATGCTATGCATTGGTCCCAGTTTGTGCGCCCGAGGCAACAGAAATCGCCTGGGGGCATTGGTCCCGGTTCGTGGGGAGGCATTGGTCCCGGTTTGTGGCATGAACCGGGACCAATGCCTAGCAATAGGCCACGTGGCACGCGCATGGGCATTGGTCCCGGTTCATTCCACAAACCGGGACCAATGCCCCTATTCCCCTATATATACTGCTCCACAGCCCCCCTTCCATTTTTTTTTGCTTGGAGGTGTGAGAGAGGTGGGTGTTAGTGTGTGTTATTTTACTATGCACACGAGGTGTTCGACGAAATTCCTGAGCCACACATAAGCTCACTGAAAATGGTATCTTCGACCGAGGTTAACAAACTTATCTTATTCATCTGTAATTGATACATAAAAAAGTAATATTTGCCGATATACTGTGGTCATTTATCTATTGAATATGTTATTGTAATGTGTTTTGATAAACTTTATTATACGATGCAGATGGATGCACAGCAGCGATGGATGTACGGTGACCGACGCACTTCCGAGTATATGGCAGGCCTGAATGCATTTCCCGCTGTAGCTCATGCGAACAAATATAATGGTTTTATGTGTTGTCCATGTGTTGATTGTCGGAACGTCAGGGAGCACTCTTCCTCGAGAATCCTTCACGGCCACCTACTTCAGAGAGGTTTCATGCCCAGCTATAATTGCTGGACCAAGCATGGAGAAAGAGGGGTTGTGATGGAAGACAATGAAGAAGAAGAAGATCCTTTGTTCCCTAAATACGGTGATACTGCAATGGAAGACAATGCAGAAGAAGGAGGTGATCAAGAACAGGCATCAGAAGAGCCCGATGATGATCTTGGCCGAGTTATTGCTGATGCAAGGGAAGACCGTGAAAGTGAATTGGAGAGATTGAAGCTGGCCAACATGTTACAGGATCACAAAAGTTGTTGTACCCAAATTGCGAAGATGGTAGCACAAAGCTCGGTACCACACTGGAGTTGCTGAAATGGAAGGCACAGAACGGTGTGACTGACAAGGCATTTGGGAGTTTACTTCAACTAATGAAGCCAAAGCTTCCAAAGGATAACGAATTTCCTGAGAGTACATACGAAGCAAAAAAAGCTCTCTGCCCTCTAGGATTAGATGTGCAGAAGATACATGCATGCATTAATGACTGCATCCTCTACCTTGGTGAGAAGTACGAGAATTTGGATGAATGTCCGGTATGCACTGCATTGCGGTATAAGATCAGAGAAGATGACCCTGGTGATGTTGACGGCGAGCCCCCCCCCCCCCCCCGTAAGAGGGTTCCTGCTAAGGTGATGTGGTATGCTCCTATAATACCATGGTTGAAACGTCTGGTTAGAAACAAATAGCATGCTAGGTTGTTGCGATAGACAAAGAAGACCGTAAGAAAGACGGAAAGTTGAGACACCCCGACGATGGATCGCAGTGGAGAAAGATCGAGAGAGACTTCCCGGACTTTACAGGAGAGGCAAGAAACTTATGGTTTGGTCTAAGTATAGATGGCTTTAATCCTTTTGGGGAGCAGAGCTCCAGTCATAGCACCTGTCCCGTAACTCTATGTATGTACAACCTTCCTCCTTGGTTGTGCATGAAGCGCAAGTTCATTATGATGCCAGTTCTCATCGAAGGCCCGAGGCAACCTGGCAACGACATTGATGTGTATCTAAGGCCATTAGTGGAAGAACTCTTACAATTGTGGGGCAAACCAGGTGTACGTGTGTGGGATGAGAACGAACAAAAGTCATTTGACCTACGGGCGTTGCTTTTCGTAACCATCAATGATTGACCTGCTCTTAGTAACATTTCCGGACATACAAACAAGGGATACAATGCATGCACACACATTTTAGATAAGACTGACAGTGTTTATTTGGATAAATGTAAAAATGTTGTATACCTGGGGCATCGTAGATTTCTTCTGATTAAACATCCCGTAAGAAAGAAAGGAGGAAAGCATTTCAGAGGTGAAGCAGATAACCGGAAGAAGCCTGACCTCCGTAGTGGTAATGATTTATTCGATATGGTCAAGGACCTAAAAGTAATTTTGGGAAGGGTGATGGCAGCCAACCAGTTCCGAACGGCCCTGATAAGCGCGCACCCATGTGGAAGAAGAAATCTATATTTTGGGAGCTACCCTATTAGAAAGTTTTAGAGGTCCGGTCTTCAATCAACGTGATGCACGTGACAAAGAATCTCTGCGTCAACCTGCTATGCTTCCTGGGCGTGTATGGGAAGTCAAAAGATACGCCAGAAGCACGGGAGGACCAGCAACGTATGAAAGACTCAAGCAACAAGCACACGGATACAGGGCGCCATTACTTAAGCAGCTACGCTCTTACTAAAGCAGAGAAGAAAATATTTTTTGAAGTTCTTTACAGTATCAAGGTTCCGTCTGGCTTCTCGTCGAATATAAAGGGTATAATAAACATGGCAGAGAAAAAATTCCAAAACCTGAAGTCTCATGACTGCCACGTGATTATGACGCAGTTGCTTCCGATTGCATTGAGGGGGCTTCTACCGGAAAATGTTCGAGTACCCATTGTGAAGCTATGTGCATTTCTCAACGCAATATCTCAGAAGGTAATCGATCCGGAAATTCTGGCAAGATTACAGAGGGATGTGGTCCAGTGTCTTGTTAGTTTTGAGTTGGTGTTCCCACCATCCTTCTTCAACATTATGACTCATCTCCTGGTTCACCTATGTGAAGAGATTCATATTCTCGGTCCGGTATTTCTACACAATATGTTCCCCTTTGAGAGGTTCATGGGAGTCTTGAAGAAATATGTTCATAACCGTGCTAGGCCAGAAGAAAGTATCTCGAAGGGCTATGGAACAGAGGAGGTCATTGGGTTCTGTGTTGACTTTATTCCTGACCTTAAGACGATTGGTGTTCCTGAATCGCGGCATGAGGGGAGACTGAGGGGAAAAGGAACGATGGGAAAGAAAACAATGATACCCAGGGATGGGCATTCTTTCACCAAAGCACGCTACACAGTTCTACAAAATTCTATGTTCGTGGCTTCGTATCTTGAGGAACACAAGAATATTGTATGCTCCACAAACCCGTGGAAGGATGACTTATGGATTAAACGCAAACACATGGAGACTTTCGGAAGTTGGTTGCAAACACATCTTATAAATGACACCACTGTTGAAGATCAGTTGTACATGTTGGTCGGGTCACCATCTTCGACTATTGGGAGTTTTCAAGGGTACGAGATAAATGGGAATACATTTTACACAATCTCCCAAGATAAGAAGAGCACCAACAGTGGTGTCCGCTTTGATACAACAAACGAGAATGGAAAAAATGAAACATACTATGGTTACATAGAGGAGATATGGGAACTTGACTATGGAGCTTCTTTTAAGGTCCCTTTGTTCAAGTGCAAATGGGTCAACCTGAATGGAGAAGGGGTAAAGGTAGACCCGCTTTACGGAATGACAACAGTGGATCTCAACAATATTGGTTACAATGACGAACCATTCGTCCTAGCCAATGATGTGGCTCAGGTCTTCTATGTGAAGGACATGTCCTCCAGACCGAAAAAGAAAAAATAAGCAAACAAATACATCATATGATGAGCCGAAGCGTCACATAGTTTTTTCAGGGAAAAGAAACATCGTGGGAATCGAGGACACGACAGACATGTCAGAAGATTATAATAAGTTTGTTGAAATTCCACCCTTCACAGTGAAAGCTGACCCCACCATCCCGTTAAATAATGAAGATGCTCCATGGTTACGACCGAAGCTATCATAAGTAAGGGACACGAAGAAAATTCAGAAGACTAGATAGGGATGTTGTTGGTGATGTGTAATAATAAACGTGGAATACATGATCATAGTTTTGTTTGACCAATAATTTGTATTGACCGGTCAAAAGCTGGCAAGCATTGAGTGATTGACAACTATGACCAGCCCGACTTCATTATTATCCCAACCAGCGGTACACCCACCCACTTTTTTGTTTCTCTCTCCGTCTCGTCCATTGAGATATGCGCTGCACCGAGGGCCGCTGTAACCAGCCCTGTGTGCAGCCGCGCATCCGGAAGGAGCGCCACGACCGGCACATATTTCCCCTTTATCCCCGACCCCCCGTTTGAAAACAGAGCATACGTCGTGCCGTGCATTTGGTATGCATATATGCACTCAGTAGCCACGACAGGGCTGTAGGCTGGCGATACCGATTGTTGTGTTCTACATCCCCCTTTAAGGTTTGATACATCATTCAGTTCATCGACCAAATACAAATCATCCGGATTCGCCATCATACGTCCTGCCGTGCATTTGGTATGCATATATAATGAAGATTGTCCATGATTGCGGTGAAATCCGAACAAAGTGACACAGAAGAAAAAGAAGACGCAAACCGAAAAACTCTAGAAACTGATTTGTTGTTTTGTACGTAAACACTCTACGGTCAGTGAGACAAGGAGTCTGTTAATTATGTTGCTATTAATGTAATTGTTACTAATTTTAAAACAATATAAGATATTTATATTCAAATTATATGCAAATAGTAAAATAGTTAATAGTTTGAATAGTTAGAATAATTATTTAGTTAAAGAGAAAATGGATTTGAATTAATTATGCAAATTCAAGCACTTTTCATGTTGAATTTTTTCTCAAATTCGAAATTATATAGAAGTTATTCATGTGCATATTCAAACAATTTTCAAATTTTGGCGCTAAAACATTTGGGCGCGCAGGGTAGCACCAAATTTCGAAATACGTCTGGTCCCGGCCCGTGTCACCAACCGGGACCAAAGGGGGTACCTCTAGTCCCGGTTGGTTGCACGGGCCGGGACTAGAGGCCCATTAGTATAAATATCCAAACCCTCTCTCCAGGCCGAGCAACCACCCGGGACTGACCGAACTAGCCTAGGCGAAGCCCTGCCTGCGGCGGGGATGGATAGAAAGATCTCGCCGGCGCCGGTTCCGGCCGTTTATTGCATTAGCTTGGCCATAGATTGGCCGGGGACGAGTGGTCGGTGCTTACATGGGGGCAGCGGCGCGGCCACAGGCGGGCGGCCGTTTCTTGATGACGGCCCTATTGGCCGTCCTTACATGCATGGGGGCGGTGGCGCGGCCACAGGCGGCCGGACGTTTCTTGCGGGGGAAAACCTAGCTAACTACTTCGCCGGGGGCGCGCCGGCGTCGGCCTAGTCCTCCTCGTCGGAGGAGATGCAGTGGTAGGGAGGCTGCTGCCACAGGTGGGCAGGCAGCTGGGGAGCGCCCTCCGGCGGCGGCTGCGGAGGCACCGGGGGCGCGCCCTCCGGCGGCGGCGGCGGCAGCTCCTCCGGCGACCACTCGCCGCTGGTGCAGGCCCAGCTCATGCCGTATTCGAGGCCAGGGGGCAGCAGCTGTGGAGGGGGCTGGTCCGTCGACGCCTCCATCTAGGCGTTCATCTCCTGCCACCACGGCGCCGGCGGTGGAGGGGGCGGCATCGCGGCCGTGTCGGCAGCCGCCTCCGCGGCCGCGCAGGTGAGGACCTGCGCCCAGCGCCTGATCTCGTCCTCGGCGAGGGAGCGGCGGGAGGCCTCGTAGGCGGCCTGCATCTCGGAGTCCTCCTCGTCGTCGACGATGTGCTCCTCGAACCACAGCTCCGGCTCGCTGCTGGGCGGCGGCGCTGGGTATGTGTCGGCGTTGGCCTCCGGATTCGGGGGCGTAGCGAAGTAGGAGCGGTGGCGCTGGTCGTGCTCCTGCTGGAACCACACGTCCCAGTTCGGGGAGTCCATCGCGTAGGCCGGGTCCCTGAGGAGGTGGGCCGGCAGGAGCGCGCGCCGGCGAGCTACCTCCTCGGCCCGAGCGTCGTTGGTCGGGACCGCCGGTACCGGGATCCGCTGCGGGTTGAGGTGCCAGCCGTCCGGGAGGTGGACGTCCGGCCAAAAGACCGGCGTGGCGTGCTGCCAGTGCCACGTGGCCTCCTCCTTCCGGACGTACCGTCGGAGCCGCTTGCCTGGCGCGGCGCGAGGCGGAGGGTGGCGCGCGGCCGGAGGTGATGCTGGGAAGCGCGAGGTAGCCACGATCCGCATGCCGCCGGGACCGAAGCTGAATGCCTCCCGCGGTGGGGCGGGAACGCCGCCCGCTGCGGCCTCTCTGTCCGGCGCTCCTGGAGGACCCGGCCTCGTGCTCGTTCTTGGCCTTCTTGAACCAGCGGTGGGGCGACAAGGCTAGGGTTGGGGTTTGTGCTGAGGGGGTGGGGTGTGCCGGTGTACGGGCGGCGGGGTCCCTTTAAAAAGGACCGGGGCGGGGATGGCATGCCAACCGGCGGTGAGAACGTGGCGGCGGTTGCAGGTGGCGTTGAATGCGCGGTGAAGCCGAGGCGGCCACTGGGTCACGGGTTGGGAAGTGGGGGACATGGGGGAAGGCGAGGCGGCCACTGGGTCGCTGGCCAGTGGGTCCTTTTGACCGTGCGTGGTCGTGGTTAGGGGTTTAATAAAAGACGTGGGGACGTGGGGGAAGGCGAGGCGGCCACTGGGTCGCTGGCCAGTGGCCCCTTTTGACCGCGCGTGGTCGCGGTTCGGGGGATTAATAAAATACGTGGGGTCGTGGGGCAAGGCGAGGCGGCCACTGGGTCGCTGGCCAGTGGCCCCTTTGACCAGGTGTGGCCGCGGTTAGGAGTATTAATTAAAGACGTGGGGACTTGGCAGGCGGTTGGGGAAGGGGAGGCCGGTTGGGGATTACGAGGCAGGCGACCGATGTGTCCCTGCCTGTCCATGTACCTTGTCTCTGTCGTCAATTCACTTAGTTAATTAATGAACTTGACTAGGTTAGCTAATTTAGATGTTCATCACTTCACTTAGTTAATTAACTGATACAAATTTTCTATTTTTTACGTAGATATAAATTTGCACGTTTTATAACAACTTAGATACTAGTAATATTGCACATGCGATGCGCGTCTTAACTAACAGAGCGATTAGTTGAGCAATAGTTAAAGAAAGATGGGATGGTAGGTGATTTTGGTACTTAACATTGAAGCGACATACACCATTCATTCGACCTCGTGGACGGATGTGATTCGTTCGATTTTTTCTCTCGATATTTTTATGTTAACCATACATATAGACATGTTTTTGCGTAAAAATATATCATCACAACATCTCCATCTAATTATCGTTATTTCTATTATATGGCTACAGGAATGTCGCTGGAACAAACACAACAACTGGAACAAAGACAGGAACCACCTTGTGTGGATACTACGTCTGCGAGTTCATTCGTCAAATGGGAACCACCTTCATGTACGTCAGTCGTCAATTTTTCTTATTACCGTCTATTTAAGTTACTTAGTTTCATTAATATATATTGACCACTCTTCTTTATATTAGATAGAACGGCTCCGGGACGGTCTTCTACCAAGGGACCGCATACGAGCAATTCAGGAGGAAATTGCGGGCTAAATTTTATTTTGTAATTCCATCGGTCATGTAATATGCTCGATGCCAACACAAACAACTGTGGGGATATCGGTCATGTAATATGCTCGATATACTTAGCTTCTGTAATATAAGTGTTCTTTATTTTTCTATATATATGTATTACTTATTCACTCGTGGGATCCCGGAGGTCCGGGGAAGGGCCACCGGGCTCCTCTCTTCTCATGGGATCTGAGAGGTCCGGGGAGGGGCCAACAAGGCTCCTTATCAGTGTATGGTGACAGGGGTATCGTAAAATGGAATTGGTCGCAAAACAGAAAATAAAAAGAAAAAAATAAAGCGAAAAAAAACTCTGCCGCGGCAGAGAAAATGGCAAAACTGCTGCCGCGGCAGAAGAGGCATTCATCCCGGTTCGTGTTAAGAACCGGGACTAATTCCACTGGCCAGGTTCGCCACGTGGTCAGCCCCATTTGTCCCAGGTCCTGGCACAACCCGGACCAATGGGGGAGGGGCATTTGTCCCGGCTGGCCCATCCCAGTTGCACAACCGGGACAAATGGGTCTTACCAACCGGGACTAGTGCCCCTGTTTCCACTAGTGTCAAGACCCATTTCTCAAGGCAGTGTCGTGCCCCAAAGAACGTCGTGGACGCGTACAAGGCCATGAAGGCGCACGAGACACACCTTGTCTAGGTGGAGGCACCACCGGCACCCGCAGCAGGACCTGTGATGATCCCCACGCCCACCGCAGCGCCAGAGCGAGGCGCATGTGGAGGCGGTTCCCACGAACGCCATCGTGCCCATGGATGTTGGGCACACCGTGCCCCCTCCAGCTCCACAGCTGGACATCGACTCTGCCGCGGCGATGCTCGCTAATGAAGAGAAGATGAGTGAGCTCGAGATTAGGGCTGAGGTGGATGGATACTTTGCGGAATCCACCTAAATTCCCTCATTTAATTCATGTTTCCTTTATGGCAATAAATTTGATACAATTATTTCGATTTGGTTGTAAGCTCTATAAGAGCAATAATATTTGTTTTCACCAACATTTATTCAGCGATTGGATGACTTTGTTTTCATCCATTTATTTCATCATTTAATAGAGATTATTATGTTCTGAAATATTTGTGCATTTATGTATTAATGTAGCACCTTCCTCGCTTCATTTTTATTAATTAGAAGCTATATTTTAAAACACGTGTGGCGCCCGAATGGAGGAAACATGCCTCGCTGATAGCGGCACCACTAATACCATCTTGAGAGAAACAAAGTATTTTGAGTCTATTACTAAAATTTAGGGGAATATTACAACGATCACCGGATGCGGACCGCATGTAGTTGACTTCGGACGAGCGACTATTATACTCCCCATGGGAACAACTTTGGTCATCAATGAGGCATTGTTGTACCCAGAATCGACTCGTACACTCTTAAGTTTCAAAGATATTCGTGCTAATGGTTTCCACATTGAGACCCATGATGATGACAATGGTAAAGAATACCTACTCATCACAAAGCACGATGAAAATGGTAAACATGTTGTCGAAAGGCTTCCTTCATTCTCTACCGGGTTGTACTACACCAAGATTGTAGCGCCGCCTGTGTACAGTACCCTTAAAACTATTTTTAGAAGCTCTGAACTTTTCAGCCTATGGCATGATCGGTTAGGCCATTCCGGTATTAGAATGATGAGAAATATAATTAACAACTCGAATGGTCATACTGTTAATGTCAAAATTTTCCCGAATCCTGATGATTTCGTGTGTTCCACATGCGCTACGGGGAAATTAATCATTAGACCATCCCCTCTAAAGGTGAAGGATGAAATCCCCGCGTTCTTGGAGCGTATCCAAGGGGACATATGCGGTCCTATTCAGCCCCTCTCGGGGCCGTTTAGGTACTTCATGGTGCTCATCGATGCTTCCTCTAAATGGTCCAATGTTAGCCTGTTTTCTACGAGGAACCATGCTTTTGCAAAGTTGATCTCACAGATCATACAAATGAGGAATAAATTCCCTGATTATCGTATCAAGTCTATTCCAACGGATAATGCCGGTGAATTTACTTCCAAGACGTTCGATGATTATTGTATGGCAACGGGAATAAAACTTGAGCACTCTGTACCGCACGTCCACACACAAAATGGATTTGCGGAGGCATTGTTTAAAAGAATTAAATTCATTGCCAGACCGCTCCTTCAGGGTTGTAATTTACCAACTACATGTTGGGATCACGCAGTGTTACACGCGGCCAATCTCATCAAATTTCGACCGTCGGCCTACAACATCCACTCTCCTATGCAGCTTGCGCAAGGGTCGGCACCAAAAATTTCCCACCTTCGTAGGTTGGGTTGCCAGGTATATGTACCAATACCACCCCCTCAGCGATCAGCGATGGGACCGCTCCGTAATTCGGGGATATACGTTGGTTAGGAGACCTGTGTCCATAATCAGGTTTCTGGACCCGCGACAAGTGACTGTCATACGGCCTGTTTTGCTGATTGCATTTTTGACGAGGATCTTTTCCCGACTTTAGGGGGAGATAATCAATCCCTTGATGATGAAAGTCGAGAAATCACGTGGCAAGCCACGGGGATCCACGCTCATGACCCGCGCACTGCTGAGTCCAATAGAGAAGTCTAAAAGATAATAGATTTGCATTCATTAGTGAATCAACTGCCTGATCATTTTAGTGATATAAAGACTGTGACAAAGTCGCATGTGCCTGCACGCAATGCACCGGAAAGGGTTGAAATACCAAAGAAAGATAAAGGTATACCCGCTCCCGCCCTTAGGCCTAAAAGGACGCGGAATCCGGTTCGTCAAATCCCAAGTACTCAGGGACGCCCGAAGAAAAAGGACAAGAGAGATTTATCACAGACTTCCCCTCAAGAGGGAAGCAAGTCGAGACCTAGCACAAGCACGAAAGTTTCAGTGCACGAAATTTCGGACTTGAATTTTCCTATATCGGAAATACCCAACGAAGATGTGCGCGCACACATTGGAGCGGGAAACTAAACGGCCTTGCTCCTGGATTGGGAAATCTGATGGAGGAAAGAAATGTGCCTGATGCACTCCATGACGAAATGGCCATTACCTATGTTGATTCTGGTGAGTGAATTAATCGAGCCATGGCAAATGTCAACATATATTTTTCCATTAAAATTGCCTCAATCATAGATCCTGACCCCGAGCCTAACACGCTTGCTGATTGTAAGAAGAGGTCGGATTGGAAAGATTGGCAGAAGGCAATTACTGCCGAGTTAGTATCTCTCAACAAAAGAGAGGTGTTTGGACCTGTTTGTCTAACTCCTTCCCACATACGCCCTGTTGGCCACAAGTGGGTTTTTGTTAGAAAGATAAACGAAAATAACGAGGTAGTACGGTACAAAGCAAGGCTCGTTGCTCAAGGTTTCTCTTAGCGGCCAGGTGTCGACTTTGAGGAAACTTACTCACCTGTCATGGATGGAATTACCTTTAGATACTTGATCTCAATGGCAGTAAACTTGGACTTGAAAATGAAACTGATGGATGTTGTCACCGCTTACCTTTATGGTAACTTGGATTCAAACATATACATGAAGGTACCCGAAGGTATTCCTGTTCCGAACCAAGGTAGAGCAAATAGAAGTTTGTACAGTGTTCAGCTTAAGAAGTCACTGTATGGACTCAAACAGTCGGGTAGGATGTGGTATAATCGTTTAAGCGATTTCCTTCACCAGAAGGGCTACACGAGCAATGAAGTTTGCCCATGTGGTTTTATACGGAGATCACAAGATGGTTTCTGTATTATCTCGATGTATGTGGATGATTTGAACCTAATCGGTACAACTGAGGATATTGAGGAAGCGAGTTCCTACCTGATGTCGGAATTTGAAATGAAAGACTTAGGCAAAACCAAGTTATTCCTAGGTCTACAACTTGAGCATTCCCCTGCTGGGATCTTAATGCACCAGTCTGCCTACACCCAGAAGGTGTTAGAAAGATTTGGATTTGACAAGGCATACCCTTCCAAGACCCCCATGATTGGGAGATCTTTACAGCGGGACAAGGACCCGTTCAGGCCTAAAGAAGAGGGGGAGGAAGTTCTGGGTCCAGAATTCCCCTACCTGGGTGAAATTGGCGCTCTCATGTACCTCGCGAATTGTACATGGCCAGACATCGCGTTCGTCGTCAATTTGCTTGCAAGGTACAGTTCTGAGCCTACCAATAGACATTGGAAAGGTATCAAGGACGTCTTTCGGTACCTCCAAGGGACCAATGATCTTGGCTTGTTTTTCCGGAGGAATCAAGATCTTACACTTGTAGGATACGCCGATGCTGGGTACTTGTTAGACCCGCATACTGCAAAGTCTCAGACTGGATATATTCTCCTTTGTGGTGGAACAACAATCTCCTGGAAATCGTCTAAGCAAACTTTAGTAACAACTTCGACGAACCACTCGGAAATCATAGCATTGTATGAAGCATCACGCGAGTGTGCATGGCTTCGACGGATGATCGGCCACATCTAGCTGACATGTGGGCTGAACACCGTCCAAACCCCAACTATCATCTATGAAGATAATGCCGCTTGTGTTGCACAAGTCCAGACGGGTTATGTGAAGAGCAACCTCACAAAGCATATTGACCCCAAATTCTTCTATGCACATGAATTGCAAAAGTTGAACGAAGTAAGAATATTGCATACTAAGTCATGTGAAAATCTTGATGGTTTGTTCACTAAATCATTACCAACATCTTCTTTCGAGAGATGTGTCCGTGGAATGGGTATGATGAGACTTAGAGAGATACAAGGTTCAGGGGGAGAATCTTCACAAACTCATCGCTGAAATCTCGATCCCGACGATTGAGTACTTGACTGTAAAGTTAAGTGAGTTGTACTCTTTTTCCCCTTTAGTGAGTTTTTATGAAGTTTCTCACATAAGGTTTTTAATGAGGCAATTAGTGGAACATAGCAAAATTATACCATGTGCTTTTCTCCATATTTTTCCCATTGTGTTTTTCGGAGTTTTGAGACATGGCTATACGGATAAATCCCCGGGGGGGGGGGGGGGGGGGGGTGTTAGGAAACTTTGGCTGTGTGACCAGCGTAGCCCACTTTGGTGGTGCATGCCTCGTCCACGTTAGCCCAACTTTAGGGTTTGGTGGGATCTATCTTTTCCCCTATATAAAGCAAGGCAATATTGTACGTAGGGTTTACACACAAGAGATCAATAAAAAGTACCTTTTGCCTACACCTCTGTTGCATCTACTATTTCAACTACGCTACGCAGCCTCGGGACCGGCCAGCCGGCAGAGGGTGCCTAACACTTTTTACTGATAGTAACTCAGGTATAGCACCGGTTATAGCAGTGTTATCTTTATCGGCCGGAGGAACTTTTGATCTCCTTTTCCCAAATATGATACTCCCTCCGATCCGAAAAATATGACGCAACCTGCTGTGTGATTTGTACGTGGCCAGTTCACGTTTCATGACAGTTTTTACGGACCTGAGGGAGTAGATTTTTTTTTCATATTGCGTCCACCTAATATTTCATGTAGCAACAATTAATGTGAATTACAGAGAGGCAAATTAAACTTGCTAATCTTGAATATTTATTTTGCTCATTGAGAGCTTCAGGACGTGTCTGTTTCATTCAGGGTTGCAAGGTTGATTGTACCTTAGATTTTGCAGGCACCTACAAAACTTCGTCCCTGATCATTTTATAACCCTCAGAACCAAATATGAGTAAAAAAGTATCTACAAATGTAACATACTACTTCCTCCGATTCATAAAAAATGTCGCACATTTTGTACCAAGTTAGTACAAACTTTGTACTAAGTGAGCGACACTTTTTGTGGATCGGAGGGAGTATTTCTTTTGGCGGGCATAGTTTCTATAGATGACTTGAAAATTTGTTCTCAATTTTCTAAACAACAATTTGATGCATCGATTATGCATACATGCAATTTCTGCTTTACATTATTTGCCACCACATCTGTAATACATAGTTGGTAATTATTCTATACAAGTTCATTGCTCAAATTCCCGCCGCAATGCGCGGGGTATCTTCTAGTATTGTTACAATGGAAAGTAACAAGTGGTTATTGTATAATTGGGTCATATGGGGGATATTTAAAGTAATCGCTTCAGTCCGCTATATGTATTAGTGGAAGAAAAAAATCCATGTTGGCAAATTTGGTAGAACAATCTACAATAATGCAGACATAATCCATTACGCAAACGTCACATATATTTCAGTATCTATGATGCATCCATTCTGGATCAAAAAATGTAAAGAAAACAATTAAACCACAAAGGGACGCTCGCTGCAGCCCAGGGCCAACCCATTCTAGCTACTTCATAACATCATTGTTTCTTTTGGCAATGTTGACTGTTGAAGTCCTAATTCAATCAACACTAGGAGTCCGTATTGCACTTGGTATATTACTTTTTTTAAAACAAGGCAAAATCTTTGCCTATTTCATTAATTAAGAGAGGTTTAGAGGTTACAACAAGCATCCCAAGCCAACAAAGCTTGGCAAAACAAAATGAGGTCTACTCTCGCGACATTATTGCACTCAAATGTTTCGCATCCGCAAAACCCCAAAGGGTAGCATTTCACTTAATCGACGATAACACTATGAATGGCATGGTGAAAACTTTCTTGAAGACCTTAGCATTTCACTCGTTCCAAATCTCCCCAGTGGCAAGGAGGAGCAAGGATGAGAGGTCCTTGCGCGCGGCGCCTACCGTGCACGCCGGTGATGGAGCACCACCAAACTTCAACTGAGCCATAGTTGCTCCATTGCGAGATGTCAAAATTCCCCAAGCCTAGCCAAACTTTGAGACCTTGCCAAATGCGAATGGAGTATCTACATTGAAACATAAGGTGAGCTGCGGTCTCTGGATCCCTTTTGCAAAGTTGACACACACCGCAATTTGGCCATCCCCGACATGAGAGACGATCCGTGGTCCACACTTTATTTTGGATAATCAACCAAGGGAATAGCTTGCACTTGGGGGGAGCCCAATTACCCCAAACCGCCGTCTTCATGAAGGAAGTGGGCGGCCTCCCAAATTGAGCCAAGTAGCCGAGCCCGATGAGTAAAGGCCGGAAGAGGTGAGCCTCCAAGAAATAATATCCGAAGTGCCATCAACTAGGTTGACCTCTTGAATCTTTGACCAAAGGGAGAAAAATTCCTCAATGTGAGGCACTTGGTATATTACACTATTACTATTGTTCAGTGCCGGTGACCCGGGGCAAAGTACACACGTTAGCTATCGTTTCTTGTGCATTATTTTCACTAGCGGTAAACATGGGTCTGTTACGCAATTGCCATTGACCGTCTACACTCGTTGCTCGTCACTCCATTTTTCGCTGAAAAGGTAGTTGTTACCGGGTCTATTTTGATTGGAAGGCATAATTTATGATTGACTTTGGCTTTTATGCCCCGCACATTGCTAGAATGCCTCTCAGTTGTGAATGTGTATTGTAAAATGATTTATGTGTAGAGAACACGGAATGAAGTGTATTACTATCTACCATGCATCCCAGCAACATGCCCAACCTACATAGTATTCTTAACTACAACACTTATTTTGGATCAGAGGGGCCATTTTCTTTCCGTTTCACATTACGTTTCCAGGATGAACATAAAATTCAGTGGCAAAAAGTGGAGGAGGCGATGGAGATACAACTGGCTTCACAATATTGCCTGATCAACTTTTTTCCTTTTGAAACTGCTCCATTCCTACATGCAAGTAGACAAAGAAGGCACCATTTCACCGTGTAACTATAACTGCACCATCTATGCTAGACCTTTTCCATGGATAGTATAAGGATGGAAATACTTTGGCTTTATTCCGTGGAGTTGTGTCTTTTTCACATCAATGCTCGTCATTTTAAATGCCAAAATGGTTGTTTTAAGAAAGTGCAATGAATATGGTGCCAAAGGGCACGATTAAAGTTTTCACAAAATGGTACCATTACAATTTTCAACCAAAATTGAGCATATTGGATGACCAACTATCAAGTAGTTTGAATTTCCTAACTTTCGATCTACTTTCACTTATTTAAATGAATTCCATCTGTTATTACTTTAGCAATTAAAATTTAAACTAAAAGTATGTACTCCCTTCGTTCCAAAATAGATGACTTCCATTTGTCCATACATGTATGTATGTGTACTTGTTTTAGTGTCTACATACATGTATGTTCGGACAAATGGAAGTCATCTATTTTGGAACGGAGGGAGTAATAGTTTGGTCCGAAAATGATCAAAATTTACTTTAATCTACCAAATAGAAATGTATGGAATAACCATAGAGGATGTCCGAAGGATTCATATCTCTCCAATGAATACATGTTCATGATTTTGGATCCGTTATGAAAAAACAAAGAAAATGTTAAATAATGTAGTCCTTTGGCATGAAGTTATTTTGTGTGCATTATTCCCTCCGTTGCGAAATAGTTGTCGTGGGTTTAGTAAAAACTTAAACTAAAACCACAACACTATTTCAGAATAGAGGGAATTGTTACCATGAAAAATTGTAAATTTGAATTTTGGCAGTTTTCTCAAAATATAAAAAAACTTCACGTTATGTAATAGATATTCTGGGCCAAAATTGTCCATTTTAGCCGTGTTTCAAAATCGGTATAAAAGGTTTGAAAAAATTCAAAAAAATGGATAGCCTTCGCGTTATGTCATTATATGTGACCTAATATCCATAAAAAATAATAAACTTGGAAAACTGCAATCTTTGTGAAACAATGTTCACATAAATGAGCTATCATTTACGAAGATTCGTGGCTATCGGGCCAAATGACGGATGTTATAGCCACATTCATGGTATAGTTTATTAAAATATGCCCATATTCTACACAAGCATGCATATTGGAACAACAAACAATATTGATGAACAAAGTTTCATTTTTATTTGAATAAATATATCATTTTTCATTTTCCGAGTGTCAAAAAATGGGGTTTTTTGTGAAGCACCTTGATACGTCTCAAACGTATCTATAATTTCTGATGTTCCATTTTGTTTTCTATACACTTTACATCATTTTATAGATTTCATGGTACTAACCTATTAACGAGATGCCATAGAGCCCGTTCCTGCTTTATGCTGTTTTTGGTTTCAGAAAAGTTGTTCTGGAAATATTCTCGGAATTGGACGAAACAAAATCACTGAGTCTTAGAAATCTGTCATGTACACGGAGTCCGGAGGGGGGCCCTAGAGCCACCACACCATAGGGTGGCGCGCCCCCCTTTGGCCACGCCACCAGGAGGTGTGGCCCCTGGCCGCCCACCGACATCGCCCTTTCGCCTATATAATCTACTCCTCGGGTTAACCCTAAATACCCGAGCCTCCATCCACGAAAATTTTGGTAGCTGATGCCATCGTCAACCCTAGTTTGGGAGGGTTTTGAAGCTCTCCTTGGCACCATGCGGGGAGGGGAAATCATCACCGGAGGGCTCTACATCACCATGCCTGCCTCCGGAGTGATGCGTGAGTAGTTCATCCTTGGACTACGGGTCCATAGCAGTAGCTAGATGGTTTTCTTCTCCTTTTCATGCCACCATGTTTAGATCTTGCGAGCTGCCTAACATGATCACTATTATCTGTTTGTAATGCTACATGTTGTGTTTGATGGGATCCGATGAATATTGAATGCTCTCCATTACTAGTAGATGCTCTGGCCAAGTTGATGCTTGTAACTACATGAGGGAGTATTTATGCTCTATAGTGGGTTCATGCCTCCTTTTCATCCATGCTTGAGTGACAGGAACGTGACGGATAGGGGATGTGTTGTTGCCATTAGGGAGAAAACAACAATGTTTTCATTGTTTACATTACACACTTTACGTAAGACAATAATCGGTTGCTTGCAACTTAGTACCGATGTTTGATTGGATTAAGCTCTGAGGGTGGATTATTAGTCATAGATGCAGTTGGATAACGGTCTATGAATTATATTGTAATGCCCACATGAATCACATAGTAATCATCATGTCATGCACATGCACTATGGTGCGGCCTTTATATCTATCAATTAATTTCCTAGCTGTAATTTGATTACCCGGCATGTTTTCTATCTTTTATGGAGAGATACCACTAGTGAACTGTGGATCCCGGTCCATTCTTTTACACTGTTAATACAACACCACTCCAAACATTGTTTTCCTTTTATTCACTGACATCATTGTTCTCTTTTCATTTACTGCAAACAAGTATTGTTTTCCACATTATACATCCAATCCTCTGGGTTAGCAAAACAAGTGAGATTGACAACCTCATTGTTTTGTTGGGGCAAAGTATCTTAGTTGTGTTGATTGCAGATTCCACGTTGTTGCTGAGCCTAGTAGAGTGTCCTGCCAGCATCAGCTGTCATCAACCTTCAGAAGTGGTTTGTTTCTCCTAGTGGTTGATTAAACCTTGATTTCTTTCTGAGGGAAAACTTGTTGCTGTGCTCTTCATACCTTCCTCTTGGGGTCTCCCAACGAGCGTACATCTACGTGCATCACACCTACCAAAAATATATTACAAAATTGTACCACAAAATTTTATAAAGTTATTAGACCACATTATATGTTCAAATAACCAAATTCCTACCTCTCAATAGCTTTACATACACCTCTTTTGAAAAAGACAAATTCCTGCCGATTCAGTCGAAACTAAGCCAAATTTTAACTACATATGCCTTGTAGTTTGCTCATGATTTTTTGTAAAAAATAATTTTTAGGTACAAACATACCTATTTCTTTAGAGATACACCAATTGTTTTGCAATATTCAACACCTAGCTATGAACGGTCATGTCCCCCGTTTAGACCGTATTTTGAAATCGGCATAAAAGGTTCAAAAAAGTCAAAAAAAAAATGAAAAACTTCGCGTTATGTCATTATATGTGACATAGTATCCATCAAAAATAATAAACTTGTAATGCATCAATTATCGCGAAAAAGTGTTTACAGAAATGCGCTATCATCTACAAAGATTCATGGATTTCAGGCCAAATGACGGATGTTATGGCCAAACGCATGGCATAGTTTGTCAAAATATGCCCATATTCCACACATGCATAATGGAATAATGAACAATGTTGACGAAAAAAGTTTTATTTTTCTTTGAATAAAAATATAATTTTCCATTATCTGTGTGTCAAATATGGTTTTTTATTTGAAGAACATACTAAAAATATGTTGCACAATTGTACCACATAAATTTATAAAGTTATTAGACCACATTCTTTGTTCAAATAACCAAATTCCTACGTCTCAATAGATTTACATATACCTCTTTTGAAAAAGACAAATTTATGCTGATTCGGCTGAAACCAGGCCAAATTTGAACTACATGTGCTTCATAGTTTGCTCATGATTATCTGTAAAAATCATTTTTTGCTAAGAAGGAACCTATTTCATGAGAGATACAGCAATATTTTTTTGCGATATTCAACACCTAGCTACAAACGATCATGTCCCATGTTTTGACCGTATTTCGAAACCAACATACGAAGAGAAAAAAAAAGTAAAACCTTCACGTTATGTCATTATATGTGAATTAGTATCCATAAAAAATAATAAACTTTGAACAATTCAATTATCGCGAAAAAATGTTCATAGAAATGAGCTATCATGTACGAAGATTCATGGATTTCGGGCCAAATGACACGCACGGTATAGTTTGTTAATCTGTGTCAATACTTCACACCAGCATGCATAATGGAACAACGCACAATGTTGACAAAGAAAGTTTTATTTTTTCTTTTAATAAAATTATCATTTTCCATTTTCCGGGTGTCAAAAAGGTTTTTTTTCTTCAAGCACAAACCATAAATATGTTGCACAATTGTAGCACATAAATTTATAAAGTTATTAGACCAAATTTTATGTTCAAATAACTAAACTCCTACCTCTCAATAGCTCTACATACACCTCTTTTGAAAAAGACAAATTTCTCCCGATTCAGCTGAAACGGGACAAATTTGAACTATAGGTGTTTCATAGTTTTTTGGTACAAAAGTACCCATTTTATCACAGACACATCAATTGTTTTGCGCTATTCAGCACCTAGATACGAACCGTCATGCCCATGTTTTGATCGTATTTCAAAACCTTCATACGAAGCTAAAAAAAAAATGGAAAAATTTCACGTTATGCCATTATATGTGACCAAGTATCCATAAAAAATTATAAACTTGGAATACTGCAATTATCGTGAAAAAAATGTTCATAGAATTGAGCTATCATCTACGAAGATTCATGACTTTCGGGCCAAATGACGGATGTTATGGAAACAAGGATGGTATAGTTTGTTAAAATATGTCCATATTCCACACAAGCATGCATAATTGAATAACGAACAATGTTTCTGGAGAAAGTTTTAATTTTCTAGCACATAACAAAAATATGCTGCACAATTGTATCACATAAATTTATAAAGTTATTAGACCATATTTTATGTTCAAATAACAAAATACCTTCCTCTCAATAGCTTTACATATACTCTTTTGAAAAAGATAAATTTCTATAGATTTGGCTGAAACCGGGACCAATTAGAACTACATGTGCTTCATAGTTTGCTCATTATTTTATTGTAAAAACATTTTTTGTACAAAAGTACCTATTTCATCAGAGATACACTAATTTTTTTGCGATATTCAACACCTAGCTATGAACGGTCATGTCCCATGTTTTGATCGTATTTCGAAACCATAATACGAAGTTCAAAGAAATAAAAAATGGAAAACCTTCGTGTTTTGAATAAAAACATTACTTAGTAGTCTATATTGACACAATACATGTTTATAAACTTTTCAAAATTTATTTGGTGCAAAATGGATTCAAAATAAAAAGTTATAAAAGAAAGCAGAAAATAATAAGAAAAAGAACAAAAAACCAGCCTAGCAGCGCACCCGAACTAGGTCGGCCGGCCCACTCGGAACGCCCACTCGGCATAGGGAAAACGACAAAAAAGGTGGCCTCTCCCACTAAGTCCCAACCCCATCAATGCGTCCTATTCTTAAAAAGGTCCCGCGCCACATATTTAACACACAACCATATGTCTGGTGGTTATGTGCTCTCGGTGGAGAGGGAGGGCGCGGGTTCGAGCGCCCAGGTGCGCATTTTATGCCACATATATACGTTTCCTTGTACTGGTGCTACGGACAAGTCCCACATGGCAATCTTGTGGGTCCCATGTGGCGGGTCCCGCTTGGCAGCATTGTGGGCCCTGTAGCGGGCCCACATGGCAGTAGGGTGGGTTTGACTTGGCGGGTCTCACATGGCAACCACGTGGGCCCGACATGGCCGCTCCCACATGGCAGCAGGGTGGGTCTGCCTTGGCGGGTCCCACATGGCTGCAGGGTGGGTCCCGCGTGACATTGGATCGGTAGTGCTACGTTTAAATTGACACATGAATATGCCACGTAGGAGAAAATTACACGTGGACGTGACACAGAGGCAAAATTGCTGAGGTGGTCGCCCCATCATTTCCACACATCATAAACTAGCGGCCACGCCCATATAAATATGTCATCTTCGATGAACAATAGAAAATCAAACATGTGTTGTATGCATTGTGACCAATCAGTTGGAGCACACCACGACCTTTTTGACCCAAATGGTCTCTATCTTTTTGGCTTTGACCCCTCCCAAGCAGCTCCCAACCAACCGATTCAAAATGGTCGTAGATCAATTACCAGTTTTTTTTTGGGTCGCTACCATAAGGTCACCAGTTGAAAAATTTCCTGTAGTGTTATGACACAGAGCGGAGGCATGCATGGTGCATGGAGGAGGAACGGAGCGGTGCACGGTAGCGGAGGCATGCAGAGGCGGTGGTGAGCGCGCCGGGCTCGGCGAGGGTTCGACGCTGTACGGGCTATGCTTAGGCGCGACGGTTAATTTAAATTGAGGTTTGGGAAGAAATAAGACCCCCTTTGTTGTATCATGCAAACGTTACCCGTGGCACACTTCCAAATGAATGCGCCACGGGTAGTATGGGTAACTTAGTGATGGCGCACTTCCAAATGACTGCGCCACGAGCAAACTACCCGTGGTGCCCAGCTACATCTATGCGACAAAAAGTACGACACGTTTCAAAGAAAATCACTAATAAATATACATTATTCATCCCAAAATGTAAAAGGAATTTAAATATATTTATAGATACCATATAGTACGATCAGATAGTGCGCAAGAGGGAAAGAAAATATAAATTACATTCATGTGTGAGGTTACTAATTGCGCACAGCTGATATGCATGGTGCGCCAAGAGTCGTTTGGCCTACCTTCACAAAATTATGAGAATACACTAGCTAGTGGTGCACCGTATTTTATGTGTACCAGGAGTACTACATTTAGTTGTGGCAGACCGCTATAAAGGTGTGCCCCGAGTAAATTGTGGTCCATGAAGAATCTAGCACCAATATACGTGTGGCGCTCTTATTTTCGTGGGTGTCACGAGTAAGTTGTGATCTTGGCACATGTTATTAGCTGTCCCCCACGCATAAATTTTGCCATCCCCACGAACTGCACTTCTGGCGGGCATTTGATTTCGTTCTCCACTAGTGCAGATCCACGTGTAGTCTTTTTCTACTAATGTATACAAGGAGTATTATAATATTTGTAGGTACTTGGCGAGGCTATGATGGATAAACTAGGGTTTATGGTCTCCAAATCGGTTTAGCTCTCGAGCACAATTATAGATGGAAATGGCGATACATATTTAGCTAGCAAGCTAGCTCCCAAACCAGTGATATTGACCGCCAAATACTTGTTTGCATAATCAAGGTTGGGACTCTGGACGCGGGAGAGCATTCCTCCATTGCATACTAAGAAACCATGAGAAGCCCTTACTTATCGAAGTGGTTAGAGGCAATGGAAGACGAGATGAAATCGATGAGTTCCAACGATGTTTGGGACTTAGAGGATATTTCTAAAGGAGACAAAACGGTAGGCTGTAAATGGGTCTACAAAACAAAGTATGACTCTAATGAGAATGTAGAAAAGTATAAAATAAGACTTGTGGCAAAAGGATTCACGCAAAGAGAAGAGGTAGATTACAATCATACATTTTCTCCAGTCTCATGTAAGGATTACTTTAAAATAATAAATAAATTAGTTGCACATTTTGATTTAGAGCCACATCAAATGGATGTAAATATGGAATTTCTGAACGAGGATTTGAAAGAAAATGTTTACATGAAACAACCCAAGGGTTTTATCATGGAAGGAAGGGAAGATATGGAATGCCGCCGGAAGAAACCCATTTATGGGATAAAGCAAGCCTCTAGACAGTGGTATCTAAAATTTAATGATACAATAAAGAGTTTTGGATTTAAAGAGAATGTTGATGAAAACTGCATTTATGCAAAATTTAAAAATGGGAAATACATTTTCCTAATCTTTTATGTAAATAATATCTTGCTTGCTAGCAGCGATGTCAGTCTGCTACGAGAAACAAAGAAGTTTTTATCCTCAAATTTTGATATGAAGGATCTTGGTGAAGCATCATATATTTTGGACATAGAGATTTGCCGAGATAAGAGAAATGAAGTCTTAGAACTATCACGGAAGGCATATTTTGAAAAGGTTCTTCAAAAGTATAATATTCATGGGAGTTCTGCCACACCTGCTCCTATAGTCAAGACCACCATTCTGGGAAATTCTAATGACCCAAAAAAATACGAGATCGATCAAATAGAAGCAGTACCATATGCTTCGGCTGTTGGAAGTTTACAGTATGCACAAGTTTGCACTCGCCCTGACTTAGCTTTTATCACCGGGGTACTCGGTAGATATATATCAATAGAATCCAGGCATAGAGCAATGGAAAATGGTAAAAGAAAGGTTTGCGTTATGCGCAAGTCACAAAGGACCTCATGCTAACACATAGAAGATCTGATTCCCTAGAGATAAGAGGGTATTCAGACACAGATTTTACGAGAGACAAGATAATAGAAAATCCACGCAGGGATACATATTTACTCTCGTTGTACGTAGGAGCTATTTTATAGAGAAGCTCCAAACAGACAAAAACTGCATCATCCATAATGTATGTAGAATTTATAGCATGTTATGAGGCCACGGGGCAGGCGATATGGTTAAAGAAATTTATATCTGACTTTAAAGTGGTAGATTGCATTGGCAAACCACTAACGATGTACTGTTTCAACCACCTCGCATTATTCTATTCTCACAACAACAAGTCGAGTAATGCTACCAAACCAATAGAAATAAAGTATTATGTTGTGAAAGATAAAATCAAGAATCAAACTATAAGTCTCAAGCATATAGGGATAAAGAATATTCTTGTGTACCCGCTTATGAAAGGCTTACCATCCAATACGTTCAAGGAACACTTGGTCTGCATGGGTTTAAGGGGAAGCCTATGAATCCTGGACCAAGATAGGCCCTAAAACGAACATTTTTTTTCAAAACAAAAAGGTATATCGTAGCTATCTGATTCTACCGGCAATTGAGTTGTGACATTGAAACATGCTCTATGTACCAATATGTGATGAAAAAAGTAAAACTAAAAGGTATAAAGTTAAAAGTAAAAATAAGATCAAGGGGGAGAATGTTAGGCTGATCTCTACGCTGATTGGCCCAACGGCCTGTCAGGCCCTTGGTCCACGCACCCTGACCGGGGACGCCCAATCTCTTACTGGTTGGTGGGCCCCTATGACCTGCGCAATATAAAGAGTGGTGGGTCCGGGGCACGGTTCACAAGGTTCATCGCCGCCGCACTCCCTACCCACAAACACCTACCGATATAGGTCGGGCTCAGAGCTCACAGGAAGCACCACTTCCACCATGTCCACCTCCATGGCTTCATCATTGAAAGACGAAGGTGGTCCCTCTTCTCTCTCTCTTTGTCTCTCCCTCTCGGATTCCCTCTTGCATTGTACTCATAGTGGCAACCCTAGAGAAACTACTGTTTGAATCTGGACTAGTTGATCTTGAGGTTTCAACAGGCCTGCCCCGCGACCTGCGCCGCCATGCTCTTGGGTATGTCTAGCCAGTCCCTCCTAAAGGGTATGTATTTCACACGCTCACATACAGAATTAGTTCATTTCTATCGGCAAGCTAGAAGCATGAGAAAGAGGGAGGGAGACGTACCTGTTAGGGTTGCTGCGGCTGCGGTTGAGCGGCGGAACGGCAGAGTTAGCCATCGGTGCAAGAGGAAAGAAAGGTGGGGTGGCGGCGCTGGGTTGCTCTTGCTAGGAGCTAGGGTTTGGGTTGGAGCCATCGATCGAGAGAGTATATAAGCAACATGAGGAGAGCGAAAGAAGAAAGAAATGTGGTGTGAAGTTGCTCGGCTAACAAAATGGAATGTAAGCTGTTCCAGTTCACTCTTGAGTCAGCCAGCCTTGACCGTTGGGTCGGCACTTACTAACGTCCATATCAAGCATATGTGATATTGTTACCATATCAATCGTGAAGGACCATGTTACCAGCAAGAAAGTGAAAGAGGTAACATGCAAATTCAGATTAGGAGAGCGAAAGAAGAAAGGAACATAGGAGGACTGTCGGGTTGGCCGAAATGGAAGGTTCATTGTTCCAGATCACTCTTGGATCAGCGAGAGCTAGTCTGGACCATTGGGTGATATTCTTACCATATTAATCTTGAATGACCATGGACCCACATGAAAGTGGAAGAGATAACACACAAATTTAGATATTCGTAAATCCGGGGGGGGGGGGGGTCTCTTCTTTCCGAGTGTGCTCACATTAAGAAATTTGTCGATTGAATCTCTGGTTCTCTATATTCCTAGAATTTACCGCCATGTTAAGAATTATAGAATGTTTTGCATACAAAGTATAAGATACCCTATGATCATTTTCACATGACGTGTTTTGATGAAAAAAACGATTTCCACACTTACACATTCCAATATGTATGCTCTGTATATGAGAAGCTCCTCTCGCCGTCGCCTCCTCCATGCGGACAAGGGGAGAAAACTCTAATCCCTAGCGCTGCCACCCCATCTTACCTCACTCCCTCTCCTCACTGGTCCCAGAACCCACTGCCAGAACAGTCGGGCAACGTCAGTGATGGGGCTGGCAAGGATCTTATCGCATGGTTCCTCGTGGAGTGACTTCGAGTCCAGATGTCGCGCATCGATCTTATCGTGTGGTTCCTCGTGGAGTGGTTGGAGCTCAGCTGCCATGCGAGTTCTGGGATCGCATGTATGACAGGGCTGACATATCCTAGAGGTAGAGTGCATGAGGTGGAGCGGAGGCTAACGTAGGGGAGTTGCCGGAGGCAGGGACATAAGTTTACCCAGGTTTAGGTTAGCCGGTAATGGCTCCCGACTTCCTGCAAAGATCAATTATGGCGGTTCTCGATGTAAACAAATTATATGGTGGCTTGGTTGTAGAGAACTTGTCCTAGGGTTTCTGCCGTCCGACTTTATATAATAAGCGGACAGAGGCTTACAGGAAGCATATATCTATACAATCTCTATTAACCTAAAATCTACAGCGTCCAGGTTTTTGCCTAACCCGAATGCGCTCTAACCAACGTTAAAGGTATACCCATGTACACATCTATAAAATAGCATATAGGTTGTTCAAATATTCATATTCTTATTATGAATAAAGTTTTGAGGAAAATAAAGAAAATTAAAATGCAATATTTTAGCATTGAGTGCTTTTACGTGTACTAGTTTCTCGGAAAAATGGGAAACCTAGATTTTGAAGCCAATTCAAGAAAATGTTCACAAAATTTCCTATCATATAAAAACACTCGTTGATTTTAACCAAAAACGAAAAATATCATGGCCATTTGCATGTCATAATTTCATGGTAATGTGGCCATATTTTGCATATCGACGGATCTTGAGACGCCACACAATATTTCCATAAGATGTTTCCAATTATAAACAAAATGTTTTTTTTTCCATTTTAATTTTCTAAGGTGGGATGTTCTGTGAATCAAATGCTAAGAATATAGTGAAAATTGCTAACATTATAATTGAAATCAAAGTTGATCATATATATTAGGTGAAAATTTCCTAGATAGTTTGAATTTTCCAATTTTCTAGCTAATTTTGAATAATTAAATTAATTTCAACAAATTTCACAAAAACAAATAAAATATGAACTACAAGTGTGTGATAGGGTGTGTCGCATATCGGCGGTATATTCTTTCAGTCTCTCGCCAATATCAAGTCCGACCCGCCGACTCAATCTCTCGGAGGTGGTCATATGGGTAGGGTGTGCATATGTACGTTCATAGGGATGAGTGTATGCGCGTGTTTGTGAACGCTTGCATTTGTACAATGTTTATCAAAACAAAACAAAACAAAACAAAACAAAATAAAACAAAACAAAACAAAACAAAAGGAATTGAAAGACACCTTCTTTATCCATGGAATTGTATCTTCTGCAAATTAGTGGGTTATTAGGTCATCTCCAACGTGCCTACCCAATGGTCCGGCAGCATCTAATGATATCCAGAGGGGCCCAAAACAGGACTCAAAGTGTCGACCCATTTCGTGTGCGCACACGGTTTGCGTCGGGTCAGCGTCCACTCCCACCCATTTCTGACCAAAATTTGGGGCGTAAATGTGTCCAGACGGACGCGGGTGGATGATGTGTTGCATCCGGTAAATGCTCGGCCCCTCGCCTCCCTGGCCCACGTCGCAATGTCATAGCCGCTTCCTCGCCTACCTCCCCTGGTACTAGTAAATTTGCGTGTGCAGATAGGGACCTCACTCCATAGTCCCCACTGTGTTCCCCCGCCGCCAACAGACAAACCTTAACCTAGCCATCACGGCCGTTACAAATGGGGATGAACTAAACCCGCAAGACGAAGAATGACGACGGGGTCGGTTTGTGCTCCCGGTGGTGACTCGTGACCGCCGCTACTTTCCCATCAATGATTGTTGGTTGTAGTGGGAACCAAGCGGAATGTAGAGGAGGAGCAAGCGGTGCAATGGCCGCGTCCATGGTATGACTACATGAAGCATGAGCCGGATCAGCCTCGTTCTCCTCGCGGAGCTCTAAGGGCAGGAATGGGTCTGGGGTAGAAAAGAGCAGGCCCTAGCGCCGCCACCGGAGGATTACAAGCGACCGCATCTCTAGAGGCACCGGAGTACATCGAGCTGGACTAGGGTTAGGCCGCCGCCGGCTTATACTATATTTTTCCTGTTTTTTACATTTATTATGTAAAAAAAGCCATTTGTGGCCCACCCCATTTTATATCTATCCAATATGACAGTTTAAGGACTGCTATTATATAGGAATCAAAAGAAGAAGAAGAAAAACTCAAATGGGTCGTGCGCATTGGGCGCAGTAGGACGGGTGGCGAACATGGACGGATGTTTGGTGTCCACCTCGCGACACAAGCAGACAAATACAGATAAATTTAGATACCATGGGTCATAGAGTTGGAGATGGATTTTTTATGTGAGTTGTGTAGGAACCATTTGTGAGAGTTTGTGTAGGAACCATTTATGTGAGTTGTGTAGGAACCATTTCGAGTCCATGTAAAATAGGAAATATACAGGAGAAAAAAAGTCTTGCGTTGCAAATGAGTTTGTCTGACCAATACTCGACTACTCCCTCCGTTCAACAATAGATGACTTCCACGTATCTATATATGGATGTATCTAGACACTAAGAAGTGTCTAGATACATCCATATATAGATACGTGGAAGTCATCTATTGTTGAAGGGAGGGAGTAATACATATTATCGACTGCTAAAAAAACTAATACATACCACTGGTAGAAAAAGGCCTTCCATACGCCCCCATCTGTCGTGGTGGTGTCACGGCAGATGCCATAGGATGGCTAAAGATGTGGGGACGAAGGACGCTGGAGGCGCTCGGGGAGGGATCACGCGACGAGTAGACGCGTGAAGGATGAAACCAGCACTGCAAACGACACGATCTACCCAGGTTCAGGGCCCTCGTGAGGAGGTAAAACCCCTACTCCTGCCTTTCTCTATGTATTCTGATGTCTCACCGAGTAGCCACAGTACAATGGTTCTTGCTACCGAGTAGCCACTCTTCTCTCTCCGGGTAGAACTAGGTCAAGAATCTCTACCTATGATCCAGCCTTCGCATATCTCTTCGCGCAGGAGGCGGCGGGGCACCTTATATACTCGGTGCCCAGCCGGATACAGCCAAATACAAACAAGTGTCGACATTGTGTGCACATCGTCCTTCTTCCGAGTTCCCGCTGACAGCTTTGGCTTCTAAGCTTGTCCTGATGCGGAAAGTCGTTGGGCAAAACCAAGTAACCAGTCTGTTATCACTGTGCGAACACAGAGTAGGTCCCCCTATCCCGCGACGCCCTGCTGACACACTGTCGCTGTCAGGCACGCCGTCCCCAGATGAACAGTGCTGTGAACAGTGCCAAGTACGGACCCGGGATACGCGGGATTCGGTGTCAGAACGGCTCCTTTGACTTCTGGCCCGAGTAGGTTCCCGCCATTTCTACTCGGTCCAGCTCTTCTGCTCGGAGGAGCACAACTCTCTTGGTTCATTCTTCTGGCTGTCTAGGTGTGAGACCGGGTAGCAGTCGACCGGGTAGCCAGCTACTCGGCCGAACACCCCTTCTGATCTTGCCTTTAGCACTTGTCTTTACCCTACTCGGGGGGAACCCTCCGACAGCAGTCCCCGAAGCCGAGAAGGAGTTAACAAAAAACAACAGTAAAAGACATCCTACTCGGTTCCTGCACTTTTTCTTTCCTTAGTAATTTTTCTTGTGCTCATTGACCTTTTGCGTGTTCTCTTGCTTGCCATGAAGCCGGGTTTCGGACAGCAGCAGAGTCGAAGAGTTGGCACGTAGGTTTAAACACAATACTAGATGTACTCGTGAAATTTTAAGCAGAGCAACCGAGTGGACAAAAGTAAGGCCGGGTAGGAACACACAGAGCAAGTTTAGGCGAGGGCAGTCCCCGAGCTGAATTTCAGATTACAGGATAGAATTTTAACTCGGATAAGAGAGTACATACACATCTTTGCTCACGAATGAAAGTGACGGAGTAGGGCTACATTCCAAGGGCGCTTTGTTTCCTCTCCAGCTTTATCTGCCCTGTTCTCCTGTGATGGACGCATGTCCACGAGATAATAGGCATCATTGTGCAGCGCTTTGCTCACAATGAAGGGCCCTTCCCATGGAGGAGACAATTTGTGCATTCCGGCTGTGCGTTGCACAAGCCTGAGGACCATGTCTCCTTCTCGGAAAACCCTTGGGTTCACCTTTCGGCTATGATAACGCCGCAGGTTTTGCTGGTAGATAGCCGAACGTGACAGAGTGAGCTCTCTTGCTTCTTCAAGCAGGTCAACGTCGTCTTCTCGAGCTTCTCTCGCCTCTACCTCAGTGTAGAGGGTTACTCGAGGGGAGTCATGCTCTAAGTCTATTGGCAACACGGCCTCAGCCCCGTATACCAAGAAGAATGGCGTGTAGCCGGTTGACTGGTTAGGGGTATCCACAACACCACTGGCAACTCGTCTAGCCAACAGCCAGATGTTTTCAGTAGCGGCTCAATCAGCCTTGGCTTTATGCCTGCCAGTACCATGCCGTTTGCTCTTTCCACTTGCCCATTGGAAGCGGGGTGCGCAACAGATGCAACATCTAGTCAGATATGCTTATCTCTGTAGAACCGCACCATTGCCCCCTCTGCGAAACTTGTGCCGTTGTCGGTGATGATGCTGTGCGGGTAGCCGTATCTCAGGATCACATCCTTTAAGAATCTCACGGCTGTAGCTTCATCGTACTTCCGAATAGGCTTCACTTCAATCCACTTGGTGAACTTGTCCACCATGACCAAGATGTGTGTCATGTTGCCTTTGGCCGGCTTGAAGGGGCCAACCATATCCAGGCACCATACGGCAAACGGCCATGTGATAGAAATTGTCTTCAACTCGGAAGCAGGCATGTGAATCTTACTCGCGAACATCTGGCAGCCATTGCACTTCCTCACGATGTCTTCAGCTTGCTGCAGAGCTGTGAGCCAGTAGAAGCCATGCTGAAAAGCTTTCTTGACCAATGCCCGAGAAGAGGCGTGGTGCCCGCATTCTCCTTGGTGTATTTCCAACAGAATTTCTCCTCCTTCCTCTGGGTCCACACAGCGTTGCAGCACGCCGGTGGCACTTCTTTTGTGCAGCACATCTCTGAATATAGTGTAGCCTTTGGATCTTCTCTGAATCTGCCTTGCAGCCACCTCGTCTTCTGGCAGAGTACCGTCCTTTAGAAAGGATAATATGGGCACGGCCCAACTCGGTGTCTCCCGTGTGGGAAACACTGGTTCGTCCACTTCCATTGGGACAGGCATCTCTGGCTGCTCTTTGGGGTTGGGAGCACTTCTCTGGAGCCCAGAACGATTGGCAAGGACCTCCTCAATGAATGCGACAGTCCCCGGGTTAAGGACAGCAGTCCCCGAGTATGGAGTGGCAGTCCCCGAGTAGGGAGTGGCAGTCCCCGAGTAGGAAATGGCAGTCCCCGAGTAGGGAGCGGCAGTCCCCAGGTAGGGAGCGGCAGTCCCCGGGTTCTCTGTTCCATTCTCCCAATCAATCTCCATTGGAACGGATTTTTCACTTGGCAGAGAAGGAACAAATATGGATTCCGAGTTGGGAGAAGGCTTGATGGATGGCTTCCTCAAGTGCTCCAAGGCAACCCCCGCCGGGATGGATTGCCGAGAAGATCCCAACTTGGACAGCTCGTCTGCCGCTTCGTTCTCTGCTCGGTGAATGTGCTGGAACTCGCAGGCTTCGAAGAATCCAGTCATAGACTGTACCAGGAAGCGATATGATGCCATGTTGGCATCTAGAGCATCCCAAGTGCCAGAGACTTGCTGCACCACCAGATCTGAATCGCCATAGCATATAATGCGCTGCACGCCAACCTCCTTGGCTACTCGCAAGTCGTGCACTACTGCCTCGTACTCTGCTACGTTGTTGGACGCCTTGAAATGAATTTGCAGCACGTACTTGAGTTGATCTCGCTTGGGTGACGTAAGCACTACGCCAGCCCCAAGGCCTTCCTTCACCTTCGAGCCATCAAAGTGCATCTTCCAGTAATTGGAAACTGGAGCGGGAGGTTCATACTGCACCTCAGCCCAATCCACCAGAAACTCTGCCAGAATCTGAGACTTGATGGCTTCTCTTCTCGCATACACGGGAGCGTACGCGTCCAGCTCAATCGCCCACTTGGCTACTCGACCACTCGCCTCCTTGTTGCCCATGATATCCGAGATGGGAGCAGAGCTCACAACCGTGATAGGATGCTCTTGGAAGTAATGCTTTAGCTTCTTGGAGCCCAGGTACACGCCATAGGTCATCTTCTGGTAATGCGGGTAGTTTTGCTTGGAGCTGGATAGCACTTCGCTGAGATAGTATACCGGGCGCTGCACACTCTTGCCTTCTTCTTCTCGCTCCACCACAATCACCACACTGACTACTCGGTTAGTGGCAGCAATGTATAGCAGCATTGGCTCCTTGGGTAGCGGACTAGCCAAGATGGGAGCGCTAGCCAGCATTGCATTCAGCTCGTTGAATGCCACGTCCGCTTGCGGAGTCCAGACAAACTTGTCACTTTTCTTCATCAGCTGGTACAGAGGCAGGGCCTTCTCGCCCATTCGGCCCAGGAAACGGCTCAGAGATGCCAAGCAACCAGTGATTTTTTGCACATCCTTCAGGGATCTCGGCAAAGACATGCTCTCAATAGCTTTTATCTTTGAAGGATTGGCTTCAATGCCTCGACTAGACACCAGGAAGCCGAGTAGCTTGCCAGCCGGGACGCCAAAGGTACACTTACTCGGATTCAGCTTCATTTTGTACTTGCGCAGGTTAGCAAAGGTTTCCTCAAGGTCGGCAAGCAGAGATGTGTTTTATTCGTTTTGATGACAATGTCATCTACGTACACCTGCACATTCTTGCCGAGCTGATCGTGCAAGCATTTCTGCATGCATCTCTGATAGGTTGCACCCGCATTCCTCAAGCCAAAACACATGACACGATAGCAATAAGCCCCGTACGGGGTAATGAATGCAGTCTTTATTTGATCAGCAGGATTGAGAGCTATCTGGTGGAAACCAGAGTAGGCATCTATGAAAGACAGCAGTTCACAACCAGAAGTGGAATCGATCACCTGATCGATGCGAGGTAGCGGGAAGGGATCCTTGGGGCATGCCTTGTTCAAGTCGGTGTAGTCGACACACATGCGCCATGCAGTAGCAGCCTTGGGATCCTCCTTCTTCTTCTCGACCATGACCGGGTTGGCTAGCCAATCCGGGTGTAGCACCTCCATGATGAAATTGCTTATCAGCAACTTGGTGATCTGGTCACCAATGGCCTTCCTTCTCTCATCTCCGAAGCGGCGCATAGCCTGCTTCACTGGCTTGGCGTCAGGACGCACATGTAATGAGTGCTCAACCAACTCCCTCGGGACCCCTGGTAAATCTTCATTAGATCAGGCGAACACGTCCCGATTCTCACGGAGGAAGTGGATGAGCTCGCTTTCCTATTTCTCCGCCAACCCGGAGCCAATGATGGCTACACGGTCGGGGTACTCAGGGTCGACCTGGACCTTCTTTGTCTCTTGAGACGCTTGGAACGCGGTCCCGTGTTGCGTACTCGGCACGCCCTGCGCACCAGCTTGCGCGGATTGCGCCATAGCCACCACCTCGTACATCTTTTTCTTCTCGGCAGCAATCACCATGGACTCCGCCAACTGAGAACCGGCAGAGGCACACTCCATGGACTTCTTGTAATCACCAGAGATGGTAATCACGCCATTGGGACCAGGGATCTTCATCTTCAGATATGCCGTGTGGGTAGAGCCCATGAACTTGCTCAGAGCAGGCCTGCCGAGTAGAGCGTGATAGGGGCTCTGATGATCAACCACCTCGAACTGCAGGCGCTCTGTGCGGCAGTTCTCCCTTGTGCCGAATAGCACATCTATCCACACTCGACCAATCGGGTTGCACGAGACTCCCGGCACAATGCCATGGAAAGTGGTCTTGCTGGGTAGCAGCATGTTCTCGGCCAGCCCAAGCTTCTCGAGTGTGTCTTTGTACACAATGTTGATGCTGCTGCCGTTGTCGATTAGCACTTTGCTGAACCTCACATTCTTCTCGGGACCCAAGAAGGTAGGGTCCACCACCAAGGCGTAGCTACCCGGGTTGGGCATTACCTTGGGATGATCTACTCGGGACCACTTGATCTCTTGGTTGCACCAATGCATATAGTGAGGAACAGCAGGGATCACGACATTGACCTCCATGGCGCGCCTGTGCTGTGACTGCTTGTCGACGGGCTCTGAAGTGAAGATCATGTAGCCCTCGTGATGCTCTTGGTACTGGTTGCGGCCTCCGCCCTCATTGTTGCCGTTGTTGTTGTTCTGGTAGTTGTTGTTGCCTCTGTTGTTGTTGCGGTTGTAGTTGTTGTTGTTGCGGTAGCCCTCATTATTGAAGTGACGGTTGGCCCCTAAAGCCACTTGGTTCACGTTTTCTCTTCTCGGGATCACTGGAGGCCGAGCTGCGGGTGCGCGAGCAGGCTGCACATTGGCATTTGCAGCTGGCAGAGGAGGAGGAGGAGGCAGGCCTTCATTCTTGATCAGATCCCACCACTCGCACTGTCGGGTAGTGTGATTAGCAGGCCTTGAGGGGTGCTGTGTGTGGAAACTGCATGGGCCATCCTTCATGTCGTCAAAGACGAACTTCCTCGTCTGCTCCGAGTTGCCGCTACCCGACTAAGGAGCACGGAATGGTTTCTTGTTGCCTTGGCCCTGGTTCTGGTTCTGCCCGTAGGCTCCAGCAGGTTTCTGCCTTTGGCTACCTCCAGCTCCAACAGCCACTGCATTCACCTCCTCGGGGTCATACCGAACATCTATCCGGTCACCCCTGCGCTTGTTGCGGAACTCGTTGCGCTTGTTGCTGTTGAAGTTTCTTCTTGGCTCAATGGAGTCCATCAGGGGCTGAGTAGGATCACCGAGTGCGTACTGATCTGCAATCTTGATGGTCTCCGCCAGAGTGTTTGGCATCTCCCTCTGCAACCTTTGCCACAGCATACTGCCATGTCTGCAACCCTGCGCAAACCAAGTGATGGCTTGGGCCTCGTTCACACCTTCACAGGTGTTTCGCAGCGTGCTCCACCGAGTAAGGTACTCGCGATCCGTCTCGTCTTCTCGCTGCCTGCAAGCAGACAGCTGATGCGGCCTATTCGGCCTCTTGTAGGTGCTGGTGAAGTTGCTGACGAAGGCGTCCGAGAAGTCCAGCCAGCAATTTATGCTTTGCCTGGGCAAGTTGTTGAGCCAAGTGCGAGCTGGACCCTCTAGCATCTGCGGGACGTACCGCACTGCCCATCTCCTGTTGCCGCCCGCGATGTGGACCGCGGTGACATAGTCATTGAGCCAATCCTCTGGCTTGGTGCTGCCGTTGTAGCTCTTGGTGCCCCTTGCGAGCTGGAAGTTCTTCACGGATGGCTCGTTCATGATGCGCGGGCCAAAGCACTCGGGGCCAGGAGGACCCGTGTTCTCCAGCCGCGCCGACAAGCTGATCCGGTCCAGCTGGTGCCTTGCGTCTCCAGGCGCCAACACGCGCTCGCCCACATGATCCAGAATGTCATAGCCAGCCATCTCCATGGCCGAGTAGCCGTCATCATATCTCTCCACCTGCACAGCTGCAGTCTGCTCCACCGGGTTGGCGACTGGCGCCACTGCACGCGGCTGCTGCCTCTGCCGAGTAGGCTGAGCGACGGGATGCTGAGAAGGACCTGGGCGCTCTCCATCTCGGGCCTGGCTTTGAGCTTTATGGGCTTGAAAGCCTGCTCCTGCAGCGTTGTGTTTCTGACCGGACTGCCGCGGCACAACGAGCTGTTTCGCGGCGACAGCCGCGTCGTACACCTGCATTTGCCTATCCTTGCCGGAATGCCCACTACGGCTTTTCTCACGGCTAGGATGCGGAGATGAAGCCTGATCGTTAGATCTGGCCACGTGCGAGTGCACCACTTGAGAGGCTCCAGCGCCCGGGTTGGCTTTCCGGAACTCCTCGTTCTGCCTAGCCGCCTCTAGAACCAACTCGTTCAGCCTCTCCTGCTGCCTAACGCGCGCGTCTCCAACTAGGTGCGGCAACTCGGCAGCTACAGCCTCAGCAGCTCTAAGTGTCTTGGCAGTGTGCTGTATCTAGGTCGGGTGGAAGTGTTTGCGGTGGCGGACTGACTGGGAGCCTCTACAACAGTTGCCATCTCGGCACCTAGGTTGCGACGCGTAGCACCTACTTTGCTAGCTCTCCTAACAACTGGTGTGAAACCGTGAGCCTTGTTGTACTCAAGCTGATCTAAGCTAAGCTCTAGCCTGATCTTCTCCAACTCCGCCTGCTCAGCGAGCAGCTCCTGGCGCTGCCGGTCGAGCTGCGCCTTCATGGTCAGGAGCTCGAGGTCGGTGGGAGGCGGCATGCCCGTCCGCGCAGCAGACGCATGGATCGTCGGAGTAGTGGAGAGCGGAAGGTTGCACTCCTTCTCGTAAGGCTTGTGCGTCTTCCCGCCAGCACTAGAGCCAGCAAGATCCTCGACGACGACCGCAGCGGTAGCAGCTGCGCCCTTCCCGGCGTCTGCAGCCAGGCCAGCTACCATCACCTCCGCGACGTCCGCGGAGCGGCCCAGCGGCCTCCCGCGTGCGGCGATAACGGCAGGCGGATCCTCCGCGTCATGCACCAGCTCGGGGTACTCGCGGTCGATGACGGTGGCGACGTAGACGAGGTGCACGCCGAAAGAAAGCACCGTGCCGCCCTCCGGCATGGCCCTGCCGCCGAAATCACCGGCGTTGTCGGTGACGAAGTCGAAGGAGCCGAATCTGTGGACAAGGCCACAGACCACGCGCTCTCCGGTAGCAGAAATCGATCCCGTCCGAACGGAAACTCCAGCCAGCGCCGCTGGTTGCCCCACGGTGGGCGCCAACTATCATGGTGGTGTCACGGCAGATGCCATAGGATGGCTAAAGATGTGGGGACGAAGGACGCTGGAGGCGCTCGGGGAGGGATCACGCGACGAGTAGACGCGTGAAGGATGAAACCAACACTGGAAATGACACGATCTACCCAGGTTCAGGGCCCTCGTGAGGAGGTAAAACCCCTACTCCTGCCTTTCTCTATGTATTCTGATGTCTCACCGAGTAGCCACAGTACAATGGTTCTTGCTACCGAGTAGCCACTCTTCTCTCTCCGGGTAGAACTAGGTCAAGAATCTCTACCTATGATCCAGCCTTCGCATCTCTCTTCGCGCAGGAGGCGGCGGGGCACCTTATATACTCGGTGCCCAGCCGGATACAGCCAAATACAAACAAGTGTCGACATTGTGTGCACATCGTCCTTCTTCCGAGTTCCCGCTGACAGCTTTGGCTTCTAAGCTTGTCCTGATGCGGAAAGTCGTTGGGCAAAACCAAGTAACCAGTCTGTTATCACTGTGCGAACACAGAGTAGGTCCCCCCTATCCTGCGACGCCCTGCTGACACACTGTCGCTGTCAGGCACGCCGTCCCCAGATGAACAGTGCTGTGAACAGTGCCAAGTACGGACCCGGGATACGCGGGATTCGGTGTCAGAACGGCTCCTTTGACTTCTGGCCCGAGTAGGTTCCCGCCATTTCTACTCGGTCCAGCTCTTCTGCTCGGAGGAGCACAACTCTCTTGGTTCATTCTTCTGGCTGTCTAGGTGTGAGACCGGGTAGCAGTCGACCGGGTAGCGAGTACCGGGTAGCCGGCTACTCGGCCGAACACCCCTTCTGATCTTGCCTTTAGCACTTGTCTCTACCCTACTCGGGGGTAACCCCCCGACACCATCAGTCCCCAAACTTTGCGCACCGTGACTAAAGGGGTTTTAGTCCCGGGTCGGGAGGAGACCCGCGACAGAAGGTCATGCGTCGTGGGTTGGGAGGCGCGTGGAGGCGCGTGGAGGGCTTTAATTCCGGTTGGCATGGCCACCCGCGACTAATGATCCAGTCTGCTGGCCTCCCGTCCTTTAGTCCCGGTTGGCGTGGCCACCCGGGACTAAAGATACAAACTGCTCGCCTCCCGCGCGGCGGTTTTATTTCGCGAGCGAGAGGCAGAGGCCATTGCTACAGTGCGCGCACCCGAGAGTCTATGTTTCTCCTCTCTTCTCTGTTTCTTCTCCTCTCTTCGATCTTCCTCCACCAAGCACCCATGGCTCAAGTTTGGAACACTCAACGTGTGGCCACACCATGCCGCAAGACTCTCGACGTGGCGTACACCAATATATGCGACAGGCTCCCCGATCTTCTTACACATTTCAGCAATCTCTATGAAGAAGCCGATGAACACCATAGGTTCTTCGGGCTTGATTTAGAGTATACGGCGGATCAACGGGATGTTGCCGTCATCCAAATTGCCTTCCAGGAGATCGTGTTGGTCTTCCAATGGGCAAGGTAACGCACACGTACAATCGATCTCTCTTGTAGGATAGTGTTGCATTTTCGATTTGTTTGTTGCATTGGAAGAATACATGTGTTGCAACATATCTAACACGTTCTATTTTGTTGTTGCAGTAGTTCAAAGGATTCTACGACCCTTGTTGATTTTCTTGTCAACAAGGGGTACGACTTCTGTAGTGTTGACATCACTCAAGACCGGCAGAAGTTGATGCGATTGGGTATTGTGATACCTGAAGATCACTACATTGATCTTCAGGATCTTATCCATTTTGATGATTTGTGCGGTCACAAGACCGGGATGGTTCCGATGGCAACCGCCTTCATCCACGCCGACTACAAAACGATGAAGTCTGGTTTCCCCTCCAAGAATCACATGCGTTGGGGGAAGACCCCACTAGACCGGATCAACCTCAACTATGCAGCCATAGATGCATACGTTTCCTACGAGTTGTTCCGCATCTACTCGACGGAGCTCGAGTAGATGGTGTTTGTACCGCATCTTGCGTTCGATATATGCATGTAACGGATATATTAGTATGTAATGGATATATATTATTATGTAATGTATATTATTTCTATATTAATTAGTAGCTATATTATTTCTATATTATGTCAAACACACATTTCAAAACAAACAAACAAAAACACATCAAGAAAACAAACAATAACACATCAAGAAAACAAAACAGGAAAACTACCGTTTCTAAATTAATCTAAGCCATAGATGCATACGTTTCCTACGAGAGTTGTTCCGCATCTACTCGACGGAGCTCGAGTAGATGGTGTTTGTGTACCGCATCTTGCGTTCGATATATGCATGTAATGGATATATTAGTATGTAATGCATATATATTATTATGTAATGGATATTATTTCTATATTAATTCGTAGTTATATTATTTCTATATTATGTCAAACACACATTTCAAAACAAACAAACAAAAACACATCAAGAAAACAAACAATAACACATCAAGAAAACAAAACAGAAAAACTGCCGTTTCTAAATTAATCTAAGCCACGAAAACATAGATCTAGTCAATACCAAACTCATCCAGTTGGATTTACTTCAAATACATTTTCGAACTCATTCTAAAAATAATAGAAGAGCCTACTGGTCTTTTATTAAAAAGGATGGTATTTTCATTTGGTTGTTTGAACTTGGATTTGCAAATTTTATATGGTTTAGATTTTATATGGTTTGGTTCATGAATTTTATCAGATTTTATTTTGCATTTAGGAAACGGGAAAATGAATTAGTTTTATTTTCCTGAATTTTTTGATATATTATTTGTATTTTTTAGATTTTAAAATGTATTAGTTTTATTTTTATGAATATTTTGATATATTAATAGTATTTTTAAGATTTTAAAATGAATTAGTTTTATTTTTCTGAATATTTTGATATATTAATTGTATTTTAAAGATTTTAAAATGAATTAGTTTTATTTTTCTGAATATTTTTTAGAAATAATACAAATTAAAAAGTTAATGTTTATTTATTTATTCAAAATTATTAATTACATCATTACTTTTGTTTATTAAAAGATTTATTTGAAATTCAGACAATAAAGAAATGTGTTATCGACGAACATGTTAATAGGATTGATATAATATTAGTATCACATACATGCGTGCGAAACACTTGGATGCGGAACGGGATGAAACTCGGAAGTTAAGCGTGCTAGTGCTAGAGTAGTGGGAGAATGGGTGACCGAGCGGGAAGTTTGACCACGAGTAAGAAATTTGACTAGAGATAATTGTAGTTAGACACTAAGCAAATAATGAAAATCCTGGAAAAAAAAGAGTGAAAAAATGGGAGTGAAAAAAAGGGAGTGAAAAATAATTAGAAACCCCAAATGGATTAAAGAAATAACGAAAAAGCATGTAGTCCCGGTTCGTGTGGCCAACCGGGACTAAAGGTCCCCCGTCCTCGGCGCACGCCACCCGCCCATGTGGACGGGACTTTAGCCGCGGTCCGTAAGTGGCGCGACTATAGGGGGGTCTTTAGTCGCGCATATCTAGTCCCGGTTGCGCGGCCGGGACTAATGTCCTTTGCGAACCGGGACTGAAGGCCTATTTTCTACCAGTGTACCAATGCCACGCATACAACAACGTACGTCGCCTATATTGTGTAATCTGCAGAGGATGTATCGCACTGCATCGCGTTGTCAGGCACTCATATACCTGGAAATAAGAAAAGGAAACGGAGTGCTGAAACCACAAATGAACACACTAGCTCGAGTGACACCATATTTTTCTGCCATTGGCTACTCCGTGGCATCATTCAAAAATACCACGTCGATGTTGGGTATCATGAAGAGTCTCTCGTGAGACCAAACTGTCCCGCTTTCACGGTTAACTGCCGGCCTGTAACCCGGGGCAACGTACACGTCGGAGTCAGAGTGTCGTTTCCTGCATAATTTTCACTGCCGATAAGCCCGAAACTGCCGAAGTCGTTGTGTGTTACTTGTCACTTTTTACCCTTAAAACGATGAGTCGTTACCAGTTTACCCGGCTCTCCGCTATAAGCTGTCGCTTTGGACCGAGAAGGAGCATGCCCCATGCAGCACCTAAATGGCAATCTCCCACTGCCGCTTCGATCAGTGTGGATATCAGGCGCTTTCGATGTTGTACACACGGACATACAAGTGTACAGCTGCTATGCGTTCCATGCGCTCCGGGTGATGACTGAATTTACGGCTTTGAATTCTGAAACTGTTCACCGGGAGAAAGGGGGAGGAGATGCAACTTTTCTCATGTTGTTCAGAAACTGTTCCATCTTTACATACATGTAGCCAAACAAGACATTGTTTACTGTCTTGCTGGCTGTGACCGGCCTAAGCGCCAGTTTTCCTTCTTTGATGATGTAGAAACTGTGTCATTTTTACCCCGATTTGTGTCTCACTACAAGAAAACAAAGTAGTAACGACCAAACATTTGTCATCAAGTTGTTTGGTAACTATAGACCTACTAATTACAACCAGTTTGTAACATAGACCTATATAAACGTTCGATGGTACCTTTTGACCGGACATATAGTGACCAACTATTGCAAAGTTGGTTGCTAAATGTGTTTAGTGACTATGTTGTAGCCATCCCAATGCGATCAAGCTCCACTGGTGACAATATGTAATTAGTAACCAATTTAGCACTTGTTGCAACCAACCACCTTGGTAACTGAATGTGAGATTTTCAGCTGTTGCACATCAATTGCAACATCCAGAATTTCTGGAAACTTTCATAGTGATAGTTGTTGCCGGAAAGGTGGCTTCGAGTTCATCGATGTATTAGTTTTGTTAGACTTTGTTGAATAATATAAGTAAAAAGAGCCATGTGCATGGGGCGCGGGTTTCCAGTCCACCTCTTTTCGAAAAAAAAAAATCGCATATTGCAAGCAACTAATCTTCCTTTTTTATCTAACTCGTCCCTAAGACACACTAGGAACCATCTCAATATATGTGTATCAAATCTTTCACCACAACCGTAGAGGCCAGCTAGTTGCAGGCAATCAAAACAGCCTTGACCCCCAAAACACATATAGTTTGTGTCGAGATGTTGAGAAAACTTAAGTCTTTGAATGCGTGGACAACAACCTCCACAAGGTTAGGACTTCCAAACATTTTTTTTTCCGAAATGGGAGCCTTAGCCCCATCCTCTGCATGAACATGATGTACACCGCCCGATTTTTATTAAAAAACAAACCGTCAAAATCTATGAAACATCTTACAATTCATGGATCACTTAAGATGACCATAAAGATTAGGCACACAAAAAATTACATATTTAGGCATCTAAACGCTTAGCATTAAGCCAGTCACCCCGGCTGTAAATAGCATAAACATTCACCATCATTCGAGCATAACAGGTATACATAAGTCCTCGTTGATCGACATGAAGTAGGAAGTACCACGTTTGGATAGAGTAGACCGCCTTGTTAACAACCTCCAAAAAGTGAACGGCCTCTTTTTATTAAAAAAAACACATCATTACGACAATTCCATATGGCCCATAGGAAAGTGGACAAGCCTACACGAATACGTGCCTTCGTTTTTTTTATCAATTTCATTTAACCAACTATCAAACAATGGTAGTACTTTCGTAGAACTAAGCTCAAGAAAATTATAAAAAGAATGAGATTATTAAAACCGTGTGTTTGGGTAGTACCTCCCCAAGCTAAACATTAAGTTAGTGGTCCGCTTTTACCGTTGAGACACAAATTACATCTCCTTCGGTGGATATGGACATATGATTCAATGAATTTTCCATGATGTGATTCAGTGGTTGCCTTCCAACATGCTTATGCAAACTAAAAAAGAAAAGAAAATATATTTTATAGTCTAAAAGTTTCACCCCTCTATGGACAGGATGCACAAACATAACACAAACCATTCTAAAAATGTTACATGAACATTGTGAACTTAAATTTATCTTTACAACGCAGACCATAACACAAACAGTTGTAAAATACATCTCTCTAATGAGACAATATATAAAAACTTAACGATATATGATGCATAGTACCATGGTCAATATATAAAATATTAACGAAACAACAAAAGATCAAAGATATAGATTTCAGGTACATATGCTTTAGCTAGTAAGCTAGCTCCCAAAGCAGTGATATTGACCACCAGATACTTGTTTGCAGAATCAGGGTTGGGACTCTGGACGCGGGAGGGCATTCCTCCACTGCATACACACCGCACGGAACCGGACCAGATCGTTCCTTGTCCCTAGGTTCACGATATGCTGGATCACTTCGGATGGCAAAGCTGACCAGTTAGGCCTTCATTTTCAATATAAAAAGAAAGTCGAATACAAAACATGAGTTACCTTGCAAGAAATATTCTATTTTAAATAATAATATGTGCATGTGACAAGAAGCATGTACGTACGAGGCAGGATTTTCGCGGTGGAGTGGCTGCTGGACGAGAGGGGACGACATGGCGGAGATCGAACGGGAGGAGGCACTATGGTTTATATCGTGTGTGTCTTACGAGTAGGGTAAATTTTCGATACCCACCATGGCCTAGGAACCTTTATACAAGGGGGTGGTCCTAATTTAATAGATGGGCTTAAATGTCATTATTTGGTGGAAATATATGGAGTACCTAAAAGATATGAGGAGTAAATGGTGGATATAAATGCAATCTTTAGGAAGATGGATTTAGTTGAGCATTAAATTATCATATCCAAAATATCACACAGTTAATATCTGAATAAATATTTTGTCATCACATGGATCTTGTGGATACTTTTGTATCTGTTGAGATTAGTCGGTGCTTGGTTGCAGAAGTATCAGTGTTAGTTCTTGGCTAAAGGCTTAGATTAGTAATTTGCGGTGATAAAAACTTACCGCTACCAGAAACGGTTACTGAATCTTAGTTATTTATGTACGACAATACTATTGTCGATTGTCGCTACTAGAACGGTGGTGTAATAAGTTTAATGCTTAAGCTTGGATCATGAAAAATTTAGTAGATTGCATAGTCGTTACTTGGGTTACATGACTAGATTGGCCAATCAAGACAGCTAATAGGTATAATTTTAAGCTTTTCAATAAATGAATAGTTTGTGGGATTTTGTGGCATAAGTGGCGCGAATATAGATTGGACGAAAACGAAAAATACTGGAAGTTGGTTGGTAGAAAAGTTCGTGGGGGCTCTATAACGACTAATGGGTTACGTCATCTCTAATATGTTAAGGATGTCTACAAAGAGCACCGTCGGAGCGCCTTGGAGATGAAACTGGGGTACACCCCCCCCCCCCTTCTAAAAGTGCACATATTTTTCTACGCATACTCTCCATAGGCCAGTCTTTTGTTAGTGGTCAGTCAAGCACACGGGAACAAAGAAAGAGTGGCCTCATTTCTCATCCCATAATACTTCCCGACCTCGGCGCATTGGGTGGCTGATGGCTGGTCTCTGTGTGCTTGGGTCATTGAGTGATTCTTGATGTTTTTTGTTGGTAGCCGACGGTGGACCTTGGGGTTAGCGCTTCGTCGTATTACACACAGAACTACAAGTCGCTTAGTATGACAGGTCCTATGTCAATCAAGAAATCACTATTGGCCATCAAATTCTTGTGTAAATCAAGAAATTAGGCACACTTTCAAGTTTGAAAATCACCCCTCAATGTTACAAGTGACAATGTTTTGGCCCCCCCTTTGCTTTTGGTCACGCTCCGCCACTGACAAAGAGACTTGTTCCATGAGGAATATATGTAATTTAATAGTGTGTGTGAATCTGCTAAAGTATTTAGATTCAATTGTGTTATAACCCAACCGCTTACTTTTTTTAGGTATCTAATGCATTGTCTTAGTAGTGTTCCAAGGTTTCTCTTGGGCATTATCGACATGTGTAATGATTTATGTGAAAATATACTAAAAAGGTAGAGTATCCAAAAGGGTGGGTGTATATGGACCACAACATGAACATATATGTAGAATATGTCCCTCCAAGGGCTCGAGGATCACATTTCTTATCGCTGATTTTTTGTATAAGAAGGATCCAGATCTACTATAAAGATTCACCACATATATAAAGCACACTGAACATAATAAAAACTACATCAAGGTTCCTGGATCACCTGAGGAGGGTCTCATGGTCCATCTGGTGATGGGTTCGAGGAAGCCGGAGAAAGCCCGTTTTAGCCTCAGACGGAACCGTCCACAATGGTGCATGTGTCCATCATTTACTTCTTTGGAGGCATTATGGGACTGTACCCATTCACTGTGTGCCCCGGCCGGGAAAATCCCCTATTCGGGCTTCCCAGGTCAGATAGAGATGTTCCTACATTAACTCCCATTGGGTGCATCATCATCATCTATGGTGCCATACATCGGCCGGTGGGACAAGTGTATAGCTTCGGTGGTTAGGCTCAAGTCTCCCTGTGCTTATCATGTGGTGACCAAGGTGCAGCAGCATGGCATCTATTGGATCGACGGCGAGTCTTGTCAGCGTGGTGGACACAGAATGATGGTCGCGCGCAGGGCGATGGCGAAGGCTGGCGTCATGGTGACGTCGACGACAAGCCCGATAAGGTCAATGCGTTGAACCCAATCCAAAATATGGGTGGCGGCTTCTGGAGCGTTCGAATGTGGCACGCGCTGAGAGTTTGCAGGACCGTTTTGTACATCCATCTCGCTGTTGGTCGGTTTGGTGAGTCCTCTGAATTTAACATTGTGTGCATCGATGTGAGGTCACGGCACATGGCACCGATCATGGCCATCATAAAGATTGTAGGTGTAGTGATAGTTCTCACCTGAAAGGTGGCTTCGGATTTACCGATGGATTAGTTTGGTTGGACTTTGTTGAATAATATAAGTAAAAAGAGTCAAGTACATGCACTACTGGAATCTGGAAGCTCGCCGTGTATCAGAAAGACTCGGCGAAGCCCGAAAAATACTCGGCAACCTCTTTGCCGAGTGCCACACTCGGCACACAGGACTCGGCGTCGTTCATCTCGGCAACCGAATGTTTGCCGAGTGTCAAAGCACGGGCTGCTCGGCGAACTTTGTGCCGAGTATATACAGAGGACACTCGGCAAAGTATCCTGGAACAGGCTCCGTTCCTTAGCCCCATAACGGAACGGTGTTCGAAGCTTTGTCGAGTGTCGACACTCGGCAAAGACCCTGAGACCAGGCCTCCCCAGTAGCGCCACGTGGAGCGGTGTTAAAATCTTTGCCGAGTGTCACACTCGGCAAAGACCACGAGACCAGGCTGCCCCAGTTGCGCCACGTGGCCACAACGCCGAGTGCCAGGGCACTCGGCAAAGCGTAGGCCCTGTACGCCGAGTCACATCTATGCCGAGTGTCTCTTTGCCGAGCACTCTGGCTCAGCCGAGTGGTCACTACACCGAGTGTCGCGGACACTCGGCAAAACGTACGCCGAGTGTGTTTGTACGCCGAGTGCCCTTTTGCCGAGCGAACACGCTCCACCGAGTGGGGCCTCTGCCGAGTGCTAGATACACTCGGCATAGTCCATCCCCTGGTACGCCGAGCCGCCTGTTCGCCGAGTGTTACACTCGGCAAAGAGGTTGCCCAGGCGACCAAATGGCATCTGGGAGAAGTCTTTGCCGAGTGTTATTCTGGTGCTCGGCAAAGGCGTGCTCCCAGGTGCCATTTGGTCGCCTGGGCAACCTCTTTGCCGAGTGTAACACTCGGCATAGTGACAATTTGGGTCTTTGCCGAGTGCAACACTCGGCAAAGAGGTTGCAATTTTAACAGAAATTGTCTGCATTTGCTTCATTCCCTGCAATCAAATCACAAATCACATATTTTTCAAATGTTTCAGTACCACAATACTCAAAACAGACATATTTGCAACAAAAATAGCAAGAAATGCATAATATACTTCATATTTAGCTCCACAAACACAGAACACACATATTTGCACCAAAATAGAAACAAATGCATAATATACTTAATATTTAGCTCCACAAACACAGAATGCATGACACAAAGGTTTAAACGCCATCCTACACGCATCCTAAGTAGTTCAAAAGTTCACAAGTTCAATATGGCCTATGGCAGACAGTTTCATCATCGTCTATGGAGCCACAACAATGACGGAGGTCTACGGAGCCGACTCGTCACCGTCAGCTCGAGATCCGTCCTGCTCCATGTCATTCTGGGTTCCCGATGATGAAGCATTTCCCTATAAAGATCCATATTAGTCGACTAAGCTGGAAAAATGAATCAGTTAACAAGCTGCAAGCCAACTTACCAAGTTGAGGTTGAACGGCGGTAGAGGAGGTAGAGGAGGAGCCGATGGATCCCGTGGAAGAGCGCTGACCATCTGCAAAGATAAAAAGAGATGGACCGGTGAGTTTACACGCATATAATGATGAATGGAACTAAAAGGGGTGAAAATAATACCTGCATTATTGCCTGCATCCATGCATGCTGGCTACTCATCTGCGCCTCCATTCTTTGGACCTTCTCTTGTGACTCCATCGCGATCCGCTTGTTTTCATCAACTTCATCCTACGGGATGTTTAATGTCAACAATTGCGCAACGCAAACAAGATATACGGGTGCTGAAGAATGATTGTACCTGCATAGCGGCGATGGCATCTAGTCCTGGCCGTGGGCGGCGCTCGATAGAGGGCGATGAGCTAACCGACTTCGCACGGATCTGGGAGAGTGTGGGTGTACCTGTGGTATCGAAGGCGCCATTGGCGAAGGCAAATCTGCCGTTCCTTCGACCCTCTCCCGCAACCATAGCAACATGTGGATCATAGGGGGCCGTGAAGGGGTCACAGTCAAGGCCGTGCTTCTCCTTCATCTTCTCGACGTACTTGTCCCACTTCTTGCCGGTTTGCGAGTTGATCCACTGCTGATCAGCCGGTACATCAGGTTTCAGCACCTTGGGGGTCCGGGTCCTACGGAAGGCCTGCATGCGAGTGATCTCATTGCCCTTCTCGGCCTACAATTGAAAGCAGAATTATATTAGCAAAAACCTATAAAGTTACAAAGAACATTGCATTGAAAAGGAAAAATATGAACGGTTATTTACCTCTCTCTGGACGATGCCGGTGAGGGTGAGGCCGCCCTGACGGTGTCCCTCGCCTAGCAGAAGACGTCGGGCCCGGCACGCGGCGTGTTCCGCCTTGTACCCGTTGCTCACCCACTTCGCGACCATCACCTTATAGAAAGGCAGCTTGTTGGCCAGCCACTGAGGCACCACCTGTTTGAAAAAATTAGAGCCACGTGAGACCACCCGGCGGCCATATACGAATAACTTTAAAGACTATGTCCTTACCTTCAAGTATTGGACCTCCGACACGTGAATCTGTCGGGCGTCCTTCTTGGACAACGTGGTGTTCAAGTATTTGGCGTAGAACTTAACCACGCACAGCACACGCGCCTCGTAGTGCATGTCACGGATAAGCTTCTTGGCCATCTTGATCAGCACAGCCGTGGCCCTACCCTCTTCCCCCTCGACGCAGGTGAAGTAGTCCTACAACCATTGCAGAAATTGAATACCTTAGCACGATATATATATATTTCACGAAAGATATTGCCCTAAAACCATTTAGCATTGGAAAATATACTAACCCAGAAATCTGTAATCACCCGGGTGCCTAAGTGGTCGTACACCCGGCCCCACTTGTCCGCCACATCGGGCACCTGCTCGTAGTGCTTCCAGGAAGCAGCTGGCTCATCCTTGCCATCCAGGGTGACCAAGCCTGGGAAATGCTTCTTGCAAAGAAGCCCAAGGATGCCGCTCATGGGCCGTGGTGGCCTGGGCCCCACATACGCCAAGGACCTGCACGTGCACAAAAGAAAAACAAGCTAGTTAGTTATGTTTTGATGAAAAAATAATATAGCAAAAATGTAGCAACGATGATTAACAATCACTTACGTGTCGCCGTCCGGTCTGACCAAGTGGTGCTGGTGGGGGTATGGCGGCTCAGGTAGCCGCGTGGGCCCGCGCAGAAAAGGTTTCTTGTCCGCGGGCCACACTTTCCCTAGCTGGGGGAGCGGGTGTGCGAACAAGTCCTCGTCCTCCTCGGACTCTGGGTCCGAGGGCTGCTGCTCCTCCTCCTCGTCCCGGTCAGACCCGTCCTCGGCGTCTGACCCCTCCTGCTCGTGCTCCTCCTCCTGCTCCTCATCCTCCTGCTCCTCCTCCTCGTCAGAAGAAGTAACCTCGGGCAAGGGGCTCTGTGAGCGAGCAGCCCGGTGCGAACCACGCCCCCCTGGGCGACGGGCCGGGGCTCTCCGTGAGCTAGAGGTCTCCTCCGTGCCCGCGCCGGGCGTCGCAACCCGTCGTCGCCCTATCAGTGTGCGCGCGCCATCCTCAGATCTGGCGTACAAGCCCGTCACATGGGCCTTCTTGGGGGCGGTGCGCTTTACCCCCTTGGGGGCCTTGGAACCTGCCATGTTTCACCTGTTATGACACAAGAGGGAACCCGATTAGTACAGGTGATAACAAATGTTAAAAAGTTAAATAAACAAAGAGTAATTCATACAAAGCATATTATGTACATACAAAAATAAATTAAAGCGCAATTAAAATAGTAAAGTGTCACAATTTTACCTTTTCTGTACTTAAATGTCTAAATATAAACTAGCAGAAGCGCTCATCGTAACCACGGGCTGCTTAAAATCCTGACATTTGTCATGTGCACGATTTTCTGCTGAAAATCTCCTCCCATGAGTTTGAAGAACCTGATCTTGTTCACGGCCATGTGCTCCCTGAAGTAGTGCTCTTGCCACTCCCTGCACCGATATTTTGGTGACCAAAATAACAGCGTAGGGAGTGGCAAGAGCACTACTACTGGGAGCACATGGATGTGAACAAGATCAGATTCTTCAAGCTCATATGGGAGGAGATTTTGAGCACAAAATCGTAAGTGCTTGGAGACTCTAAGAACCATGACAAACGTCAGGATTTTAAGCGCAAGTAATGTAATAGCAATAAGAAGTTCGGAATAGAAAAATATTACAAGCTATAAGTTTCGAAGTGACACACAAATAGTGAAAACTAAATGCTAATTATACATTGACGGTTACATAGTTGGAACACAAATGGTTCAGAACCCATTGTCTACATCCTTGGGATCATAACTTGGACCGGGATCATCATCGTCGTCGCTATCACGGGTGTACCACCACTCTTCCATGTAGTTCGATGGTGGACCGCTCGGCTCCTCAACATCGGGTATGTGGAGGCGTTCAAGTAGTTCCACGTCCTTAGAGTTAAGAACAGCTGGATCGTCGTCTTGCTCACACTCGGCGCCCATGCCATCATCACCGTCGTCTTCTACCATTTCGTCAATTGTGGGCAAGTCGATGCTGAACCGGCCGGTGAGCCCATCGTCGTCCTCTTGATAGAACTCTCCCTCATAGGTGATGGGGTTTATGCGCTGGTGGTAATCTTCATCGTTTGGAGGAGGTGGTCTATTACGCGGTGGCACCGTGATCACCACATCCCACCCCTGGAGACGTTTCATAGTTTTGCATGGGTAGGGGAGATAGAATACTTGGGTGGCATGTTGTGCAATGATGTAGACATCATCTCCCCCATAGACAGATGCTCGTTCAATTTCGATCAATCCAATTTCAGGATTTCGTCTCACTCTAGTTGGATCGAACCAATGGCATTTGAATACAACCGGGTTCTTCTTGCCGAAATGGAAATCGAGCTCATAAATTCCCTCGACGATGCCGAAGTAATCACCACCGGCATTCGTGAAGACCTCGAAATTATTTGTCTTCCGGTTCGGCCGTTTCTCATCGTAAGAACGGGTATGGAAGTGATACCCATTCACATCGTAAGATGTGAATGTCTTGAGGGAGTAGGTGAACCCGCGGGCAAGTTGCCGCAACTCGGGACTCATTTCCTTGTCGGTTAAAGCCTACAAGGTCAATAGGAGTGTTACTTAAAGCTAAGATCGGCGTAAAATATGTCTCACTAGAAACCATGTAAGATAGAGTGTTACTTTTGTGGCGAACCAACTAATGAAACCGCCGCCTCCTTTGCCACCCTTCTTAAAAATAGTAGTCTTCTCGTCGTAGGTAGGTTCTCGGGAATGATGTTTCCAGGTTTCTTTCTCAAATAACCTAGGTGCGGAATGACAAAAATCGGAGTTAGACACAAACTATGGGAATGAAAGCTTGTGAAAAGAAGGTGTTGAGCACTTACTCAATGTAGGGCTTTACTTCCGCCGTGTTCTTCAAGACACACGAGAGAATAGCCGTCCATTGTTCATGTGAGTCTACTTGCTCTTGCTTCGCGCCACTTGATCTGCCACCAAGCCCTGCAAGTATGCTAAGCTCGGGTGCATCCGCGGAGTTGGGGTCATTATTGTACCGAGAAACTGGATTATGACGAGTGGGAAGACTTTCATGATAGTACTTTGTCGTAAAGTTTGCCACCTCCTCGTTCAGGGTTGCCTCACATATGGATGCTTCGATGCGACATTTGTTCGTGCTTTTCTCTCTAAGTTTCTTCTGCTCTCTCTCGGTTGAAAACATCCAGCGGTACTGCACAGGGCCACCCAATCGTGCCTCTTCAGCGAGATGCAAGAGCAAGTGTTGCATCGGATTAAAAAAGCCGGGGGGAAAGATCGCCTCTAGGTCCACCAGTAAGCCGGCAACCTGTTCCTCCAACTTGGCAACCACAGCTCGGTCTAATTCCTTGGCACAAAGCTGGCGAAAGAAAAAACTCAACTTGGCTAGCACTAGCCAAATTTCCTCATCAACGTATCCTCGAATCATGACAGGCATGATCCGCTCAATCCATACGTGGTAGTCATGACTCTTGAGCCCTGTTATCCGAAGCCCTGCAAGATTCACTCCCCTCATTATATTAGCTGCGTACCCATCAGGGAAGAAGAGACAGTCCAAGATCCACTGGAGAACTTCTTTCCTTTGGGCCCTAGTCAGGCAGAAAGGGGCCGGTGGCTTCGTCCACGTTTTTTTGGTTTTGGTGGGAGGCTTCATGTTTAAATGTTCCCTGTCACATAGCTCCTCTTGATCGACTCTTGCCTTAACGTTATCCTTCGTCTTCTCAAGATCCATAAGTGTTGCCCAAAGGGCCTCGGCGATATTTTTTTCCGTGTGCATGACATCAATGTTATGTGGAAGAAGAAGATCATGCATGTAAGGGAGCTTCCACAGGCATGAGATGTGAGTCCACTGGTGCCACTCTCCATATCCCAGAAAGCCAGTCCCCTCGGCATTGAGCTCCAGACTTTCTAGCTGAGCCTTCACGTCTACACCGGTCATCAAAGTTGGTCGTGGAGCATCGACAGCTACATCTTTCGTCCACTTCTTTTTATTTCGCCGGTATTTGTGACCAAGATGAAGGAACTGACGATGTTGGTCAAAGCATGAGTATTTTCCACCCTTTTTGAGCCAAACGAAAGTCACAGCCTGGTAGCACACCGGACAAGGCCACTTCCCATGAGTGCACCAGCCGCAGAATATCGCGCGAGCCGGAAGGTCATGCAGGGAAGTGAAGTACCAAACATACATATCAAAGTGCTTCTTTTCTGCGGCGTCGTATGTCCGTACCCCGGTGTTCCAAGCAATGAGGAGATCATCTACCAGCGGCTCCATGAACACGGACATATTCTTCCCTGGATACTCAAGCCCTGGAATTATCAGCGACATGAACATGTTCTGCCGTTGCATGCACACGCCGGGGGGGGGGGGGAGGTTCATCGGGATAACAAACATCGGCCAACAGCTGTATGAGGCAGACGTCATACCATATGGGTTGAAACCATCGGTTGATAACGCAACGGCTACACTCCTGGGGTCACCCGCTTTCTTCTTATGTTTGCCAACGAAGTCCTTCCATGCTTCACCATCAGACAGATGTATCATCTTATGAGGACGGTACCTCTTCCCGTCTGACGGCCATCTCATCTGTTTCGCAGATTCCTCGGTCATAAAAAGCCTTTGGATCCGCGGTATGAATGGAAGATATCGAAGGATCTTTTTGGCGACCGTTAGCTGCGTCTTCTGACCATTACCGGAGTCCACCTCCAGAAACCTAGAGGCCCCGCATTTGACACAGTATTTTGTCTTCTCATGCTCTTTCCTGAACAACATGCAACTCTTCGGACAACAATCTATCTTTTCATACGGCATCTTAAGGGAGCCGAGGATTTTTTTCGACTCGTACATGTTCTTTGGAAGAAGGTGTTCCGCCGGCAAGAGGGTGGCAATAACGGTCAGAAATGCATCAAAGGCGGCTATGCTTACATTGTGCTGGCTTTTGACCGCCATAAGCCGGCCGATGGCATCAAGTTGAGAAACTCGTGTATGCTCGTGCAATGGTTTTTGTGTCTCAAACAATGTGTCATAGAACTCTTTCGTGCTCTCCTCCTCATACTAGGGGGCATCTCCCTCACCGGTTGGATTTTCAGGTGCATGTGCAGTAGTGAAATCATCTAACATCCTATCAAAACCGGTATCAAAATCGGTCGATGCATCCTCAGTGCTAGGTGCCACCTTCTTCTTCTTCTTTCTACGGCGTACGGGATCGGCAGACTCGCCATGGTACACCCAGCGGTAATAGTTTGGCATAAACCCGTACTTCCCAAGGTGATCAGAAATGACTATCCTCGGTTTCTCTGTCATGTTACGACAACGACTACAGGGGCACCATACATTAGACGAATCGTCAACTCTAGCAAATGCAAAATCCAAGAACTGGTTGGTCTTTGTAACCCAATACATTGTCATATCCTTCACACTCGGTCGGCCACTGTACATCCACTCGCGTTCCTCCATTTCCACGCTGATGAATGCTCAGACATATTAACATGTGTTTAAAATTTAACATGTTTGTTTAAATTATCTACAACATACTGCAAGTTTTACGCTTTCAATGCAATCCTACATTCCTACTAGGTAAAGATAGGTCCTAATCCCACCCGTGGATGTGTAGCTTGTGTTTGTTTTCCATGTCTACTCCGATCCGAGACAAATTTCGGCAGCACCTCCCCGCTGTTCTCCTAATACACGTCTCGACCACGGGGGTCGAGAGAATGTGTACTCGGAGAACAACAGAGAGGCGCCACCGAAATCTGTCTCGGATAGGAGTAGAACATGGAAAACAAACACAGCTACACATCCACGAGCTGTCCAAAAACGTGGACAATTCGAAACAGTCGCGGTTATAAAAATATAGATCTTTGTATATAAATATATACAAAGAGTTCTATTTTTATAACTACAACTCTTCCGAACGGGAGACGCCTAGGGTAACGCGACTAGTTTGGTGATCTACACAAGAAAATCTAAAGATCGACCGAGGGGCAGGTTTTTACCCTCTGAGCGTGGACGTGTGCCGACGAAGATGATCGCAGACGCTCCTGGCCTCAACCTCAGCAAACCCCCGCCTCAGCAAACCCCGCTCCTGGCCTCAATCTCGATCCATGTCCTGCAAAAAGTAAATATGTAGTGTTTAGTGTCATCTTATGACTGCATAGTTGTTTTCCTCTTGTCAGCTCATATAGATGCCTGATATTTCTCTTCAAAAGAAATATCCATGTAATCTAATGGTTCTGAAGCAAATCCTGAAAACCTGCAGTGGGATTTTTTAACCTACTGTGTTACCCTTATAAAACATTATGTTAAGCACAAGAACTGTATAGCAACAATGTACAATGAGATGTAAAGGCATTTTTCAGTGTACATTGAGTTAGACTAGGAGTACTGGTACTGCACATATACATTTTTCATTTGATTCATTGGTTTGCAACTAATAAGGCCCAGAGACAGTCCTCTTCCACTTATCTCCACTGGTTCATCCCCTATCCCTCCATTCACGTATCTCCTTCGATTCCAGTTGGTGAGAACTTCACAAACAGAACTCCCTAAGTTGCAAGAAGAGAAAGCACAAGGTAAAGATCTAATCCTTTTTGGTTAGATTCATGCCAGGTTATGGAGCAAATTGGCCCCCAAAATTGCGCTCGATACTACTGGATAGCTCGGATTAGCTGGTCACATGCAACCGTAAATTCATTATTTACTCTAATTCAACATTGAAACCTGGGAAGTGCTAATTCTACAGAACTGAAACCAGTAAGGTGTGGCCTGGTTCTGTTCTTTTATCGAAAATTCAGTCTTTTTGTTCTAAGATTTTATCTTTAGATTGTCATGTACCTCTTGCCAAAACATTCGGCAAAAAACACAACTGAAGAAAACACTAGCATGTCATAGCACATAGGTACATTCAGCCTTTTCACTTATTTTTTAGTACTCTGAATTTGTGGGACAAACATAAATATTCGGAGCAAAATTATGGTCCAAACCGTATGATATTTTTGCTGGTTCAGAGATGCACCATACAGTCTTCACTGTTCTGAAGAAACACATGTGAAGATCACACTGAACTCCCAGGTATTGTTCCAAAGATTAATTCAGCCAGCCCGTATAAGTATAAATGCAGCGGACGGACGGTTACACTCCTCCCAATTATACGCCAGGACGACCTATTCTTCCATGAGTTGACCTGTACTCCTAGTTAAAACTTTGCACCAATTCACCGTGCTATTTACTTACGGTAAACATTGTTGACTACTAAGTTCTCAAATTATCATTATACAAATATTATATTGCTACTAGGAGTACAATGCCAACAGTGGCGGTCGACTCTGTTGCGGGCGACGGTCACCTGGCACTCTGGCAGGATTGGTCACTCGCTCCTAGTGTAGGCTCGTAGCCCTGCCCCTCTTCAACTGCACGGCCATTCAATTTCGAGGTCAGGGCAGGCCACGCCCATGCGGCTTGGCTCGCGCAACAGCCTGTGTACTCCTACGCGGAATGTATGCGGAAATCAATACGGTATAGCCTCACTCTAGCCTACTCTGCTCGCGTGTACTCCTACCCACGGGCGCCCACAGCAATTCCAGTTCCAATTCCTCCTGGGATCGCTCGTTAATTTACCACAGTATCTCCACTTCCACCAAAAAACAAATCCCCGTACCAATCCTGCACGCACTCTATTTTCTTGTACTACTACTCTATGGTTCCATGGAGCAGAAAATGCAAGCGGGGATCATTCAAGAGCAAGGCATCTCAGAAAAGCACCGAGTTCGCGGTGGGCAGTTATGTGGATATGAATCAATGCCGTTTTAAATAAATTTGGAAAATAAAGCGGGCTTGGTACTGTCTGTCGGGTCCTATTATAGCACTGGTAACCATTAACTCGACACTGTAAAGATGTTTCTCTCGCTCTCTGCTCTGCTACATCATCTTGATAGATATGCTCTCACGATCCCCATCCATACACGCATCTAGCGCGAAGGAAACAAGGCCGCCAGATCCCTAATGAGATTCTTTACTATGCTTAACGGAGCAACAACCAAGATCGCGCACACAAATCTGAAAGGGACGGCAGCTTCTGCCACGGGAGAGAAAAAAAAAGATTTTATTTTAATGTAGATAATCCATGGAGGACGGCCAGGGAGAGAAAGAGAGATTAGGTGAGCAGGTAGGAACAGCCATCACGAGGGGGAGAGGAGAGAAGTGCTACCGGGTGGTCGTCGACGTGCTGCTACTCTGAGGGAAGGAGCTTTTTCTTCTGGTGGTGCTGCAGACCTGCCGGCGTGGTCTTGGAAGTACGGCCGGCCCTGATGCTTCGGGGTCGTGGAAGAACGGCCGGCCTAGGGAACCCCGCCGCCGCTTCCTATCTGAGAGCCACGCCGCCTGAACACCGGAGAGAGGGGGAGGGTGGAGCGGCAGATCGAGGAGGGGGGAGGGTGGAGCGGCAGATCGAGAAGGGGGGAGGGTGGAGCGGAAGGGGGAGGGGAGAGGCACAGGTACGGTGGAGGAGGGGGAGGCTGCGGGGAGGAGGGAGAAGGGAGAAGGGCGTGGCGGCGGCTCGATGGGCGGCGGCGCGCGTCGGCGAAGGAGACGGCGACAGAGACGGGTGTGGTGGCGGCTAGGGATTTTTTGGGGAGAGGGAGGCGCGGCAACGGAGAAAAAAGAGGGGAATTTTTTGCTAAGTACAGCCTTTCTGCCCGCCTAATGTTTGCCGAGTGTCATGCTTTGCCGAGTGCAACTTGTCGGGACACTCGGCAAGTCCACGGATGTGATTGCCGGTACGGTCTTTGCCGAGTGTCAAGTGTCGGGACACTCGGCAAAGTACGGGGATGAGATTGCCGACATGGTCTTTGCCGAGTGTCAGGTATCGGGACACTCGGCAAAGTGCAAACTTTAATTACTTTTACCTTGGTCTTTGATTAAGTATACAAATAATCACATAATAATTAATATTAATTCTTATACCAAGTTTAATTGCTTTCACTATTGAATAGTCCGTTTACTCGTAGTTTGAGGCTAGCACTTCCGTCTTTTTCTCCAGAGAGGGCTCCGGAGCATCGCGATCCCACCTAAACCAATGTTTTGCCATGCCATGTGTGTTAGAGTGTATCATGGGTTTTGGGTGCCAAAGATACCATCACTCTCTGTGCTGGGGCCTCACCGACGTCGGATCCTCTCTCGCGGGTTCCAGGACTGCTCACACCCCGAAACTCCCGGATCTGACGTAACGGGGGGAATCTTGCAAGTAGGTGGGCCCTACCATTGTGAAGGGTGTTCCTTGGGCCTAACATGACACAACCAAGCAACTAGTTCCACTTTGCTACCCACTTCCGGCTCACGTAGGGGGGCTAGATGCCGGTTCCGTCTTTTTCTACACCGGGGCTAGGGTATCTCCGGAGAGGGGACCCGGAGCGTCGGGATCCCACCTAAACCAATGTTTTGCCATGCCATGTGTGTTAGACTGTATCATGGGTGTTGGGTGCCAAAGATACCATCACTCTCTGTGCCGGGGCCTCACCGACGTCGGATTCTCTCTCACGGGTTCCAGGACTGCTCACACCCCGAAGCTCCCGGATCTGACGTAACGGGGGGAATCTTGCAAGGAGGTGGGCCCTACCATTGTCAAGGGTGTTCCTTGGGCCTAACATGACACAACCAAGCAACTAGTTCCACTTTGCTACCCACTTCCGGCTCACGCAGGGGGGGGGGGCTAGACGCCGGTTCCGTCTTTTTCTACACCGGGGCTAGGGTATCTCCGGAGAGGGGACCCGGAGCGTCGGGATCCCACCTAAACCAATGTTTTGCCATGACATGTGTGTTAGAGTGTATCATGGGTGTTGGGTGCCAAAGATACCATCACTCTCTGTGTCGGGGCCTCACCGACGTCGGATTCTCTCTCGCGGGTTCCAGGACTGCTCACACCCCGAAACTCCCGGATCTGACGTAACGGGGGGAATATTGCAAGGAGGTGGGCCCTACCATTGTCAAGGGTGTTCCTTGGGCCTAACATGACACAACCAAGCAACTAGTTCCACTTTGCTACCCACTTCCGGCTCACGCAGGGGGGCTAGACGCTGGTTCCGTCTTTTTCTACACCGGGGCTAGGGTATCTCCGAGAGGGGACCCGGAGCGTCGGGATCCCACCTAAACCAATGTTTTGCCATGCAATGTGTGTTAGAGTGTATCATGGGTGTTGGGTGCCAAAGATACCATCACTCTCTATGCTGGGGCCTCACCGACGTCGGATCCTCTCTCGCGGGTTCCAGGACTGCTCACACCCCGAAACTCCCGGATCTGACGTAACTAGGGGAATCTTGCAAGGAGGTGGGCCCTAACATTGTCAAGGGTGTTCCTTGGGCCTACCATGACACAACCAAGCAACTAGTTCCACTTTGCTACCCACTTCCGGCTCACCCAGGGGGCGCTATACGCCGGTTCCGTCTTTTTCTACACCGGGGCTAGTGTATCTCCGAGAGGGGACCCGGAGCGTCGGGATCCCACCTAAACCAATGTTTTGCCATGCCATGTGTTTTAGATTGTATCATGGGTGTTGGGTGCCAAATATACCATCACTCTCTGTGCTGGGGCCTGACCGACGTCGGATCCTCTCTCGCGGGTTCCAGGACTGCTCACACCCCGAAACTCCCGGATCTGACGTAACGGGGGGAATCTTGCAAGTAGGTGGTCCCTACCATTGTCAAGGGTGTTCCTTGGGCCTAACATGACACAACCAAGCAACTAGTTCCACTTTGCTACCCACTTCCGGCTCACGCAGGGGGGCTAGACGCCGGTTCCGTCTTTTTCTACACCGGGGCTAGGGTATCTCCGGAGAGGGGACCCGGAGCGTCGGGATCCCACCTAAACCAATGTTTTGCCATGCCATGTGTGTTAGATTGTATCATGGGTGTTGGGTGCCAAAGATACCATCACTCTCTGTGCCGGGGCCTCACCGACGTCGGATTCTCTCTCGCAGGTTCCAGGACTGCTCACACCCCGAAACTCCCGGATCTGACGTAACGGGGGGAATCTTGCAAGGAGGTGGGCCATACCATTTTCAAGGGTGTTCCTTCGGCCTAACATGACACAACCAAGCAACTAGTTCCACTTTGCTACCCACTTCCGGCTCACGCAGGGGGGCTAGACGCAGGTTCCGTCTTTTTCTACACCGGGGCTAGGGTATCTCCGGAGAGGGGACCCGGAGCGTCGGGATCCCACCTAAACCAATGTTTTGCCATGCTATGTGTGTTAGAGTGTATCATGGGTGTTGGGTACCAAAGATACCATCACTCTCTGTGCCAGGGCCTCACCGACGTCGGATCCTCTCTCGCGGGTTCCAGGACTGCTCACACCCCGAAACTCCCGGATCTGACGTAACGGGGGGAATCTTGCAAGGAGGTGGGCCCTAACATTGTCAAGGATGTTCCTTGGGACTAACATGACACAACCAAGCAACTAGTTCCACTTTGCTACCCACTTCCGGCTCACGCAGGGGGGGCTATACGCCGGTTCCGTCATTTTCTACACCGGGGCTAGGGTATCTCCGGAGAGGGGACCCGGAGCGTCGGGATACCACCTAAACCAATGTTTTTCCATGCCATGTGTGTTAGAGTGTATCATGGGTGTTGGGTGCCAAAGATACCATCACTCTCTATGCGGGGGCCTCACCGACGTCGGATCCTCTCTCGCGGGTTCCAGGACTGCTCACACCCCGAAACTCCCGGATCTGACGTAACGGGGGGAATCTTGCAAGGAGGTGGGCCCTACCATTGTAAAGGGTGTTCCTTGGGCCTAACATGACACAACCAATCAACTAGTTCCACTTTGCTACCCACTTCCGGCTCACGCAGGGGGGGGCTATACGCCGGTTCCGTCTTTTTCTACACCGGGGCTAGGGTATCTCCGGAGAGGGGACCCGGAGCGTCGGGATCCCACCTAAACCAATGTTTTGCCATGCCATGTGTGTTAGAGTGTATCATGGGTGTTGGGTGCCAAAGATACCATCACTCTCTGTGCCGGGGCCTCACCGACGTCGGATTCCCTCTCGCGGGTTCCAGGACTGCTCACACCCTGAAACTCCCGGATCTGACGTAACGGGGGGAATCTTGCAAGGAGGTGGGCCCTACCATTGTCAAGGGTGTTCCTTGGGCCTAACATGACACAACCAAGCAACTAGTTCCACTTTGCTACCCACTTCCGGCTCACGCAGGGGGGGCTAGACGCAGGTTCCGTCTTTTTCTACACCGGGGCTAGGGTATCTCCGGAGAGGGGACCCGGAGCGTCGGGATCCCACCTAAACCAATGTTTTTCCATGCCATGTGTGTTAGAGTGTATCATGGGTGTTGGGTGCCAAAGATACCATCACTCTCTGTGCGGGGGCCTCACCGACGTCGGATCCTCTCTCGCGGGTTCCAGGACTGCTCACACCCCGAAACTCCCGGATCTGACGTAACGGGGGGAATCTTGCAAAGAGGTGGGCCCTACCATTGTAAAGGGTGTTCCTTGGGCCTAACATGACACAACCAAGCAACTAGTTCCACTTTGCTACCCACTTCCGGCTCACGCAGGGGGGGCTATACGCCGGTTCCGTCTTTTTCTACACCGGGGCTAGGGTATCTCCGGAGAGGGGACCCGGAGCGTCGGGATCCCACCTAAACCAATGTTTTGCCATTCCATGTGTGTTAGAGTGTATCATGGGTGTTGGGTGCCAAAGATACCATCACTCTCTGTGCCGGGGCCTCACCGACGTCGGATTCCCTCTTGCGGGTTCCAGGACTGCTCACACCCCGAAACTCCCGGATCTGACGTAACGGGGGGAATCTTGCAAGGATGTGGGCCCTACCATTGTCAAGGGTGTTCCTTGGGCCTAACATGACACAACCAAGCAACTAGTTCCACTTTGCTACCCACTTCCGGCTCACGCAGGGGGGGCTATACGCCGGTTCCGTCTTTTTCTACACCGGGGCTAGGGTATCTCCGGAGAGGGGACCCGGAGCGTCGCGATCCCACCTAAACCAATGTTTTGCCATGCCATGTGTTTTAGAGTGTATCATGGGTGTTGGGTGCCAAAGATACCATCACTCTCTGTGCCGGGGCCTCACCGACGTCGGATTCTCTCTCGCGGGTTCCAGGACTGCTCACACCCCGAAACTCCCGGATCTGACGTAACGGGGGGAATCTTGCAAGGAGGTGGGCCCTACCATTGTCAAGGGTGTTCCTTGGGCCTAACATGACACAACCAAGCAACTAGTTCCACTTTGCTACCCACTTCCGTCTCACGCAGGGGGCTAGACGCCGGTTCCGTCATTTTCTACACCGGGGCTAGGGTATCTCCGGAGAGGGGACCCGGAGCGTCGGGATCCCACCTAAACCAATGTTTTGCCATGCCATGTGTGTTAGAGTGTATCATGGGTGTTGGGTGCCAAAGATACCATCACTCTCTGTGTCGGGGCCTCACCGACGTCGGATTCTCTCTCGCGGGTTCCAGGACTGCTCACACCCCGAAACTCCCGGATCTGACGTAACGGGCGGAATCTTGCAAGGAGGTGGGCCCTACCATTGTCAAGGGTGTTCCTTGGGCATAACATGACACAACCAAGCAACTAGTTCCACTTTGCTACCCACTTCCGGCTCACGCAGGGGGGGCTAGACACAGGTTCCGTCTTTTTCTACACCGGGGCTAGGGTATCTCCGGAGAGGGGACCCGGAGCGTCGGGATCCCACCGAAACCAATGTTTTGCCATGCCATGTGTGTTAGAGTGTATCATGGGTGTTGGGTGCCAAAGATACCATCACTCTCTGTGCCGGGGCCTCACCGACGTCGGATTCTCTCTCGCGGGTTCCAGGACTGCTCACACCCGAAACTCCCGGATCTGACGTAACGGGGGGAATCTTGCAAGGAGGTGGGCCCTACCATTGTCAAGGGTGTTCCTTGGGCCTAACATGACACAACCAAGCAACTAGTTCCACTTTGCTACCCACTTCCGGCTCACGCAGGGGGGGCTAGACGCCGGTTCCGTCTTTTTCTACACCGGGGCTAGGGTATCTCCGAGAGGGGACCCGGAGCGTCGGGATCCCACCTAAACCAATGTTTTGCCATGCCATGTGTGTTATAGTGTATCATGGGTGTTGGGTGCCAAAGATACCATCACTCTCTGTGCTGGGGTCTCACCGACGTCGGATCCTCTCTCGCGGGTTCCAGGACTGCTCACACCCCGAAACTCCCGGATCTGACGTAAAGGGGGGAATCTTGCAAGGAGGTGGGCCCTACCATTGTCAAGGGTGTTCCTTGGGCCTAACATGACACAACCAAGCAACTAGTTCCACTTTGCTACCGAATTCCGGCTCACGCAGGGGGGGCTATACGCCGGTTCCGTCTTTTTCTACACCGGGGCTAGGGTATCTCCGGAGAGGGGACCCGGAGCGTCGGGATCCCACCTAAACCAATGTTTTGCCATGCCATGTGTGTTAGAGTGTATCATGGGTGTTGGGTGCCAAAGATACCATCACTCTCTATGTCGGGGCCTCACCGACGTCGGATTCCCTCTCGCCGGTTCCAGGACTGCTCACACCCCGAAACTCCCGGATCTGACGTAACGGAGGGAATCTTGCAAGGAGGTGGGCCCTAAAATTGTCAAGGGTGCTCCTTGGGACTAACATGACACAACCAAGCAACTAGTTCCACTTTGCTACCCACTTCCGGCTCACGCAGGGGGGGCTAGACGCAGGTTCCGTCTTTTTCTACACCGGGGCTAGGGTATCTCCGGAGAGGGGACCCGGAGCGTCGGGATCGCACCTAAACCAATGTTTTCCATGCCATGTGTGTTAGAGTGTATCATGGGTGTTGGGTGCCAAAGATACCATCACTCTCTGTGCCGGGGCCTCACCGACGTCGTATTCCCTCTCGCGGGTTCCAGGACTGCTCACACCCCGAAACTCCCGGATCTGACGTAACGGGGGGAATCTTGCAAGGAGGTGGGCCCTACCATTGTCAAGGGTGTTCCTTGGGCCTAACATGACACAACCAAGCAACTAGTTCCACTTTGCTACCCACTTCCGGCTCACGCAGGGGGGGCTATACGTCGGTTCCGTCTTTTTCTACACCGGGGCTAGGGTATCTCCGGAGAGGGGACCCGGAGCGTCGGGATCCCACCTAAACCAATGTTTTGCCATGCCATGTGTGTTAGAGTGTATCATGGGTGTTGGGTGCCAAAGATACCATCACTCTCTGTGCCGGGGCCTCACCGACGTCGGATTCTCTCTCGCGGGTTCCAGGACTGCTCACACCCCGAAACTCCCGGATCTGACGTAACGGGGGGAATCTTGCAAGGAGGTGGGCCCTACCATTGTCAAGGGTGTTCCTTGTGCCTAACATGACACAACCAAGCAACTAGTTTCACTTTGCTACCCACTTCCGGCTCACGCAGGGGGGCTATACGCCGGTTCCGTCTTTTTCTACACAGGGGCTAGGGTATCTCCGGAGAGGGGACCCGGAGCGTCGGGATCCCACCTAAACCAATGTTTTGCCATGCCATGTGTGTTAGAGTGTATCATGGGTGTTGGGTGCCAAAGATACCATCACTCTCTGTGCCGGGGCCTCACCGACGTCGGATTCCCTCTCGCGGGTTCCAGGACTGCTCACACCCCGAAACTCCCGGATCTGACGTAACGGGGGGAATCTTGCAAGGAGGTGGGCCCTACCATTGTCAAGGGTGTTCCTTGGGCCTAACATGACACAACCAAGCAACTAGTTCCACTTTGCTACCCACTTCCGGCTCACGCAGGGGGGGCTATACGCCGGTTTCGTCTTTTTCTACACCGGGGCTAGGGTATCTCCGGAGAGGGGACCCGGAGCGTCGGGATCCCACCTAAACCAATGTTTTGCCATGCCATGTGTGTTACAGTGTATCATGGGTGTTGGGTGCCAAAGATACCATCACTCTCTGTGTCGGGGCCTCACCGACGTCGGATTCTCTCTCGCGGGTTCCAGGACTGCTCACACCCCGAAACTCCCGGATCTGACGTAACGGGAGGAAACTTGCAAGGAGGTGGGCCCTAACATTGTCAAGGGTGTTCCTTGTGCCTAACATGACACAACCAAGCAACTAGTTCCACTTTTCTACCCACGTCCGGCTCACGCAGGGGGGGCTATACGCCGGTTCCGTCTTTTTCTACACCGGGGCTAGGGTATCTCCGGAGAGGGGACCCGGAGCGTCGGGATCCCACCTAAACCAATGTTTTACCATGCCATGTGTGTTAGAGTGTATCATGGGTGTTGGGTGCCAAAGATACCATCACTCTCTGTGCCGGGGCCTCACCGACGTCGGATTCCCTCTCGCGGGTTCCAGGACTGCTCACACCCCGAAACTCCCGGATCTGACGTAACGGGGGGAATCTTGCAAGGAGGTGGGCCCTACCATTGTCAAGGGTGTTCCTTGGTCCTAACATGACACAACCAAGCAACTAGTTCCACTTTGCTACCCACTTCCGGCTCACGCAGGGGGGGCTATACGCCGGTTTCGTCTTTTTCTACACCGGGGCTAGGGTATCTCCGGAGAGGGGACCCGGAGCGTCGGGATCCCACCTAAACCAATGTTTTGCCATGCCATGTGTGTTACAGTGTATCATGGGTGTTGGGTGCCAAAGATACGATCACTCTCTGTGTCGGGGCCTCACCGACGTCGGATTCTCTCTCGCGGGTTCCAGGACTGCTCACACCCCGAAACTCCCGGATCTGACGTAACGGGAGGAAACTTGCAAGGAGGTGGGCCCTAACATTGTCAAGGGTGTTCCTTGTGCCTAACATGACACAACCAAGCAACTAGTTCCACTTTTCTACCCACGTCCGGCTCACGCAGGGGGGGCTATACGCCGGTTCCGTCTTTTTCTACACCGGGGCTAGGGTATCTCCGGAGAGGGGACCCGGAGCGTCGGGATCCCACCTAAACCAATGTTTTACCATGCCATGTGTGTTAGAGTGTATCATGGGTGTTGGGTGCCAAAGATACCATCACTCTCTGTGCCGGGGCCTCACCGACGTCGGATTCCCTCTCGCGGGTTCCAGGACTGCTCACACCCCGAAACTCCCGGATCTGACGTAACGGGGGGAATCTTGCAAGGAGGTGGGCCCTACCATTGTCAAGGGTGTTCCTTGGTCCTAACATGACACAACCAAGCAACTAGTTCCACTTTGCTACCCACTTCCGGCTCACGCAGGGGGGGCTATACGCCGGTTCCGTCTTTTTCTACACCGGGGCTAGGGTATCTCCGGAGAGGGGACCCGGAGCGTCGGGATACCACCTAAACCAATGTTTTGCCATGCCATGTGTGTTAGAGTGTATCATGGGTGTTGGGTGCCAAAGATACCATCACTCTCTGTGCCGGGGCCTCACCGACGTCGGATTCTCTCTCGCGGGTTCCAGGACTGCTCACACCCCGAAACTCCCGGATCTGACGTAACGGGGGGAATCTTGCAAGGAGGTGGGCCCTACCATTGTCAAGGGTGTTCCTTGTGCCTAACATGACACAACCAAGCAACTAGTTCCACTTTGCTACCCACTTCCGGCTCACGCAGGGGGGGCTATACGCCGGTTCCGTCTTTTTCTACACCGGGGCTAGGGTATCTCCGGAGAGGGGACCCGGAGCGTCGGGATCCCACCTAAACCAATGTTTTGCCATGCCATGTGTGTTAGAGTGTATCATGGGTGTTGGGTGCCAAAGATACCATCACTCTCTGTGTCGGGGCCTCATCGACGTCGGATTCTCTCTCGCGAGTTCCAGGACTGCTCACACCCCGAAACTCCCGGATCTGACGTAACGGGGGGAATCTTGCAAGGAGGTGGGCCCTACCATTGTCAAGGGTGTTCCTTGGGCCTAACATGACACAACCAAGCAACTAGTTCCACTTTGCTACCCACTTCCGGCTCACGCAGGGGGGGGCTATACGCCGGTTCCGTCTTTTTCTACACCGGGGCTAGGGTATCTCCGGAGAGGGGACCCGGAGCGTCGGGATCCCACCTAAACCAATGTTTTTCCATGCCATGTGTGTTAGAGTGTATCATGGGTGTTGGGTGCCAAAGATACCATCACTCTCTGTGCGGGGGCCTCACCGACGTCGGATCCTCTCTCGCGGGTTCCAGGACTGCTCACACCCCGAAACTCCCGGATCTGACGTAACGGGGGGAATCTTGCAAAGAGGTGGGCCCTACCATTGTAAAGGGTGTTCCTTGGGCCTAACATGACACAACCAAGCAACTAGTTCCACTTTGCTACCCACTTCCGGCTCACGCAGGGGGGGCTATACGCCGGTTCCGTCTTTTTCTACACCGGGGCTAGGGTATCTCCGGAGAGGGGACCCGGAGCGTCGGGATCCCACCTAAACCAATGTTTTGCCATTCCATGTGTGTTAGAGTGTATCATGGGTGTTGGGTGCCAAAGATACCATCACTCTCTGTGCCGGGGCCTCACCGACGTCGGATTCCCTCTTGCGGGTTCCAGGACTGCTCACACCCCGAAACTCCCGGATCTGACGTAACGGGGGGAATCTTGCAAGGATGTGGGCCCTACCATTGTCAAGGGTGTTCCTTGGGCCTAACATGACACAACCAAGCAACTAGTTCCACTTTGCTACCCACTTCCGGCTCACGCAGGGGGGGCTATACGCCGGTTCCGTCTTTTTCTACACCGGGGCTAGGGTATCTCCGGAGAGGGGACCCGGAGCGTCGGGATCCCACCTAAACCAATGTTTTGCCATGCCATGTGTGTTAGAGTGTATCATGGGTGTTGGGTGCCAAAGATAACATCACTCTCTGTGCCGGGGCCTCACCGACGTCGGATTCTCTCTCGCGGGTTCCAGGACTGCTCACACCCCGAAACTCCCGGATCTGACGTAACGGGGGGAATCTTGCAAGGAGGTGGGCCCTACCATTGTCAAGGGTGTTCCTTGGGCCTAACATGACACAACCAAGCAACTAGTTCCACTTTGCTACCCACTTCCGTCTCACGCAGGGGGCTAGACGCCGGTTCCGTCATTTTCTACACCGGGGCTAGGGTATCTCCGGAGAGGGGACCCGGAGCGTCGGGATCCCACCTAAACCAATGTTTTGCCATGCCATGTGTGTTAGAGTGTATCATGGGTGTTGGGTGCCAAAGATACCATCACTCTCTGTGTCGGGGCCTCACCGACGTCGGATTCTCTCTCGCGGGTTCCAGGACTGCTCACACCCCGAAACTCCCGGATCTGACGTAACGGGCGGAATCTTGCAAGGAGGTGGGCCCTACCATTGTCAAGGGTGTTCCTTGGGCATAACATGACACAACCAAGCAACTAGTTCCACTTTGCTACCCACTTCCGGCTCACGCAGGGGGGGCTAGACACAGGTTCCGTCTTTTTCTACACCGGGGCTAGGGTATCTCCGGAGAGGGGACCCGGAGCGTCGGGATCCCACCGAAACCAATGTTTTGCCATGCCATGTGTGTTAGAGTGTATCATGGGTGTTGGGTGCCAAAGATACCATCACTCTCTGTGCCGGGGCCTCACCGACGTCGGATTCTCTCTCGCGGGTTCCAGGACTGCTCACACCCGAAACTCCCGGATCTGACGTAACGGGGGGAATCTTGCAAGGAGGTGGGCCCTACCATTGTCAAGGGTGTTCCTTGGGCCTAACATGACACAACCAAGCAACTAGTTCCACTTTGCTACCCACTTCCGGCTCACGCAGGGGGGGCTAGACGCCGGTTCCGTCTTTTTCTACACCGGGGCTAGGGTATCTCCGAGAGGGGACCCGGAGCGTCGGGATCCCACCTAAACCAATGTTTTGCCATGCCATGTGTGTTATAGTGTATCATGGGTGTTGGGTGCCAAAGATACCATCACTCTCTGTGCTGGGGTCTCACCGACGTCGGATCCTCTCTCGCGGGTTCCAGGACTGCTCACACCCCGAAACTCCCGGATCTGACGTAAAGGGGGGAATCTTGCAAGGAGGTGGGCCCTACCATTGTCAAGGGTGTTCCTTGGGCCTAACATGACACAACCAAGCAACTAGTTCCACTTTGCTACCGAATTCCGGCTCACGCAGGGGGGGCTATACGCCGGTTCCGCCTTTTTCTACACCGGGGCTAGGGTATCTCCGGAGAGGGGACCCGGAGCGTCGGGATCCCACCTAAACCAATGTTTTGCCATGCCATGTGTGTTAGAGTGTATCATGGGTGTTGGGTGCCAAAGATACCATCACTCTCTATGTCGGGGCCTCACCGACGTCGGATTCCCTCTCGCCGGTTCCAGGACTGCTCACACCCCGAAACTCCCGGATCTGACGTAACGGAGGGAATCTTGCAAGGAGGTGGGCCCTAAAATTGTCAAGGGTGCTCCTTGGGACTAACATGACACAACCAAGCAACTAGTTCCACTTTGCTACCCACTTCCGGCTCACGCAGGGGGGGCTAGACGCAGGTTCCGTCTTTTTCTACACCGGGGCTAGGGTATCTCCGGAGAGGGGACCCGGAGCGTCGGGATCGCACCTAAACCAATGTTTTCCATGCCATGTGTGTTAGAGTGTATCATGGGTGTTGGGTGCCAAAGATACCATCACTCTCTGTGCCGGGGCCTCACCGACGTCGTATTCCCTCTCGCGGGTTCCAGGACTGCTCACACCCCGAAACTCCCGGATCTGACGTAACGGGGGGAATCTTGCAAGGAGGTGGGCCCTACCATTGTCAAGGGTGTTCCTTGGGCCTAACATGACACAACCAAGCAACTAGTTCCACTTTGCTACCCACTTCCGGCTCACGCAGGGGGGGCTATACGTCGGTTCCGTCTTTTTCTACACCGGGGCTAGGGTATCTCCGGAGAGGGGACCCGGAGCGTCGGGATCCCACCTAAACCAATGTTTTGCCATGCCATGTGTGTTAGAGTGTATCATGGGTGTTGGGTGCCAAAGATACCATCACTCTCTGTGCCGGGGCCTCACCGACGTCGGATTCTCTCTCGCGGGTTCCAGGACTGCTCACACCCCGAAACTCCCGGATCTGACGTAACGGGGGGAATCTTGCAAGGAGGTGGGCCCTACCATTGTCAAGGGTGTTCCTTGTGCCTAACATGACACAACCAAGCAACTAGTTCCACTTTGCTACCCACTTCCGGCTCACGCAGGGGGGCTATACGCCGGTTCCGTCTTTTTCTACACAGGGGCTAGGGTATCTCCGGAGAGGGGACCCGGAGCGTCGGGATCCCACCTAAACCAATGTTTTGCCATGCCATGTGTGTTAGAGTGTATCATGGGTGTTGGGTGCCAAAGATACCATCACTCTCTGTGCCGGGGCCTCACCGACGTCGGATTCCCTCTCGCGGGTTCCAGGACTGCTCACACCCCGAAACTCCCGGATCTGACGTAACGGGGGGAATCTTGCAAGGAGGTGGGCCCTACCATTGTCAAGGGTGTTCCTTGGGCCTAACATGACACAACCAAGCAACTAGTTCCACTTTGCTACCCACTTCCGGCTCACGCAGGGGGGGCTATACGCCGGTTTCGTCTTTTTCTACACCGGGGCTAGGGTATCTCCGGAGAGGGGACCCGGAGCGTCGGGATCCCACCTAAACCAATGTTTTGCCATGCCATGTGTGTTACAGTGTATCATGGGTGTTGGGTGCCAAAGATACCATCACTCTCTGTGCCGGGGCCTCACCGACGTCGGATTCTCTCTCGCGGGTTCCACGACTGCTCACACCCCGAAACTCCCGGATCTGACGTAACGGGAGGAAACTTGCAAGGAGGTGGGCCCTAACATTGTCAAGGGTGTTCCTTGTGCCTAACATGACACAACCAAGCAACTAGTTCCACTTTTCTACCCACGTCCGGCTCACGCAGGGGGGGCTATACGCCGGTTCCGTCTTTTTCTACACCGGGGCTAGGGTATCTCCGGAGAGGGGACCCGGAGCGTCGGGATCCCACCTAAACCAATGTTTTACCATGCCATGTGTGTTAGAGTGTATCATGGGTGTTGGGTGCCAAAGATACCATCACTCTCTGTGCCGGGGCCTCACCGACGTCGGATTCCCTCTCGCGGGTTCCAGGACTGCTCACACCCCGAAACTCCCGGATCTGACGTAACGGGGGGAATCTTGCAAGGAGGTGGGCCCTACCATTGTCAAGGGTGTTCCTTGGTCCTAACATGACACAACCAAGCAACTAGTTCCACTTTGCTACCCACTTCCGGCTCACGCAGGGGGGGCTATACGCCGGTTCCGTCTTTTTCTACACCGGGGCTAGGGTATCTCCGGAGAGGGGACCCGGAGCGTCGGGATACCACCTAAACCAACGTTTTGCCATGCCATGTGTGTTAGAGTGTATCATGGGTGTTGGGTGCCAAAGATACCATCACTCTCTGTGCCGGGGCCTCACCGACGTCGGATTCTCTCTCGCGGGTTCCAGGACTGCTCACACCCCGAAACTCCCGGATCTGACGTAACGGGGGGAATCTTGCAAGGAGGTGGGCCCTACCATTGTCAAGGGTGTTCCTTGTGCCTAACATGACACAACCAAGCAACTAGTTCCACTTTGCTACCCACTTCCGGCTCACGCAGGGGGGGCTATACGCCGGTTCCGTCTTTTTCTACACCGGGGCTAGGGTATCTCCGGAGAGGGGACCCGGAGCGTCGGGATCCCACCTAAACCAATGTTTTGCCATGCCATGTGTGTTAGAGTGTATCATGGGTGTTGGGTGCCAAAGATACCATCACTCTCTGTGTCGGGGCCTCATCGACGTCGGATTCTCTCTCGCGAGTTCCAGGACTGCTCACACCCCGAAACTCCCGGATCTGACGTAACGGGGGGAATCTTGCAAGGAGGTGGGCCCTACCATTGTCAAGGGTGTTCCTTGGGCCTAACATGACACAACCAAGCAACTAGTTCCACTTTGCTACCCACTTCCGGCTCACGCAGGGGGGGCTATACGCCGGTTCCGTCTTTTTCTACACCGGGGCTAGGGTATCTCCGGAGAGGGGACCAGGAGCGTCGGGATCCCACCTAAACCAATGTTTTGCCATGCCATGTGTGTTAGAGTGTATAATGGGTGTTGGGTGCCAAAGATACCATCACTCTCTGTGCCGGGGCCTCACCGACGTCGGATTCCCTCTCGCGGTCCAGGACTGCTCACACCCCGAAACTCCCGGATCTGACGTAACGGGGGGGAATCTTGCAAGGAGGTGGGCCCTACCATTGTCAAGGGTGTTCCTTGGGCCTAACATGACACAACCAAGCAACTAGTTCCACTTTGCTACCCACTTCCGGCTCACGCAGGGGGGGCTAGATGCAGGTTCCGTCTTTTTCTACACCGGGGCTAGGCTATCTCCGGAGAGGGGACCCGGAGCGTCGGGATCCCACCTAAACCAATGTTTTGCCATGCCATGTGTGTTGGAGTGTATCATGGGTGTTGGGTGCCAAAGATACAATCACTCTCTGTGCTGGGGCCTCACCGACGTCGGATCCTCTCTCGCGGGTTCCAGGACTCCTCACACCCCGAAACTCCCGGATCTGACGTAACGGGGGGGATCTTGCAAGGAGGTGGGCCCTACCATTGTCAAGGGTGTTCCTTGGGCCTAACATGACACAACCAAGCAACTAGTTCCACTTTGCTACCCACTTCCGGCTCACGCAGGGGGGGCTAGACGCAGGTTCCGTCTTTTTCTACACCGGGGCTAGGGTATCTCCGGAGAGGTGACCCCGAGCGTCGGGATCCCACCTAAACCAATGTTTTGCCATGCCATGTGTGTTAGAGTGTATCATGGGTGTTGGGTGCCAAAGATACCATCACTCTCTGTGCCGGGGCCTCACCGACGTCGTATTCCCTCTCGCGGGTTCCAGGACTGCTCACACCCCGAAACTCCCGGATCTGACGTAACGGGGGGAATCTTGCAAGGAGGTGGGCCCTACCATTGTCAAGGGTGTTCCTTGGGCCTAACATGACACAACCAAGCAACTAGTTCCACTTTGCTACCCACTTCCGGCTCACGCAGGGGGGGCTATACGCTGGTTCCGTCTTTTTCTACACTGGGGCTAGGGTATCTCCGGAGAGGGGACCCGGAGCGTCGGGATCCCACCTAAACCAATGTTTTGCCATGCCATGTGTGTTAGAGTGTATCATGGGTGTTGGGTGCCAAAGATACCATCACTCTCTATGCCGGGGCCTCACCGACGTCGTATTCCCTCTCGCGGGTTCCAGGACTGCTCACACCCCGAAACTCCCGGATCTGACGTAACGGGGGGAATCTTGCAAGGAGGTGGGCCCTACCATTGTCAAGGGTGTTCCTTGGGCCTAACATGACACAACCAAGCAACTAGTTCCACTTTGCTACCCACTTCCGGCTCACGCAGGGGGGCTATACGCCGGTTCCGTCTTTTTCTACACCGGGGCTAGGGTATCTCCGGAGAGGGGACCCGGAGCGTCGGGATCCCACCTAAACCAATGTTTTGCCATGCCATGTGTGTTAGAGTGTATCATGGGTGTTGGGTGCCAAAGATACCATCACTCTCTGTGCCGGGGCCTCACCGACGTCGGATTCTCTCTCGCGGGTTCCAGGACTGCTCACACCCCGAAACTCCCGGATCTGACGTAACGGGGGGAATCTTGCAAGGAGGTGGGCCCTACCATTGTCAAGGGTGTTCCTTGTGCCTAACATGACACAACCAAGCAACTAGTTCCACTTTGCTACCCACTTCCGGCTCACGCAGGGGGGCTATACGCCGGTTCCGTCTTTTTCTACACAGGGGCTAGGGTATCTCCGGAGAGGGGACCCGGAGCGTCGGGATCCCACCTAAACCAATGTTTTGCCATGCCATGTGTGTTAGAGTGTATCATGGGTGTTGGGTGCCAAAGATACCATCACTCTCTGTGACGGGGCCTCACCGACGTCGGATTCCCTCTCGCGGGTTCCAGGACTGCTCACACCCCGAAACTCCCGGATCTGACGTAACGGGGGGAATCTTGCAAGTAGGTGGGCCCTACCATTGTCAAGGGTGTTCCTTGGGCCTAAAATGACACAACCAAGCAACTAGTTCCACTTTGCTACCCACTTACGGCTCACGCAGGGGGGGCTATACGCCGGTTCCGTCTTTTTCTACACCGGGGCTAGGGTATCTCCGGAGAGGGGACCCGGAGCGTCGGGATCCCACCTAAACCAATGTTTTGCCATGCCATGTGTGTTACAGTGTATCATGGGTGTTGGGTGCCAAAGATACCATCACTCTCTGTGCCGGGGCCTCACCGACGTCGGATTCTCTATCGCGGGTTCCAGGACTGCTCACACCCCGAAACTCCCGGATCTGACGTAACGGGGGGGAAACTTGCAAGGAGGTGGGCCCTAACATTGTCAAGGGTGTTCCTTGTGCCTAACATGACACAACCAAGCAACTAGTTCCACTTTTCTACCTACGTCCGGCTCACGCAGGGGGGGCTATACGCCGGTTCCGTCTTTTTCTACACCGGGGCTAGGGTATCTCCGGAGAGGGGACCCGGAGCGTCGGGATCCCACCTAAACCAATGTTTTTCCATGCCATGTGTGTTAGAGTGTATCATGGGTGTTGGGTGCCAAAGATACCATCACTCTCTGTGCCGGGGCCTCACCGACGTCGGATTCCCTCTCGCGGGTTCCAGGACTGCTCACACCCCGAAACTCCCGGATCTGACGTAACGGGGGGAATCTTGCAAGGAGGTGGGCCCTGACATTGTCAAGGGTGTTCCTTGGTCCTAACATGACACAACCAAGCAACTAGTTCCACTTTGCTACCCACTTCCGGCTCACGCAGGGGGGGCTATACGCCGGTTCCGTCTTTTTCTACACCGGGGCTAGGGTATCTCCGGAGAGGGGACCCGGAGCGTCGGGATCCCACCTAAACCAATGTTTTGCCATGCCATGTGTGTTAGAGTGTATCATGGGTGTTGGGTGCCAAAGATACCATCACTCTCTGTGTCGGGGCCTCATCGACGTCGGATTCTCTCTCGCGAGTTCCAGGACTGCTCACACCCCGAAACTCCCGGATCTGACGTAACGGGGGGAATCTTGCAAGGAGGTGGGCCCTACCATTGTCAAGGGTGTTCCTTGGGCCTAACATGACACAACCAAGCAACTAGTTCCACTTTTCTACCCACTTCCGGCTCACGCAGGGGGGGCTATACGCCGGTTCCGTCTTTTTCTACACCGGGGCTAGGGTATCTCCGGAGAGGGGACCCGGAGCGTCGGGATCCCACCTAAACCAATGTTTTGCCATGCCATGTGTGTTAGAGTGTATAATGGGTGTTGGGTGCCAAAGATACCATCACTCTCTGTGCCGGGGCCTCACCGACGTCGGATTCCCTCTCGCGGTCCAGGACTGCTCACACCCCGAAACTCCCGGATCTGACGTAACGGGGGGGAATCTTGCAAGGAGGTGGGCCCTACCATTGTCAAGGGTGTTCCTTGGGCCTAACATGACACAACCAAGCAACTAGTTCCACTTTGCTACCCACTTCCGGCTCACGCAGGGGGGGCTAGATGCAGGTTCCGTCTTTTTCTACACCGGGGCTAGGCTATCTCCGGAGAGGGGACCCGGAGCGTCGGGATCCCACCTAAACCAATGTTTTGCCATGCCATGTGTGTTGGAGTGTATCATGGGTGTTGGGTGCCAAAGATACAATCACTCTCTGTGCTGGGGCCTCACCGACGTCGGATCCTCTCTCGCGGGTTCCAGGACTCCTCACACCCCGAAACTCCCGGATCTGACGTAACGGGGGGGATCTTGCAAGGAGGTGGGCCCTACCATTGTCAAGGGTGTTCCTTGGGCCTAACATGACACAACCAAGCAACTAGTTCCACTTTGCTACCCACTTCCGGCTCACGCAGGGGGGGCTAGACGCAGGTTCCGTCTTTTTCTACACCGGGGCTAGGGTATCTCCGGAGAGGTGACCCCGAGCGTCGGGATCCCACCTAAACCAATGTTTTGCCATGCCATGTGTGTTAGAGTGTATCATGGGTGTTGGGTGCCAAAGATACCATCACTCTCTGTGCCGGGGCCTCACCGACGTCGTATTCCCTCTCGCGGGTTCCAGGACTGCTCACACCCCGAAACTCCCGGATCTGACGTAACGGGGGGAATCTTGCAAGGAGGTGGGCCCTACCATTGTCAAGGGTGTTCCTTGGGCCTAACATGACACAACCAAGCAACTAGTTCCACTTTGCTACCCACTTCCGGCTCACGCAGGGGGGGCTATACGCTGGTTCCGTCTTTTTCTACACTGGGGCTAGGGTATCTCCGGAGAGGGGACCCGGAGCGTCGGGATCCCACCTAAACCAATGTTTTGCCATGCCATGTGTGTTAGAGTGTATCATGGGTGTTGGGTGCCAAAGATACCATCACTCTCTATGCCGGGGCCTCACCGACGTCGTATTCCCTCTCGCGGGTTCCAGGACTGCTCACACCCCGAAACTCCCGGATCTGACGTAACGGGGGGAATCTTGCAAGGAGGTGGGCCCTACCATTGTCAAGGGTGTTCCTTGGGCCTAACATGACACAACCAAGCAACTAGTTCCACTTTGCTACCCACTTCCGGCTCACGCAGGGGGGCTATACGCCGGTTCCGTCTTTTTCTACACCGGGGCTAGGGTATCTCCGGAGAGGGGACCCGGAGCGTCGGGATCCCACCTAAACCAATGTTTTGCCATGCCATGTGTGTTAGAGTGTATCATGGGTGTTGGGTGCCAAAGATACCATCACTCTCTGTGCCGGGGCCTCACCGACGTCGGATTCTCTCTCGCGGGTTCCAGGACTGCTCACACCCCGAAACTCCCGGATCTGACGTAACGGGGGGAATCTTGCAAGGAGGTGGGCCCTACCATTGTCAAGGGTGTTCCTTGTGCCTAACATGACACAACCAAGCAACTAGTTCCACTTTGCTACCCACTTCCGGCTCACGCAGGGGGGCTATACGCCGGTTCCGTCTTTTTCTACACAGGGGCTAGGGTATCTCCGGAGAGGGGACCCGGAGCGTCGGGATCCCACCTAAACCAATGTTTTGCCATGCCATGTGTGTTAGAGTGTATCATGGGTGTTGGGTGCCAAAGATACCATCACTCTCTGTGACGGGGCCTCACCGACGTCGGATTCCCTCTCGCGGGTTCCAGGACTGCTCACACCCCGAAACTCCCGGATCTGACGTAACGGGGGGAATCTTGCAAGGAGGTGGGCCCTACCATTGTCAAGGGTGTTCCTTGGGCCTAAAATGACACAACCAAGCAACTAGTTCCACTTTGCTACCCACTTACGGCTCACGCAGGGGGGGCTATACGCCGGTTCCGTCTTTTTCTACACCGGGGCTAGGGTATCTCCGGAGAGGGGACCCGGAGCGTCGGGATCCCACCTAAACCAATGTTTTGCCATGCCATGTGTGTTACAGTGTATCATGGGTGTTGGGTGCCAAAGATACCATCACTCTCTGTGCCGGGGCCTCACCGACGTCGGATTCTCTATCGCGGGTTCCAGGACTGCTCACACCCCGAAACTCCCGGATCTGACGTAACGGGGGGGAAACTTGCAAGGAGGTGGGCCCTAACATTGTCAAGGGTGTTCCTTGTGCCTAACATGACACAACCAAGCAACTAGTTCCACTTTTCTACCTACGTCCGGCTCACGCAGGGGGGGCTATACGCCGGTTCCGTCTTTTTCTACACCGGGGCTAGGGTATCTCCGGAGAGGGGACCCGGAGCGTCGGGATCCCACCTAAACCAATGTTTTTCCATGCCATGTGTGTTAGAGTGTATCATGGGTGTTGGGTGCCAAAGATACCATAACTCTCTGTGCCGGGGCCTCACCGACGTCGGATTCCCTCTCGCGGGTTCCAGGACTGCTCACACCCCAAAACTCCCGGATCTGACGTAACGGGGGGAATCTTGCAAGGAGGTGGGCCCTGCCATTGTCAAGGGTGTTCCTTGGTCCTAACATGACACAACCAAGCAACTAGTTCCACTTTGCTACCCACTTCCGGCTCACGCAGGGGGGGCTATACGCCGGTTCCGTCTTTTTCTACACCGGGGCTAGGGTATCTCCGGAGAGGGGACCCGGAGCGTCGGGATACCACCTAAACCAATGTTTTGCCATCCCATGTGTGTTAGAGTGTATCATGGGTGTTGGGTGCCAAAGATACCATCACTCTCTGTGCCGGGGCCTCACCGACGTCGGATTCTCTCTCGCGGGTTCCAGGACTGCTCACACCCCGAAACTCCCGGATCTGACGTAACGGGGGGAATCTTGCAAGGAGGTGGGCCCTACCATTGTCAAGGGTGTTCCTTGTGCCTAACATGACACAACCAAGCAACTAGTTCCACTTTGCTACCCACTTCCGGCTCACGCAGGGGGGGCTATACGCCGGTTCCGTCTTTTTCTACACCGGGGCTAGGGTATCTCCGGAGAGGGGACCCGGAGCGTCGGGATCCCACCTAAACCAATGTTTTGCCATGCCATGTGTGTTAGAGTGTATCATGGGTGTTGGGTGCCAAAGATACCATCACTCTCTGTGTCGGGGCCTCATCGACGTCGGATTCTCTCTCGCGGGTTCCAGGACTGCTCACACCCCGAAACTCCCGGATCTGACGTAACGGGGGGAATCTTGCAAGGAGGTGGGCCATACCATTGTCAAGGGTGTTCCTTGGGCCTAACATGACACAACCAAGCAACTAGTTCCACTTTGCTACCCACTTCCGGCTCACGCAGGGGGGGGCTATACGCCGGTTCCGTCTTTTTCTACACCGGGGCTAGGGTATCTCCGGAGAGGGGACCCGGAGCGTCGGGATCCCACCTAAACCAATGTTTTGCCATGCCATGTGTGTTAGAGTGTATCATGGGTGTTGGGTGCCAAAGATACCATCACTCTCTGTGCCGGGGCCTCACCGACGTCGGATTCCCTCTCGCGGTCCAGGACTGCTCACACCCCGAAACTCCCGGATCTGACGTAACGGGGGGAATCTTGCAAGGAGGTGGGCCCTACCATTGTCAAGGGTGTTCCTTGGGCCTAACATGACACAACCAAGCAACTAGTTCCACTTTGCTACCCACTTCCGGCTCACGCAGGGGGGGCTAGATGCAGGTTCCGTCTTTTTCTACACCGGGGCTAGGCTATCTCCGGAGAGGGGACCCGGAGCGTCGGGATCCCACCTAAACCAATGTTTTGCCATGCCATGTGTGTTAGAGTGTATCATGGGTGTTGGGTGCCAAAGATACAATCACTCTCTGTGCTGGGGCCTCACCGACGTCGGATCCTCTCTCGCGGGTTCCAGGACTGCTCACACCCCGAAACTCCCGGATCTGACGTAACGGGGGGGATCTTGCAAGGAGTTGGGCGCTACCATTGTCAAGGGTGTTCCTTGGGCCTAACATGACACAACCAAGCAACTAGTTCCACTTTGCTACCCACTTCCGGCTCACGCAGGGGGGGCTAGACGCAGGTTCCGTCTTTTTCTACACCGGGGCTAGGGTATCTCCGGAGAGGGGACCCCGAGCGTCGGGATCCCACCTAAACCAATGTTTTGCCATGCCATGTGTGTTAGAGTGTATCATGGGTGTTGGGTGCCAAATATACCATCACTCTCTGTGTCGGGGCCTCACCGACGTCGGATCCTCTCTCGTGGGTTCCAGGACTGCTCACACCCCGAAACTCCCGGATCTTACGTAACGGGGGGAATCTTGCAAGGAGGTGGGCCCTACCATTGTCAAGGGTGTTCCTTGGGCCTAACATGACACAACAATGCAACTAGTTCCACTTTGCTACCCACTTCCGGCTCACGCAGGGGGGGCTAGACGCCGGTTCCGTCTTTTTCTACACCGGGGCTAGGGTATCTCCGGAGAGGGGACCCGGAGCGTCGGGATCCCACCTAAACCAATGTTTTGCCATGCCATGTGTGTTAGAGTGTATCATGGGTGTTGGGTGCCAAATATACCATCACTCTCTGTGCCGGGGCCTCACCGACGTCGGATTCTCTCTCGCGGGTTCCAGGACTGCTCACACCCCGAAACTCCCGGATCTGACGTAACGGGGGGAATATTGCAAGGAGGTGGGCCCTACAATTGTCAAGGGTGTTCCTTGGGCCTAACATGACACAACCAAGCAACTAGTTCCACTTTGCTACCCACTTCCGGCTCACGCAGGGGCGGCTATACGCCGGTTCCGTCTTTTTCTACACCGGGGCTAGGGTATCTCCGGAGAGGGGACCCGGAGCGTCGGGATCCCACCTAAACCAATGTTTTTCCATGCCATGTGTGTTAGAGTGTATCATGGGTGTTGGGTGCCAAAGATACCATCACTATCTGTGCCGGGGCCTCACCGACGTTGGATTCCCTCTCGCGGGTTCCAGGACTGCTCACACCCCGAAACTCCCGGATCTGACGTAACGGGGGGAATCTTGCAAGGAGGTGGGCCCTACCATTGTCAAGGGTGTTCCTTGTGCCTAACATGACACAACCAAGCAACTAGTTCCACTTTGCTACCCACTTCCGGCTCACGCAGGGGGGGCTAGACGCAGGTTCCGTCTTTTTCTACACCGGGGCTAGGGTATCTCCGGAGAGGGGACCCGGAGCGTCGGGATCCCGCCTAAACCAATGTTTTGCCATGCCATGTGTGTTAGAGTGTATCATGGGTGTTGGGTGCCAAATATACCATCACTCTCTGTGCCGGGGCCTCACCGACGTCATATTCCCTCTCGCGGGTTTCAGGACTGCTCACACCCCGAAACTCCCGGATCTGACGTAACGGGGGGAATCTTGCAAGGAGGTGGGCCCTACCATTGTCAAGGGTGTTCCTTGGGCCTAACATGACACAACCAAGCAACTAGTTCCACTTTGCTACCCACTTCCGGCTCACGCAGGGGGGCTATACGCCGGTTCCGTCTTTTTCTACACCGGGGCTAGGGTATCTCCGGAGAGGGGACCCGGAGCGTCGGGATCCCACCTAAACCAATGTTTTGCCATGCCATGTGTGTTAGAGTGTATCATGGGTGTTGGGTGCCAAAGATACCATCACTCTCTGTGCCGGGGCCTCACCGACGTCGGATTCCCTCTTGCGGGTTCCAGGACTGCTCACACCCCGAAACTCCCGGATCTGACGTAACGGGGGGAATCTTGCAAGGAGGTGGGCCCTACCATTGTCAAGGGTGTTCCTTGGGCCTAACATGACACAACCAAGCAACTAGTTCCACTTTTCTACCCACTTCCGGCTCACGCAGGGGGGGCTATACGCCGGTTCCGTCTTTTTCTACACCGGGGCTAGGGTATCTCCGGAGAGGGGACCCGGAGCGTCGGGATCCCACCTAAACCAATGTTTTGCCATGCCATGTGTGTTAGAGTGTATCATGGGTGTTGGGTGCCAAAGATACCATCACTCTCTGTGTCGGGGCCTCACCGACGTCGGATCCTCTCTCGCGGGTTCCAGGACTGCTCACACCCCGAAACTCCCGGATCTGACGTAACGGGGGGAATATTGCAAGGAGGTGGGCCCTACCATTGTCAAGGGTGTTCCTTGGGCCTAACATGACACAACCAAGCAACTAGTTCCACTTTGCTACCCACTTCCGGCTCACGCAGGGGGGGCTAGACGCAGGTTCCGTCTTTTTCTACACCGGGGCTAGGGTATCTCCGGAGAGGGGACCCGGAGCGTCGGGATCCCACCTAAACCAATGTTTTGCCATGCCATGTGTGTTAGAGTGTATCATGGGTGTTGGGTGCCAAAGATACCATCACTCTCTGCGCCGGGGCCTCACCGACGTCGGATTCTCTCTCGCGGGTTCCAGGACTGCTCACACCCCGAAACTCCCGGATCTGACGTAACGGGGGGAATCTTGCAAGGAGGTGGGCCCTACCATTGTCAAGGGTGTTCCTTGGGCATAAAATGACACAACCAAGCAACTAGTTCCACTTTGCTACCCACTTCCGGCTCACGCAGGGGGGGCTAGACGCAGGTTCCGTCTTTTCTACACCGGGGCTAGGGTATCTCCGGAGAGGGGACCCGGAGCGTCGGGATCCCACCGAAACCAATGTTTTGCCATGCCATGTGTGTTAGAGTGTATCATGGGTGTTGGGTGCCAAAGATACCATCACTCTCTGTGCCGGGGCCTCACCGACGTCGGATCCTCTCTCGCGGGTTCCAGGACTGCTCACACCCCGAAACTCCCGGATCTGACGTAACGGGGGGAATCTTGCAAGGAGGTGGGCCCTACCATTGTCAAGGGTGTTCCTTGGGCCTAACATGACACAACCAAGCAACTATTTCCACTTTGCTACCCACTTCCGGCTCACGCAGGGGGGGCTATACGCCGGTTCCGTCTTTTTCTACACCGGGGCTAGGGTATCTCCGGAGAGGGGACCCGGAGCGTCGGGATCCCACCTAAACCAATGTTTTGCCATGACATGTGTGTTATAGTGTATCATGGGTGTTGGGTGCCAAAGATACCATCACTCTCTGTGCCGGGGCCTCACCGACGTCGGATTCTCTCTCGCGGGTTCCAGGACTGCTCACACCCCGAAACTCCCGGATCTGACGTAACGGGGGGAATCTTGCAAGGAGGTGGGCCCTACCATTGTCAAGGGTGTTCCTTGGGCATAACATGACACAACCAAGCAACTAGTTCCACTTTGCTACCCACTTCCGGCTCACGCAGGGGGGGCTAGACGCAGGTTCCCTCTTTTCTACACCGGGGCTAGGGTATCTCCGGAGAGGGGACCCGGAGCGTCGGGATCCCACCGAAACCAATGTTTTGCCATGCCATGTGTGTTAGATTGTATCATGGGTGTTGTGTGCCAAAGATACCATCACTCTCTGTGCCGGGGCCTCACCGACGTCGGATTCTCTCTCGCGGGTTCCGGGACTGCTCACACCCGAAACTCCCGGATCTGACGTAACGGGGGGAATCTTGCAAGGAGGTGGGCCCTACCATTGTCAAGGGTGTTCCTTGGGCCTAACATGACACAACCAAGCAACTAGTTCCACTTTGCTACCCACTTCCGGCTCACGCAGGGGGGGCTAGACGCCGGTTCCGTCTTTTTCTACACCGGGGCTAGGGTATCTCCGAGAGGGGACCCGGAGCGTCGGGATCCCACCTAAACCAATGTTTTGCCATGCCATGTGTGTTATAGTGTATCATGGGTGTTGGGTGCCAAACATACCATCACTCTCTGTGCTGGGGCCTCACCGACGTCGGATCCTCTCTCGCGGGTTCCAGGACTGCTCACACCCCGAAACTCCCGGATCTGACGTAACGGGGGGAATCTTGCAAGGAGGTGGGCCCTAACATTGTCAAGGGTGTTCCTTGGGCCTAAAATGACACAACCAAGCAACTAGTTCCACTTTGCTACCCACTTCCGGCTCACGCAGGGGAGGCTATACGCCGGTTCCGTCTTTTTCTACACCGGGGCTAGGGTATCTCCGGAGAGGGGACCCGGAGCGTCGGGATCCCACCTAAACCAATGTTATGCCATTCCATGTGTGTTAGAGTGTATCATGGGTGTTGGGTGCCAAAGATACCATCACTCTCTGTGCCGGGGCCTCACCGACGTCGGATTCTCTCTCGCGGGTTCCAGGACTGCTCACACCCCGAAACTCCCGGATCTGACGTAACGGGGGGAATCTTGCAAGGAGGTGGGCCCTACCATTCTCAAGGGTGTTCCTTGGGCATAACATGACACAACCAAGCAACTAGTTCCACTTTCCTACCCACTTCCGGCTCACGCAGGGGGGCTAGACACAGGTTCCGTCTTTTTCTACACCGGGGCTAGGGTATCTCCGGAGAGGGGACCCGGAGCGTCGGGATCCCACCGAAACCAATGTTTTTCCATGTCATGTGTGTTAGAGTGTATCATGGGTGTTGGGTGCCAAAGATACCATCACTCTCTGTGCCGGGGCCTCACCGACGTCGGATTCTCTCTCGCGGGTTCCAGGACTGCTCACACCCGAAACTCCCGGATCTGACGTAACGGGGGGAATCTTGCAAGGAGGTGGGCCCTACCATTGTCAAGGGTGTTCCTTGGGCCTAACATGACACAACCAAGCAACTAGTTCCACTTTGCTACCCACTTCCGGCTCACGCAGGGGGGGCTAGACGTCGGTTCCGTCTTTTTCTACACCGGGGCTAGGGTATCTCCGAGAGGGGACCCGGAGCGTCGGGATCCCACCTAAACCAATGTTTTGCCATGCCATGTGTGTTATAGTGTATCATGGGTGTTGGGTGCCAAAGATACCATCACTCTCTGTGCTGGGGCCTCACCGACGTCGGATCCTCTCTCGCGGGTTCAAGGACTGCTCACACCCCGAAACTCCCGGATCTGACGTAACGGGGGGACTCTTGCAAGGAGGTGGGCCCTACCATTGTCAAGGGTGTTCCTTGGGCCTAACATGACACAACCAAGCAACTAGTTCCACTTTCCTACCCACTTCCGGCTCACGCAGGGGGGGCTATACGCCGGTTCCGTCTTTTTCTACACCGGGGCTAGGGTATCTCCGGAGAGGGGACCCGGAGCGTCGGGATCCCACCTAAACCAATGTTTTGCCATGCCATGTGTGTTAGAGTGTATCATGGGTGTTGGGTGCCAAAGATACCATCACTCTCTGTGCCGGGGCCTCACCGACGTCGGATTCTCTCTCGCGGGTTCCAGGACTGCTCACACCCCGAAACTCCCGGATCTGACGTAACGGGGGGAATCTTGCAAGGAGGTGGGCCCTACCATTGTCAAGGGTGTTCCTTGTGCCTAACATGACACAACCAAGCAACTAGTTCCACTTTGCTACCCACTTCCGGCTCACGCAGGGGGGCTATACGCCGGTTCCGTCTTTTTCTACACAGGGGCTAGGGTATCTCCGGAGAGGGGACCCGGAGCGTCGGGATCCCACCTAAACCAATGTTTTGCCATTCCATGTGTGTTAGAGTGTATCATGGGTGTTGGGTGCCAAAGATACCATCCCTCTCTGTGCCGGGGCCTCACCGACGTCGGATTCCCTCTCGCGGGTTCCAGGACTGCTCACACCCCGAAACTCCCGGATCTGACGTAACGGGGGGAATCTTGCAAGGAGGTGGGCCCTACCATTGTCAAGGGTGTTCCTTGGGCCTAACATGACACAACCAAGCAACTAGTTCCACTTTGCTACCCACTTCCGGCTCACGCAGGGGGGGCTATACGCCAGTTCCGTCTTTTTCTACACCGGGGCTAGGGTATCTCCGGAGAGGGGACCCGGAGCGTCGGGATCCCACCTAAACCAATGTTTTGCCATGCCATGTGTGTTACAGTGTATCATGGGTGTTGGGTGCCAAAGATACCATCACTCTCTGTGCCGGGGCCTCACCGACGTCGGATTCTCTCTCGCGGGTTCCAGGACTGCTCACACCCCGAAACTCCCGGATCTGACGTAACGGGGGGAAACTTGCAAGGAGGTGGGCCCTAACATTGTCAAGGGTGTTCCTTGTGCCTAACATGACACAACCAAGCAACTAGTTCCACTTTTCTACCCACGTCCGGCTCACGCAGGGGGGGCTATACGCCGGTTCCGTCTTTTTCTACACCGGGGCTAGGGTATCTCCGGAGAGGGGACCCGGAGCGTCGGGATCCCACCTAAACCAATGTTTTTCCATGCCATGTGTGTTAGAGTGTATCATGGGTGTTGGGTGCCAAAGATACCATCACTCTCTGTGCCGGGGCCTCACCGACGTCGGATTCCCTCTCGCGGGTTCCAGGACTGCTCACACCCCGAAACTCCCGGATCTGACGTAACGGGGGGAATCTTGCAAGGAGGTGGGCCCTACCATTGTCAAGGGTGTTCCTTGGTCCTAACATGACACAACCAAGCAACTAGTTCCACTTTGCTACCCACTTCCGGCTCACGCAGGGGAGGCTATACGCCGGTTCCGTCTTTTTCTACACCGGGGCTAGGGTATCTCCGGAGAGGGGACCCGGAGCGTCGGGATCCCACCTAAACCAATGTTATGCCATTCCATGTGTGTTAGAGTGTATCATGGGTGTTGGGTGCCAAAGATACCATCACTCTCTGTGCCGGGGCCTCACCGACGTCGGATTCTCTCTCGCGGGTTCCAGGACTGCTCACACCCCGAAACTCCCGGATTTGACGTAACGGGGGGAATCTTGCAAGGAGGTGGGCCCTACTATTCTCAAGGGTGTTCCTTGGGCATAACATGACACAACCAAGCAACTAGTTCCACTTTCCTACCCACTTCCGGCTCACGCAGGGGGGCTAGACACAGGTTCCGTCTTTTTCTACACCGGGGCTAGGGTATCTCCGGAGAGGGGACCCGGAGCGTCGGGATCCCACCGAAACCAATGTTTTGCCATGTCATGTGTGTTAGAGTGTATCATGGGTGTTGGGTGCCAAAGATACCATCACTCTCTGTGCCGGGGCCTCACCGACGTCGGATTCTCTCTCGCGGGTTCCAGGACTGCTCACACCCGAAACTCCCGGATCTGACGTAACGGGGGGAATCTTGCAAGGAGGTGGGCCCTACCATTGTCAAGGGTGTTCCTTGGGCCTAACATGACACAACCAAGCAACTAGTTCCACTTTGCTACCCACTTCCGGCTCACGCAGGGGGGGCTAGACGTCGGTTCCGTCTTTTTCTACACCGGGGCTAGGGTATCTCCGAGAGGGGACCCGGAGCGTCGGGATCCCACCTAAACCAATGTTTTGCCATGCCATGTGTGTTATAGTGTATCATGGGTGTTGGGTGCCAAAGATACCATCACTCTCTGTGCTGGGGCCTCACCGACGTCGGATCCTCTCTCGCGGGTTCAAGGACTGCTCACACCCCGAAACTCCCGGATCTGACGTAACGGGGGGACTCTTGCAAGGAGGTGGGCCCTACCATTGTCAAGGGTGTTCCTTGGGCCTAACATGACACAACCAAGCAACTAGTTCCACTTTCCTACCCACTTCCGGCTCACGCAGGGGGGGCTATACGCCGGTTCCGTCTTTTTCTACACCGGGGCTAGGGTATCTCCGGAGAGGGGACCCGGAGCGTCGGGATCCCACCTAAACCAATGTTTTGCCATGCCATGTGTGTTAGAGTGTATCATGGGTGTTGGGTGCCAAAGATACCATCACTCTCTGTGCCGGGGCCTCACCGACGTCGGATTCTCTCTCGCGGGTTCCAGGACTGCTCACACCCCGAAACTCCCGGATCTGACGTAACGGGGGGAATCTTGCAAGGAGGTGGGCCCTACCATTGTCAAGGGTGTTCCTTGTGCCTAACATGACACAACCAAGCAACTAGTTCCACTTTGCTACCCACTTCCGGCTCACGCAGGGGGGCTATACGCCGGTTCCGTCTTTTTCTACACAGGGGCTAGGGTATCTCCGGAGAGGGGACCCGGAGCGTCGGGATCCCACCTAAACCAATGTTTTGCCATGCCATGTGTGTTAGAGTGTATCATGGGTGTTGGGTGCCAAAGATACCATCCCTCTCTGTGCCGGGGCCTCACCGACGTCGGATTCCCTCTCGCGGGTTCCAGGACTGCTCACACCCCGAAACTCCCGGATCTGACGTAACGGGGGGAATCTTGCAAGGAGGTGGGCCCTACCATTGTCAAGGGTGTTCCTTGGGCCTAACATGACACAACCAAGCAACTAGTTCCACTTTGCTACCCACTTCCGGCTCACGCAGGGGGGGCTATACGCCAGCTCCGTCTTTTTCTACACCGGGGCTAGGGTATCTCCGGAGAGGGGACCCGGAGCGTCGGGATCCCACCTAAACCAATGTTTTGCCATGACATGTGTGTTACAGTGTATCATGGGTGTTGGGTGCCAAAGATACCATCACTCTCTGTGCCGGGGCCTCACCGACGTCGGATTCTCTCTTGCGGGTTCCAGGACTGCTCACACCCCGAAACTCCCGGATCTGACGTAACGGGGGGAAACTTGCAAGGAGGTGGGCCCTAACATTGTCAAGGGTGTTCCTTGTGCCTAACATGACACAACCAAGCAACTAGTTCCACTTTTCTACCCACGTCCGGCTCACGCAGGGGGGGCTATACGCCGGTTCCGTCTTTTTCTACACCGGGGCTAGGGTATCTCCGGAGAGGGGACCCGGAGCGTCGGGATCCCACCTAAACCAATGTTTTTCCATGCCATGTGTGTTAGAGTGTATCATGGGTGTTGGGTGCCAAAGATACCATCACTCTCTGTGCCGGGGCCTCACCGACGTCGGATTCCCTCTCGCGGGTTCCAGGACTGCTCACACCCCGAAACTCCCGGATCTGACGTAACGGGGGGAATCTTGCAAGGAGGTGGGCCCTACCATTGTCAAGGGTGTTCCTTGGTCCTAACATGACACAACCAAGCAACTAGTTCCACTTTGCTACCCACTTCCGGCTCACGCAGGGGGGGCTATACGCCGGTTCCGTCTTTTTCTACACCGGGGCTAGGGTATCTCCGGAGAGGGGACCCGGAGCGTCGGGATACCACCTAAACCAATGTTTTGCCATGCCATGTGTGTTAGAGTGTATCATGGGTGTTGGGTGCCAAAGATACCATCACTCTCTGTGCCGGGGCCTCACCGACGTCGGATTCTCTCTCGCGGGTTCCAGGACTGCTCACACCCCGAAACTCCCGGATCTGACGTAACGGGGGGAATCTTGCAAGGAGGTGGGCCCTACCATTGTCAAGGGTGTTCCTTGTGCCTAACATGACACAACCAAGCAACTAGTTCCACTTTTCTACCCACTTCCGGCTCACGCAGGGGGGGCTATACGCCGGTTCCGTCTTTTTCTACACCGGGGCTAGGGTATCTCCGGAGAGGGGACCCGGAGCGTCGGGATCCCACCTAAACCAATGTTTTGCCATGCCATGTGTGTTAGAGTGTATCATGGGTGTTGGGTGCCAAAGATACCATCACTCTCTGTGTCGGGGCCTCATCGACGTCGGATTCTCTCTCGCGGGTTCCAGGACTGCTCACACCCCGAAACTCCCGGATCTGACGTAACGGGGGGAATCTTGCAAGGAGGTGGGCCATACCATTGTCAAGGGTGTTCCTTGGGCCTAACATGACACAACCAAGCAACTAGTTCCACTTTGCTACCCACTTCCGGCTCACGCAGGGGGGGGGGGGCTATACGCCGGTTCCGTCTTTTTCTACACCGGGGCTAGGGTATCTCCGGAGAGGGGACCCGGAGCGTCGGGATCCCACCTAAACCAATGTTTTGCCATGCCATGTGTGTTAGAGTGTATCATGGGTGTTGGGTGCCAAAGATACCATCACTCTCTGTGCCGGGGCCTCACCGACGTCGGATTCCCTCTCGCGGTCCAGGACTGCTCACACCCCGAAACTCCCGGATCTGACGTAACGGGGGGAATCTTGCAAGGAGGTGGGCCCTACCATTGTCAAGGGTGTTTCTTGGGCCTAACATGACACAACCAAGCAACTAGTTCCACTTTGCTACCCACTTCCGGCTCACGCAGGGGGGGCTAGATGCAGGTTCCGTCTTTTTCTACACCGGGGCTAGGCTATCTCCGGAGAGGGGACCCGGAGCGTCGGGATCCCACCTAAACCAATGTTTTTCCATGCCATGTGTGTTAGAGTGTATCATGGGTGTTGGGTGCCAAAGATACAATCACTCTCTGTGCTGGGGCCTCACCGATGTCGGATCCTCTCTCGCGGGTTCCAGGACTGCTCACACCCCGAAACTCCCGGATCTGACGTAACGGGGGGGATCTTGCAAGGAGGTGGGCGCTACCATTGTCAAGGGTGTTCCTTGGGCCTAACATGACACAACCAAGCAACTAGTTCCACTTTGCTACCCACTTCCGGCTCACGCAGGGGGGGCTAGACGCAGGTTCCGTCTTTTTCTACACCGGGGCTAGGGTATCTCCGGAGAGGGGACCCCGAGCGTCGGGATCCCACCTAAACCAATGTTTTGACATGCCATGTGTGTTAGAGTGTATCATGGGTGTTGGGTGCCAAATATACCATCACTCTCTGTGTCGGGGCCTCACCGACGTCGGATCCTCTCTCGTGGGTTCCAGGACTGCTCACACCCCGAAACTCCCGGATCTTACGTAACGGGGGGAATCTTGCAAGGAGGTGGGCCCTACCATTGTCAAGGGTGTTCCTTGGGCCTAACATGACACAACAATGCAACTAGTTCCACTTTGCTACCCACTTCCGGCTCACGCAGGGGGGGCTAGACGCCGGTTCCGTCTTTTTCTACACCGGGGCTAGGGTATCTCCGGAGAGGGGACCCGGAGCGTCGGGATCCCACCTAAACCAATGTTTTGCCATGCCATGTGTGTTAGAGTGTATCACGGGTGTTGGGTGCCAAATATACCATCACTCTCTGTGCCGGGGCCTCACCGACGTCGGATTCTCTCTCGCGGGTTCCAGGACTGCTCACACCCCGAAACTCCCGGATCTGACGTAACGGGGGGAATATTGCAAGGAGGTGGGCCCTACCATTGTCAAGGGTGTTCCTTGGGCCTAACATGACACAACCAAGCAACTAGTTCCACTTTGCTACCCACTTCCGGCTCACGCAGGGGCGGCTATACGCCGGTTCCGTCTTTTTCTACACCGGGGCTAGGGTATCTCCGGAGAGGGGACCCGGAGCGTCGGGATCCCACCTAAACCAATGTTTTTCCATGCCATGTGTGTTAGAGTGTATCATGGGTGTTGGGTGCCAAAGATACCATCACTCTCTGTGCCGGGGCCTCACCGACGTCGGATTCCCTCTCGCGGGTTCCAGGACTGCTCACACCCCGAAACTCCCGGATCTGACGTAACGGGGGGAATCTTGCAAGGAGGTGGGCCCTACCATTGTCAAGGGTGTTCCTTGTGCCTAACATGACACAACCAAGCAACTAGTTCCACTTTGCTACCCACTTCCGGCTCACACAGGGGGGGCTAGACGCAGGTTCCGTCTTTTTCTACACCGGGGCTAGGGTATCTCCGGAGAGGGGACCCGGAGCGTCGGGATCCCGCCTAAACCAATGTTTTGCCATGCCATGTGTGTTAGAGTGTATCATGGGTGTTGGGTGCCAAATATACCATCACTCTCTGTGCCGGGGCCTCACCGACGTCAGATTCCCTCTCGCGGGTTTCAGGACTGCTCACACCCCGAAACTCCCGGATCTGACGTAACGGGGGGAATCTTGCAAGGAGGTGGGCCCTACCATTGTCAAGGGTGTTCCTTGGGCCTAACATGACACAACCAAGCAACTAGTTCCACTTTGCTACCCACTTCCGGCTCACGCAGGGGGGCTATACGCCGGTTCCGTCTTTTTCTACACCGGGGCTAGGGTATCTCCGGAGAGGGGACCCGGAGCGTCGGGATCCCACCTAAACCAATGTTTTGCCATGCCATGTGTGTTAGAGTGTATCATGGGTGTTGGGTGCCAAAGATACCATCACTCTCTGTGCCGGGGCCTCACCGACGTCGGATTCCCTCTTGCGGGTTCCAGGACTGCTCACACCCCGAAACTCCCGGATCTGACGTAACGGGGGGAATCTTGCAAGGAGGTGGGCCCTACCATTGTCAAGGGTGTTCCTTGGGCCTAACATGACACAACCAAGCAACTAGTTCCACTTTGCTACCCACTTCCGGCTCACGCAGGGGGGGCTATACGCCGGTTCCGTCTTTTTCTACACCGGGGCTAGGGTATCTCCGGAGAGGGGACCCGGAGCGTCGGGATCCCACCTAAACCAATGTTTTGCCATGCCATGTGTGTTAGAGTGTATCATGGGTGTTGGGTGCCAAAGATACCATCACTCTCTGTGCCGGGGCCTCACCGACGTCGGATCCTCTCTCGCGGGTTCCAGGACTGCTCACACCCCGAAACTCCCGGATCTGACGTAACGGGGGGAATCTTGCAAGGAGGTGGGCCCTACCATTGTCAAGGGTGTTCCTTGGGCCTAACATGACACAACCAAGCAACTAGTTCCACTTTGCTACCCACTTCCGGCTCACGCAGGGGGGGCTAGACGCAGGTTCCGTCTTTTTCTACACCGGGGCTAGGGTATCTCCGGAGAGGGGACCCGGAGCGTCGGGATCCCACCTAAACCAATGTTTTTCCATGCCATGTGTGTTAGAGTGTATCATGGGTGTTGGGTGCCAAAGATACCATCACTCTCTGTGCCGGGGCCTCACCGACGTCGGATTCTCTCTCGCGGGTTCCAGGACTGCTCACACCCCGAAACTCCCGGATCTGACGTAACGGGGGGAATCTTGCAAGGAGGTGGGCCCTACCATTGTCAAGGGTGTTCCTTGGGCATAAAATGACACAACCAAGCAACTAGTTCCACTTTGCTACCCACTTCCGGCTCACGCAGGGGGGGCTAGACGCAGGTTCCGTCTTTTCTACACCGGGGCTAGGGTATCTCCGGAGAGGGGACCCGGAGCGTCGGGATCCCACCGAAACCAATGTTTTGCCATGCCATGTGTGTTAGAGTGTATCATGGGTGTTGGGTGCCAAAGATACCATCACTCTCTGTGCCGGGGCCTCACCGACGTCGGATCCTCTCTCGCGGGTTCCAGGACTGCTCACACCTCGAAACTCCCGGATCTGACGTAACGGGGGGAATCTTGCAAGGAGGTGGGCCCTACCATTGTCAAGGGTGTTCCTTGGGCCTAACATGACACAACCAAGCAACTAGTTCCACTTTGCTACCCACTTCCGGCTCACGCAGGGGGGGCTATACGCCGGTTCCGTCTTTTTCTACACCGGGGCTAGGGTATCTCCGGAGAGGGGACCCGGAGCGTCGGGATCCCACCTAAACCAATGTTTTGCCATGACATGTGTGTTATAGTGTATCATGGGTGTTGGGTGCCAAATATACCATCACTCTCTGTGCCGGGGCCTCACCGACGTCAGATTCCCTCTCGCGGGTTTCAGGACTGCTCACACCCCGAAACTCCCGGATCTGACGTAACGGGGGGAATCTTGCAAGGAGGTGGGCCCTACCATTGTCAAGGGTGTTCCTTGGGCCTAACATGACACAACCAAGCAACTAGTTCCACTTTGCTACCCACTTCCGGCTCACGCAGGGGGGCTATACGCCGGTTCCGTCTTTTTCTACACCGGGGCTAGGGTATCTCCGGAGAGGGGACCCGGAGCGTCGGGATCCCACCTAAACCAATGTTTTGCCATGCCATGTGTGTTAGAGTGTATCATGGGTGTTGGGTGCCAAAGATACCATCACTCTCTGTGCCGGGGCCTCACCGACGTCGGATTCCCTCTTGCGGGTTCCAGGACTGCTCACACCCCGAAACTCCCGGATCTGACGTAACGGGGGGAATCTTGCAAGGAGGTGGGCCCTACCATTGTCAAGGGTGTTCCTTGGGCCTAACATGACACAACCAAGCAACTAGTTCCACTTTGCTACCCACTTCCGGCTCACGCAGGGGGGGCTATACGCCGGTTCCGTCTTTTTCTACACCGGGGCTAGGGTATCTCCGGAGAGGGGACCCGGAGCGTCGGGATCCCACCTAAACCAATGTTTTGCCATGCCATGTGTGTTAGAGTGTATCATGGGTGTTGGGTGCCAAAGATACCATCACTCTCTGTGCCGGGGCCTCACCGACGTCGGATCCTCTCTCGCGGGTTCCAGGACTGCTCACACCCCGAAACTCCCGGATCTGACGTAACGGGGGGAATCTTGCAAGGAGGTGGGCCCTACCATTGTCAAGGGTGTTCCTTGGGCCTAACATGACACAACCAAGCAACTAGTTCCACTTTGCTACCCACTTCCGGCTCACGCAGGGGGGGCTAGACGCAGGTTCCGTCTTTTTCTACACCGGGGCTAGGGTATCTCCGGAGAGGGGACCCGGAGCGTCGGGATCCCACCTAAACCAATGTTTTGCCATGCCATGTGTGTTAGAGTGTATCATGGGTGTTGGGTGCCAAAGATACCATCACTCTCTGTGCCGGGGCCTCACCGACGTCGGATTCTCTCTCGCGGGTTCCGGGACTGCTCACACCCCGAAACTCCCGGATCTGACGTAACGGGGGGAATCTTGCAAGGAGGTGGGCCCTACCATTGTCAAGGGTGTTCCTTGGGCATAAAATGACACAACCAAGCAACTAGTTCCACTTTGCTACCCACTTCCGGCTCACGCAGGGGGGGCTAGACGCAGGTTCCGTCTTTTCTACACCGGGGCTAGGGTATCTCCGGAGAGGGGACCCGGAGCGTCGGGATCCCACCGAAACCAATGTTTTGCCATGCCATGTGTGTTAGAGTGTATCATGGGTGTTGGGTGCCAAAGATACCATCACTCTCTGTGCCGGGGCCTCACCGACGTCGGATCCTCTCTCGCGGGTTCCAGGACTGCTCACACCTCGAAACTCCCGGATCTGACGTAACGGGGGGAATCTTGCAAGGAGGTGGGCCCTACCATTGTCAAGGGTGTTCCTTGGGCCTAACATGACACAACCAAGCAACTATTTCCACTTTGCTACCCACTTCCGGCTCACGCAGGGGGGGCTATACGCCGGTTCCGTCTTTTTCTACACCGGGGCTAGGGTATCTCCGGAGAGGGGACCCGGAGCGTCGGGATCCCACCTAAACCAATGTTTTGCCATGACATGTGTGTTATAGTGTATCATGGGTGTTGGGTGCCAAAGATACCATCACTCTCTGTGCCGGGGCCTCACCGACGTCGGATTCTCTCTCGCGGGTTCCAGGACTGCTCACACCCCGAAACTCCCGGATCTGACGTAACGGGGGGAATCTTGCAAGGAGGTGGGCCCTACCATTGTCAAGGGTGTTCCTTGGGCATAACATGACACAACCAAGCAACTAGTTCCACTTTGCTACCCACTTCCGGCTCACGCAGGGGGGGCTAGACGCAGGTTCCGTCTTTTCTACACCGGGGCTAGGGTATCTCCGGAGAGGGGACCCGGAGCGTCGGGATCCCACCGAAACCAATGTTTTGCCATGCCATGTGTGTTAGATTGTATCATGGGTGTTGGGTGCCAAAGATACCATCACTCTCTGTGCCGGGGCCTCACCGACGTCGGATTCTCTCTCGCGGGTTCCAGGACTGCTCACACCCGAAACTCCCGGATCTGACGTAACGGGGGGAATCTTGCAAGGAGGTGGGCCCTACCATTGTCAAGGGTGTTCCTTGGGCCTAACATGACACAACCAAGCAACTAGTTCCACTTTGCTACCCACTTCCGGCTCACGCAGGGGGGGCTAGACGCCGGTTCCGTCTTTTTCTACACCGGGGCTAGGGTATCTCCGAGAGGGGACCCGGAGCGTCGGGATCCCACCTAAACCAATGTTTTGCCATGCCATGTGTGTTATAGTGTATCATGGGTGTTGGGTGCCAAAGATACCATCACTCTCTGTGCTGGGGCCTCACCGACGTCGGATCCTCTCTCGCGGGTTCCAGGACTGCTCACACCCCGAAACTCCCGGATCTGACGTAACGGGGGGAATCTTGCAAGGAGGTGGGCCCTACCATTGTCAAGGGTGTTCCTTGGGCCTAACATGACACAACCAAGCAACTAGTTCCACTTTGCTACCCACTTCCGGCTCACGCAGGGGGGGCTAGACGCCGGTTCCGTCTTTTTCTACACCGGGGCTAGGGTATCTCCGGAGAGGGGACCCGGAGCGTCGGGATCCCACCTAAACCAATGTTTTGCCATGCCATGTGTGTTAGAGTGTATCATGGGTGTTGGGTGCCAAAGATACCATCACTCTCTGTGTCGGGGCCTCACCGACGTCGGATTCCCTCTCGCGGGTTCCAGGACTGCTCACACCCCGAAACTCCCGGATCTGACGTAACGGGGGGAATCTTGCAAGGAGGTGGGCCCTACCATTGTCAAGGGTGTTCCTTGGGCCTAACATGACACAACCAAGCAACTAGTTCCACTTTGCTACCCACTTCCGGCTCACGCAGGGGGGGCTAGACGCAGGTTCCGTCTTTTTCTACACCGGGGCTAGGGTATCTCCGGAGAGGGGACCCGGAGCGTCGGGATCCCACCTAAACCAATGTTTTGCCATGCCATGTGTGTTAGAGTGTATCATGGGTGTTGGGTGCCAAAGATACCATCACTCTCTGTGCCGGGGCCTCACCGACGTCGGATTCCCTCTCGCGGGTTCCAGGACTGCTCACACCCCGAAACTCCCGGATCTGACGTAACGGGGGGAATCTTGCAAGGAGGTGGTCCCTACCATTGTCAAGGGTGTTCCTTGGGCCTAACATGACACAACCAAGCAACTAGTTCCACTTTGCTACCCACTTCCGGCTCACGCAGGGGGGGCTAGACGCCGGTTCCGTCTTTTTCTACACCGGGGCTAGGGTATCTCCGGAGAGGGGACCCGGAGCGTCGGGATCCCACCTAAACCAATGTTTTGCCATGCCATGTGTGTTAGAGTGTATCATGGGTGTTGGGTGCCAAAGATACCATCACTCTCTGTGCCGGGGCCTCACCGACGTCGGATTCCCTCTCGCGGGTTCCAGGACTGCTCACACCCCGAAACTCCCGGATCTGACGTAACGGGGGGAATCTTGCAAGGAGGTGGGCCCTACCATTGTCAAGGGTGTTCCTTGGGCCTAACATGACACAACCAAGCAACTAGTTCCACTTTGCTACCCACTTCCGGCTCACGCAGGGGGGGCTAGACGCGGTTCCGTCTTTTTCTACACCGGGGCTAGGGTATCTCCGGAGAGGGGACCCGGAGCGTCGGGATCCCACCTAAACCAATGTTTTGCCATGCCATGTGTGTTAGAGTGTATCATGGGTGTTGGGTGCCAAAGATACCATCACTCTCTGTGCCGGGGCCTCACCGACGTCGGATTCCTCTCTCGCGGGTTCCAGGACTGCTCACACCCCGAAACTCCCGGATCTGACGTAACGGGGGGAATCTTGCAAGGAGGTGGGCCCTACCATTGTCAAGGGTGTTCCTTGGGCCTAACATGACACAACCAAGCAACTAGTTCCACTTTGCTACCCACTTCCGGCTCACGCAGGGGGGGCTATACGCCGGTTCCGTCTTTTTCTACACCGGGGCTAGGGTATCTCCGGAGAGGGGACCCGGAGCGTCGGGATCCCACCTAAACCAATGTTTTGCCATGCCATGTGTGTTAGAGTGTATCATGGGTGTTGGGTGCCAAAGATACCATCACTCTCTGTGCCGGGGCCTCACCGACGTCGGATTCTCTCTCGCGGGTTCCAGGACTGCTCACACCCCGAAACTCCCGGATCTGACGTAACGGGGGGAATCTTGCAAGGAGGTGGGCCCTACCATTGTCAAGGGTGTTCCTTGGGCCTAACATGACACAACCAAGCAACTAGTTCCACTTTGCTACCCACTTCCGGCTCACGCAGGGGGGGCTATACGCCGGTTCCGTCTTTTTCTACACCGGGGCTAGGGTATCTCCGGAGAGGGGACCCGGAGCGTCGGGATCCCACCTAAACCAATGTTTTGCCATGCCATGTGTGTTAGAGTGTATCATGGGTGTTGGGTGCCAAAGATACCATCACTCTCTGTGCCGGGGCCTCACCGACGTCGGATTCCCTCTCGCGGGTTCCAGGACTGCTCACACCCCGAAACTCCCGGATCTGACGTAACGGGGGGAATCTTGCAAGGAGGTGGGCCCTACCATTGTCAAGGGTGTTCCTTGGGCCTAACATGACACAACCAAGCAACTAGTTCCACTTTGCTACCCACTTCCGGCTCACGCAGGGGGGGCTAGACGCAGGTTCCGTCTTTTTCTACACCGGGGCTAGGGTATCTCCGGAGAGGGGACCCGGAGCGTCGGGATCCCACCTAAACCAATGTTTTGCCATGCCATGTGTGTTAGAGTGTATCATGGGTGTTGGGTGCCAAAGATACCATCACTCTCTGTGCCGGGGCCTCACCGACGTCGGATTCCCTCTCGCGGGTTCCAGGACTGCTCACACCCCGAAACTCCCGGATCTGACGTAACGGGGGGAATCTTGCAAGGAGGTGGGCCCTACCATTGTCAAGGGTGTTCCTTGGGCCTAACATGACACAACCAAGCAACTAGTTCCACTTTGCTACCCACTTCCGGCTCACGCAGGGGGGGCTAGACGCCGGTTCCGTCTTTTTCTACACCGGGGCTAGGGTATCTCCGGAGAGGGGACCCGGAGCGTCGGGATCCCACCTAAACCAATGTTTTGCCATGCCATGTGTGTTAGAGTGTATCATGGGTGTTGGGTGCCAAAGATACCATCACTCTCTGTGCCGGGGCCTCACCGACGTCGGATTCCCTCTCGCGGGTTCCAGGACTGCTCACACCCCGAAACTCCCGGATCTGACGTAACGGGGGGAATCTTGCAAGGAGGTGGGCCCTACCATTGTCAAGGGTGTTCCTTGGGCCTAACATGACACAACCAAGCAACTAGTTCCACTTTGCTACCCACTTCCGGCTCACGCAGGGGGGGCTATACGCCGGTTCCGTCTTTTTCTACACCGGGGCTAGGGTATCTCCGGAGAGGGGACCCGGAGCGTCGGGATCCCACCTAAACCAATGTTTTGCCATGCCATGTGTGTTAGAGTGTATCATGGGTGTTGGGTGCCAAAGATACCATCACTCTCTGTGCCGGGGCCTCACCGACGTCGGATTCTCTCTCGCGGGTTCCAGGACTGCTCACACCCCGAAACTCCCGGATCTGACGTAACGGGGGGAATCTTGCAAGGAGGTGGGCCCTACCATTGTCAAGGGTGTTCCTTGGGCCTAACATGACACAACCAAGCAACTAGTTCCACTTTGCTACCCACTTCCGGCTCACGCAGGGGGGGCTAGACGCAGGTTCCGTCTTTTTCTACACCGGGGCTAGGGTATCTCCGGAGAGGGGACCCGGAGCGTCGGGATCCCACCTAAACCAATGTTTTGCCATGCCATGTGTGTTAGAGTGTATCATGGGTGTTGGGTGCCAAAGATACCATCACTCTCTGTGCCGGGGCCTCACCGACGTCGGATTCCTCTCTCGCGGGTTCCAGGACTGCTCACACCCCGAAACTCCCGGATCTGACGTAACGGGGGGAATCTTGCAAGGAGGTGGGCCCTACCATTGTCAAGGGTGTTCCTTGGGCCTAACATGACACAACCAAGCAACTAGTTCCACTTTGCTACCCACTTCCGGCTCACGCAGGGGGGGCTAGACGCCGGTTCCGTCTTTTTCTACACCGGGGCTAGGGTATCTCCGGAGAGGGGACCCGGAGCGTCGGGATCCCACCTAAACCAATGTTTTGCCATGCCATGTGTGTTAGAGTGTATCATGGGTGTTGGGTGCCAAAGATACCATCACTCTCTGTGCCGGGGCCTCACCGACGTCGGATCCTCTCTCGCGGGTTCCAGGACTGCTCACACCCCGAAACTCCCGGATCTGACGTAACGGGGGGAATCTTGCAAGGAGGTGGGCCCTACCATTGTCAAGGGTGTTCCTTGGGCCTAACATGACACAACCAAGCAACTAGTTCCACTTTGCTACCCACTTCCGGCTCACGCAGGGGGGGCTATACGCCGGTTCCGTCTTTTTCTACACCGGGGCTAGGGTATCTCCGGAGAGGGGACCCGGAGCGTCGGGATCCCACCTAAACCAATGTTTTGCCATGCCATGTGTGTTAGAGTGTATCATGGGTGTTGGGTGCCAAAGATACCATCACTCTCTGTGCCGGGGCCTCACCGACGTCGGATTCTCTCTCGCGGGTTCCAGGACTGCTCACACCCCGAAACTCCCGGATCTGACGTAACGGGGGGAATCTTGCAAGGAGGTGGGCCCTACCATTGTCAAGGGTGTTCCTTGGGCCTAACATGACACAACCAAGCAACTAGTTCCACTTTGCTACCCACTTCCGGCTCACGCAGGGGGGGCTATACGCCGGTTCCGTCTTTTTCTACACCGGGGCTAGGGTATCTCCGGAGAGGGGACCCGGAGCGTCGGGATCCCACCTAAACCAATGTTTTGCCATGCCATGTGTGTTAGAGTGTATCATGGGTGTTGGGTGCCAAAGATACCATCACTCTCTGTGCCGGGGCCTCACCGACGTCGGATTCCTCTCTCGCGGGTTCCAGGACTGCTCACACCCCGAAACTCCCGGATCTGACGTAACGGGGGGAATCTTGCAAGGAGGTGGGCCCTACCATTGTCAAGGGTGTTCCTTGGGCCTAACATGACACAACCAAGCAACTAGTTCCACTTTGCTACCCACTTCCGGCTCACGCAGGGGGGGCTAGACGCAGGTTCCGTCTTTTTCTACACCGGGGCTAGGGTATCTCCGGAGAGGGGACCCGGAGCGTCGGGATCCCACCTAAACCAATGTTTTGCCATGCCATGTGTGTTAGAGTGTATCATGGGTGTTGGGTGCCAAAGATACCATCACTCTCTGTGTCGGGGCCTCACCGACGTCGGATTCCTCTCTCGCGGGTTCCAGGACTGCTCACACCCCGAAACTCCCGGATCTGACGTAACGGGGGGAATCTTGCAAGGAGGTGGGCCCTACCATTGTCAAGGGTGTTCCTTGGGCCTAACATGACACAACCAAGCAACTAGTTCCACTTTGCTACCCACTTCCGGCTCACGCAGGGGGGGCTAGACGCCGGTTCCGTCTTTTTCTACACCGGGGCTAGGGTATCTCCGGAGAGGGGACCCGGAGCGTCGGGATCCCACCTAAACCAATGTTTTGCCATGCCATGTGTGTTAGAGTGTATCATGGGTGTTGGGTGCCAAAGATACCATCACTCTCTGTGCCGGGGCCTCACCGACGTCGGATTCCCTCTCGCGGGTTCCAGGACTGCTCACACCCCGAAACTCCCGGATCTGACGTAACGGGGGGAATCTTGCAAGGAGGTGGGCCCTACCATTGTCAAGGGTGTTCCTTGGGCCTAACATGACACAACCAAGCAACTAGTTCCACTTTGCTACCCACTTCCGGCTCACGCAGGGGGGGCTATACGCCGGTTCCGTCTTTTTCTACACCGGGGCTAGGGTATCTCCGGAGAGGGGACCCGGAGCGTCGGGATCCCACCTAAACCAATGTTTTGCCATGCCATGTGTGTTAGAGTGTATCATGGGTGTTGGGTGCCAAAGATACCATCACTCTCTGTGCCGGGGCCTCACCGACGTCGGATTCCTCTCTCGCGGGTTCCAGGACTGCTCACACCCCGAAACTCCCGGATCTGACGTAACGGGGGGAATCTTGCAAGGAGGTGGGCCCTACCATTGTCAAGGGTGTTCCTTGGGCCTAACATGACACAACCAAGCAACTAGTTCCACTTTGCTACCCACTTCCGGCTCACGCAGGGGGGGCTAGACGCAGGTTCCGTCTTTTTCTACACCGGGGCTAGGGTATCTCCGGAGAGGGGACCCGGAGCGTCGGGATCCCACCTAAACCAATGTTTTGCCATGCCATGTGTGTTAGAGTGTATCATGGGTGTTGGGTGCCAAAGATACCATCACTCTCTGTGTCGGGGCCTCACCGACGTCGGATTCCTCTCTCGCGGGTTCCAGGACTGCTCACACCCCGAAACTCCCGGATCTGACGTAACGGGGGGAATCTTGCAAGGAGGTGGGCCCTACCATTGTCAAGGGTGTTCCTTGGGCCTAACATGACACAACCAAGCAACTAGTTCCACTTTGCTACCCACTTCCGGCTCACGCAGGGGGGGCTAGACGCCGGTTCCGTCTTTTTCTACACCGGGGCTAGGGTATCTCCGGAGAGGGGACCCGGAGCGTCGGGATCCCACCTAAACCAATGTTTTGCCATGCCATGTGTGTTAGAGTGTATCATGGGTGTTGGGTGCCAAAGATACCATCACTCTCTGTGCCGGGGCCTCACCGACGTCGGATTCCCTCTCGCGGGTTCCAGGACTGCTCACACCCCGAAACTCCCGGATCTGACGTAACGGGGGGAATCTTGCAAGGAGGTGGGCCCTACCATTGTCAAGGGTGTTCCTTGGGCCTAACATGACACAACAAAGCAACTAGTTCCACTTTGCTACCCACTTCCGGCTCACGCAGGGGGGGCTATACGCCTGTTCCGTCTTTTTCTACACCGGGGCTAGGGTATCTCCGGAGAGGGGACCCGGAGCGTCGGGATCCCACCTAAACCAATGTTTTGCCATGCCATGTGTGTTAGAGTGTATCATGGGTGTTGGGTTCCAAAGATACCATCACTCTCTGTGCCGGGGCCTCACCGACGTCGGATCCTCTCTCGCGGGTTCCAGGACTGCTCACACCCCGAAACTCCCGGATCTGACGTAACGGGGGGAATCTTGCAAGGAGGTGGGCCCTACCATTGTAAAGGGTGTTCCTTGGGCCTAACATGACACAACCAAGCAACTAGTTCCACTTTGCTACCCACTTCCGGCTCACGCAGGGGGGGCTAGACGCAGGTTCCGTCTTTTTCTACACCGGGGCTAGGGTATCTCCGGAGAGGGGACCCCGAGCGTCGGGATCCCACCTAAACCAATGTTTTGCCATGTCATGTGTGTTAGAGTGTATCATGGGTGTTGGGTGCCAAAGATACCATCACTCTCTGTGTCGGGGCCTCACCGACGTCGGATCCTCTCTCGCGGGTTCCAGGACTGCTCACACCCCGAAACTCCCGGATCTTACGTAACGGGGGGAATCTTGCAAGGAGGTGGGCCCTACCATTGTCAAGGGTGTTCCTTGGGCCTAACATGACACAACAAAGCAACTAGTTCCACTTTGCTACCCACTTCCGGCTCACGCAGGGGGGGCTAGACGCCGGTTCCGTCTTTTTCTACACCGGGGCTAGGGTATCTCCGGAGAGGGGACCCGGAGCGTCGGGATACCACCTAAACCAATGTTTTGCCATGCCATGTGTGTTAGAGTGTATCATGGGTGTTGGGTGCCAAAGATACCATCACTCTCTGTGCCGGGGCCTCACCGACGTCGGATTCTCTCTCGCGGGTTCCAGGACTGCTCACACCCCGAAACTCCCGGATCTGACGTAACGGGGGGAATATTGCAAGGAGGTGGGCCCTACCATTGTCAAGGGTGTTCCTTGGGCCTAACATGACACAACCAAGCAACTAGTTCCACTTTGCTACCCACTTCCGGCTCACGCAGGGGCGGCTATACGCCGGTTCCGTCTTTTTCTACACCGGGGCTAGGGTATCTCCGGAGAGGGGACCCGGAGCGTCGGGATCCCACCTAAACCAATGTTTTGCCATGCCATGTGTGTTAGAGTGTATCATGGGTGTTGGGTGCCAAATATACCATCACTCTCTGTGCCGGGGCCTCACCGACGTCGGATTCCCTCTCGCGGGTTCCAGGACTGCTCACACCCCGAAACTCCCGGATCTGACGTAACGGGGGGAATCTTGCAAGGAGGTGGTCCCTACCATTGTCAAGGGTGTTCCTTGGGCCTAACATGACACAACCAAGCAACTAGTTCCACTTTGCTACCCACTTCCGGCTCACGCAGGGGGGGCTAGACGTAGGTTCCGTCTTTTTCTACACCGGGGCTAGGGTATCTCCGGAGAGGGGACCCGGAGCGTCGGGATCCCACCTAAACCAATGTTTTGCTATGCCATGTGTGTTAGAGTGTATCATGTGTGTTGGGTGCCAAATATACCATCACTCTCTGTGTCGGGGCCTCACCGACGTCGGATTCCCTCTCGCGGGTTTCAGGACTGCTCACACCCCGAAACTCCCGGATCTGACGTAACGGGGGGAATCTTGCAAGGAGGTGGGCCCTACCATTTTCAAGGGTGTTCCTTGGGCCTAACATGACACAACCAAGCAACTAGTTCCACTTTGCTACCCACTTCCGGCTCACGCAGGGGGGGCTATACGCCGGTTCCGTCTTTTTCTACACCGGGGCTAGGGTATCTCCGGAGAGGGGACCCGGAGCGTCGGGATCCCACCTAAACCAATGTTTTGCCATGCCATGTGTGTTAGAGTGTATCATGGGTGTTGGGTGCCAAAGATACCATCACTCTCTGTGCCGGGGCCTCACCGACGTCGGATTCCTCTCTGCGGGTTCCAGGACTGCTCACACCCCGAAACTCCCGGATCTGACGTAACGGGGGGAATCTTGCAAGGAGGTGGGCCCTACCATTGTCAAGGGTGTTCCTTGGGCCTAACATGACACAACAAAGCAACTAGTTCCACTTTGCTACCCACTTCCGGCTCACGCAAGGGGGGCTATACGCCTGTTCCGTCTTTTTCTACACCGGGGCTAGGGTATCTCCGGAGAGGGGACCCGGAGCGTCGGGATCCCACCTAAACCAATATTTTGCCATGACATGTGTGTTAGAGTGTATCATGGGTGTTGGGTGCCAAAGATACCATCACTCTCTGTGCCGGGGCCTCACCGACGTCGGATTCTCTCTCGCTGGTTCCAGGACTGCTCACACCCCGAAACTCTCGGATCTGACGTAACGGGGGGAATCTTGCAAGGAGGTGGGCCCTACCATTGTCAAGGGTGTTCCTTGGGCCTAACATGACACAACAAAGCAACTAGTTCCACTTTGCTACCCACTTCCGGCTCACGCAGGGGGGGCTAGACGCCGGTTCCGTCTTTTTCTACACCGGGGCTAGGGTATCTCCGGAGAGGGGACCCGGAGCGTCGGGATACCACCTAAACCAATGTTTTGCCATGCCATGTGTGTTAGAGTGTATCATGGGTGTTGGGTGCCAAAGATACCATCACTCTCTGTGCCGGGGCCTCACCGACGTCGGATTCTCTCTCGCGGGTTCCAGGACTGCTCACACCCCGAAACTCCCGGATCTGACGTAACGGGGGGAATATTGCAAGGAGGTGGGCCCTACCATTGTCAAGGGTGTTCCTTGGGCCTAACATGACACAACCAAGCAACTAGTTCCACTTTGCTACCCACTTCCGGCTCACGCAGGGGCGGCTATACGCCGGTTCCGTCTTTTTCTACACCGGGGCTAGGGTATCTCCGGAGAGGGGACCCGGAGCGTCGGGATCCCACCTAAACCAATGTTTTGCCATGCCATGTGTGTTAGAGTGTATCATGGGTGTTGGGTGCCAAATATACCATCACTCTCTGTGCCGGGGCCTCACCGACGTCGGATTCCCTCTCGCGGGTTCCAGGACTGCTCACACCCCGAAACTCCCGGATCTGACGTAACGGGGGGAATCTTGCAAGGAGGTGGTCCCTACCATTGTCAAGGGTGTTCCTTGGGCCTAACATGACACAACCAAGCAACTAGTTCCACTTTGCTACCCACTTCCGGCTCACGCAGGGGGGGCTAGACGTAGGTTCCGTCTTTTTCTACACCGGGGCTAGGGTATCTCCGGAGAGGGGACCCGGAGCGTCGGGATCCCACCTAAACCAATGTTTTGCTATGCCATGTGTGTTAGAGTGTATCATGTGTGTTGGGTGCCAAATATACCATCACTCTCTGTGTCGGGGCCTCACCGACGTCGGATTCCCTCTCGCGGGTTTCAGGACTGCTCACACCCCGAAACTCCCGGATCTGACGTAACGGGGGGAATCTTGCAAGGAGGTGGGCCCTACCATTTTCAAGGGTGTTCCTTGGGCCTAACATGACACAACCAAGCAACTAGTTCCACTTTGCTACCCACTTCCGGCTCACGCAGGGGGGGCTATACGCCGGTTCCGTCTTTTTCTACACCGGGGCTAGGGTATCTCCGGAGAGGGGACCCGGAGCGTCGGGATCCCACCTAAACCAATGTTTTGCCATGCCATGTGTGTTAGAGTGTATCATGGGTGTTGGGTGCCAAAGATACCATCACTCTCTGTGCCGGGGCCTCACCGACGTCGGATTCCCTCTTGCGGGTTCCAGGACTGCTCACACCCCGAAACTCCCGGATCTGACGTAACGGGGGGAATCTTGCAAGGAGGTGGGCCCTACCATTGTCAAGGGTGTTCCTTGGGCCTAACATGACACAACAAAGCAACTAGTTCCACTTTGCTACCCACTTCCGGCTCACGCAGGGGGGGCTATACGCCTGTTCCGTCTTTTTCTACACCGGGGCTAGGGTATCTCCGGAGAGGGGACCCGGAGCGTCGGGATCCCACCTAAACCAATTTTTTGCCATGACATGTGTGTTAGAGTGTATCATGGGTGTTGGGTGCCAAAGATACCATCACTCTCTGTGCCGGGGCCTCACCGACGTCGGATTCTCTCTCGCTGGTTCCAGGACTGCTCACACCCCGAAACTCTCGGATCTGACGTAACGGGGGGAATCTTGCAAGGAGGTGGGCCCTACCATTGTCAAGGGTGTTCCTTGGGCATAACATGACACAACCAAGCAACTAGTTCCACTTTGCTACCCACTTCCGGCTCACGCAGGGGGGGCTAGACGCAGGTTCCGTCTTTTCTACACCGGGGCTAGGGTATCTCCGGAGAGGGGACCCGGAGCGTCGGGATCCCACCGAAACCAATGTTTTGCCATGCCATGTGTGTTAGAGTGTATCATGGGTGTTGGGTGCCAAAGATACCATCACTCTCTGTGCCGGGGCCTCACCGACGTCGGATTCTCTCTCGCGGGTTCCAGGATTGCTCACACCCGAAACTCCCGGATCTGACGTAACGGGGGGAATCTTGCAAGGAGGTGGGCCCTACCATTGTCAAGGGTGTTCCTTGGGCCTAACATGACACAACCAAGCAACTAGTTCCACTTTGCTACCCACTTCCGGCTCACGCAGGGGGGGCTAGACGCCGGTTCCGTCTTTTTCTACACCGGGGCTAGGGTATCTTCGAGAGGGGACCCGGAGCGTCGGGATCCCACCTAAACCAATGTTTTGACATGCCATGTGTGTTATAGTGTATCATGGGTGTTGGGTGCCAAACAAACCATCACTCTCTGTGCTGGGGCCTCACCGACGTCGGATCCTCTCTCGCGGGTTCCAGGACTGCTCACACCCCGAAACTCCCGGATCTGACGTAACGGGGGGAATCTTGCAAGGAGGTGGGCCCTAACATTGTCAAGGGTGTTCCTTGGGCCTAACATGACACAACCAAGCAACTAGTTCCACTTTGCTACCCACTTCCGGCTCACGCGGGGGGGGGGGGGGGCTATACGCCGGTTCCGTCTTTTTCTACACCGGGGCTAGGGTATCTCCGGAGAGGGGACCCGGAGCGTCGGGATCCCACCTAAACCAATGTTTTGCCATGCCATGTGTGTTAGAGTGTATCATGGGTGTTGGGTGCCAAAGATACCATCACTCTCTGTGACGGGGCCTCACCGACGTCGGATTCTCTCTCGCGGGTTCCAGGACTGCTCACACCCCGAAACTCCCGGATCTGACGTAACGGGGGGAATCTTGCAAGGAGGTGGGCCCTACCATTGTCAAGGGTGTTCCTTGGGCCTAACATGACACAACCAAGCAACTAGTTCCACTTTGCTACCCACTTCCGGCTCACGCAGGGGGGGCTATACGCCGGTTCCGTCTTTTTCTACACCGGGGCTAGGGTATCTCCGGAGAGGGGACCCGGAGCGTCGGGATCCCACCTAAACCAATGTTTTGACATGCCATGTGTGTTAGAATGTATCATGGGTGTTGGGTGCCAAAGATACCATCACTCTCTGTGCCGGGGCCTCACCGACGTCGGATTCCCTCTCGCGGGTTCCAGGACTGCTCACACCCCGAAACTCCCGGATCTGACGTAACGGGGGAATCTTGCAAGGAGGTGGGCCCTACCATTGTCAAGGTTGTTCCTTGGGACTAACATGACACAACCAAGCAACTAGTTCCACTTTGCTACCCACTTCCGGCTCACGCAGGGGGGGCTAGACGCAGGTTCCGTCTTTTTCTACACCGGGGCTAGGGTATCTCCGGAGAGGGGACCCGGAGCGTCGGGATCCCACCTAAACCAATGTTTTGCCATGCCATGTGTGTTAGAGTGTATCATGGGTGTTGGGTGCCAAAGATACCATCACTCTCTGTGCCGGGGCCTCACCGACGTCGGATTCTCTCTCGCGGGTTCCAGGACTGCTCACACCCCGAAACTCCCGGATCTGACGTAACGGGGGGGAATATTGCAAGGAGGTGGGCCCTACCATTGTCAAGGGTGTTCCTTGGGCCTAACATGACACAACCAAGCAACTAGCTCCACTTTGCTACCCACTTCCGGCTCACGCAGGGGCGGCTATACGCCGGTTCCGTCTTTTTCTACACCGGGGCTAGGGTATCTCCGGAGAGGGGACCCGGAGCGTCGGGATCCCACCTAAACCAATGTTTTGCCATGCCATGTGTGTTAGAGTGTATCATGGGTGTTGGGTGCCAAATATACCATCACTCTCTGTGCCGGGGCCTCACCGACGTCGGATTCCCTCTCGCGGGTTCCAGGACTGCTCACACCCCGAAACTCCCGGATCTGACGTAACGGGGGGAATCTTGCAAGGAGGTGGTCCCTACCATTGTCAAGGGTGTTCCTTGGGCCTAACATGACACAACCAAGCAACTAGTTCCACTTTGCTACCCACTTCCGGCTCACGCAGGGGGGGCTAGACGTAGGTTCCGTCTTTTTCTACACCGGGGCTAGGGTATCTCCGGAGAGGGGACCCGGAGCGTCGGGATCCCACCTAAACCAATGTTTTGCTATGCCATGTGTGTTAGAGTGTATCATGTGTGTTGGGTGCCAAATATACCATCACTCTCTGTGTCGGGGCCTCACCGACGTCGGATTCCCTCTCGCGGGTTTCAGGACTGCTCACACCCCGAAACTCCCGGATCTGACGTAACGGGGGGAATCTTGCAAGGAGGTGGGCCCTACCATTTTCAAGGGTGTTCCTTGGGCCTAACATGACACAACCAAGCAACTAGTTCCACTTTGCTACCCACTTCCGGCTCACGCAGGGGGGGTATACGCCGGTTCCGTCTTTTTCTACACCGGGGCTAGGGTATCTCCGGAGAGGGGACCCGGAGCGTCGGGATCCCACCTAAACCAATGTTTTGCCATGCCATGTGTGTTAGAGTGTATCATGGGTGTTGGGTGCCAAAGATACCATCACTCTCTGTGCCGGGGCCTCACCGACGTCGGATTCCCTCTTGCGGGTTCCAGGACTGCTCACACCCCGAAACTCCCGGATCTGACGTAACGGGGGGAATCTTGCAAGGAGGTGGGCCCTACCATTGTCAAGGGTGTTCCTTGGGCCTAACATGACACAACAAAGCAACTAGTTCCACTTTGCTACCCACTTCCGGCTCACGCAGGGGGGGCTATACGCCTGTTCCGTCTTTTTCTACACCGGGGCTAGGGTATCTCCGGAGAGGGGACCCGGAGCGTCGGGATCCCACCTAAACCAATGTTTTGCCATGACATGTGTGTTAGAGTGTATCATGGGTGTTGGGTGCCAAAGATACCATCACTCTCTGTGCCGGGGCCTCACCGACGTCGGATTCTCTCTCGCTGGTTCCAGGACTGCTCACACCCCGAAACTCTCGGATCTGACGTAACGGGGGGAATCTTGCAAGGAGGTGGGCCCTACCATTGTCAAGGGTGTTCCTTGGGCATAACATGACACAACCAAGCAACTAGTTCCACTTTGCTACCCACTTCCGGCTCACGCAGGGGGGGCTAGACGCAGGTTCCGTCTTTTCTACACCGGGGCTAGGGTATCTCCGGAGAGGGGACCCGGAGCGTCGGGATCCCACCGAAACCAATGTTTTGCCATGCCATGTGTGTTAGAGTGTATCATGGGTGTTGGGTGCCAAAGATACCATCACTCTCTGTGCCGGGGCCTCACCGACGTCGGATTCTCTCTCGCGGGTTCCAGGATTGCTCACACCCGAAACTCCCGGATCTGACGTAACGGGGGGAATCTTGCAAGGAGGTGGGCCCTACCATTGTCAAGGGTGTTCCTTGGGCCTAACATGACACAACCAAGCAACTAGTTCCACTTTGCTACCCACTTCCGGCTCACGCAGGGGGGGCTAGACGCCGGTTCCGTCTTTTTCTACACCGGGGCTAGGGTATCTTCGAGAGGGGACCCGGAGCGTCGGGATCCCACCTAAACCAATGTTTTGACATGCCATGTGTGTTATAGTGTATCATGGGTGTTGGGTGCCAAACAAACCATCACTCTCTGTGCTGGGGCCTCACCGACGTCGGATCCTCTCTCGCGGGTTCCAGGACTGCTCACACCCCGAAACTCCCGGATCTGACGTAACGGGGGGAATCTTGCAAGGAGGTGGGCCCTAACATTGTCAAGGGTGTTCCTTGGGCCTAACATGACACAACCAAGCAACTAGTTCCACTTTGCTACCCACTTCCGGCTCACGCGGGGGGGGGGGGCTATACGCCGGTTCCGTCTTTTTCTACACCGGGGCTAGGGTATCTCCGGAGAGGGGACCCGGAGCGTCGGGATCCCACCTAAACCAATGTTTTGCCATGCCATGTGTGTTAGAGTGTATCATGGGTGTTGGGTGCCAAAGATACCATCACTCTCTGTGACGGGGCCTCACCGACGTCGGATTCTCTCTCGCGGGTTCCAGGACTGCTCACACCCCGAAACTCCCGGATCTGACGTAACGGGGGGAATCTTGCAAGGAGGTGGGCCCTACCATTGTCAAGGGTGTTCCTTGGGCCTAACATGACACAACCAAGCAACTAGTTCCACTTTGCTACCCACTTCCGGCTCACGCAGGGGGGGCTATACGCCGGTTCCGTCTTTTTCTACACCGGGGCTAGGGTATCTCCGGAGAGGGGACCCGGAGCGTCGGGATCCCACCTAAACCAATGTTTTGACATGCCATGTGTGTTAGAATGTATCATGGGTGTTGGGTGCCAAAGATACCATCACTCTCTGTGCCGGGGCCTCACCGACGTCGGATTCCCTCTCGCGGGTTCCAGGACTGCTCACACCCCGAAACTCCCGGATCTGACGTAACGGGGGAATCTTGCAAGGAGGTGGGCCCTACCATTGTCAAGGTTGTTCCTTGGGACTAACATGACACAACCAAGCAACTAGTTCCACTTTGCTACCCACTTCCGGCTCACGCAGGGGGGGCTAGACGCAGGTTCCGTCTTTTTCTACACCGGGGCTAGGGTATCTCCGGAGAGGGGACCCGGAGCGTCGGGATCCCACCTAAACCAATGTTTTGCCATGCCATGTGTGTTAGAGTGTATCATGGGTGTTGGGTGCCAAAGATACCATCACTCTCTATGCCGGGGCCTCACCGACGTCGGATCCTCTCTCGCGGGTTCCAGGACTGCTCACACCCCGAAACTCCCGGATCTGACGTAACGGGGGGAATCTTGCAAGGAGGTGGGCCCTACCATTGTAAAGGGTGTTCCTTGGGCCTAACATGACACAACCAAGCAACTAGTTCCACTTTGCTACCCACTTCCGGCTCACGCAGGGGGGGCTAGACGCAGGTTCCGTCTTTTTCTACACCGGGGCTAGGGTATCTCCGGAGAGGGGACCCCGAGCGTCGGGATCCCACCTAAACCAATGTTTTGCCATGTCATGTGTGTTAGAGTGTATCATGGGTGTTGGGTGCCAAAGATACCATCACTCTCTGTGTCGGGGCCTCACCGACGTCGGATCCTCTCTCGCGGGTTCCAGGACTGCTCACACCCCGAAACTCCCGGATCTTACGTAACGGGGGGAATCTTGCAAGGAGGTGGGCCCTACCATTGTCAAGGGTGTTCCTTGGGCCTAACATGACACAACAAAGCAACTAGTTCCACTTTGCTACCCACTTCCGGCTCACGCAGGGGGGCTAGACGCCGGTTCCGTCTTTTTCTACACCGGGGCTAGGGTATCTCCGGAGAGGGGACCCGGAGCGTCGGGATCCCACCTAAACCAATGTTTTGCCATGCCATGTGTGTTACAGTGTATCATGGGTGTTGGGTGCCAAACATACCATCACTCTCTGTGCCGGGGCCTCACCGACGTCGGATTCTCTCTCGCGAGTTCCAGGACTGCTCACACCCCGAAACTCCCGGATCTGACGTAACGGGGGAATATTGCAAGGAGGTGGGCCCTACCATTGTCAAGGGTGTTCCTTGGGCCTAACATGACACAACCAAGCAACTAGTTCCACTTTGCTACCCACTTCCGGCTCACGCAGGGGGGGCTAGACGTAGGTTCCGTCTTTTTCTACACCGGGGCTAGGGTATCTCCGGAGAGGGGACCCGGAGCGTCGGGATCCCACCTAAACCAATGTTTTGCTATGCCATGTGTGTTAGAGTGTATCATGTGTGTTGGGTGCCAAATATACCATCACTCTCTGTGTCGGGGCCTCACCGACGTCGGATTCCCTCTCGCGGGTTTCAGGACTGCTCACACCCCGAAACTCCCGGATCTGACGTAACGGGGGGAATCTTGCAAGGAGGTGGGCCCTACCATTTTCAAGGGTGTTCCTTGGGCCTAACATGACACAACCAAGCAACTAGTTCCACTTTGCTACCCACTTCCGGCTCACGCAGGGGGGGCTATACGCCGGTTCCGTCTTTTTCTACACCGGGGCTAGGGTATCTCCGGAGAGGGGACCCGGAGCGTCGGGATCCCACCTAAACCAATGTTTTGCCATGCCATGTGTGTTAGAGTGTATCATGGGTGTTGGGTGCCAAAGATACCATCACTCTCTGTGCCGGGGCCTCACCGACGTCGGATTCCCTCTTGCGGGTTCCAGGACTGCTCACACCCCGAAACTCCCGGATCTGACGTAACGGGGGGAATCTTGCAAGGAGGTGGGCCCTACCATTGTCAAGGGTGTTCCTTGGGCCTAACATGACACAACAAAGCAACTAGTTCCACTTTGCTACCCACTTCCGGCTCACGCAGGGGGGGCTATACGCCTGTTCCGTCTTTTTCTACACCGGGGCTAGGGTATCTCCGGAGAGGGGACCCGGAGCGTCGGGATCCCACCTAAACCAATATTTTGCCATGACATGTGTGTTAGAGTGTATCATGGGTGTTGGGTGCCAAAGATACCATCACTCTCTGTGCCGGGGCCTCACCGACGTCGGATTCTCTCTCGCTGGTTCCAGGACTGCTCACACCCCGAAACTCTCGGATCTGACGTAACGGGGGGAATCTTGCAAGGAGGTGGGCCCTACCATTGTCAAGGGTGTTCCTTGGGCCTAACATGACACAACAAAGCAACTAGTTCCACTTTGCTACCCACTTCCGGCTCACGCAGGGGGGGCTAGACGCCGGTTCCGTCTTTTTCTACACCGGGGCTAGGGTATCTCCGGAGAGGGGACCCGGAGCGTCGGGATACCACCTAAACCAATGTTTTGCCATGCCATGTGTGTTAGAGTGTATCATGGGTGTTGGGTGCCAAAGATACCATCACTCTCTGTGCCGGGGCCTCACCGACGTCGGATTCTCTCTCGCGGGTTCCAGGACTGCTCACACCCCGAAACTCCCGGATCTGACGTAACGGGGGGAATATTGCAAGGAGGTGGGCCCTACCATTGTCAAGGGTGTTCCTTGGGCCTAACATGACACAACCAAGCAACTAGTTCCACTTTGCTACCCACTTCCGGCTCACGCAGGGGCGGCTATACGCCGGTTCCGTCTTTTTCTACACCGGGGCTAGGGTATCTCCGGAGAGGGGACCCGGAGCGTCGGGATCCCACCTAAACCAATGTTTTGCCATGCCATGTGTGTTAGAGTGTATCATGGGTGTTGGGTGCCAAATATACCATCACTCTCTGTGCCGGGGCCTCACCGACGTCGGATTCCCTCTCGCGGGTTCCAGGACTGCTCACACCCCGAAACTCCCGGATCTGACGTAACGGGGGGAATCTTGCAAGGAGGTGGTCCCTACCATTGTCAAGGGTGTTCCTTGGGCCTAACATGACACAACCAAGCAACTAGTTCCACTTTGCTACCCACTTCCGGCTCACGCAGGGGGGGCTAGACGTAGGTTCCGTCTTTTTCTACACCGGGGCTAGGGTATCTCCGGAGAGGGGACCCGGAGCGTCGGGATCCCACCTAAACCAATGTTTTGCTATGCCATGTGTGTTAGAGTGTATCATGTGTGTTGGGTGCCAAATATACCATCACTCTCTGTGTCGGGGCCTCACCGACGTCGGATTCCCTCTCGCGGGTTTCAGGACTGCTCACACCCCGAAACTCCCGGATCTGACGTAACGGGGGGAATCTTGCAAGGAGGTGGGCCCTACCATTTTCAAGGGTGTTCCTTGGGCCTAACATGACACAACCAAGCAACTAGTTCCACTTTGCTACCCACTTCCGGCTCACGCAGGGGGGGCTATACGCCGGTTCCGTCTTTTTCTACACCGGGGCTAGGGTATCTCCGGAGAGGGGACCCGGAGCGTCGGGGTCCCACCTAAACCAATGTTTTGACATGCCATGTGTGTTAGAATGTATCATGGGTGTTGGGTGCCAAAGATACCATCACTCTCTGTGCCGGGGCCTCACCGACGTCGGATTCCCTCTCGCGGGTTCCAGGACTGCTCACACCCCGAAACTCCCGGATCTGACGTAACGGGGGAATCTTGCAAGGAGGTGGGCCCTACCATTGTCAAGGTTGTTCCTTGGGACTAACATGACACAACCAAGCAACTAGTTCCACTTTGCTACCCACTTCCGGCTCACGCAGGGGGGGCTAGACGCAGGTTCCGTCTTTTTCTACACCGGGGCTAGGGTATCTCCGGAGAGGGGACCCGGAGCGTCGGGATCCCACCTAAACCAATGTTTTGCCATGCCATGTGTGTTAGAGTGTATCATGGGTGTTGGGTGCCAAAGATACCATCACTCTCTGTGCCGGGGCCTCACCGACGTCGGATTCTCTCTCGCGGGTTCCAGGACTGCTCACACCCCGAAACTCCCGGATCTGACGTAACGGGGGGGAATATTGCAAGGAGGTGGGCCCTACCATTGTCAAGGGTGTTCCTTGGGCCTAACATGACACAACCAAGCAACTAGTTCCACTTTGCTACCCACTTCCGGCTCACGCAGGGGCGGCTATACGCCGGTTCCGTCTTTTTCTACACCGGGGCTAGGGTATCTCCGGAGAGGGGACCCGGAGCGTCGGGATCCCACCTAAACCAATGTTTTGCCATGCCATGTGTGTTAGAGTGTATCATGGGTGTTGGGTGCCAAATATACCATCACTCTCTGTGCCGGGGCCTCACCGACGTCGGATTCCCTCTCGCGGGTTCCAGGACTGCTCACACCCCGAAACTCCCGGATCTGACGTAACGGGGGGAATCTTGCAAGGAGGTGGTCCCTACCATTGTCAAGGGTGTTCCTTGGGCCTAACATGACACAACCAAGCAACTAGTTCCACTTTGCTACCCACTTCCGGCTCACGCAGGGGGGGCTAGACGTAGGTTCCGTCTTTTTCTACACCGGGGCTAGGGTATCTCCGGAGAGGGGACCCGGAGCGTCGGGATCCCACCTAAACCAATGTTTTGCTATGCCATGTGTGTTAGAGTGTATCATGTGTGTTGGGTGCCAAATATACCATCACTCTCTGTGTCGGGGCCTCACCGACGTCGGATTCCCTCTCGCGGGTTTCAGGACTGCTCACACCCCGAAACTCCCGGATCTGACGTAACGGGGGGAATCTTGCAAGGAGGTGGGCCCTACCATTTTCAAGGGTGTTCCTTGGGCCTAACATGACACAACCAAGCAACTAGTTCCACTTTGCTACCCACTTCCGGCTCACGCAGGGGGGGTATACGCCGGTTCCGTCTTTTTCTACACCGGGGCTAGGGTATCTCCGGAGAGGGGACCCGGAGCGTCGGGATCCCACCTAAACCAATGTTTTGCCATGCCATGTGTGTTAGAGTGTATCATGGGTGTTGGGTGCCAAAGATACCATCACTCTCTGTGCCGGGGCCTCACCGACGTCGGATTCCCTCTTGCGGGTTCCAGGACTGCTCACACCCCGAAACTCCCGGATCTGACGTAACGGGGGGAATCTTGCAAGGAGGTGGGCCCTACCATTGTCAAGGGTGTTCCTTGGGCCTAACATGACACAACAAAGCAACTAGTTCCACTTTGCTACCCACTTCCGGCTCACGCAGGGGGGGCTATACGCCTGTTCCGTCTTTTTCTACACCGGGGCTAGGGTATCTCCGGAGAGGGGACCCGGAGCGTCGGGATCCCACCTAAACCAATGTTTTGCCATGACATGTGTGTTAGAGTGTATCATGGGTGTTGGGTGCCAAAGATACCATCACTCTCTGTGCCGGGGCCTCACCGACGTCGGATTCTCTCTCGCTGGTTCCAGGACTGCTCACACCCCGAAACTCTCGGATCTGACGTAACGGGGGGAATCTTGCAAGGAGGTGGGCCCTACCATTGTCAAGGGTGTTCCTTGGGCATAACATGACACAACCAAGCAACTAGTTCCACTTTGCTACCCACTTCCGGCTCACGCAGGGGGGGCTAGACGCAGGTTCCGTCTTTTCTACACCGGGGCTAGGGTATCTCCGGAGAGGGGACCCGGAGCGTCGGGATCCCACCGAAACCAATGTTTTGCCATGCCATGTGTGTTAGAGTGTATCATGGGTGTTGGGTGCCAAAGATACCATCACTCTCTGTGCCGGGGCCTCACCGACGTCGGATTCTCTCTCGCGGGTTCCAGGATTGCTCACACCCGAAACTCCCGGATCTGACGTAACGGGGGGAATCTTGCAAGGAGGTGGGCCCTACCATTGTCAAGGGTGTTCCTTGGGCCTAACATGACACAACCAAGCAACTAGTTCCACTTTGCTACCCACTTCCGGCTCACGCAGGGGGGGCTAGACGCCGGTTCCGTCTTTTTCTACACCGGGGCTAGGGTATCTTCGAGAGGGGACCCGGAGCGTCGGGATCCCACCTAAACCAATGTTTTGACATGCCATGTGTGTTATAGTGTATCATGGGTGTTGGGTGCCAAACAAACCATCACTCTCTGTGCTGGGGCCTCACCGACGTCGGATCCTCTCTCGCGGGTTCCAGGACTGCTCACACCCCGAAACTCCCGGATCTGACGTAACGGGGGGAATCTTGCAAGGAGGTGGGCCCTAACATTGTCAAGGGTGTTCCTTGGGCCTAACATGACACAACCAAGCAACTAGTTCCACTTTGCTACCCACTTCCGGCTCACGCGGGGGGGGGGGGGCTATACGCCGGTTCCGTCTTTTTCTACACCGGGGCTAGGGTATCTCCGGAGAGGGGACCCGGAGCGTCGGGATCCCACCTAAACCAATGTTTTGCCATGCCATGTGTGTTAGAGTGTATCATGGGTGTTGGGTGCCAAAGATACCATCACTCTCTGTGACGGGGCCTCACCGACGTCGGATTCTCTCTCGCGGGTTCCAGGACTGCTCACACCCCGAAACTCCCGGATCTGACGTAACGGGGGGAATCTTGCAAGGAGGTGGGCCCTACCATTGTCAAGGGTGTTCCTTGGGCCTAACATGACACAACAAAGCAACTAGTTCCACTTTGCTACCCACTTCCGGCTCACGCAGGGGGGGCTATACGCCTGTTCCGTCTTTTTCTACACCGGGGCTAGGGTATCTCCGGAGAGGGGACCCGGAGCGTCGGGATCCCACCTAAACCAATGTTTTGCCATGACATGTGTGTTAGAGTGTATCATGGGTGTTGGGTGCCAAAGATACCATCACTCTCTGTGCCGGGGCCTCACCGACGTCGGATTCTCTCTCGCTGGTTCCAGGACTGCTCACACCCCGAAACTCTCGGATCTGACGTAACGGGGGGAATCTTGCAAGGAGGTGGGCCCTACCATTGTCAAGGGTGTTCCTTGGGCATAACATGACACAACCAAGCAACTAGTTCCACTTTGCTACCCACTTCCGGCTCACGCAGGGGGGGCTAGACGCAGGTTCCGTCTTTTCTACACCGGGGCTAGGGTATCTCCGGAGAGGGGACCCGGAGCGTCGGGATCCCACCGAAACCAATGTTTTGCCATGCCATGTGTGTTAGAGTGTATCATGGGTGTTGGGTGCCAAAGATACCATCACTCTCTGTGCCGGGGCCTCACCGACGTCGGATTCTCTCTCGCGGGTTCCAGGATTGCTCACACCCGAAACTCCCGGATCTGACGTAACGGGGGGAATCTTGCAAGGAGGTGGGCCCTACCATTGTCAAGGGTGTTCCTTGGGCCTAACATGACACAACCAAGCAACTAGTTCCACTTTGCTACCCACTTCCGGCTCACGCAGGGGGGGCTAGACGCCGGTTCCGTCTTTTTCTACACCGGGGCTAGGGTATCTTCGAGAGGGGACCCGGAGCGTCGGGATCCCACCTAAACCAATGTTTTGACATGCCATGTGTGTTATAGTGTATCATGGGTGTTGGGTGCCAAACAAACCATCACTCTCTGTGCTGGGGCCTCACCGACGTCGGATCCTCTCTCGCGGGTTCCAGGACTGCTCACACCCCGAAACTCCCGGATCTGACGTAACGGGGGGAATCTTGCAAGGAGGTGGGCCCTAACATTGTCAAGGGTGTTCCTTGGGCCTAACATGACACAACCAAGCAACTAGTTCCACTTTGCTACCCACTTCCGGCTCACGCGGGGGGGGGGGGGGGCTATACGCCGGTTCCGTCTTTTTCTACACCGGGGCTAGGGTATCTCCGGAGAGGGGACCCGGAGCGTCGGGATCCCACCTAAACCAATGTTTTGCCATGCCATGTGTGTTAGAGTGTATCATGGGTGTTGGGTGCCAAAGATACCATCACTCTCTGTGACGGGGCCTCACCGACGTCGGATTCTCTCTCGCGGGTTCCAGGACTGCTCACACCCCGAAACTCCCGGATCTGACGTAACGGGGGGAATCTTGCAAGGAGGTGGGCCCTACCATTGTCAAGGGTGTTCCTTGGGCCTAACATGACACAACCAAGCAACTAGTTCCACTTTGCTACCCACTTCCGGCTCACGCAGGGGGGGCTATACGCCGGTTCCGTCTTTTTCTACACCGGGGCTAGGGTATCTCCGGAGAGGGGACCCGGAGCGTCGGGATCCCACCTAAACCAATGTTTTGACATGCCATGTGTGTTAGAATGTATCATGGGTGTTGGGTGCCAAAGATACCATCACTCTCTGTGCCGGGGCCTCACCGACGTCGGATTCCCTCTCGCGGGTTCCAGGACTGCTCACACCCCGAAACTCCCGGATCTGACGTAACGGGGGAATCTTGCAAGGAGGTGGGCCCTACCATTGTCAAGGTTGTTCCTTGGGACTAACATGACACAACCAAGCAACTAGTTCCACTTTGCTACCCACTTCCGGCTCACGCAGGGGGGGCTAGACGCAGGTTCCGTCTTTTTCTACACCGGGGCTAGGGTATCTCCGGAGAGGGGACCCGGAGCGTCGGGATCCCACCTAAACCAATGTTTTGCCATGCCATGTGTGTTAGAGTGTATCATGGGTGTTGGGTGCCAAAGATACCATCACTCTCTATGCCGGGGCCTCACCGACGTCGGATCCTCTCTCGCGGGTTCCAGGACTGCTCACACCCCGAAACTCCCGGATCTGACGTAACGGGGGGAATCTTGCAAGGAGGTGGGCCCTACCATTGTAAAGGGTGTTCCTTGGGCCTAACATGACACAACCAAGCAACTAGTTCCACTTTGCTACCCACTTCCGGCTCACGCAGGGGGGGCTAGACGCAGGTTCCGTCTTTTTCTACACCGGGGCTAGGGTATCTCCGGAGAGGGGACCCCGAGCGTCGGGATCCCACCTAAACCAATGTTTTGCCATGTCATGTGTGTTAGAGTGTATCATGGGTGTTGGGTGCCAAAGATACCATCACTCTCTGTGTCGGGGCCTCACCGACGTCGGATCCTCTCTCGCGGGTTCCAGGACTGCTCACACCCCGAAACTCCCGGATCTTACGTAACGGGGGGAATCTTGCAAGGAGGTGGGCCCTACCATTGTCAAGGGTGTTCCTTGGGCCTAACATGACACAACAAAGCAACTAGTTCCACTTTGCTACCCACTTCCGGCTCACGCAGGGGGGGCTAGACGCCGGTTCCGTCTTTTTCTACACCGGGGCTAGGGTATCTCCGGAGAGGGGACCCGGAGCGTCGGGATCCCACCTAAACCAATGTTTTGCCATGCCATGTGTGTTAAAGTGTATCATGGGTGTTGGGTGCCAAACATACCATCACTCTCTGTGCCGGGGCCTCACCGACGTCGGATTCTCTCTCGCGAGTTCCAGGACTGCTCACACCCCGAAACTCCCGGATCTGACGTAACGGGGGAATATTGCAAGGAGGTGGGCCCTACCATTGTCAAGGGTGTTCCTTGGGCCTAACATGACACAACCAAGCAACTAGTTCCACTTTGCTACCCACTTCCGGCTCACGCAGGGGCGGCTATACGCCGGTTCCGTCTTTTTCTACACCGGGGCTAGGGTATCTCCGGAGAGGGGACCCGGAGCGTCGGGATCCCACCTAAACCAATGTTTTGCCATGCCATGTGTGTTAGAGTGTATCATGGGTGTTGGGTGCCAAATATACCATCACTCTCTGTGCCGGGGCCTCACCGACGTCGGATTCCCTCTCGCGGGTTCCAGGACTGCTCACACCCCGAAACTACGGGATCTGACGTAACGGGGGGAATCTTGCAAGGAGGTGGGCCCTACCATTGTCAAGGTTGTTCCTTGGGCCTAACATGACACAACCAAGCAACTAGTTCCACTTTTCTACCCACTTCCGGCTCACGCAGGGGGGGCTAGACGCAGGTTCCGTCTTTTTCTACACCGGGGCTAGGGTATCTCCGGAGAGGGGACCCGGAGCGTCGGGATCCCACCTAAACCAATGTTTTGCCATGCCATGTGTGTTAGAGTGTATCATGTGTGTTGGGTGCCAAATATACCATCACTCTCTGTGCCGGGGCCTCACCGACGTCGGATTCCCTCTCGCGGGTTTCAGGACTGCTCACACCCCGAAACTCCCGGATCTGACGTAACGGGGGGAATCTTGCAAGGAGGTGGGCCCTACCATTTTCAAGGGTGTTCCTTGGGCCTAACATGACACAACCAAGCAACTAGTTCCACTTTGCTACCCACTTCCGGCTCACGCAGGGGGGGCTATACGCCGGTTCCGTCTTTTTCTACACCGGGGCTAGGGTATCTCCGGAGAGGGGACCCGGAGCGTCGGGATCCCACCTAAACCAATGTTTTGCCATGCCATGTGTGTTAGAGTGTATCATGGGTGTTGGGTGCCAAAGATACCATCACTCTCTGTGCCGGGGCCTCACCGACGTCGGATTCCCTCTTGCGGGTTCCAGGACTGCTCACACCCCGAAACTCCCGGATCTGACGTAACGGGGGGAATCTTGCAAGGAGGTGGGCCCTACCATTGTCAAGGGTGTTCCTTGGGCCTAAAATGACACAACCAAGCAACTAGTTCCACTTTGCTACCCACTTCCGGCTCACGCAGGGGGGGCTAGACGCAGGTTCCGTCTTTTTCTACACCGGGGCTAGGGTATCTCCGGAGAGGGGACCCGGAGCGTCGGGATCCCACCTAAACCAATGTTTTGCCATGCCATGTGTGTTAGAGTGTATCATGGGTGTTGGGTGCCAAAGATACCATCACTCTCTGTGTCGGGGCCTCACCGACGTCGGATCCTCTCTCGCGGGTTCCAGGACTGCTCACACCCCGAAACTCCCGGATCTGACGTAACGGGGGGAATCTTGCAAGGAGGTGGGCCCTACCATTGTCAAGGGTGTTCCTTGGGCCTAACATGACACAACCAAGCAACTAGTTCCACTTTGCTACCCACTTCCGGCTCACGCAGGGGGGGCTATACGCCGGTTCCGTCTTTTTCTACACCGGGGCTAGGGTATCTCCGGAGAGGGGACCCGGAGCGTAGGGATCCCACCTAAACCAATGTTTTGCCATGACATGGGTGTTAGAGTGTATCATGGGTGTTGGGTGCCAAAGATACCATCACTCTCTGTGCCGGGGCCTCACCGACGTCGGATTCTCTCTCGCGGGTTCCAGGACTGCTCACACCCCGAAACTCCCGGATCTGACGTAACGGGGGGAATCTTGCAAGGAGGTGGTCCCTACCATTGTCAAGGGTGTTCCTTGGGCATAACATGACACAACCAAGCAACTAGTTCCACTTTGTTACCCACTTCCGGCTCACGCAGGGGGGGGCTAGACGCAGGTTCCGTCTTTTCTACACCGGGGCTAGGGTATCTCCGGAGAGGGGACCCGGAGCGTCGGGATCCCACCGAAACCAATGTTTTTCCATGCCATGTGTGTTAGAGTGTATCATGGGTGTTGGGTGCCAAATATACCATCACTCTCTGTGCCGGGGCCTCACCGACGTCGGATTCTCTCTCGCGGGTTCCAGGATTGCTCACACCCGAAACTCCCGGATCTGACGTAACGGGGGGAATCTTGCAAGGAGGTGGGCCCTACCATTGTCAAGGGTGTTCCTTGGGCCTAACATGACACAACCAAGCAACTAGTTCCACTTTGCTACCCACTTCCGGCTCACGCAGGGGGGGCTAGACGCCGGTTCCGTCTTTTTCTACACCGGGGCTAGGGTATCTCCGAGAGGGGACCCGGAGCGTCGGGATCCCATCTAAACCAATGTTTTGCCATGCCATGTGTGTTATAGTGTATCATGGGTGTTGGGTGCCAAACATACCATCACTCTCTGTGCTGGGGCCTCACCGACGTCGGATCCTCTCTCGCGGGTTCCAGGACTGCTCACACCCCGAAACTCAAGGATCTGACGTAACGGGGGGAATCTTGCAAGGAGGTGGGCCCTAAAATTGTCAAGGGTGTTCCTTGGGCCTAACATGACACAACCAAGCAACTAGTTCCACTTTGCTACCCACTTCCGGCTCACGCAGGGGGGGCTATATGCCGGTTCCGTCTTTTTCTACACCGGGGCTAGGGTATCTCCGGAGAGGGGACCCGGAGCGTCGGGATCCCACCTAAACCAATGTTTTGCCATGCCATGTGTGTTAGAGTGTATCATGGGTGTTGTGTGCCAAAGATACCATCACTCTCTGTGCCGGGGCCTCACCGACGTCGGATTCTCTCTCGCGGGTTCCAGGACTGCTCACATCCCGAAACTCCCGGATCTGACGTAACGGGGGGAATCTTGCAAGGAGGTGGGCCCTACCATTGTCAAGGGTGTTCCTTGGGCCTAACATGACACAACCAAGCAACTAGTTCCACTTTGCTACCCACTTCCGGCTCACGCAGGGGGGGCTATACGCCGGTTCCGTCTTTTTCTACACCGGGGCTAGGGTATCTCCGGAGAGGGGACCCGGAGCGTCGGGATCCCACCTAAACCAATGTTTTGCCATGCCATGTGTGTTAGAGTGTATCATGGGTGTTGGGTGCCAAAGATACCATCACTCTCTGTGCCGGGGCCTCACCGACGTCGGATTCTCTCTCGCGGGTTCCAGGACTGCTCACACCCCGAAACTCCCGGATCTGACGTAACGGGGGGAATCTTGCAAGGAGGTGGGCCCTACCATTGTCAAGGTTGTTCCTTGGGACTAACATGACACAACCAAGCAACTAGTTCCACTTTGCTACCCACTTCCGGCTCACGCAGGGGGGGCTAGACGCAGGTTCCGTCTTTTTCTACACCAGGGCTAGGGTATCTCCGGAGAGGGGACCCGGAGCGTCGGGATCCCACCTAAACCAATGTTTTGCCATGCCATGTGTGTTAGAGTGTATCATGGGTGTTGGGTGCCAAAGATACCATCACTCTCTGTGCCGGGGCCTCACCGACGTCGGATTCCCTCTCGCGGGTTCCAGGACTGCTCACACCCCGAAACTCCCGGATCTGACGTAACGGGAGGAATCTTGCAAGGAGGTGGGCCCTACCATTGTCAAGGGTGTTCCTTGGGCCTAACATGACACAACCAAGCAACTAGTTCCACTTTGCTACCCACTTCCGGCTCACACAGGGGGGGGCTAGACGCCGGTTCCGTCTTTTTCTACACCGGGGCTAGGGTATCTCCGGAGAGGGGACCCGGAGCGTCGGGATCCCACCTAAACCAATGTTTTGCCATGCCATGTGTGTTAGAGTGTATCATGGGTGTTGGGTGCCAAAGATACCATCACTCTCTGTGCCGGGGCCTCACCGATGTCGGATTCCCTCTCGCGGGTTCCAGGACTGCTCACACCCCGAAACTCCCGGATCTGACGTAACGGGGGGAATCTTGCAAGGAGGTGGGCCCTACCATTGTCAAGGGTGTTCCTTGGGCCTAACATGACACAACCAAGCAACTAGTTCCACTTTGCTACCCACTTCCGGCTCACGCAGGGGGGGCTATACGCTGGTTCCGTCTTTTTCTACACCGGGGCTAGGGTATCTCCGGAGAGGGGACCCGGAGCGTCGGGATCCCACCTAAACCAATGTTTTGCCATGCCATGTGTGTTAGAGTGTATCATGGGTGTTGGGTGACAAAGATACCATCACTCTCTGTGCCGGGGCCTCACCGACGTCGGATCCTCTCTCGCGGGTTCCAGGACTGCACACACCCCGAAACTCCCGGATCTGACGTAACGGGGGGAATCTTGCAAGGAGGTGGGCCCTACCATTGTCAAGGGTGTTCCTTGGGCCTAACATGACACAACCAAGCAACTAGTTCCACTTTTCTACCCACTTCCGGCTCACGCAGGGGGGGCTATACGCCGGTTCCGTCTTTTTCTACACCGGGGCTAGGGTATCTCCGGAGAGGGGACCCGGAGCGTCGGGATCCCACCTAAACCAATGTTTTGCCATGACATGTGTGTTAGAGTGTATCATGGGTGTTGGGTGCCAAAGATACCATCACTCTCTGTGCCGGGGCCTCGCCGACGTCGGATTCTCTCTCGCGGGTTCCAGGACTGCTCACACCCCGAAACTCCCGGATCTGACGTAACGGGGGGAATCTTGCAAGGAGGTGGGCCCTACCATTGTCAAGGGTGTTCCTTGGGCATAAAATGACACAACCAAGCAACTAGTTCCACTTTGATACCCACTTCCGGCTCACGCAGGGGGGGCTAGACGCAGGTTCCGTCTTTTCTACACCGGGGCTAGGGTATCTCCGGAGAGGGGACCCGGAGCGTCGGGATCCCACCGAAACCAATGTTTTGCCATGCCATGTGTGTTAGAGTGTATCATGGGTGTTGGGTGCCAAAGATACCATCACTCTCTGTGCCGGGGCCTCACCGACGTCGGATTCTCTCTCGCGGGTTCCAGGATTGCTCACACCCGAAACTCCCGGATCTGACGTAACGGGGGGAATCTTGCAAGGAGGTGGGCCCTACCATTGTCAAGGGTGTTCCTTGGGCCTAACATGACACAACCAAGCAACTAGTTCCACTTTGCTACCCACTTCCGGCTCACGCAGGGGGGGCTAGACGCCGGTTCCGTCTTTTTCTACACCGGGGCTAGGGTATCTCCGAGAGGGGACCCGGAGCGTCGGGATCCCACCTAAACCAATGTTTTGCCATGCCATGTGTGTTATAGTGTATCATGGGTGTTGGGTGCCAAACATACCATCACTCTCTGTGCTGGGGCCTCACCGACGTCGGATCCTCTCTCGCGGGTTCCAGGACTGCTCACACCCCGAAACTCCCGGATCTGACGTAACGGGGGGAATCTTGCAAGGAGGTGGGCCCTAACATTGTCAAGGGTGTTCCTTGGGCCTAACATGACACAACCAAGCAACTAGTTCCACTTTGCTACCCACTTCCGGCTCACGCAGGGGGGGCTATACGCCGGTTCCGTCTTTTTCTACACCGGGGCTAGGGTATCTCCGGAGAGGGGACCCGGAGCGTCGGGATCCCACCTAAACCAATGTTTTGCCATGCCATGTGTGTTAGAGTGTATCATGGGTGTTGGGTGCCAAAGATACCATCACTCTCTGTGCCGGGGCCTCACCGACGTCGGATTCTCTCTCGCGGGTTCCAGGACTGCTCACACCCCGAAACTCCCGGATCTGACGTAACGGGGGGAATCTTGCAAGGAGGTGGGCCCTACCATTGTCAAGGGTGTTCCTTGGGCCTAACATGACACAACCAAGCAACTAGTTCCACTCTGCTACCCACTTCCGGCTCACGCAGGGGGGGCTATACGCCGGTTCCGTCTTTTTCTACACCGGGGCTAGGGTATCTCCGGAGAGGGGACCCGGAGCGTCGGGATCCCACCTAAACCAATGTTTTGACATGCCATGTGTGTTAGAGTGTACCATGGGTGTTGGGTGCCAAAGATACCATCACTCTCTGTGTCGGGGCCTCACCGACGTCGGATTCCCTCTCGCGGGTTCCAGGACTGCTCACACCCCGAAACTCCCGGATCTGACGTAACGGGGGGAATCTTGCAAGGAGGTGGGCCCTACCATTGTCAAGGTTGTTCCTTGGGACTAACATGACACAACCAAGCAACTAGTTCCACTTTGCTACCCACTTCCGGCTCACGCAGGGGGGGCTAGACGCAGGTTCCGTCTTTTTCTACACCGGGGCTAGGGTATCTCCGGAGAGGGGACCCGGAGCGTCGGGATCCCACCTAAACCAATGTTTTGCCATGCCATGTGTGTTAGAGTGTATCATGGGTGTTGGGTGCCAAAGATACCATCACTCTCTGTGCCGGGGCCTCACCGACGTCGGATTCCCTCTCGCGGGTTCCAGGACTGCTCACACCCCGAAACTCCCGGATCTGACGTAACGGGAGGAATCTTGCAAGGAGGTGGGCCCTACCATTGTCAAGGGTGTTCCTTGGGCCTAACATGACACAACCAAGCAACTAGTTCCACTTTGCTACCCACTTCCGGCTCACACAGGGGGGGCTAGACGCCGGTTCCGTCTTTTTCTACACCGGGGCTAGGGTATCTCCGGAGAGGGGACCCGGAGCGTCGGGATCCCACCTAAACCAATGTTTTGCCATGCCATGTGTGTTAGAGTGTATCATGGGTGTTGGGTGCCAAAGATACCATCACTCTCTGTGCCGGGGCCTCACCGATGTCGGATTCCCTCTCGCGGGTTCCAGGACTGCTCACACCCCGAAACTCCCGGATCTGACGTAACGGGGGGAATCTTGCAAGGAGGTGGGCCCTACCATTGTCAAGGGTGTTCCTTGGGCCTAACATGACACAACCAAGCAACTAGTTCCACTTTGCTACCCACTTCCGGCTCACGCAGGGGGGCTATACGCCGGTTCCGTCTTTTTCTACACCGGGGCTAGGGTATCTCCGGAGAGGGGACCCGGAGCGTCGGGATCCCACCTAAACCAATGTTTTGCCATGCCATGTGTGTTAGAGTGTATCATGGGTGTTGGGTGCCAAAGATACCATCACTCTCTGTGCCGGGGCCTCACCGACGTCGGATTCCCTCTCGCGGGTTCCAGGACTGCTCACACCCCGAAACTCCCGGATCTGACGTAACGGGGGGAATCTTGCAAGGAGGTGGGCCCTACCATTGTCAAGGGTGTTCCTTGGGCCTAACATGACACAACCAAGCAACTAGTTCCACTTTGCTACCCACTTCCGGCTCACGCAGGGGGGGCTATACGCTGGTTCCGTCTTTTTCTACACCGGGGCTAGGGTATCTCCGGAGAGGGGACCCGGAGCGTCGGGATCCCACCTAAACCAATGTTTTGCCATGCCATGTGTGTTAGAGTGTATCATGGGTGTTGGGTGCCAAATATACCATCACTCTCTGTGCCGGGGCCTCACCGACGTCGGATTCTCTCTCGCGGGTTCCAGGACTGCTCACACCCCGAAACTCCCGGATCTGACGTAACGGGGGGAATCTTGCAAGGAGGTGGGCCCTACCATTGTCAAGGGTGTTCCTTGTGCCTAACATGACACAACCAAGCAACTAGTTCCACTTTGCTACCCACTTCCGGCTCACGCAGGGGGGGCTATACGCCGGTTCCGTCTTTTTCTACACCGGGGCTAGGGTATCTCCAGAGAGGGGACCCGGAGCGTCGGGATCCCACCTAAACCAATGTTTTGCCATGCCATGTGTTTTAGAGTGTATCATGGGTGTTGGGTGCCAAAGATACCATCACTCTCTGTGCCGGGGCCTCACCGACGTCGGATTCCCTCTCGCGGGTTCCAGGACTGCTCACACCCCGAAACTCCTGGATCTGACGTAACGGGGGGAATATTGCAAGGAGGTGGGCCCTACCATTGTCAAGGGTGTTCCTTGGGCCTAACATGACACAACCAAGCAACTAGTTCCACTTTGCTACCCACTTCCGGCTCACGCAGGGGGGGCTATACGCCGGTTCCGTCTTTTTCTACACCGGGGCTAGGGTATCTCCGGAGAGGGGACCCGGAGCGTCGGGATCCCACCTAAACCAATGTTTTGCCATGCCATGTGTGTTAGAGTGTATCATGGGTTTTGGGTGCCAAAGATACCATCACTCTCTGTGCCGGGGCCTCACCGACGTCGGATCCTCTCTCGCGGGTTCCAGGACTGCTCACACCCCGAAACTCCCGGATCTGACGTAACGGGGGGGATCTTGCAAGGAGGTGGTACCTACCATTGTCAAGGGTGTTCCTTGGGCCTAACATGACACAACCAAGCAACTAGTTCCACTTTGCTACCCACTTCCGGCTCACGCAAGGGGGGCTAGACGCAGGTTCCGTCTTTTTCTACACCGGGGCTAGGGTATCTCCGGAGAGGGGACCCCGAGCGTCGGGATCCCACCTAAACCAATGTTTTGTCATGCCATGTGTGTTAGAGTGTATCATGGGTATTGGGTGCCAAAGATACCATCACTCTCTGTGCCGGGGCCTCACCGACGTCGGATCCTCTCTCGCGGGTTCCAGGACTGCTCACACCCCGAAACCCCCGGATCTTACGTAACGGGGGGAATCTTGCAAGGAGGTGGGACCTACCATTGTCAAGGGTGTTCCTTGGGCCTAACATGACACAACAAAGCAACTAGTTCCACTTTGCCACCCACTTCCGGCTCACGCAGGGGGGGCTAGACGCTGGTTCCGTCTTTGTCTACACCGGGGCTAGGGTATCTCCGGAGAGGGGACCCGGAGCGTCGGGATCCCACCTAAACCAATGTTTTTCCATGCCATGTGTGTTATAGTGTATCATGGGTGTTGGGTGCCAAAGATACCATCACTCTCTGTGCCGGGGCCTCACCGACGTCGGATTCTCTCTCGCGGGTTCCAGGACTGCTCACACCCCGAAACTCCCGGATCTGACGTAACGGGGGGAATCTTGCAAGGAGGTGGGCCCTACCATTGTCAAGGGTGTTCCTTGGGCCTAACATGACACAAACAAGCAACTAGTTCCACTTTGCTACCCACTTCCGGCTCACGCAGGGGGGGCTAGACGCAGGTTCCGTCTTTTTCTACACCGGGGCTAGGGTATCTCCGGAGAGGGGACCCAGAGCGTCGGGATCCCACCTAAACCAATGTTTTGCCATGCCATGTGTGTTAGAGTGTATCATGGGTGTTGGGTGCCAAAGATACCATCACTCTCTGTGCTGGGGCCTCACCGACGTCGGATCCTCTCTCGCGGGTTCCAGGACTGCTCACACCCCGAAACTCCCGGATCTGACGTAACGGGGGGAATCTTGCAAGGAAGTGGGCCCTACCATTGTCAAGGGTGTTCCTTGGGCCTAACATGACACAACCAAGCAACTAGTTCCACTTTGCTACCCACTTCCGGCTCACGCAGGGGGGGCTAGACGCAGGTTCCGTCTTTTTCTACACCGGGGCTAGGGTATCTCCGGAGAGGGGACCCCGAGCGTCGGGATCCCACCTAAACCAATGTTTTGCCATGCCATGTGTGTTAGAGTGTATCATGGGTATTGGGTGCCAAAGATACCATCACTCTCTGTGTCGGGGCCTCACCGACGTCGGATCCTCTCTCGCGGGTTCCAGGACTGCTCACACCCCGAAACTCCCGGATCTTACGTAACGGGGGGAATCTTGCAAGGAGGTGGGCCCTACCATTGTCAAGGGTGTTCCTTGGGCCTAACATGACACAACAAAGCAACTAGTTCCACTTTGCTACCCACTTCCGGCTCACGAAGGGGGGGCTAGACGCCGGTTCCGTCTTTTTCTACACCGGGGCTAGGGTATCTCCGGAGAGGGGACCCGGAGCGTCGGGATCCCACCTAAACCAATGTTTTGCCATGCCATGTGTGTTAGAGTGTATCAAGGGTGTTGGGTGCCAAAGATACTATCACTCTCTGTGCCGGGGCCTCACCGACGTCGGATTCTCTCTCGCGGGTTCCAGGACTGCTCACACCCGAAACTCCCGGATCTGACGTAACGGGGGGAATCTTGCAAGGAGGTGGGCCCTACCATTGTCAAGGGTGTTCCTTGGGCCTAACATGACACAACCAAGCAACTAGTTCCACTTTGCTACCCACTTCCGGCTCACGCAGGGGGGGCTAGACGCCGGTTCCGTCTTTTTCTACACCGGGGCTAGGGTATCTCCGAGAGGGGACCCGGAGCGTCGGGATCCCACCTAAACCAATGTTTTGCCATGCCATGTGTGTTATAGTGTATCATGGGTGTTGGGTGCCAAACATACCATCACTCTCTGTGCTGGGGCCTCACCGACGTCGGATCCTCTCTCGCGGGTTCCAGGACTGCTCACACCCCGAAACTCCCGGATCTGACGTAACGGGGGGAATCTTGCAAGGAGGTGGGCCCTAACATTGTCAAGGGTGTTCCTTGGGCCTAACATGACACAACCAAGCAACTAGTTCCACTTTGCTACCCACTTCCGGCTCACGCAGGGGGGGCTATACGCCGGTTCCGTCTTTTTCTACACCGGGGCTAGGGTATCTCCGGAGAGGGGACCCGGAGCGTCGGGATCCCACCTAAACCAATGTTTTGCCATGCCATGTGTGTTAGAGTGTATCATGGGTGTTGGGTGCCAAAGATACCATCACTCTCTGTGCCGGGGCCTCACCGACGTCGGATTCTCTCTCGCGGGTTCCAGGACTGCTCACACCCCGAAACTCCCGGATCTGACGTAACGGGGGGAATCTTGCAAGGAGGTGGGCCCTACCATTGTCAAGGGTGTTCCTTGGGCCTAACATGACACAACCAAGCAACTAGTTCCACTCTGCTACCCACTTCCGGCTCACGCAGGGGGGGCTATACGCCGGTTCCGTCTTTTTCTACACCGGGGCTAGGGTATCTCCGGAGAGGGGACCCGGAGCGTCGGGATCCCACCTAAACCAATGTTTTGACATGCCATGTGTGTTAGAGTGTACCATGGGTGTTGGGTGCCAAAGATACCATCACTCTCTGTGTCGGGGCCTCACCGACGTCGGATTCCCTCTCGCGGGTTCCAGGACTGCTCACACCCCGAAACTCCCGGATCTGACGTAACGGGGGGAATCTTGCAAGGAGGTGGGCCCTACCATTGTCAAGGTTGTTCCTTGGGACTAACATGACACAACCAAGCAACTAGTTCCACTTTGCTACCCACTTCCGGCTCACGCAGGGGGGGCTAGACGCAGGTTCCGTCTTTTTCTACACCGGGGCTAGGGTATCTCCGGAGAGGGGACCCGGAGCGTCGGGATCCCACCTAAACCAATGTTTTGCCATGCCATGTGTGTTAGAGTGTATCATGGGTGTTGGGTGCCAAAGATACCATCACTCTCTGTGCCGGGGCCTCACCGACGTCGGATTCCCTCTCGCGGGTTCCAGGACTGCTCACACCCCGAAACTCCCGGATCTGACGTAACGGGAGGAATCTTGCAAGGAGGTGGGCCCTACCATTGTCAAGGGTGTTCCTTGGGCCTAACATGACACAACCAAGCAACTAGTTCCACTTTGCTACCCACTTCCGGCTCACACAGGGGGGGCTAGACGCCGGTTCCGTCTTTTTCTACACCGGGGCTAGGGTATCTCCGGAGAGGGGACCCGGAGCGTCGGGATCCCACCTAAACCAATGTTTTGCCATGCCATGTGTGTTAGAGTGTATCATGGGTGTTGGGTGCCAAAGATACCATCACTCTCTGTGCCGGGGCCTCACCGATGTCGGATTCCCTCTCGCGGGTTCCAGGACTGCTCACACCCCGAAACTCCCGGATCTGACGTAACGGGGGGAATCTTGCAAGGAGGTGGGCCCTACCATTGTCAAGGGTGTTCCTTGGGCCTAACATGACACAACCAAGCAACTAGTTCCACTTTGCTACCCACTTCCGGCTCACGCAGGGGGGCTATACGCCGGTTCCGTCTTTTTCTACACCGGGGCTAGGGTATCTCCGGAGAGGGGACCCGGAGCGTCGGGATCCCACCTAAACCAATGTTTTGCCATGCCATGTGTGTTAGAGTGTATCATGGGTGTTGGGTGCCAAAGATACCATCACTCTCTGTGCCGGGGCCTCACCGACGTCGGATTCCCTCTCGCGGGTTCCAGGACTGCTCACACCCCGAAACTCCCGGATCTGACGTAACGGGGGGAATCTTGCAAGGAGGTGGGCCCTACCATTGTCAAGGGTGTTCCTTGGGCCTAACATGACACAACCAAGCAACTAGTTCCACTTTGCTACCCACTTCCGGCTCACGCAGGGGGGGCTATACGCTGGTTCCGTCTTTTTCTACACCGGGGCTAGGGTATCTCCGGAGAGGGGACCCGGAGCGTCGGGATCCCACCTAAACCAATGTTTTGCCATGCCATGTGTGTTAGAGTGTATCATGGGTGTTGGGTGCCAAATATACCATCACTCTCTGTGCCGGGGCCTCACCGACGTCGGATTCTCTCTCGCGGGTTCCAGGACTGCTCACACCCCGAAACTCCCGGATCTGACGTAACGGGGGGAATCTTGCAAGGAGGTGGGCCCTACCATTGTCAAGGGTGTTCCTTGTGCCTAACATGACACAACCAAGCAACTAGTTCCACTTTGCTACCCACTTCCGGCTCACGCAGGGGGGGCTATACGCCGGTTCCGTCTTTTTCTACACCGGGGCTAGGGTATCTCCAGAGAGGGGACCCGGAGCGTCGGGATCCCACCTAAACCAATGTTTTGCCATGCCATGTGTTTTAGAGTGTATCATGGGTGTTGGGTGCCAAAGATACCATCACTCTCTGTGCCGGGGCCTCACCGACGTCGGATTCCCTCTCGCGGGTTCCAGGACTGCTCACACCCCGAAACTCCTGGATCTGACGTAACGGGGGGAATATTGCAAGGAGGTGGGCCCTACCATTGTCAAGGGTGTTCCTTGGGCCTAACATGACACAACCAAGCAACTAGTTCCACTTTGCTACCCACTTCCGGCTCACGCAGGGGGGGCTATACGCCGGTTCCGTCTTTTTCTACACCGGGGCTAGGGTATCTCCGGAGAGGGGACCCGGAGCGTCGGGATCCCACCTAAACCAATGTTTTGCCATGCCATGTGTGTTAGAGTGTATCATGGGTTTTGGGTGCCAAAGATACCATCACTCTCTGTGCCGGGGCCTCACCGACGTCGGATCCTCTCTCGCGGGTTCCAGGACTGCTCACACCCCGAAACTCCCGGATCTGACGTAACGGGGGGGATCTTGCAAGGAGGTGGTACCTACCATTGTCAAGGGTGTTCCTTGGGCCTAACATGACACAACCAAGCAACTAGTTCCACTTTGCTACCCACTTCCGGCTCACGCAAGGGGGGCTAGACGCAGGTTCCGTCTTTTTCTACACCGGGGCTAGGGTATCTCCGGAGAGGGGACCCCGAGCGTCGGGATCCCACCTAAACCAATGTTTTGTCATGCCATGTGTGTTAGAGTGTATCATGGGTATTGGGTGCCAAAGATACCATCACTCTCTGTGCCGGGGCCTCACCGACGTCGGATCCTCTCTCGCGGGTTCCAGGACTGCTCACACCCCGAAACCCCCGGATCTTACGTAACGGGGGGAATCTTGCAAGGAGGTGGGACCTACCATTGTCAAGGGTGTTCCTTGGGCCTAACATGACACAACAAAGCAACTAGTTCCACTTTGCCACCCACTTCCGGCTCACGCAGGGGGGGCTAGACGCTGGTTCCGTCTTTGTCTACACCGGGGCTAGGGTATCTCCGGAGAGGGGACCCGGAGCGTCGGGATCCCACCTAAACCAATGTTTTTCCATGCCATGTGTGTTATAGTGTATCATGGGTGTTGGGTGCCAAAGATACCATCACTCTCTGTGCCGGGGCCTCACCGACGTCGGATTCTCTCTCGCGGGTTCCAGGACTGCTCACACCCCGAAACTCCCGGATCTGACGTAACGGGGGGAATCTTGCAAGGAGGTGGGCCCTACCATTGTCAAGGGTGTTCCTTGGGCCTAACATGACACAAACAAGCAACTAGTTCCACTTTGCTACCCACTTCCGGCTCACGCAGGGGGGGCTAGACGCAGGTTCCGTCTTTTTCTACACCGGGGCTAGGGTATCTCCGGAGAGGGGACCCAGAGCGTCGGGATCCCACCTAAACCAATGTTTTGCCATGCCATGTGTGTTAGAGTGTATCATGGGTGTTGGGTGCCAAAGATACCATCACTCTCTGTGCTGGGGCCTCACCGACGTCGGATCCTCTCTCGCGGGTTCCAGGACTGCTCACACCCCGAAACTCCCGGATCTGACGTAACGGGGGGAATCTTGCAAGGAAGTGGGCCCTACCATTGTCAAGGGTGTTCCTTGGGCCTAACATGACACAACCAAGCAACTAGTTCCACTTTGCTACCCACTTCCGGCTCACGCAGGGGGGGCTAGACGCAGGTTCCGTCTTTTTCTACACCGGGGCTAGGGTATCTCCGGAGAGGGGACCCCGAGCGTCGGGATCCCACCTAAACCAATGTTTTGCCATGCCATGTGTGTTAGAGTGTATCATGGGTATTGGGTGCCAAAGATACCATCACTCTCTGTGTCGGGGCCTCACCGACGTCGGATCCTCTCTCGCGGGTTCCAGGACTGCTCACACCCCGAAACTCCCGGATCTTACGTAACGGGGGGAATCTTGCAAGGAGGTGGGCCCTACCATTGTCAAGGGTGTTCCTTGGGCCTAACATGACACAACAAAGCAACTAGTTCCACTTTGCTACCCACTTCCGGCTCACGAAGGGGGGGCTAGACGCCGGTTCCGTCTTTTTCTACACCGGGGCTAGGGTATCTCCGGAGAGGGGACCCGGAGCGTCGGGATCCCACCTAAACCAATGTTTTGCCATGCCATGTGTGTTAGAGTGTATCAAGGGTGTTGGGTGCCAAAGATACTATCACTCTCTGTGCCGGGGCCTCACCGACGTCGGATTCTCTCTCGCGGGTTCCAGGACTGCTCACACCCGAAACTCCCGGATCTGACGTAACGGGGGGAATCTTGCAAGGAGGTGGGCCCTACCATTGTCAAGGGGGTTCCTTGGGCCTAACATGACACAACCAAGGAACTAGTTCGACTTTGCTACCCACTTCCGGCTCACGCAGGGGGGGCTAGACGCAGGTTCCGTCTTTTTCTACACCGGGGCTAGGGTATCTCCGGAGAGGGGACCCGGAGCGTCGGGATCCCACCTAAACCAATGTTTTGCCATGCCATGTGTGTTAGAGTGTATCATGGGTGTTGGGTGCCAAAGATACCATCACTCTCTGTGTCGGGGCCTCACCGACGTCGGATTCTCTCTCGCGGGTTCCAGGACTGCTCACACCCGAAACTCCCGGATCTGACGTAACGGGGGGAATCTTGCAAGGAGGTGGGCCCTACCATTGTCAAGGGTGTTCCTTGGGCCTAACATGACACAACCAAGGAACTAGTTCCACTTTGCTACCCACTTCCGGCTCACGCAGGGGGGGGCTAGACGCAGGTTCCGTCTTTTTCTACACCGGGGCTAGGGTATCTCCGGAGAGGGGACCCGGAGCGTCGGGATCCCACCTAAACCAATGTTTTGCCATGCCATGTGTGTTAGAGTGTATCATGGGTGTTGGGTGCCAAAGATACCATCACTCTCTGTGCTGGGGCCTCACCGACGTCGGATCCTCTCTCGCGGGTTCCAGGACTGCTCACACCCCGAAACTCCCGGATCTGACGTAACGGGGGGAATCTTGCAAGGAGGTGGGCCCTACCATTGTCAAGGGTGTTCCTTGGGCCTAACATGACACAACCAAGGAACTAGTTCGACTTTGCTACCCACTTCCGGCTCACGCAGGGGGGGCTAGACGCAGGTTCCGTCTTTTTCTACACCGGGGCTAGGGTATCTCCGGAGAGGGGACCCGGAGCGTCGGGATCCCACCTAAACCAATGTTTTGCCATGCCATGTGTGTTAGAGTGTATCATGGGTGTTGGGTGCCAAAGATACCATCACTCTCTGTGCCGGGGCCTCACCGACGTCGGATTCTCTCTCGCGGGTTCCAGGACTGCTCACACCCGAAACTCCCGGATCTGACGTAACGGGGGGAATCTTGCAAGGAGGTGGGCCCTACCATTGTCAAGGGTGTTCCTTGGGCCTAACATGACACAACCAAGGAACTAGTTCCACTTTGCTACCCACTTCCGGCTCACGCAGGAGGGGGGGCTAGACGCAGGTTCCGTCTTTTTCTACACCGGGGCTAGGGTATCTCCGGAGAGGGGACCCGGAGCGTCGGGATCCCACCTAAACCAATGTTTTCCCATGCCATGTGTGTTAGAGTGTATCATGGGTGTTGGGTGCCAAAGATACCATCACTCTCTGTGCTGGGGCCTCACCGACGTCGGATCCTCTCTCGCGGGTTCCAGGACTGCTCACACCCCGAAACTCCCGGATCTGACGTAACGGGGGGAATATTGCAAGGAGGTGGGCCCTACCATTGTCAAGGGTGTTCCTTGGGCCTAACATGACACAACCAAGCAACTAGTTCCACTTTGCTACCCACTTCCGGCTCACGCAGGGGGGGCTAGACGCCGGTTCCGTCTTTTTCTACACCGGGGCTAGGGTATCTCCGGAGAGGGGACCCGGAGCGTCGGGATCCCACCTAAACCAATGTTTTGCCATGCCATGTGTGTTAGAGTGTATCATGGGTGTTGGGTGCCAAAGATACCATCACTCTCTGTGCCGGGGCCTCACCGACGTCGGATTCTCTCTCGCGGGTTCTAGGACTGCTCACACCCCGAAACTCCCGGATCTGACGTAACGGGGGGAATCTTGCAAGGAGGTGGGCCCTACCATTGTCAAGGGTGTTCCTTGGGCCTAACATGACACAACCAAGCAACTATTTCCACTTTGCTACCCACTTCCGGCTCACGCAGGGGGGGCTATACGCCGGTTCCGTCTTTTTCTACACCGGGGCTAGGGTATCTCCGGAGAGGGGACCCGGAGCGTCGGGATCCCACCTAAACCAATGTTTTGCCATGCCATGTGTGTTAGAGTGTATCATGGGTGTTGGGTGCCAAAGATACCATCACTCTCTGTGCCGGGGCCTCACCGACGTCGGATTCTCTCTCGCGGGTTCCAGGACTGCTCACACCCCGAAACTCCCGGATCTGACGTAACGGGGGGAATCTTGCAAGGAGGTGGGCCCTACCATTGTCAAGGGTGTTCCTTGGGCCTAACATGACACAACCAAGCAACTAGGTCCACTTTGCTACCCACTTCCGGCTCACGCAGGGGGGGCTATACGCCGGTTCCGTCTTTTTCTACACCGGGGCTAGGGTATCTCCGGAGAGGGGACCCGGAGCGTCGGGATACCACCTAAACAAATGTTTTGCCATGCCATGTGTGTTAGAGTGTATCATGGGTGTTGGGTGCCAAAGATACCATCACTCTCTGTGCCGGGGCCTCACCGACGTCGCATTCCCTATCGCGGGTTCCAGGACTGCTCACACCCCGAAACTCCCGGATCTGACGTAACGGGGGGAATCTTGCAAGGAGGTGGGCCCTACCATTGTCAAGGGTGTTCCTTGGGCCTAACATGACACAACCAAGCAACTAGTTCCACTTTGCTACCCACTTCCGGCTCACGCAGGGGGGGCTAGACGCAGGTTCCGTCTTTTTCTACACCGGAGCTAGGGTATCTCCGGAGAGGGGACCCGGAGCGTCGGGATCCCACCTAAACCAATGTTTTGCCATGCCATGTGTGTTAGAGTGTATTATGGGTGTTGGGTGCCAAAGATACCATCACTCTCTGTGCCGGGGCCTCACCGACGTCGGATCCTCTCTCGCGGGTTCCAGGACTGCTCACACCCCGAACTACGCGGGAAGAGTTGGCGCGAAGGGGGGTTGGAAATTTCACAGTGTAGTTTGCCGAGTGGTGCATCACGACACTCGGCAAATATTTGAAATACCACGCGGGAAACGTTGGCGCGAAGGGGGGAAATTTCACCGCGTACTTTGCCGAGTGGTGCATCATGACACTCGGCAAAGATTTGAAATACTTCGCGGGAAGAGTTGGCGCGAAGTGTGGGAATTTTCACCGCGTACTTTGCCGAGTGTTGCAGCCTGACACTCGGCAAAAACCCAATGTATGCCGAGTTGCCGTTACGAAAACACTCGGCAAAGCCTGGACACCGTTTCGTCGCAGTCGTAACGTACGTAGCACCACGTGGCTACCACGTATGCCGAGTGCCTAAACATTGCCGAGTGTTAATTGTTGATTTGCCGTCGTGGATATATACGCCGAGTGTTCCCTGCAGAGGACACTCGGCACAAACATGCTACGCCGAGTGTTTTGTCTATGCTGAGTGTCCTATGCAGGGCACACTCGGCGTACAATGTGTGTGCCGAGTATGTACTTGTGCCGAGTGTTTTTTGGGAGGGTGTCGGCGTACACGGTTCTATGCCGAGTATCCCGTGCTTTGGCACTCGGCAAAGCCGGAGATAGCCGGCGAAATTCGATTTTCCAGTAGTGATGGGATGCCGGTTTACATCTCCTTTTTTTAAAAAAATGTTTATCTCGCTTAATGCAAGCAACTCATCTTCCTTTGTTGCTAACTCGTCCCTGAGGTACAGTGGAAACCATCTCAATATATCTCAACATATGTGTATCAAATCTTTCACCACAACTGCACGGGCCACCGAGAGCCAGCTAGTTGCAGGTAATCAAAACAGCCCTGACCCCCAAAGCACATATAGTTTGTGTCCAGGTGTTGAGTAAACTTAAATCTTTGAATCCATAGACAACAATATACCTTTTATATGTAGTGCTGCATATAATCCAAACAAAACCTCGATCAGCCATCATCATATTCGGCCTCAAGTAAAGGCTAGGTTGATCAACACATGCGTAGATATATATAAATAGTTATAGTAAGATGCACATCGTTCGTTTTCTGAAGCTCTGACCAATGGTTAGGCAATATATATGAGTTTCTGTTTTCTTTTGTTGATATATATAGGATGCGGCTCGAAAGAAAATAACCGGAAAATGTATTTTATACGAGAATCTAACGATAACTCATGTGTCGACATATGCTCATGTAGGATATAACTGACATTTCATTGGCCTAAGAGTCGGCCAAACAAACTTAAATCTTGCAATGTGTGGGCACAAGCACCACAGAAACATTTCAGGTAGACTAAATGCAGAATTGCAGAGATAATCAAATTGGCCTAACAGTCGGCCAAACAAACTTAAATCTTCCAACACGCAGAATTGCAGATGATCAAAAGAAGCCCCGATCACGATCAGGTACGCACAGCCAGTGCCAGCTGAGTCCCTCTCTTGCGCCCGTTCCAAGCCACATACGATGTGAGATTATCAACGAAACTGCCCTTCTCAGCTTCAGTCAGCAGCCTAGTTTCGTCATCCGACACACGACGCACATAGAAGTTGTGCTGGAAGTCGACGGCATTGGAGTTGTCCCGGTCGTGCTGGAAGTAGATGGCATTGGGGTCGATACCTGGTTTGGCTGACACGACGAGCCCGCCGCAGTAATCGCCGACGAAGACAGTACGCTCCCCGAGGTCTATCACCGGGACGAGCACCCCGGCGTCCGCGTCCAGCCGGAATATCTCGAACTCCACCATGTAATCGTCGCTCCCTTCCAGGTTACGAACCGTGTTGGTCAGCACCATAAGCTCGCCGGAGCTGTCAGCCATGTGCACGAACGTGAAGTCCAGCTGCTGTGGCGGCCACTCGGCGGCGAGCACCAGCTTGGGCAGCGGAGCCTCGTGGTCGACCACCATGAGCGCGTCCCTGTTGGCGAAGTAGACCTTCCCGTAGAAGGGGAAGGCCGAGCAGAGCAGCGGGGCTTCGCTGAGGATCTCCCAGCGGTCGCCGCCGATCTTGGCGTAGACGAGCTTCTTGTCATATCCGAAATGGAGCACCACCGTAGAGTGCCCGGCGAAGCCCGCGCCTGTGACGTTGAACAGGCGTGAGAACGCCTTGTCCAGGCGTCCGTTGCGGCGGCGGCTCAGCACGGGAGCGATGGATGGCAGGTCGACGCGCTGCCCGGTAAGAGGGTTCAGCAGCCGGACCACGAGGCTTTCCTCGTGTATGAGGACGAGGACGCCGCCGGGGGAGCCACCGGATCCAGCGGCTACGGCGTGGCCCAGGAGGTGAGGAAGTTCCACCGTTATCTTCTTCCCGTGGGACAGGTTCACCATGCGGCGCCAACTGCTGCTCTCACCGTCGGCGCCGTGGGCGTCGCTATCCTTGGGCAGCAGGATCCAGCGGCGTGGGTGGAAGCGTTGGTCCAGGACGCTGTGCTTCTTGGGGTCCTCGGTGCTGTCCCTCCATGGAGCGTACGCCGCGCGGAAGTTGATGTAGTCGGCGACGTCGTTGGTCAGGGCATGCCCCGCGATCTGCGCCGCCATGCTCTTGGGGATGTCTGCCCAGTCCCTCCTAAAGGACAGAATTAGTTCATTTCGATCGGCAATCTAGAAGCATGAGCAAGAGAGAGGGAGACGTACCAGTTGGGGCTGCCGTTGAGCGGCGGAACGGCAGAGGTAGCCATCGGTGCAAGAGGAAGGCAGGGTGGGGTGGCGGCGCTGGTTGCTCTTGCTAGGAGCTAGGGTACGGGTTGGAGCCATCGATCGAGGGAGGATATAAGCACGACGAGGAGAGCGAAAGAAGAAAGAAACGCGGTGTGGTGTCGCTCGGTTTGGCATGAGTTCACTCTCGAGTCAGCCAGCCTGCAGGGCCGTTGGGTCGGCACTTACTGACATCCATATCAAGCATGTGTGATATTAATTGTTACCATATATATCAATCGTGAAGGACCATGGACCAACATGAACAGGTAACATGCAAATTCAGATATTCGTAAATTACAAGAAAAAATCTCTTCTTTCGAGTGTGCTCTTCTTTCACGTTCAGAAATTTGTCTAGCCGACTACACCTCTTGTTCCCTATATCCTCTGAAATTTCCCACCATGTTAAGAAATGTAGAAAGGTGCGTGCATATAAAATTAAAAATAGGCCCTATGATAATTATCCAGTAACCCGGTGTCTCCCAGGATTTTTTTTCGTCCTAGTAACCGAATCCCACCATGTTAAGGTGCGTGCATATAAATAAAAACTTGTGAATGTTCACAATATATGTAGTCATCACTTTACCGTGTGCATACACACGGCATATAATAAGGGTAGTAATGATATTAGGGTTTAGGGTGAAAGGCACACACCCCAACGTGGGGGTTGTCCGGTTTATATTAACATCAATAGTTACAATACGTATTCTATCAGTCCCCCTCAATCTCAACTATGGGAAACATATGGAGATTGCGCTTACACTCCTGAAACAAGTGAGGAGGCAATGGTTTAGTAAAAATATCAGCAGGCTGATCTCGTGAAGCAACAAACCGGACTTGCAACAACCCTTGAGCAACTCGTTCTCGGACAAAATGGAAATCAACTTCAATATGCGTTGTCCGTGCATGGAAAACTGGGTTAGAAGATAGATAGGTAGCACCCATATTATCACACCATAGAACAGGTGGAGAACCCTGTCGAACACCAAGTTCCTTAAGCAGGGCTTCAACCCAGATCAACTCAGCAGTTGCATTGGCAACAGCCTTGTACTCAGATTCTGTGCTCGAGCGAGACACAGTGGCTTGCTTACGAGAGCTCCAAGCAATCAAATTCTCACCATGAAAGAGAGCATATCCCCCCGTAGAACGACGATAAAGCTACATCGCCAGCCCAATCAGCATCAGAGTAAACAGACACCGAACTGGATACTGAAGGACGAAGAAAAATCCCATGATCAAGAGTACCATTGACAAAGCGAAGAATCCTCTTAACAGCTGACCAGTGTTCTTCTGTGGGTGCATGAAGGAACTGACACACACGATTAACAGCAAAAGATAAATCAGGCCAAGTTAGAAGAATATACTGTAGACCCCCAACGATACTCCGATACGTGGTAGCATCCTCATCACACAACAGAGGACTGTCAGCAGGAAACAGTTTGACAGAGACCGACATGGGCGTGCTCCCGGGTTTACACTTAAGCAAACCCGCACGCTGGAGAAGATCAAGCGCATATTTGCGCTGAGTCAACGAGAGACCACCAGAACGACGAGTTACCTCAACACCAAGAAAGTAATGAAGGGGTCCGAGATCCTTAACTGCAAACTGTTGTCGAAGGCCGAGTAGTAAACGATCAATAGCCTGTGAGGAGGAGCTGAGAACAATAATATCATCAACATATACCAATAAATATACCGTGACATCAGTCCGCTAGAGAACAAACAAAGATGTGTCAGCAGTAGACTCCACAAAACCATGATGTCGTAGCACTGAAGCAAGACGTGCATGCCACGCACGAGGAGCTTGTTTAAGCCCATAAATAGTTTTAGTCAGACGACAGAGATGACGAGGACGCTCAGGATCCTCAAACCCAGGAGGCTGACGCATAAAACCCTCCTCCTCAAGAACACCGTGCAGAAAATCATTCTGAACATCAAGCTGACGCATAAACCATCCCCGTGTAACTGCAAGAGAGAGAAGCAGACGAATAGTTGTAGGTTTGACTACAGGGCTAAATGTGTCCTCACAGTCGAGTCCATAGCGCTGTTTGAAACCTTTAGCAACCAGTCTAGCTTTATACCTCTCAATAGTGCCATTAGCATGCCTTTTAACTTTGAAAACCCACTTTGAGTCACCAATATTAATACCAGGACGATGAGGAGTGAGTTGTCGTGTACCATTTTTGAGTAGAGCGTAAAATTCTGCCTCCATTGCAGCACGCCAGTGAGGAATGCCCATAGCAACACGAAAATGACGAGGCTCGGAGTGTGGATCAGCATCAGCTTTTGCCACACACGTAGCTAACCAAGCAACAGTGTCAGCAGGTAATTTACGGGGTCGATGAATACCACGAAGACTGCGAGTGATAGGCCGAAGCGAATCATCAGGGAGCGGCACAATAGGTGCAAGGACCAGGTTCGGCGATGAAGACGTGGCCGAAGGGTCCTGTCGAGGATCAGTAGAGGACATGCAGGATGACGTGGTTGGCGACGTAGAGGAATCCCGATGCGCAGAGGCCACAGAGTCATGGGGCGTAGGGGATCCCGTGGACCCCATGGAAGACGGGGTCAGTGGCGAGGCCTGCCGCGCGACCGAGGCAGGGGGCGACGCGGCGTCCCGCTCGGGAACAGCAGGGGAGGCCGGGTGGGCGCGCGATGCAGGCGAACCAGCGGGCGCCACTTGGTGGACCGGTGGTGGACGAGGACCACGCAGGGGTCCGAGTGTCCTCGTGCTGCATGCGATCGTCGTCGGCATGCAGGACCTCCGCGCGGGTAGAAACCAGGGGCGACGGTTCCTCGAGGAGCTGAAGCCGGGCGCCTCGACCAGTACCTGCACCATGATTAGGAAGCAACGACGGGGCATGGCATAATCTTCAAATTGGTCAAGCAAAAGAGGAAGAACAGGTGAAAAAACAGGAGAATCAGTGAATGGTAAATTTGAGAAGGGAAAAACTAGTTCATCAAAGACCACATCCCGACTGATATAGACACGGTTGGAGGGGACATGCAAACACTTGTAACCTTTATGAAGGGGACTATACCCTAGGAAGACACATTTTTTGGATCGAAACTCAAGTTTATGTTTGTTATACGGGCGGAGATTAGGCCAACAGGCACACCCGAACACCTTAAGAAACGTATAGTCAGGTGTTTCTCCCAAAAGACGTTCAAGAGGAGTTTGCATATTGATGACACGTGTAGGCATACGATTAATGAGGAAACAGGCAGTCACAAATGCATCACTCCAAAACCGAAACGGAACAGAGGCATGTGCTAGTAGAGCAAGACCAGTCTCAACTATATGACGGTGTTTTCGTTTAAGCACTGCCATTTTGCTGATGTGTGTGGGGACATGAGACACGATGAGAGATGCCTATCTTGTGAAAGAAAGCATTAAGTTTGATGTACTCACCACCCCAATCAGACTGAACATGCACAATTTTGTTGTTAAGAAGCCGTTCAACATGGGACTGAAACTGTAAGAAAACATCAAAAACATCACTCTTACGTTTAATGAGGTATAACCATGTGAATCGACTATAAGCATCCACAAAACTGACATAGTAATTATGACAACTGACTGAAGTTTGGGCAGGGCCCCACACATCTGAATAAATAAGCTCTAAAGGAGCAGTTATTACATGCTGAGAAAGTGAAAACGGTAGTTGATGGCTTTTGCCTTGCTGACAGGCATCACACACTAACTGATTTTTATTGGACACCGTGGGGAGATTATTACGACTCAAAACATGCTGAACAATCTATGAGGAAGGGTGACCTAAGCGAGCATGCCACTGCATAGAGGACGCCTTAACGGCACTGAGAACTTGTTTGACCCCAGGAGCATCAAGCGCGTACGGACCACCCCGCCAGCGACCTCTAAAAATTATGGCCCGCGTGTCCAGGTCCTTAACAAAAACACTGTTAGGATGGAACTCAACAAGCACATTATTATCATGCGAGAGTTTATGAACTGACAATAAATTCCTAGCAACAACAGGGACATGAAGGACATTACGAAGGTAAAGAGGCCTAGACGAGGGAGTGGGAAGGATTGCTTGACCAACATGAAGTATACGCATACCTGAACCGTCGGCCGTATGAACCTGATCCTTCCCTTGATATGACTCCCTCATATGAAGTTTTTCCATCTCAGCAGCAAAATGATCGGTGGCTCCCGAATCCACGTACCAAGTGGGATCAACCGGCATAGTCGATGTGTGTCCCTGCGGCTGGGCTGAAGGACCATAAGCATGATTCACCATCGAGAGCTGGCGTTGAAGAAAACGCCCATCATTGTGCATGCCAAGGAACGATTGATCGAATCGTTTGAAGCACCTCGCAGAAACATGACCAGGAGCATCACATAGCTGACATATGGTCGCAGCACGCGTACCTCCCTGGCGACCATCGTCACGCGGACGCCAGTCAGGGCGCGCCTCGGGGTGGGCACCAGCGGTCTGACCAGGAGACCTAGGCGGAAACCCCGCGGGTTTGGGCTGCGCAGGTTGGCCGGGGCGGTAAGGCGAGGCACCACCCGAGTTCGGCCCCTTCGTTTGTTTGCCGAAGCGGGCAGCATTGGCCTGATGAGCGACGGCACGGCAGCTTTCAACGGGCTGCTCAGTGGAGAGGAGACGAGCGTATAGATCATGAGATGGCATCGGCACGTCGCGATCACGCACCAGTTCAACCAGTGAGTCATACTCCTCATCGAGACCATCAAGCACGAAATTATTGAACTCATATGCACGAAGAGGTTGGCCGATCGAGGCGAGGGTATCGGCGAGAGTCTGAATCTTCGTGAAATAAACAGCAATAGAGGAATCCAACTTCTTGATCTTGCCTAGTTCCGATCGGATGTGAGACGCGCGTGCGGATGATCGAGCGTCATAGGTACGCTCGATGATGGTCCACGCCTGGGCCGAAGTCTCGGCAAACATGATGATAGCGCCGACAGCCGGCGTCATGGAGGACAGAATCGCCGACAGTATGGCTTGATCCTGCTGTACCCAAGCCGCAAAAGCGGGGTTGGGCGAAACCACCGGGGCTGCACCACCGTCCTTGATAGTAGAGACGGTGGATGGAGGACACGGGAAGGTGCCCTCGACATACCCATGCAGAAGATTGCTCCGGAGCTGGGAGACAACCTGAGCACGCCATAGGAGATGAGTCTCGGGAGCGAGCTTGACGGTGATGTGTTGGCCGAAGTAGATCGGCACAGAAGACGTCGAGCCGGAGGACATGGTGGTCACGAGGGCTGACGGCTGAAGCGCGGCGAGGTCGGCCGCGGAAGGAGCACTATAAGGCGCCGTCGAGAGGGCCGAGGTGGCGTCGGAGTGGACGGTGGCGGCGGAGGAAGAGACGGCGGCGGCGGAAGTCATTGGATCTTTTTAGGATGATACCATGTAATGATATTAGGGTTTAGGGTGAAAGGCACACACCCGAACGTGGGGGTTGTCCGGTTTATATTAACATCAATAGTTACAATGTACATACATGTATACAATACGTATTCTATCAAGGGTCTTTGTCGTGTGCATACACACGGCATATAAGGGTCTTTGCTGTGTGCATACACAAGGCAAAGTTTTTTTTTCAAAATTTTGCTAGTTCATTTTCTAATATAAATTAGAACATTATTTATCAATTTATAATAAATCTCCAATCAATTAGATCCATTATGCTACCCCTTCCGGCTCACGTATAGATGTTAGAACGACAGTTTCGGCTTTTTCTTCGCAGATGGGTTTCGGGGCGTCTGAATCTCACCAAATCCAATGCTAGTCCATACCATGTGTTTTAGAGTGTGGCACGGGTCTTGGATGGTCAAGATTTCCTCACTCTCTGTGTTGTGGCTTCACCAACGTCGGATTCTCTCTGGCGGGTTCCAGAACTACTCATAGCCCGAAACCCCTGGATCTGATGGAACGGAGGTAATCTTGCCAAGAGGTGGGTCCTACCATTGTATTGGGTGTTCCTTGGGCCTAACCTAAAACAACCAAGCAATTAGTTCCACTTTTCTACCCAATTTCGGCTCACATAGAGGGGCCAAAATGGCAGTTCCGTCTTTTTCTCCGGCGGGTCTAGGGTTTCTCCGGAGACGGGCTCCGGAGTGTCTAAATCCCACCCAATCCCATGGTAGGCCATACCATGTGTGTTAGAGTGTTTCATGGTTCTTGGATGCACAATATTCCCTCACTCTCTATGTTATGGCTTCACCGGCGCCACATTCTCTATCGCGGGTTCCAGGACTACTAAGAGCCCAAACCCCCAAGATGTGACGACGGGGGGAATCTTGCCAACAGGTGGGGCCTACCATTGTCTTGGGTGTTTCTTGGGCCTAACCTAACACAATCAAACAATTAGTTCCACTTTTCTACCCCCTTTCGGCTCACGTAGAGGGGCGGGAACGATAGTTCCGTCTTTTTCTCCATTGGGGCTAGGGTTTCTCCGGCGAGGAGCTCCGGAGCGTATGAATCCCATAAAATACCATGATAGTCCATACCATGTGTGTTAGAGTGTGGTATGTGTCGTGGATGGCCAAGATCACCTCACTCTCTTTGTTATGGCTTCACCGGCGTCGGATTCTCTCTAGCGGGTTCCAGGACTACTCAGAGCCCGAAACCCCCGCATGTGATGGAACGGGGGGAATCTTGCCAAGAGGTGGGCCCTACAATTGTCTTGGGTGTTCCTTGGGCCTAACATAACACAACCAAGTAATTAGTTCCACTTTGCTGCCCCCTTCCGGCTCACGTAGAGAGACCAGAACGATAGTTCCGTCTTTTTCTCTAGCGGGCCTAGGGTTTCTCCGGAGAGGGGCTCCGGAGCGTTGATGCGTGTGACACACGTTCGTTGGGAGACCCTAAGAGGAAGGTATGAAGAGTGCAGCAACAAGTTTTCCCTCAGAAAGAAACCAAGTTTTAATCGACCAGTAGGAGGAAGGAGTAACTTCAGAAGGTGAAGCAACTGAGATGGCAGGACGCACCACCGGTTCAGAACGTGGAACCTGCACAGCACAATCAAATCACTTTGCCCCAACGAAGCAGTGAGGTTGTCAATCTCGCCGGTTTTGCTGAACACAAAGAGATTAAACGTATGGTGTGGAAAACAGTAGGAACGGTATGAGAGTAGTATGAAAGTAGTAGATGTTTATCAGTTTGAGGAAAAAGGACCGGGGTCCACAGTTCACTAGTGGTGTCTCTCCGTGAAAGACAAATAACATGTATGGTGAACAAATTACAGCTGGGCAATTGACATCAATGAAGGCTGCACCGTAGTGCATATGCAAGACATAAATATTACTATGTGATTCATGCGGGCATTTCAACAAGATACATAGACCGTTATCCAACTGCATCTATGACTAATAATCCACCCTCCAAATATCATCCGAACAAACGTTGGGTATTAAGTTGCAAGCAACAGATAATTGCAGTGGAAAAGTGTGTAATGTAAACGATAACATCATCCTTAGACAAAGCATTGTTGTTTTCTCCCTAATGGCAACATCACATCCTCCATCCGTCACGTTTCTGTCACTCGAGCACAGATGCAAAGGAGGCATGAAGCCACTATCGAGCATAAATACTCCCTCTTGGAGTTACTAGCATCTACTTGGCCAGAGCATCTACTAACAACGGTGAGCATGCAAGATCATAAATAACATATGCATGAAGATACCATGATAGATTGATAATCAAAAGACATAGCATTCAACATTCATCAGATCCCAACAAACACAACATGTAGCATTACATAAAGATGATATTTATCATGTTAGGCAGCTCACAAGATCTAAACATGAGGTACAAAGTGGAGAGAACGACCATCTAGCTACTTCTATGGACCCGTAGTTCAGGGATGAACTACTCACGCATCACTTTGGAGGAGAGCATGGTGGTGTAGACCACTCCGGTGATGATTTCCCCCTCCGACAGGTGCCGGGGAGAGCTCCATAACCCTCCCGATCTTGGGATGACGGTGACGGCAGCCTCGGGTGTTTCTTGGGTAAAAGTGATATATCTCTAGGGTTTTTGCCCCGGGGGAAATAAATAGGTGAAAGGGCAGAGGCGGTGGAGGCCTGGGCGGCCCCACACCACCCCCCCCGGCGCGGCCAAGGAGGGGGCGCGCTGCCCTATGGTGTGGGCCCCCTATGGCCCCAATCCGGGTCTCTTCGGGACTCCGTGGAACCTTCGGGATTTCTAAGACTTCCGGACTTCTAATTTTCCAATTCCGAGAATATTTCTAGAACAACTTTTCTAAAACTAAAAACAGCAAAAAACAGGGAACTGACTCTGTGGCATCTTTTCAATAGGTTAGTCCGGAAAATCGATAAAAAAGAAGTAAATTGTATAGGAAACATGTGGGAATAACATGAAAACAAACATGGAACATCAGAAATTAGGGATACATTTACGACGTATCAACATTCCCAAGCTTAGTTCCTACTCGTCCTCGAGTAGGTAAACGATAAAAATAAATAATTTCTGAGGTGACATGCTACTAACATAAACTTGATCATCATAGTAATGTAAAAGCATATGTAAGCTAAGATCATAGAAATTAAACACAAACATGATAAATAGAACTTTAATAATAAATCATAGCAATCACTTTGCAGCATGAGAAGTAACTCAAATAAAAGATTATGAATAACAATGCAAAGAAATATATACGTTTGTTTCAAGTATAAAGAAAGCATGACAAAGTGATATTTCACTAGTCCTTAAGAGTGGGGCAAAACATAAATGCCAGGAAACCTTCAAAGTTCATGAGGAAGACTATAAAAAATAATTAGAGAAATAGCAATAACACATCATGAATCAATTAATAATATTTCTGGGACAAATGCACATAAAACTCAGAATGGCAAAAAATGCTTTCTCAACTGTGCATAAAGTTAGAAGATAGAGACTCAACATAAAAGTAAAAGAAAGGCCCTTCGCAGAGGGAAGCATGGATCACTCATGTGCTAGAGCTTTTATTTTATTAAACAGAGGTATTCAAATTTTGACACTCCTCCCATCCATCTTACACAAACCATGGCTAACCGAATCCTCGGGTGCCTGCCAACAATCACATACCATGGAGGAGTGTCTATATTTTGGGAGATGTATGCTAATATCAACGAATGGTAAACAGAAAATACAGTACGTCACAACCAACTAGATTTCACAAGAGCGGCTCCCATATGAAGGACGCAACTGGTGTAGGAGGTCATCCCTCTTTCTCTATTGTTTACAGAATTATGTTTTGACTGATAAATCAGGGGCAAAATAGTGAAGAGATTTTGTGTGTATTAATTTGGGGCTGGGCACCCCGCTGCCAGCTCTTCTATCAATTGGATAAGCGGGTGAAGCCACTAGTCCAGGGTGTGAAATCCAATCAACAAGTGAGATAAGATTCTCTTTTTATGTCCTCATGAGCAAAATAGGAACACAAAGAAGGAGTAATTTTGAAGGTTTTAAAGGTACCACATGACCAATTTACTTGGAGTGGCAGTTAAATACCACATGTAGGTAGGTATGGTGGACACAACGGGAAAACGTTGGTTTTAGGGAGTTGGATGCACGAGTAGAATTCGATACTCAGTACAGGTGGAGGCTAGCAGAAGACTGGGAGCGACAAATCAAGAGAGCATAAGAGCCACAATCATGCATAGCGACATAAACATGATTAATCAAAACATAAGTGGTACCACAAGTTCAAAAACTCAATGATCATAGGGGCTATCCGTGACTAGTTCATAGTCATAAAGATGGTGTGATCATGCGCCAAGTCAACCAAATAAAACATTCAAAGGAGAATACCGCAAATTTATGCTTCAATATGACAAGAACAACTCATGATTCTTTCAATGGCAGATTAAACACTCTCAGCTATTTGAGGCTAACCATGATATTCAATAACCACAAGGCTTTAAAACTAAAATAACATCTAGCATGATATTAAAAAGTTCTAGCCACAGTCTATACAAGATTCTACTTGCACCGTCAAAAATTATACTTCAAGCAACAGTTTTTTTTCTCAATAAGCACCATACAAAATATGTTTAAACAAAAATGCTCTACATGATACAGCAAGAAAATATGAGAGTACTCACATAACACTACTAAAACTAACAACTCTGAATAAGAGATGCAATGAAAACAAGAGCTGAACAGGAATTTACGCAGTAACTAGAAGAAAAACTAAGAAAACTAGCATAACAAGTATTATGAAAAAGCGGAGCGTGTCTCTCTCCCAAACAAGGATGCTTGGTCCAATGATATTATTGCAGAAAGGAAAACAAAGGAAAACAAAAGAAAACAAAAGAAAACAAAATAAAACAAAATAAAAACAAACAGACGCTCCAATAAAACTTCATATGATGTGACCGAATAAAAATATAGCCTCGCGAGGAGTGACCTGATAAATAGTTGATGAAGAAGGGGATGCCTTGGGAATCCCCAAGCTTAGATGCTTGAGTCTTCTAAAAATATGTTTGGATGAACAACGGGGGCATCCCCATGCTTTGACTTTGCACTCTTCTTGATCATATATATCACCTCTTCTCTTGAACCTTGAAAACTTCTTTCACACCATAATCAGACAGTAACACGCATTAGAGGGGTTAGTGCAACAATTAAAAATCCATAGGTTCTGTATGGCACAAGTGCTATTGATACTTTTAAACATTAGCTACACCCTCTGATGTTTCGTGAAGCAAAGAAATCCACTTGACATCGCAAAAGAGCCAATGCAAGAAAAATGGCAGAATCTGTCAAAACCAGAACAGTCTGTAGAGACGAATTTTTTTCGAGGCACTTAAGTTGCTCAAATCGAAAAACCCAGAAAACGAAAATGTTGCGAAATTAGCTGCGGAATAAGAAAAAAAATCAGGTCATTCTGATCTTCCAGGATTTTATATAATTTTGTACGGTGGACAGCAAAAATATGTTTTCTGCGCAGACATCCAAAAACCAACTCCAATTCTCGTCAGATGCTTTACTTGGCACTACTAACACATGAAAAGAAAGATACAAAGGAGTTGCTACATAAGTATACAACCCCTTGAATCAAATAAAATAGAGAAAAACAAATAAAAAATAAAACCACGGGTTATCTCCCAAGAAGTGCTTTTTTTAACGCCATTTAGCTAGGCCTAGAAAAGTAGATTCAAGTGTTTTCTAGTGAAGAAGATGCTCACATAAGAAATATGAATTAAGAAAAAGAGAGCATCAAGAAGAAAGTATAAAACAAATTTAAGTCTAACCCACTTTCTATGCATAGGAATCTTGTAAAGAAATAAATTACAGAAGCTCAAACTACAAATCATGGGAAGGTAGAACAAGAGCAATTTCAAAACTTTTAACAAAGAGAGAGGTGTTTTAGTAACATGAAAATTCCTACACCCATATTTTCCTCTCTCATAATAATTTTTAGTAGCCTCATGAACAAACTAAACAACATAATTAAAAGAATGTTTGTCATGGTCTAAAAGCACAAAATTCGTATCAAGCTACAGTGCGATCAAAATTTAAAATCAGCTCCTTTTTCTTCCCACATTTAGCAATAGAAAAAAAAAAGATGATTGATCACTCATAAAAGGTACAGGACACATTATAGAAATCCTATTTTTAGTAGCATTATGATTTATAACATCAAGTAACATAAGACCATCATCAAGAGCATTATCATATAAATTTTCTAAACATACTTCCTCATTATCATGCATATCAATAGTTGGAATAAATAGAGGATTATCATAAGATTTATCAAAGTAGCAGGGATTATCATAAATAACAGTAGCAATATCATTCTCACAAGTTTCATTCATAGTAGTATCAAGGTCACAAGTATAACAAGTATCAACTTCATCAAAAAGGGATATTTCAAAAGAATCAATAGGATCATCACAATTATGAGTTAAAGAGTTACTCTAATTTGGAGGTAGACATGGGTAGCTCCATTATTCCTCCTCATGATCATCACTCTACTCCTCTTTTTTGATCCAATGAGCTTCCAAATTCAGCAATTTCCTCTTCCATAGGATCCTGCAAGGCATTAGTCTCTACCTTAGGTTGAGAGCATTTATTAAGATATTCCATTATGTAGTAATTACAATCCTTGTAATTATCAAAGCAATATTCAAGTATAGCATAAATCTCATGTTTATAAGGCGCAGCATCAATACTTTCAAGCAAATAGGCAATTTCGAATGCACCCTTCCAAGCAATAAATTCTTCAATTTGTTCCACATCATAAAATTCATAAGTTCCCTTAACATAAGAAGATATGGTAACATCATCATTATTCTCATATTGAAAAGGGAGGTGTTTATACCTCCTAAAACAACAAGATTTATCAAAGCAATAAGTAACATTATAGGTAGAACACAAGTTTTTAGCACAGTCATGCAATTTACTAATTGTCTCCCATAAGTGTATCCCTTTTTATGACAAGCGGTGTTATTTCGATTGCATTAATGTTGCTAATGAAGATTGTGAGAAGTTTGGTGTGAAGGAAGTTTTAAGGGTCAAGAGAAGAGGATGATATGACGTGATCAAGAAGAGTGAAAATCCTAAGCTTGGGGATGCCCTGGTGGTACAACCCAAAAAATTCCAAGAAGACTCAAGCGTCTAAGCTTGGGGATACCCAAGGCATCCCCTTCTACATCAACAAATTATCAAGTCACTTCTAGTGAAACTATATTTTTGTTCGGTCACATCTTATGTGCTTTACTTGGAGCGTATTTTATTTTTGCTTTCAGTTTCTTTTTACTTTTGAAATAATCTTGGTTGGACCCCAGCATTCTTTTATTGGAGAGTGACACGCTCCGCTTTTTCATGGGAATACTTTGTATTTTTAATCTCTGTCTGGCTGCTGTATTTATTTAGCTCATGTTTTGCATGCATCTCTTATCAGAGTTGTTAGTTTTAGTAGTGTTATGTGAGTATTCTCATGTTTGCTTGTTGTATCATAAAGAGTATTTTTGATAAAGCATATCTTGTATGGTGCTTGTTGGGAGAAAGAAATTGATGCTTAAAGTAGAATTTATAATAGTGCAAGTAGAAGCTCGTATAGACTATTGCTAGAACTTTTGCATGCCATGCTAAATGTTATTTTAGTTCTAAAGCCTTGTGATGTTTAGTAGCATGAATAGCCTCAAATAGATGAGAGTGTTTAATATGTCATTGAAAGGTTCATGAGTTGTTCTTGTCATAAGGAAGCATAAGTTTTTGGTATTCTCTTTCAATTGGTTTATTTGGTTGACTTGGCGCATGCTCACACCATGTTTATGACTATGAACCAGTCACGAATAGCCTCCGTGACCACTTAGTTTTTGAACTATGATACCTCTTATGCTTTAATTAATGATGTTTATGTCGCTATGCATGATTATGGCTCTTATGCTCTCTTGATTTGTGGCTCCCAGTCTTTTGCTAGCCTTCACCTGTACTGGGTATGAGCTCTACTCGTGCATCCAACTCCCTTAAACCAAATTTTTCCCATTGTGTCCACCATACGTACCTACATCTGGTATTTAACTGCCACTCCAAGTAAATTTCTCATGTGTTACCATTAAAACCATCAAAATTACTCCTGCTTTATGTTCCTGTTGTTGCTCATGAGGAAGTCAATAGAGAATCTTTATCTCCCTTGTTGATTGGATTTCACACCCTAGACTAGTGGCTTCATCCTCTTATCCAAATGATAGAAGAGCTGCCAGCGGGGTTCCTAGCCCCAAATTCATACACACAAAATCTCTTCACTATTTTTGCTAATAAATTATCAGTCAAAGCATAATTGTGTAAACAAAAGAGAAAGAGGGATGACCTTCTACCCAGATGCGTCCTTCACATGGGAGCCGCTCTTCTGAATCCAGTTGGCTTGTGACGTACTGTATTTTCTGTTTACCATTCGTTGACATTAGCATACATCTCCCAAAATATAGACACTCCTCCACGGTATGTGATTGTTGGCAGGCACCCGAGGATTCAGTTAGCCATGGTTTCTGAAAGATGGATAGGAAGAGTGTCAAACTTTTAATACCTCTGTTTAATAAAATAAAAAGCTCTAACACATGAGTGATCCCTGCTTCCCTCCGCGAAGGGCCTTTCTTTTACTTTTATGTTGAGTCTCCATCTTCTAACTTTATACACAGTTGAGCGAGCATTTTTTCCATTCTTAGTTCTATGTGCACTGTCCCATAAACATAAATAATTACTTCATGATGTGATATTATTTGTTCTTAAATGATTTGCTCTAGTCTTCCTCATAAACTTTGAAGGTGTCCTGGCATTTATGTTTTGCTCCACTCTTCAAGGACTAGCGAAATATCACTTTGCCATGCTTTCTCTATACCTGAAACAAACGTTTATCTTTCTTTGCATTATTACTCGTGATACTTTATTTGAGATACTCTTCATGATGAAAAGTGATTTCTTTGCTTTATTATTAAGGTTCTATTTATCATGTTTGTGTTTGAAGTTCTATGATCTCAGCTTGCATATGCCTTTACATTTTTATGATCAATATTATGTTAGTAGCATGTCACCTCAAAAATTATTGTTTTATCGTTTACCTACTCGAGGACGAGTTGGAACTAAGCTTGGGTATGATTGATACGTCTCCAACGTATCTATAATTTCTAATGCTCCATGATAATATTATGCCAATTGCTACATGTTTTCTCCCTTCTTTATAGTATTTTTACACGTTTTCCGGGACTAACCTATTAACAAGATGCCAAGTGTCAGTCCCCTGTTTTCTGCTGTTTTTTATTTCAGAAAAGTTGTTCTAAAAATATTCTCGGAATTGGACCCCACAAAGCCCGAAGTGCCTATTTTCCCCGGAAGCATCCAGAAGACCAAAAAGAAGACGAAGAGGGGCACCAGGGGGCCCACACCATGGGGTGGCGCGCCCCCCTTGGTCGCGCCAGGCGGTGGTGTGGGGCCCCCAGGGCTCCACCGCCTCTGCCCTTTCGCCTATTTATTCCCCCCGGAAGGAAAACCCAAGATACCTGATCAAAAATCCCCGAAAAGTTCCGCAGGCGCCGTCACCGTCAACCCTAGATCAAGGGAGTTATGAAACTGTCTCTGGCATCCTGCCGGAGAGGAGATCATCACCGGAGGCCTCTACATCACCATGTCTGACTCCGAGTGATGCGTGAGTAGTTCATCCTTGGACTATGGGTACATAGCAGTAGCTAGATGGTTGTCTCCTCCTCATATGCCTCCATGTTTAGATCTCGTGAGCTGCCTAACATGATCGAGATTGATCTTATGTAATTCTTTGTGCTGTGTTCGTTGGGATCCGATGAATATTGAACTTATGCCAAGTTGATAATAGTTTTTATTTGCATATACTATTTGTGATCTTGCATGATTTCCGTTGCTAGTGGTTGCTCTGGCCAAGTAGTTGCTAGTAACTCCAAGAGGGAGTATTTATGCTCGATAGTGGGTTGATGCCTCCTTTTCTCCTGTGCTCGAGTGACAGAAACGTGACGGGGGAGGATGTGTTGTTGCCACTAGGGAGAAAACAGCGGTGAGAGTGCTCGCGTGTACAATCATTGCTTACATTACACACATTGTTTAATGCAGCTATCTGTTGCTTGCAACTTAATACCAAAGGGGGTTCGGATGATAACCTGAGTGTGGATTATTAGTCAGAGATGCAGTTGGATTACGGTCTATGCATATTGTTGTAATGTCCGCACTAAATATCATAGTAGTCATCATGTCATGAATGTGCACTACGGTGCAACCTTTATTTGTCAATTGCCCAGCTGTAATTTGTTCATCCAGCATGCTATCTTTTATGGAGAGACACCACTAGTGAACATATGAACCCCGGTCCATTTCCTTACACTGTTAAACAAACCACCACAATTTCCTGCTTTCTTTACTTACTACAAGCATATATTATTTTCCACACTATACGTCTCATCTTTGTTTTCAGCAAGACCGGTGAGATTGACAACCTCACTGTACCGTTGGGACAAAGTATTTCGGTTGTGTTGTGCAGGTTCCACGTAGTTGCTGCCACCGGTGAGCCATCACCACCGTCAGTGGCATCAACCTTCCGAATGTCCCATTTCTCCTACTGGATTGATAACCTTGGTTCTTAACTAAGGGAAATTTCCTACCACTATGCTCATCACACCCTCCTCTTGGGGTATCCCAACACGCACCATCAGGGTGCACGGAGGAGAATCGAGGGTTCAAGTTGTGCAAGGCAAAGGCACATAGCAGTACACGGTGGCTGAGGCAAGCAGAGGCAGGAGCACAGCGGTGGTGGGCGCGCCGCGCTTTGCGAGGGTTTCGACGACGTACGGGCTATGCCTAGGCGGGGCGCTTAATTTGATTTGTGTTTTGGGAAGAAAGGAGACCCCCTTTGTTGTATCATGCAAACGGTACCCGTGGCGCACTTCCAAATGAATCCGCCACGGGTAGTACGCGTAAGTTTGTGATGACGCACTTTCAAATGATTGCACCAGGGTAAACTACGCATGGCGCCCAGCTACATCTCTGTGGCACTGGTAATCTGGGTTTTTACAGTTTCTTTTGGTCATTTTTCTATGCGACAAAAAATACAACACGTTCTAAAGAAAATCACTAATAAATGTACATTATTCATCACAAAATGTAAAAAGAATTCAAATATATTAATAGAGGTACCGTATAGTACGATCGACGGTGCGCGAGAGGGAAAGAAAATATAAATTACATTCATGTGTGAGGTTACTTGTTGCGCACAGATGATATGGTGCGCCAAGCGTAGTTTGTCATACCTTTACAAAATTGTGAGAATACACTAGTGACGCACCGTATTATATGTGTGCCACAAGTACTACATATAGTTGTGGCGCACTATAAATGTGCGCCACGAGTAAATTGTGGTCCATGAAGAATCTAGTGCCAATATATGTGTGGCGCTCCTATTTTTGTGTGCATCACGAGTAAGTTGTGATCTTGGCACACGTCATTAGCTGCCTCCCACGCATAAGTTTTGCCATCCCGACGAACTACACTTCTGGCGGGCATTTTATTTCATTTGCCAATAGTGAAGATCCACGGGTCATCTTTTTTCCAACTAATGTATACAAGTAACTAGGGTTTATGATCCCCAGGTCGGTTTTAGCTCTCAAGCATGATTGTAGATGGAAATGGAGATTGTGCCTGTCCATGGCTTCCGTTCCATGTTGGTAGTTGGAGATACCAAGGTATTTTATTGTATATTGTGTCATGGTAGGTGGTACATTCTACTTGTCGATGAGTCCTCAATACATCTACATGGAGAGATCAATATTTTTCCTTATATTAATAAAACTTAAATGAAGTGCATAAAGCGTCACCTTTACACTATGGAGTCTAACTTCAGCAAGTTATTTCCCGGACACCCGATTTCATGAAAGCTATAAGATAAATATCATTACCCAAGACTTTACACATGAACAATATTACCCAACTAAGCTCAAGAAAATTATAGAAAGAAAGAGGTTATTAAAACTGTGTGTTTGGTAGCACCTCCCCCAGCTTAAGATAAAGTTAGCGTGGTCCACTTTTCCGTTGAGGCACAAATTACCTCTTCTTCAATGGACATGGACCTATGATTCAGCGGTTGCCTTCCAGCAGACTTGTTGAGACTAAACATAAAATAAATATGTTTTATAGTTTAAAATTTTCACTCTTCTACGGACATGATGCACGAACATTACACAAACAGTTGCAAAAAATGTTACATGAACGACATTGCTAACTTAGAAATTTCTTTACAATGCAGAACATAACATGAATTGTTGTAAAATTCATCTCTCTAACGAGACAATACATAAAAACTAATGAGATAGTATGCATATTACCATGTCCAATATATAAAATATTGACGAGACAACATAATATCAAAGATACATATTTCAGATACATATGCTTTAGCTAGCAAGCTAGCTCCAAACCAGTGATATTGACCGCCAAATACTTGTTTGGAGAATCAGGGTTGGTACTCTGGACGTGGGAGAGCATTCCTCCATTTCATACACACCGCACGGAACGGACCATATCATTCCTTGTCCCTAGGTTCATGATATGCTGGATCACTTCGGATGGAAAAGCTGACCACTTACGCCTTCATTTGCAATATAGAAAAGATGTCGAATACAAAGCATTACTTAGCTTGCAAGAAATGTTCTTTTCCAAATAATAATATGTGCATGTGACAGGGAGCATGTACGTATGAGCCAGGTTTTTCGTGGTGAAGTGGCTGCTGGACGACAGGGAACGACATGACCGGCTTTGATCGGGAGGAGGCACTAATATGGTGAATTTTCAACACCCACCATGGCCTAGGCACCTTATATAGGGTAGGTGATCCAAATATAAATTAATGAGTTTAATGTCATTAGTTGGTGGCAATATAGAGTACATAAAAGATATGAGGACTAAATAGTGGATATGAATTGCATCCTTATGAAGATAGGTTCAATTGAGCAGTAATAAATTATCATATCCAAAATATCTCAAAGTTATCATCTCAATAAATATTTTTTCATCACATGGATCTTGTGGATCTTTTCTATGTCTGTTGAGGTTAGTTGATGCTTGGTTGAGAAGTGTGGATGAGAAAAACTAGCCGCCGATGGAAACAGTTGATGAATCTTAATTATTTACGTACGACAATTCTATTGTCAAATTTTGCTACTAGAATTGTGGTTTACTAAGTATAATGCTTAAGCTTGGCTTCATGCAAAATTTAGTAGATGACAATACTAGGTTTACATGACTAGATTGGCCAATAGAGGTAGCGAATAGGTATAATTTTAAGGTTTTCAATAAATGAATAGCTTGCCGTATTTGGTGCCATAAGTGGCGTGAATATAGATTGGACGACGATGACAATTACTGGAAGTTGGTTTGTAGAAGAGTTTGTGGGGCTCTATAACGACTAATGTGTTACGTAATCTCTAATATGTTAAGGATGTCTACGTAGAGTCTTGTTCCATGAGGAATATATGTAATTTCATAGTGTGTGTAATTTCATGGTGATAGTTGTTGCCGAAAAGGTGGCTTCGAGTTCACCGATGTATTAGTTTTGTTAGACTTTGTTGAATAATATAAATAAAAATAGCCAGGTGCATGGGGCGCGGGTTTGCCAGTCCACCTCTTTTCGAGAAAAAAATTATCTCGCATATTCCAAGCAACTAATCTTCCTTTTCTTTTATCTAACTCGTCCCTAAGGCACACTAGGAACCATCCCAATATTTGTGTATCAAATCTTTCACCACAGCTGCAGAGGCCAGCTAGTTGCAGACAATCAAAAAAGCCTTGACCCCCAAAACTCATATAGTTTGTGTCGAGATGTTGAGAAAACTTAAGTCTTTGAATGCGTGGCAACAACCTCCACAAGGTTAGGACTTTCAAATAACTTTTTTGTCTTCGAAATGGGAGCCTTAGCCCCAGCATCTCCATCAACATGATGTACACTGCCGGGTTTTTATTAAAAAACAATCGTCAAAATGTATGAAACATTTTACAGTTCATGGATCACTTAAGATGGCCATAAAGATTAGGCACACAAAAAATTACATATTTCTGCATCTAAACGCTTAGCATTAAGCCAGTAACCCCGACTGTAAATAGCCCGAATAATCACCATCACTCGAGCACAACAGGTATACATAAGTCCTCGCTGATCGACATCCAGGAGGAAGGACCACATTTAAATAGAGTAGACCGCATTGTTAACAACCTCCAAAAAGTGAACAACCTCTTTTTATAAAAAACACATCATTACGACAATTTCATATGGCCCGCAGGAAAGCGGACGAGCCTACATGAATACATGCCTTCGTTTTCTTATCAATTCCATTTAACCAATTAACAAACATATAGTAGTACTTTCGGAGAACTAAGCTCAAGAAAATTATAAAAAGAATGAGGTTATTAAAACCGTGTGTTTGGGTAGTACCGCCCCAAGCTAAAGATTAAGTTAGTGGTCCACTTTTACCGTTGAGGCACAAATTACATCTCCTTCGGTGGATATGGATATATGATTCAGTGAATTTTTCATGATGTGATTCAGTGGTTGCCTTCCAATAGGCTTACTGAAACTAAAAAAGAAAAGAAAATATATTTTATGTTTTAAAAGTTTTACCCCTCTATGGACAGGATGCACAAACATAACACAAACCATTGTAAAAATGTTACATGAACATTGTGAACTTATATTTTTCTTTATAACGCAGACCATAACACAGAAAGTTGTAAAATGCATCTCTCTAATGAGACAATTAATATATAAAAACTTAACGATATATGACGAATAGTACCATGGCCAATATATAAAATATTAACGAGACAACAAAAGATCAAAGATACAAGTTTCAGGTACATATGCTTTAGCTAGTAAGCTAGCTCCCAAAGCACTGATACTGACCGCCAAATACTTGTTTGCAGAATAAGGGTTGGGACTCTAGACGCGGGAGGGCATTCCTCCACTTCATACACACTGCATGGAACCTGGCCAGATCGTTCCTTGTCCCCAGGTTCACGATATGCTGGATCACTTCGGATGGCAAAGCTGACCAGTTAGCCCTTCATTTTCAATATAGAAAAGAAAGTCGAATACAAAACATGAGTTACCTTGCAAGAAATATTCTATATCACTAGTAGGAAAAGGGCTACCAGTGACGAACAAATATCATCTACCGCTGGCGAACATGTGTTCGCCAGCGCTACCACGCCAGTGGTAGCAGGTTACCGCTGGCGAACACTGCTTCGCCAGCGGTAGTGCATGTTACCGCTGGCGAACAAAGCCTTGTTCGCCAGCGCTATGTTCGCCAGCGGTAGCTCCGCTGTTCGCCAGCGGTAATGCTTCGCCAGCGGTACTCCTACTGTTCGCCAGCGGTACAGTTCGCCAGCGGTAGGAACTTTGTTCGCCAGTGGTAAGTTTCCCAGGTTTGTATTTTTTCTTTTTTTTTGTATAACAGTTTGTATATTATGATTATATATATTCCCAGGTCCAAATACATTCAAATTCTATAATTTATAAACTTCAGACATATAAATCACTGATAGCACATCGATAAATCATAGATACATATGCATCCATCCATAACGAATTTAACACATCGATAACGATATTAACACATCTATACATATGCATCCATATCCAATTCTCATAAGTACGAATACAACACATTGATCTCAATAATATGTCGGAAGATTTCGAACCCAAAATATAGCCATCTAATTAGTTCAACGATTACAAAGTTATCACTACTACATCTATGCAACGTACGCGCGATATAGAGATCAATCGCAAAGAAGACTAGCTAGATATACGGCCCGCCTCCGCTTTAGCTTCCGCCTCCGCTTGCGATCTTTCGCTAGGGCCAGCGCGCCGTCCACTTCTTCATCTCTCTGTAGACCAAGATAAAAGTATTAGACCGGCAAAGGAAATCACAAGTTCTTATTAGGAGCAATTCGTAACGAATCGAATACATACCGTCGATCATTTCTTCCTCGATGTTGTGATCTTCTGTTTCTTCTCCGGCGGGAACGGAAGAGCACCTTCTAACGAGTTGAATGGTCTCTCGTCAGTCTGCTCTAGCACACATTATCGCAACTCATTGTTAGATGGAGGGGCGTTCCAGTGGAAGGTAGATCCTGAAGTTACTACATCCTTATAGATGATTGTGCAGATCTTGCGCTGGATGCGACCAAAGTTTTGTCTGTACTCAGCATCAGACCATTCCACGATGCTGCGAGACCATTTGTCCACATCAGACATGTATTGCAGACTATGTTGGTCCTTCACGATCTCCGTCATGTGTTGGATGAGGTACCATGCCTCCATTTGACCGCCTGGCGCCTGCTTGGGGCAGGGAAACTCTGTTCTGTGTCTGAACACATATTTTCCTTTAATTTGTTTGATCCTGTCGCAGAATCCTTCCCCCCTGATGTAGCCATCCATAGCATCATTGAGAACAGTCTTGATGAGGGTGTAGTTCTTCTCCTTCACCGTACTCCCGGAGTCGAGATATACTGCGTGCGCGTCTCTCGGGTAGAGCATGATGAGGGTGCCGTATTTGTTTCTGCGCAAAACAGGAGAGTCCATATGGTTAGTGAGCAACACTTGTTCACTAACTATATATGCGCAAACTTATGTAAAGATGGGAAATATAACTTACTCAGGAAAGTACGGCACGAGGGTGATCCTCTTGTTCATATGGTTAGTGAGCAACACTTGTTCGAGGTACTTTGTCGCCTTTGCCCTACCCCTGGGGTTGTTCAAGTACATGTCGTGCATGTAGTAGGGGTCTGCTAGCCCGATGTTTCTGACATTCTCTAAGGATAGCTGATGCGCCAAGTTGAGCGTAAACAGACGGACGATTGACGAGTGGAGTGATTTCATGTGGAACATCCGGAAAATGTCATCAAATCTAATGTTTATCTTGTTTGCGTTGCCTTCAGTGACAAATCCCGCCGTAGATGGCACCTTTGCGACCAAAACCGGAAGCGTTGGATTTTTCTCTTTCAGAAGCATCTCCTCCATATATAGTACACCGTCATGGACGCTACGCATATCACCTGTCAGCAAGGAGACCAACCTCGGCGGAAGCATCGGTTTGCCCAACTCATGGATCTGATGCCAGTCGGTTATGGGTATCCTGTCCAATACACGTCCTGTCTGCGGCTTAGACTTGGTCCCCTCCACCGGTTGGCTCATCGATGCAACGGCAGGAACCTTCTTAGTTCTTTTCCGTGCATACTTGATGTTAGGCTGAGTCTTATGAAATACATCCGCTACCGCCTCTTTGAGGGCATCCTTGCTGATGACTTCTTGCTCGGGGACTGCCGGCTCTTGAGAAGAGAAAAGACGCTTTGTGCATCGATATTTATCCGCTTCCTCCGCTGGCAAGAGAAGTTGATCAAGATCATCCAGGCCGGGCGCCCCCTCGTAAGGATCGTCGACGAGGTAGTCATTCGGGTTCTCATCTTCAGCATCGTCGCCGTCGTGCTGCACGGACTTTGCAGGTGAGAAATCCTTGTATTGGCTCGGGTGCCCCGACCCCTGGACCGGTGTTGGAGTGTTGGCATGAGTACTTTCCAAACGAATTAGTGATTTCGGCCAGGTCAATGGCCAAACCAAGCATTGCTCCAGGTTCAACTCGCTGTCGGCTGCGGGTGGTTGGTTCGGAGGATCGAGAGCACCGCAACCAGGGAGCACCCGACTTAATGTCACTCTGAACACGTCCTCGGGCATACGAACGCCGTGGGATACGCGGTTCAGAGGTGTGATGATTTTTCCTTTGGCGACGTCCTTTAACTCGCCGTTCACATTAAGGAGCAATGTGCATCCCGTCTCGTCGGCCTGCGAAACGTCGCGCGATCGTTGTTAGAGACTGATGCCGTCACGAATCAAGTCATAATATATAATTAAGCAGTGCACGTTGAATTACCGTGAGGGCATTGAGCTCGGACAAGGGGGATGGACCGCTAAGTGTCGGCGGCGGCGTTGGAGAGATGTGGCGGGGCGGCGACGGATCTTTGCGACCTTCCGGCTGAGGGTTGGGGGCCGGCTCGTTCCGCGCAGCAGATGCCACGACGGGGGCCACGTTCTGCGGCGCCACGACGGGGGCCACGTTCTGCGGCGCCACGACGGGGGCCACGTTCTGCGGCGCTGGCTGCACCATTTGGGCTATGTTTATCTGCGGGAGCGGCCCTTGTCCTCCACCTAGCATCCACGGCGCTAAGGACTGAGCGACGGTCGAACAGATGGTAGGGAGGAGCTCATTGAGCCTCTCGTTCACAAGCTCGTCGACCGTCTTCTCCGGGCCCTTGTTCCGCTCCTTACGCTTTTCCTTGGTGTCGGGGTAGTAGTGCGCATGCCGATGACCCTTTCCGAGGCCATGCACATGGCCACGATTCGGCTTCTTGTCAAGGGGCACTCCCTTCATCGCGTTAAGCGCCCTAATGAAAGGGGTGTCATACGGGTCCTTGTTCGTCGTCGCCGAGGACCCCCCGTCAGATTGAGATAGGCGTTCTTTTTCTTCTTCCTCGAGATACTTATTCTCGAGCAGCTTGACCTTCTCGTTCAACACAAGATCGTCGGGCTTTTTGGGATCTTCCCTGTAATGGGCCCTGACAAAATTTCTCACCTGCGGGTCGGTGATCTTGTCAAACGGGTTCGGTCCTTCTCTCTTCGAATCCTCCTTTTCCCATACTTTCTGCTTCCCAAGGTAACCCCGGCTTCCGAGATTGTGAGGGCCAATGTTCTTTTTTCGCTGTTCTTTCCCCCATTTAGTCAGCGCAATCCTTTCCGGTTTGAGTTCGTCGATCTTGAATTGGGCCAAGTCTTCCTCGGAAATGGAGGGCCACATCTTATGGATCTCATCAAAATCCTTACCCTTTGCAAGCATCTCCCGCAAACTGGATCTCCAAGTCGTAAACGCCTTGGCGAACTGGTTCAGTGCTAAGGAGTTGACCAGATTCTTCTTCAGGTCCTGGTTGTCGTAAGGATCCGGGAATTTGTACCTTGTGTGCAGCTTCTCAATCAGCAGGGCGGCATTAGCCTTGTTTTCTTTAGCTTTGAGGTGCTCCATATTAACGTTGCCGAAGTCTCGAGCTATGCAGCCTATCTGGTTTCCATAGCCCTTGGCATAACTCTCCGGCTCGAGGGGAGCACCGCTATTGGGGCACACTTCCGTGAACTCTTCCCGCATGGTGGCGAGCATGTTGTGCCGCCTCTCTTTGCGCTTAGCCGCCGCCTCGCTACCGGAGGCGGTATCCCCGGTGCCACTACCGGTTTGATCACCTTCTGCGCCCGATGTATCGTTGTGTGGCTCTAGCTCCTGGCGAACGGTTTCGTCCATCTCGTCGTCTGCATCGTCGCCCTCCATCTCTAGATCCGGGTGCGGATCTACGGGTCCGCCTCCCGCGCTTAGCATGGAAAGCCACGCATCGTCGTTGTCTCCGCCGTGTCCGAGACCAGAACCACCCGCCTCGTCGTTGTGAGCCATATCTAAGGAAGGAGAGAAAACCCGAAATAAGTTCAACAAATCCTACAATTTAGACGATGTATACCCCATATGAGTCCAAATTTCTCGGACACTCTAAGTTGTGATATTTTTAGCAAAGATCATGCCAAAATTCACGGAAAATTTCGGCATGACCTTTGCTAAAAATATCACAAATGGAGTACCCAAATTTGCCGGAACGGAAATTAATCAACATTCCGGCAAATAGGGACTCACGTGGGGTACCTGCACATAAAAACCCACCCCTCATATAATCCCACCCCTCATATTATCATCGTCATCCACACGAAGGTGGGCACATATCCACACGACCACACACCATCTCCACCATCCATACACCACCATCCATCATCACCACGCCATCCATCACAAAATTAGTGCTAGAGATGAGCTGCAGTACCACATTGCGCTCAAGTAGACAAGTACCAGTACATAAAAACGACTACATAGCAGTAAATGGACAAGCATCAATACCAATGACAGAAAAGCATCAATAACCAACATTCTACAAAATATTAATAAGCATCGCAAGAGTAGATACTGCATATACATGGATCAGGCAGAGTAACCAAGCTATCTAGCACAAAGTGCTACAGAATTATAAAATTCAGCTAAGCTAGCAGGCTTGCTACCATCAGGATTCAGCCCAGCAAAACAATTGCAGCCAGGTTTTAACTATTAAGATAGTCAGGTTTTTGCCAACTTCTGCAATTTTCACCTTTATATGTTTACTTAGTAGGATCCATGCTGTACTGCCCATATACTAGCACTGTATGAAATTTTATGATGTACTTCCAGAGTGCACAGAAGAGTCATTTTGTCAAGACTGAATTAGATAGCAGGAAAAAAGATGATTATAGTCGACTACATTTCTTTTCCCTCAGGCTCCATTTGCTAAGAACTGAATAACCAATATCACTTTTGTTGTCAGAATTTTAAGTCTTGGCATGTTTTAATTTTGTATGCTTGACATGATTAGGGATAATTTTACACGAGATAAATTATATACCATATCTTGGTTCTTATCATCTAAATGCTTCATTATTAAGTATCTGATAATATTGTAGAAATATTATATGAATTATATGAATTTTCTGTTTGGTTTTTAGGTTCCTGTATATTCTTTAAGTCAAGAATTATATCGATTAATAACAACTAGTGGAGCAGTTTTAGGTTCCTGTTTGTTTTTTAGGTTCATGTATATCCTGTATACAGCCCAAAGATTCTATTCTAGGGAGAAAAACAATGGAACATAGTCAAATGCCTAAGATAAAACCATTTCAGAAGGCCATCATACAGAATTCAGCATGATTTACCCAGGACTTAGTAATATCAATTTTATCAGTTAGGTAAAATGGCCTAGCTAAATAACTTACAATCATCACATTACACCGACATGTGCAGGTTTACGGAAAAAAAACACAGGTAGTATGTTCCAAAAAATAAAAACAGTAGAAGGTATTATTCCAATAAAACTTATGATCACCAAAAAACCATTAAAGATCCAATTTACAGAATATCTACCTAACCCTTTTAAGTCAGAGATATGGTAACAGTTAGCAAGAATCAGAAAAATGTAAGTTGAAAGGCAGGAACGTCTACCTGATGCGCTTAACCATTTAAAAAGTCAGAAAAAAAAGACAGGGTGACTGCTGCTGAACCGAACTCCAGAAACATCAATACGACCAAATCCCCCAAGTCACGGGCCAAATAATGCCCACCCTGGGCCCTGCCTACACCGGTTTAGCCAAAACTTGTTGTGGGTGGTTCAACGACTGATCCTTGAAAACCTACATACATGTTCTACCAATATTTCTCACGTGACCCGCAAAGTCAACTACATAAAGTAGGTGTACTATAAATATGGTACAGTAAAAACTAAAACAGCAACTTGGTTAGTTAGCCCTATGTCGAAATTTTCAAGCCAAATTGGGTAGGCGTGGCCAACCCCCCACCAGCTATTCTATCGCCAGTGTCACTTTGAAAAATCGTTGGTTGGCCACTTACTCCAGAGCAGACGTACCAGTACTCGGCACCAAATCTGTGGGCGCGGTTAGCAGAGATGCCATGTATATCCTGTATACATGGCTGGTTCCTTCGTGCTGGGACAGTGGATTCACGTTCTCATTCGGTCGGAGCCTCCCTGAAGCTGGCCACCAAATGCTCGTACAGTAGTTTAATTCCTGATGTTAACTGTTAACGAGTAGTGGCATTCGTACCCATGATCGATGATGGTGAACCATCTGATTTGTGAGCGGCGGTGTTTGTCAGTACCCATGAGTTGGGCTCCATCAAAGGATCACATCAGTGTCCATAAAACCCAGACATCACCAAAGCGACTGGCATTTAACCCAACCACCGTCCAATCCCTAGAAACGTTTCTTCTTACTTTTTCATTCATATTTTAACTAACAAGGATTAGTTAGTTATACAGCACACATCATCAGCCGAGTGTATGTACTCCAGCTACCAAACCCATCTATGTAAATAAACCTAAAAAAATAACTCAACTGGAAAGGGAACAACAGCACAATAAGCATATGGAGTTGATGGTGAACAGCGAGGGCATGCTGATGAGCATAGAGTTTGAGTGCCTTTTTCTTGTTTACAAAAGTGGAAATGCCTAAAGCAGATAGTAGTACTACACAGCAACCAGGATCAGGATAGACACGAGATATCAAAAGTAAATCCCATTGCTGAACTGGGAGCAAACCAAAAAGAGAAAAATTCAGCAACAGAGAACTCGTTACCTCGTTCAGGATTTCTGTCGAACACCTTCGAGGCAGCGGAGGGGGCAGTGCTCGGGGCAGCAGCGAGGCCGAGGAGGTGGAGGGGAGGGCAGAGAGGGAAGGGGAGAGGGATGGCGTGGCCGGAGAGGGAGGGAGGGGCGCGTGCGCGGTGGCCGGAGAGGGAGGGGCGCGTGCGCGGTGGCCGGGCAGAGAGGGAAGGGGATAGGGATGGAGTGGCAGTGGGCGGGGGGAGAGTGGGGCAGTGGGGGTGGGAGAGAGGGAGGGCGTCGCCGGTGAGAGTGGAGAGGGCGCTGCTGCTGCGCGGTGGTCGCCGGAGACGAAGAGGCTCGCCGGAGACGAGGGAACCGTGCGCGCGCGTGTGTGTTCGATCTCTGTGTACTCGATCGATCGAAAAACGGCTAAGTCCCGCGCGGCCCTGTGTAGCTCTATGTGGGGCTCACCGCTGGCGAACTTTTCTTCTGGTTCGCCAGCGCTACAATACCACTGGCGAACAAAGCTTTGTTCGCCAGCGCTATGCCCATACCGCTGGCGAACAAAGCTTTGTTCGCCAGCGCTATGCCCATACCGCTGGCGAACAATGCTTTGTTCGCCAGCGCTACCTTTTTTTTTGAATTTATTTATTGTATTATTTTTTATTAGTTTTTCTTTGACAAACATTACTGTTTTTAAATTATTCAAAGACATTTAATTTATAATAATTCAAACACATTACAAATTAATTTCAAACACATTACAAATAATAATGTTTTTTTTGTTTTCTTTATTTGTTTAAATTATTCAAAGACATTTAATTTATAATAATTCAAACACATTACAAATTAATTTCAAACACATTACAAATAATAATGTTTTTTTTGTTTTCTTTATTTGTTTAAATTATTCAAAGACATTTAATTTATAATAATTCAAACACATTACAAATTAATTTCAAACACATTACAAATAATAATGTTTTTTTTTTCTTTATTTGTTTAAATTATTCAAAGACATTTAATTTATAATAATTCAAACACATTACAAATTAATTTCAAACACATTACAAATAATAATGTTTTTTTTGTTTTCTTTATTTGTTTAAATTATTCAAAGACATTTAATTTATAATAATTCAAACACATTACAAATTAATTTCAAACACATTACAAATAATAATGTTTTTTTTGTTTTCTTTATTTGTTTAAATTATTCAAAGACATTTAATTCATAATAATTCAAACACATTACAAATTAATTTCAAACACATCACAAATAATAATGTTTTTTTTGTTTTTCATTATTCCCTTTATGTTTTCAATTGTTTTCCAATATTTCCTTCTTGTTTTCTCTTTTCATCATTTTGGTTTTAGTTGTTTTCTATTGTTTTTTCTTTATGTGTTCTATTGTTTTCCGTTGTTTCCTTCTTGTTTAATTTCTATTTGGTTTCCTTTATGTTTCAAATAATATAATTCCACACATTTGAAATAAAGAACAAGGTACATTAAATTTATAATAAGTGCACATCGATATCAGACTAGTTGATCCATGCATATACATAGTTTCGTCGCATACAATTGGCAGAAAAATATATACATAGTTTCTCATCAGTGTTTGATTTTTTTGCCTTTTTTGGTCGAAGTTGCATAATTTAACCCCACATTATGACTTCTTCTTCTGAATGGAAGACCATGCCTAGGTAGCGTAGTTCTGCTTCTTCTTGTTGTGTATGTTGCATGACTATCATCATCATCTTCTTGATCATCGTCAATATTTGGGTCGCCGAACGTGTCGAACTCGTCCTCGTCAACGACTCCATCCATTCCGATGATATTTCTTTTCCCTCTCCTCACGACAACACGGCTAGGCCTTGCGGGGTCTGTTATGAAGAAGCATTGGGACACATGCTTAGCCAATACCCATGGCTCATTTTGCGCTGTGACATTCGCGCTTGATGAGGTTCCGGCTTCGGGAATAACCATGGTTGTAAAGTATTGGTCTTCTTTCCTGACGGTCGACATCCTAGCCCATCTGACGTGGAACATAGGCACCTTCTCTCCAGAGTAGTTAAGCTCCCATATCTCCTCGATCCTTCCGTAGTATCTTAACTTTTTGTCACCGGTGTAGGATTCCATCGTTACCCCTGAGTTTTGATAATCGGAAGTTTTGTCTTTCTCCTCTGTGTAGAAAGTGAACCCGTTGATATCATATGCTTGAAACGTCGCTAGGTTGGGAGCTGGGCCATGTGCCAAGGCGTACAATAGTTTATTTTTCACACAATCCCTTGGCGGTGGATTAGCGACGATCACATCTTTAAACCAACGCAAGAAAGTGGAGTTATGCTCTCTGATTATTTCTCCTTCGGTCCTCCGCTTGCCTTGTTCACTGTACTTTTTCATAATCGAGCTCTTGTGTTTTTCCACCCAAGTATCGACCATGTCAATGTGTTGGAGAGCTACTAAGTTTGCCCTGTTAAAGTCGGTGCGTCGACAAGCCCGATCCACATGCACTTCTCTACGTCCATTTTTGTGACCTACTCCATCGAGCTTGCCAATGTGCTTGTTTCTGGGCAGACCAACTGGGTCCTCCACGTCCATATGATTCGTGCAGAAAGAGATGCACTCTTCGGTGAGAAAGCCCTGAACGATGCTTCCGTCCGGACAAGCTCTGTTGCGAACATATCCTTTGATGACCCCATTCATCCTTTCAAACGGCATCATGTTGTGCAGGAACAACGGCCCGAGATGGATGATATCGTCCACGATATGGACCAACAGATGAACACATATGTCAAAGAATGATGGTGGAAAGTACATCTCAAGCTCGCATAGTATCACGACAATCTCTTCCTGCAGCCTTGAGATCTGCTTCCCCGTGATCGACTTTCGAGATATAACGTCGAAGAAGTTACAGAGGCCAAACAGGGTCTCCCGGACGTGTTTGTCCATTATTCCGCGGATCGCAACCGGAAGTATCTGCGTCATCATCACGTAACAGTCATGAGACTTCATCCCGCTAAACTTTTGTTTCTGCGCGTCGAGGAATCTGCTTATTAGCCCTGAGTAACCGCTAGGGACTTTGACTCCGAGAAGGCACATCATCAATTTTGTGATCTCGTCCGGACTAAGAGTGAAGCAGGAGGGGGGCAGTAATAGTCATTCCTCTTAACCCTTTTGGCCTTGCGACCATCCGTCTCGTCATCACACGATTGATCGCCGTCGTCATCATCCGGGCGTCCCCCCTGAAGATCTACCCTAATACCAAAATATTTCAGGTTGTTTCTTGCTTTCACCCCGTCTTTGGTCCTCTCTGGCATGTTGAGCAACGTGCCAAACAAACTTTCAAACACATTCTTCGTGATATGCATCAGATCAAGGCAGTGAGGCGTATCGAGAATGGACCAGTATGGCAAGTCCCAAAACACCGACCTCGTCTTCCATACATCCAGAAGCGGTTTTGCCGCCTTTTGCTTCTTTCCAGGCTCTGGGCATTCCTTCCAATCATTCAGCAAATTGTAGATTTCTTCGCCGCACCTCTTACGTGGAGGTCCACGGAGCTCATCCTCACCGTTAAAAAGGTCTCCTCGCCTTCTCCACGGGTCTTTGTTGGGTAGCCACCTTCGATGGCCAACGAAAACTGTTTTCGAAGACCCAGGATCTTTCGGAAGTTGCATAAACGTGGGGTCATCCATGCGCCTCACGCAACCGTTATGTCCGTGGCACACCTGGCCCGCCACATATCCGTAGCCTAGTAGGTCGTGAACCGTACAGAGTAAGACAACTCTCATTGGGAAATATTGTTCACCGAAGGCGTCCCATGTGTTCACCCCTTCCTCGGCCCATAGCGTTTCCAGCTCATCTTTGAGCAGCTTCAGGTATAGATTTATGTCGTTGCCTGGTTGTTTCGGCCCTTGAATTAGCATACTCATGTGAATATACTTCCTCTTCATGCACAACCAGGGACGGATGTTGTACATCCATACAAACACGGGCCAGGTGCTATGGGTGCTGCTCTGGTTGCCAAACGGATTGAGTTCGTCGGTGCTCACACCCAACCTGATGTTCCTTGCCTCCGCCCCGAACGTTGGATATTCACAGTCAATTGCTTTCCATTGACTTGCATCTGAAGGATGTGTCAGAATTACTTTTTCACTCCGATTTGGATCTTTCAAAACTTTATTCCTCCTTTTCGCGTGCCAGTGCATGAGCTCTGCTTCCTTGCGGTCCGCGAAATACCGTTGCAGACGGGGAATAAGCGGAAAGTACCACACAACTTTCTGAGGAGCTTTCTTCTTCCCTTTCTTGTATCGAGCGGCGCTGCAAACTGGACAAATGGTTTTGTTCGCGTCCTCTTTCCGATAAATGTAGCAATCGTTGATGCACACATGGTATTTTTCGTGAGGTAAATCAAAGGGGCACACGACTTTCTTGGCCTCGTCGCAACTTTTAGGACAGGTGTTGCCCTCTGGAAGGACATCGTGCCAGTATTGCAGGCTTGCATCGACGCTTATGTCGCTCCATTTGTATCTCGCCTTCATCTGCAGAACATCGAGGGCCACTCTCAGGCGGGACTCTCCCGGACCGCAGCCTGCATACAACGGTGTCTTCGAGTCTATCTCTAGTTGCGCCAGCTTCGATTTCTCTCTAGCAGCAGATATCGAGTTAGTCGTCTTTCTCAAAAGCAGTTCTTTCAGATGAGGGTCACGCACAACTTCCGTTAGGGGTGTCCCTGTGTCCTCGTGATCTTCTTCCACGTCTTGTTCAACATCTTCTCCATGATCATGTGCTGGGTCATGAGGCTGATCTTGGTCCTGCTGTAGTTGGTCCTGCTGTAGTTCTATTCGATCGTTGCTATTGTCCTGTTGCACATCATTTCCTACCGCCGCCGCCCCATGGACTTCATCATCTTCATCATCACTTACCCACTGACTGTTATACCCATCCATGAAACCATACCTTAGGAGGTGACTGAGCAAGTCTCCGGTAAAGGGATTGAGCAAGCCCCCTAGTTTGCACTTTCGACATGGACATCGTATCTCCTTGCGGCCATTTTGTAACATGTCTTCTATCGCGTGTCTCAAGTAACTATTCACGACACGTTCACTCTTAACGACCACCATTATATGTCGCCTGCACGAGAGCGCGCGCCGATAATTAATATTAGAACCAAACATAATATATATATATTTCGATATTCACGGAAAAAAATCGGCATGACCTTCCTACAAATTGGAGGTTAGAGGAGTGCCAAACTTTCCCGAGACGGAAATGAATCAACATTTCGGCAAAGTGGCAACTCATTTTCATATCAAAAATTTCACTTCATGTCGTATTCACGGAAAAATTCGGCATGACCTTCCAACAAATAGGAGGTTATTAGGGAGTGCCAAACTATGCCGAGACGGAAATGAATCAACATTCCGGCGATAGTTGGCTACTCAATTTCATTCCACAACAAATTGCGCACACATGCATTTATCGTCTCCATCACACGACCATTGTTAAATCCGGTGAAATTTCACACATATTGCATATCGCGTGTATCCGGACAAAATTTATATACAAACTCATTTAATTATATATTATCATTCATCCCACCTCAAATGAATAGATGGCTACACGATGATATCCGGAGAATTTTGGAGCTTTGGAGAGAAATGGGTTAATTCTAGATCTAGATGGCTAGGGAGGGAAAATTTGGGGTAGAAATGATGTTAGGAGGGAGATAAACATATATATACCAACTAAAATAAATTTAGTTGGTTCAAAATAGAGTAGGAGGGTGGAGAAATTGGCATAATTTCGAGCTAGAGAGAGAAGAGGGGAGAAGGTGAAGAAGAGAGAGTGGAGGGGAAAGTGAGTAGGTGGGGGTGCCACTTTATGGCTAGGATCTGCGGAATACCGCTGGCGAACAGGTGCTGCTGTTCGCCAGCGCTAAGATGCGTGCTGGGCCCACATATTAGCGCTGGCGAACAGAAGTACCTGTTCGCCAGCGGTTGTGGGCGTAGCGCTGGCGAACACTAAGCGCAGCTCGCCAGCGGTAAAATGAGGCAGCGGCTGTAGCGCGCGCAGGTGGGGCCCAGACTTAGCGCTGGCGAACAAGGGCGGTGGTTCGCCAGCGGTATTGCTAGGCAACAGCAGTTGTTGTTCGCCAGTGCTGTTAGCGCTGGGCAACAACTATTATTGTTGGCCAGCGGTATGGTGGTGGCTATAAGCCATTCCCTACTAGTGTATTAAATAATAGTATGTGCATGTGACAAGGAGCATGTACGTACGAGGCAGGATTTTCGCGGTGGAGTGGCTGCTGGACGAGAGGGGACGACATGGCGGACATCGATCGGGTGGGGGCACTATGATTTATATCGTGTGTCTTACGAATAGGGTAAATTTTCGATACCCACCATGGCCTAGGCACCTTTATACAAGGGGAGGGGGTGATCCTAATTTAATAGATGGGTTTAAATATCATTATTTGGTGGAAATAAATGGAGTACCAAAACGATATGAGGAGTAAATGGTGGATATAAATGCACTCTTTAGGAAGATGGATTTAGTTGAGCAGTAAATTATCATATCCAAAATATCTCATAGTTAATATCTGAATAAATATTTTGTCCTCACATGGATCTTGTGGATATTTTTATATGTGTTGAGGTTACTCGGTACTTGGTTGCAGAAGTATCAGTGTTATTTCTTGGCTAAAGGCTTAGATTAGCAATTTCTCGATGATAAAAACTAACCGCTAACAGAAACGGTTGTTGAATGTTAGTTATTTATGTACGACAATACTATTGTCGATTGTCTCTACTAGAACGGTGGTGTAGTAAGTTCAATGCTTAAGCTTGGATCATGCAAAATTTAGTAGATTGCATAGTCATTACTAGGGTTACATGACTGGATTGGCCAATCAAGACACCTAATAGGTATAATTTTAAGCTTTTCAATAAATGAATAGTTTGTGGGATTTTGTGGCATAAGTGGCGCGAATATAGATTTGACGACAACGAAAAATACTAGAAGTTGGTTGGTAGAAGAGTTCGTGGGGGCTCTATAACGACTAATGGGTTACATCATCTCTAATATGTTAAGCATGTCTACAATGAGCACCGGTGGAGCGCTTTGGAGATGAAACTGGGCTACAAACCCCCCCTCCCCCTCCAAAAGTGCGCATTTTTTCTACACATACTCTGCATCGGCCAGCCTTTTGTTAGTTTTTAGTCAAGCACACGAGAACAAAGAAAGAGTGTCCTCAGTTCTCATCCCACAATACTTTCCGACCTCGACGCATTGGGTGGCTGATGGCTGGTCTCTGTGTGCTTGGGCCATTGAGTGATTCCTGATGTTTTTTGTTGCTAGCCAATGGTGGACCTTGGGGTTAGCGCTTCGTCTTATTACACACAGAACTACAAGTCGCTTAGTATGACAGGTCCTATGTCAATCAAGAAATCACCGTTGGCTATCAAATTCTTGTGTAAATCAAGAAATTAGGCACAATTTGAAGTTTGAAAATCACCCCTCAATGTTACAAGTGACATTGAAATTGTAGCCAAATTAGTGTGAAGAGTTCATTTGGCAGCCAAAAATTGTTTGGCCCCCTCTTTGCTTTTGGTCACACTCCACCACTGACAAAGAGGCTTGTTCCATGAGGAATATAATGTAATTTCATAGTGTGTGTGAATCTGCTAAAGTATTTAGATTAAATTGTGTTATAACCCAACCGCTTATTTTGTTTAGGTATCTAATGCATTGTCTTAGTAGTGTTCCTCGGTTTCTCTTGGACATTATCCACATGTGTAATGATTTATATGAAAATATACTTAAAAAGGTGGAGCATCCAAAAGGGTGGGTGTATATGGACCACAACATGAACATATATGTAGAATATGTCCCTCCAAGGGCTCGGGGATCACATTGCTTATCGCTGATTTTTTGTATGAGAAGGATCCAGATCTGCTATAAAGATTCACCATACGTATAAAGCACACCGAACATAATAGAAACTACATCAAGGTTCCTGGATCACATGAGGAGGTCTCGTGGTCCATCTTGTGATGGGTTCGAGGAAGCCGCAGAAAGCCCGTTTTAGCCTCGAACGGAACCGTCCACGACGGCGCACGTGACCATCATTTACTTCATTGGAGGCATTGTGGGGCTGTGCCCCGGGGAAAATCCCATATTCGGGCTTCCCATGTCAGATAGTGATGTTCCTGCATTATCTCCCATTGGGTGCATCATCATCATCTATAGAGTCGTACATCGGCCGGTGGGACAAGTGTATAGCTTCATTGGCTAGGCGCAGGTCTCCCTGTGCTTATCATGTGGTGACCAAGGTGGAGCAGTGTGGTATCTACTGGATCGAAGACGAGTCTTGGCATCTACGTGGCATCTATTGGATCGTGGAGACATTGACGACATGCCCGATAAGGTCAATGCGTTGAACCCAGTCCAAAAGATGGGTGGCGGCTTCTGGAGCGTTCACATGTGGCGCGCGCTGAGAGTTTGTTGGACCGTTTTGTACTTCCATCTTGTTGTTGGTCGGTTTGGTGAGTCCTCTGAATTTAACATTGTGTGCATTGATGTGAGGTCACGGCACATGGCACCGATCATGACAAAATATTTATTGAGATGGCAACTTTGAGATATTTTGGATATGATAATTTACTACTGCTCAATTGAACCCATGTTCGTAAGGATGCATCTAAACGCTTAGCGACATCATTCGAGCACAACATGTATACATAAGTCCTCGTTGATCGACATGCAGGAGGAAGGACCACATTTGGATAGAGTGGACCACCTTGTTAACAACCTCCAACAAGTGAACAACCTCTTTTTATATAAAAAAAACACATCATTACGACAATTCTATATGACACACAGGAAAGTGGACAAGCCTACACGAATGCGTGCCTTCGTTTTCTTATCAATTTCATTTAACCAACTATCAAACAATGGTTGTACTTTCGGAGAACTAAGCTCAAGAAAATTATAAAAAGAATAAGGTTATTAAAACCGGGTGTTTGGGTAGTACCTCCCCAAGCTAAATATTAATTTAGTTGTCCACTTTTACCATTGAGGCACAATTTACATCTCCTTCGGTGGATATGGACATATAAGTCAATGGATTTTTCCTGATGTGATTCAGTGGTTGCCTTCCAACATGCTTATTGGAACTAAAAAAAGAAAATAAATTATATTTTATGGTTTAAAAGTTTCACCCCTCTATGGACAGGATGCACAAACATAACACAAATCATTGTAAAAATGTTACATGAACATTGTGAACTAAATTTTTTTCTTTATAACGCAGACCATAACACATACAGTTGTAAAATGCATCTCTCTAATGAGACAATATATAAAAACTTAACGATATATGATGCATAGTACCATGGCCAATATATATAAGATTAACGAGACACCAAAGATCAATGATACAGATTTCAGGTACATATGCTTTAGCTAGTAAGCTAGCTCCCAAAGCAGTGATATTGACCACCAAATATTTGTTTGCAGAATCAGGGTTGGGACTCTGGACGCGGGAGGGCATTCCTCCACTGCATACACACCGCACGGAACCGAACCAGATCGTTCCTTGTCCCTAGGTTCACGATATGCTTGATCACTTCGGATGGCAAAGCTGACCAGTTAGGCCTTCATTTTCAATATAGAAAAGAAAGTCGAATACAAAACATGAGTTACCTTGCAAGAAATATTCTATTTTAAATAATAATATGTGCATGTGACAAGGAGCATGTACGTACGAGGTAGGATTTTCGCGGTGGAGTGGCTGCTGGACAAGAGGGGACGACATGGCGGAGATCGATCGGGAGGAGGCACTATGGTTTATATCGTGTGTCTTACGAATAGGGTAAATTTTCGATACCCACCATGGCCTAGGAACCTTTATATAAGGGGGTGATCCTAATTTAATAGATGGGTTTAAATGTCATTATTTGGTTTAAATATATGGAGTACCTAAAAGATATGAGGAGTAAATGGTGGATATAAATGCACTCTTTAGGAAGATAGATTTAGTTGAGCAGTAAATTATCATATCCAAAATATCTCACATTTAATATCTGAATAAATATTTTGTCCTCACATGGATCTTGTAGATACTTTTATATCTGTTGAGGTTAGTCGGTGCTTGGTTGCAGAAGTATCAGTGTTAGTTCTTGGCTAAAGGCTTAGATTACTAATTTCTTGGTGATAAAATCTTACCGCTACCAGAAACGGCCGTTGAATCTTAGTTATTTATGTACGACCATACTATTGTCGATTATCGCTACTAGAACGGTGGTGTAATAAGTTTAATGCTTAAGCTTGGATCATGCAAAATTTAGTAGATTGCATAGTCATTACTAGGGTTACATGACTGGATTGGCCAATCAAGACATCTAATAGGTATAATTTTAAACTTTTCAATAAATGAATAGTTTGTGGGATTTTGTGGCATAAGTGGCGCGAATATAGATTGGACGACAACAAAAAATACTAGAAGTTTGTTTGTAGAAGAGTTCATGGGGCCCTATAACGACTAATGGGTTACGTCATCTCTAGTATGTTAAGGATGTCTACAAAGAGCACCGGTGGAGCGCCTTGGAGATGAAACTGGGCTACAACCCCCCTCACCCCCCTCAAAAAGTGCACATATTTTTCTACGCATACTCTGCATCGGCCAGTCTTTTTTTAGTGGTCAATCAAGCACACGGGAACAAAGAAAGAGTGGCCTCAGTTCTCATGCCACAATACTTCCCGGCTCGGCGCAATGTGTGGCTGATGGCTGGTCTCTGTGTGCTTGGGTCATTGAGTGATTCTTTATGTTTTTTGTTGGTAGCCAACGGTGGACCTTGGGGTTAGCGCTTCCTCTTATTACACATAGAAGTACAAGTCGCTTAGTATGACAGGTCCTATGTCAATCAAGAAATCACAGTTGGCCATCCAATTCTTGTGTAAATCAAGAAATTAGGCACTGTTTCAAGTTTGAAAATCACCCCTCAATGTTACAAGTGACATTGAAATTGTAGTTAAATTAGTGTGAAGAGTTTATTTGGCAGCCCACAATTTTTTGGCCCCCTCTTTGCTTTTGGTCACGCTCCGCCACTGACAAAGAGACTTCTTCCATGAGGAATATATGTAATTGCATAGTGTGTGTGAATCTGCTAAAGTATTTAGATTAAATTGTGTTATAACCCAACCGCTTAATTTTTTGTAGGTATCTAATGAATTGTCTTAGTAGTGTTCCTAGGTTTCTCTTGGACATTATCGACATGTGTAATGATTTATATGAAAATATACTCAAAAAGATGGAGCATCCAATAGGGTGGGTGTATTATGACCACAACATGAACATATATGTAGAATATGTCCCTCTAAGGGCTTGAGGATCACATTGCTTATCGCTGATGTTTTTGTACGAGAAGAATCCAGATCTACTATAAATATTCACCATACATATAAAGCACACCGAACATAATAAAAACTACATGAAGGTTCCTGGATCACCTGAGGAGGGTCTCATGGTCCATCTGGTGATGGGTTCGAGGAAGCCGGAGAAAGCCCGTTTTAGCCTCAGACGGAACTGTCCACAATAGTGCATGTGGCCATCATTTACTTCCTTGGAGGCATTGTGGGACTGTACCCATTCACTGTGTGCCCCGGGAAAAATCCCATATTTGGGCTTCCTAGGTTAGATAGCGATGTTCCTACATTATCTCCCATTGGGTGCATCATCATCATCTATGGAGCCGTACATCGGCCGGTGGGACAAGTGTATAGCTTTGGTGGCTAGGCGCAGGTCTCCCTATGCTTATCATGTGGTGACCAAGGTGGAGCAGCGTGTCATCTACTGGATCGAGGACGAGTCTTGGCAGCATGGTGGACACACAATGATGGTCGCGCGCAGGGCGATGGCGATGGCTAGCGTCGTGGAGATGTCTACGACAAGCCCCATAAGGTCAATGCGTTGAACTCAGTCCAAAAGATGGGCGGCGGCTTCTGGTGGCGCGCGTTGAGAGTTTGCTGGACCGTTTTGTACTTCCATCTCGCAGTTGGTTGGTTTGGTGAGTCCTCTGAATTTAACATTGTGTGCATCGATGTGAGGTCATGGCACACATAGCACCGATCATGGCCACCCCATCATAAAGATTGTAGGGCTGTCACCAGAAAGGTGGCTTCGGATTTACCGATGAATTAATTTAGTTGGACTTTGTTGAATAATATAAGTAAAAAGAGCCATGCGGGTTTTCACCTTCTTTTCAAAAAAAAAAATGTTTATCTCGCTTAATGGAAGCAACTCATCTTCCTTTGTTGCTAACTCGTCCCTGAGGTACACTGGGAACCATCTCAATATATCTCAATATATGTGTGTACTAAATCTTTCACCACAATTGCACGGGCCACCGAGAGCCAGCTAGTTGCAGGTAATCAAAACAGCCTTGACCCCTAAAGCACATATAGTTTGTGCCCAGAAGTTGAGTAAACTTATTAAATCTTTGAATCCATAGACAACAATATACCTTTTATATGTAGTGTTGCATATAATCCAAACAAAACCTGATGAGCCATCATCATATTGGGACTCAAGTAAAGGCTAGGTTGATCAACACATGCATAGATATATAATTAGTTATAGTAAGATGCACCATCGTTCGTTTTCTGAAGCTCTGACCAATGGTTAGACAATATATATGAGTTTTTGTTTTCTTTTGGTAATATATATATATATATATATATATATATATATATATATATATATATATATATATATATATATATATATAGGATGCGACTCAAAAGAAATAACCCGAAAATGTTTCTTATACGAGAATCTAATGATAACTCATGTGCCGAGACATATGCTCATATAAGATATAACTGACATTTCATTGGCCTAACAGTCGGGCAAACAAACTTAAATCTTGCAATGTGTGGGCACAAGCACCACAGAAACATTTCAGGTAGACTAAATGCAGAATTGCAGAGATAATCAAATTGGCCTAACAGTCGGCCAAACAAACTTAAATCTTCCAACACGCAGAATTGCAGATGATCAAAAGAAGCCCCGATCATCAGGTACGCACAGGCACAGCCAGTGCCAGCTGAGTCCCTCTCTTGCGCCCGTTCCAAGCCACATACGATGTGAGATTATCAACGAAACTGCCCTTCTCAGCTTCAGTCAGCAGCCTAGTTTCGTCATCCGACACACGACGCACATAGAAGTTGTTGTGCTGGAAGTCGACGGCGTTGGAGTTGTCCCGGTCGTGCTGGAAGTAGATGGCATTGGGGTCGATACCTGGTTTGGCTGACACGACGAGCCCGCCGCAGTAATCGCCGACGAAGACAGCACGGTCCCCGAGGTCTGTCACCGGGACGAGCACCCCGGCGTCCGCGTCCAGCCGGAATATCTCGAACTCCACCATGTAATCGTCACTCCCTTCCAGGTTACGAACCGTGTTGGTCAGCACCATAAGCTCGCCGGAGCTGTCAGCCATGTGCACGAACGTGAAGTCCAGCTGCTGTGGCCACTCGGCGGCGAGCACCAGCTTCGGCAGCGGAGCCTCGTGGTCGACCACCATGAGCGCGTCACCGTTGGCGAAGTAGACCTTCCCGTAGAAGGGGAAGGCCGAGCAGAGCAGCGGGGCTTCGCTGAGGATCTCCCAGCGGTCGCCGCCGATCTTGGCGTAGACGAGCTTCTTGTCATATCCGAAATGGAGCACCACCGTGGAGTCCCCGGCGAAGCCCGCGCCTGTGACGTTGAAAAGGCGTGAGAACGTCTTGTCCAGGCGTCCGTTGCGGCGGCGGCTCAGCACGGGAGCGATGGATGGGAGGTCGACGCGCTGCCCGGTAAGCGGGTTCAGCAGCCGGACCACGAGGCTTTCCTCGTGTATGAGGACGAGGACGCCGCCGGGGGAGCCACAGGATCCAGCGTGTTGTTGTAGCTTCCTCTCAGTCTCACGCGGAAGTGTTAGTTTCAGGTGAAAAATGCAGAGAGGATAAACACAGGTGATTTTGTGCAGCGTACAGCAACTGCTGCTTTTCCCGTTTTCTCCTTTTTATTCATGTGATGATCGAGGCCCACTAGCATCTACTGAGTCGTGCCATCCCACGACCTATTCGTGTGGCGATCGATCCTAGAATAGAGGAACGCACAGACCGCGTCCATCGCTAACAACTAATAACAGAAACTACACCTAACTGCTAACTGAAACTTTCCATGCCGTTGTCGACAATAGCAGAACAGCTACCGTTAACTGACAGAGAAGTTCAGCTAAGCTTATTCAGAGAAGCAGGGGTTTGAACAACATTTCTCCCCCTCAAACCTGTTTCTCTGCGATGATCCTTACCACACCAATCTTCTGACGCAGCTCAACAAACTTGTTTCGTCCAAGAGCTTTAGTCAGAATATCGGCAAGCTGTTCATCAGTGCGTACATGATCCACATCCATCTCTCCAGCTTCAATCCTCTCTCGAGTGTAATGAAACTTGGTGTCGATGTGCTTGCTGCGTCCATGATGCACTGGGTTCTTGCATAATGCGATAGCAGATTTGTTGTCTACCATCAACTTGAACTTTGGCTGCTGTGAACCAGTGAGCTCCCCCATGAGTCTGTTCAGCCACACGCCCTGGCTTGCACCTGCTGCAGCTGCAACATACTCTGCTTCACACGAGGAGACGGCCACTACTCCCTGTTTCTGTGAAGACCAACTGACAGGGTTTTGTCCTAGGAAGAATAAGAATCCAGTGGTGCTTTTCCTGTCATTGACATCCCCTGCATGGTCACTGTCGCTGAATCCAATCAGTCCTGATCCTTCCCCTTTTCTGTATCTGCAGCCATAGTCTACTGTCCCTCGCAGGTATCGCAAGATTTGCTTGACTGCTGCCCAGTGCTCCTTTCCCGGTGCTTCCATGTGACGACTCACCACCCCTACAGCATGTGAAATGTCTGGGCGGGTGTTTACCAGGTAACGCAGACTCCCAACGATGCTTCTGTACCTTGTCACGTCAATGGCCTCTCCCTCATCCACCTTCTTCAGCTGGAGTCGATGCTCCATTGGTGTGTTGCAGGGATTGCACTGACTAAGCCCTGCACGCTCCAAAATCTTTGAAGCATATGCCTTCTGTGATAAGGAAATCTCACCGTCTTGCTGTTGTACCTCTATGCCCAGGTAGTAGCTCAGGAGTCCCAAATCACTCATTTCAAACATGTTCTGCATCTGCTTCTTAAATCTGTCGATGTCGTTGGTATCTGCTCCCGTGATCACCAGGTCGTCAACATAAACTCCGACCAGCAGCAGTTTGTCTTTGCTTCCTTGCCTATACACTCCATGCTCCAATGCACACCTTGTGAAACCGAGAGACACCAAAGTGGCATCCAACTTGGCATTCCAGGCTCTTGGTGCTTGTCGAAGGCCATACAGAGCTTTGTGCAGTTTCAGTACTTTGCCAGTATCAGTATCCTCCTCGAACCCTGGCGGCTGCTGTACATATACTTCCTCCAGCAGCTCTCCATTGAGGAATGCTGATTTGACATCCATGTGATGGACCTGCCAATGTTCCTGCACAGCCAACGCGAGTAGGAGGCGCACGGTCTCCATCCGTGCCACAGGAGCAAACACTTCCTCAAAATCCATACCTTGTCTCTGGGCGTATCCTTTCGCCACTAGGCGTGCTTTGTGTTTAAGCACATTTCCAGCAGGATCCCTTTTGACTTTGAACACCCACTTGACACCTATGGCACGGTGACCTCGTGGCAGTGCCGATGGCGTCCAAGTGCTGTTGTCGCGGATGGATCTGAGCTCAAGCTCCATTGCCTCTCTCCATTCCTTGCATGACATTGCCTCTTCCAAACTCGCTGGCTCCTCTGCAGTTAACAGCCCGAGAGTTTGTTCTTCCTCCATGGGAAGATTGATCGGGAGAGAGGTGTCCAAGATATTGTCGACACGCCGATATCGATGAATCCCATCTGAATCAGTGTCGAGATTCCCGTCATGCGTAAGCGGTGTAGCAAACTCCACGCACGCCGGCAGTGGAGTTCGAGGCTCGGTGATGGGCGTGGAAGCGTCGTGTTCCCTTGTTCCGCTCGTGTCCGTGGGCGCAGGAGAATGTGCTGCCGCGGCAGCGTTTTCTCCAGTTTTCTCTGCCGCCGCGGCAGGGATGACTGCGTTTTCTCCTCCCGCGGCAGTACTGCTCCTTTCTTCTCCCTCCCAACTGTATACTACAGTGAAAGTGCTCGTCGTGGGAGATGCAGTACCAGTCTTGGGTTCCTCCCAGGCCCACTTGCGCCTTTCCTCAAAGGCAACATCGCGTGTGATGTACACGCGATCACCGACTGGATCAAAGACCCGATATGCTTTTGAACCCTCCTCGTATCCAACGAAGATGCCTGGGACGGATCGATCTGCCAGCTTATTCAGTCCTGGCCCGAGTTTCTTGATGTGAGCTACACACCCAAAAGTGCGCAGGTGATAGACACTAGGCTTCCTTCCTCGCCATGCTTCATATGGCGTGACACCATCCAAACTCCTTGACGGTGCCCTGTTCAGAAGGTAAACAGCAGTTTTCACTGCCTCCCCCCAAAAGTGACCTGGCACCTCCATTGCCTTTAGCAAGCATCGGGCCATCTCTACCACTGTTTGGTTTCTGCGCTCTACCACTCCATTTTGTTGCGGTGTATACGGGGCAGTTGTGTAGTGTCTGACACCAGCTTCTTCACAGAATTCAGAGAACTGTGTTGAGTTGAACTCACCTCCTCGATCAGACCTGAACGCACGGAGGCTGCAATTCTGCTCATTTTCTGCGAGTGCCTTTATCTTTTTGAAGAATCTCAGGGCCTCATCCTTGGACTTGATCAGCTCGACCCACATATACCTCGAGTGATCATCCACAACTAGCAGAAAGTACTTCTTGCCGCTGCTCGTCTCGGGCGAGATCGGTCCACACAGATCCGTGTGGACAAGCTCCAGTGCACGCTTAGCGCGAAACGCCGTCGCGCGGGGAAAAGGCGTGCGGTGCTGCTTCCCGACGGCGCACCCATCGCAGAACTCATCGGCGTGCTTGATGGTGGGCAATCCTGACACCAGATCCTTGCTGGCGAGTGTGGCGAGCGCACGGAAATGCAGGTGTCCATAGCGCCCATGCCACAGCCAGGCGTCGTTGTCCTTCTGCGCAAGCAGACTGACAGGAGCAGTTATCTTCAGACGGACAGTATACAGCCGATTCCCGGTGCGCCCAACTCGAGCCAGGATCTTGCGTGGCTTGTCCAGGATGCACATCACTCCGTCCTCAATTGTGATCTTGCAGCCGTGCTCATCGAGCTGCCCGAGCGACACAATGTTACTGCGGAGACTGGGAATGAAGTACACATTGGTGAGGGCTCGTTGATCACCGGTGAGGCACATGAATGTGACAGTTCCGCGCCCCATGATCCTCACAGCAGATCCATCTCCAAAACGCACGGTGCCCCGTACGGTCTCGTCAATTTCAGAGAACATGTCACGGCAGCCCGTCATATGACTGCTTGCCCCTGTGTCCAAATACCATACGCCCGCGGGCGCCGGCACGGGGATCACCCTCTCCTCATTGAGGTGCACTTCCTGTTCGACGAGCTCCCCCGTGGTCGCCACAAGAGCGCACTCCTGCGCCATCAGCAACCCGCAGGCTTCGTCTCCTTCCTCAGCCTGCGTGAGATTCGCAGCCTCGCCGCGTTTCTCACGATCGCGCTGAGCTTTTCGGCACTCATTCTTCCAATGTCCCGGCTTGCCACAATAGCGACAGTTTCCTGGCTTGCGCTCGCTGTTGCCAGTGCCTGCTCCAGCTCGTGCCTTGTCTCCTACTGGCGCCTTGACCTTGCCTTTTCCAGTTTTGTCGCCTGGGGTGGATGGCGTCACTCCATGGGGGCGCTGACGCTGGCGCGCCGCCCATTCTTCCTCGGTGAGCAGCAATTTGCCCCCACCTTCGTTCTCCTGCTCGCCTCCTCGCCCATCGGAAGCCGACAGGCGCCCACTGAGCTCTTCTATTGACATGTCGCTCAGATCGAGCAAGGTCTCGATTGAGCATGCCATCTGGGAGTAGCGAGGAGGCACCACACGCAGGAATTTCTGAACTGCCGTGAGTTCCTTGATCGGATCGCCAAGGGACTGAAGCTCGGTGACGATTCCGGCGAGGCGCAGAGAGAAATCTTCTATCGCCTCGTTTCCTTTGAACGCAAGGTTCTCGAAGTCACGGCGGAGCTTTTGGCGGCGCGCCTCGCGCACCCGATCCACGCCGACGCGCATCACCTTGATGGCGTCCCAAGCGGCCTTGGCGCTGTCCTTCGCGGCGAGTACCGGAACCATCTCCGGTGGAACCGATCGCAGGATCGCACCCAACGCCTGCCTCTCCTGGCGTTCGTCCTCGCCGTCCGCGACTCCGGGATCGATCGCATCCCAGAGCCGTGCGCCTTGTAACTGCACCCGCATCAGGATCGCCCACTCGGTGTAGTTCGTCCGAGTGAGCATCGGCAGATGCATCGCGCCGCCGCCGCCCCCGCTCTCGCGGATCACCTCCCTCACCACGATCTCGCGCCCGTGGCTGCTCTCGCCGCGCCGGGCAAGACTGCGACCGCGACTGCGCTCACGACTCTGAGAGGGTGGGGTGGCGTCTCTGGCCGGTGGCTTCGAAGGGGAGCGCGAGATCGCCTTCGCCTTGCCGCCGTCGTCCGTCATCGCGATGAATCTACCTTGATGGGCTCTGATACCAAGTGTTGTTGTAGCTTCCTCTCAGTCTCACGCGGAAGTGTTAGTTTCAGGTGAAAAATGCAGAGAGGATAAACACAGGTGATTTTGTGCAGCGTACAGCAACTGCTGCTTTTCCCGTTTTCTCCTTTTTATTCATGTGATGATCGAGGCCCACTAGCATCTACTGAGTCGTGCCATCCCACGACCTATTCGTGTGGCGATCGATCCTAGAATAGAGGAACGCACAGACCGCGTCCATCGCTAACAACTAATAACAGAAACTACACCTAACTGCTAACTGAAACTTTCCATGCCGTTGTCGACAATAGCAGAACAGCTACCGTTAACTGACAGAGAAGTTCAGCTAAGCTTATTCAGAGAAGCAGGGGTTTGAACAACACAGCGGCGACGGCGTGGCCCAGGAGGTGAGGAAGTTCCACGGTGATCTTCCTCCCGTTGGACAGGTTCAGCATCCGGCGCCAACTGCGGCTGTCGTCGTCGGTGCCGTGGGCGGCGCTCTCCTTGGGCAGCAGGATCCAGCGGCGCGGGTGGAAGCGCTGGTCGAGGACGCTGTGGTTCTTGGGATCGTCGGTGCTGTCCCTCCATGGAGCGTACGCCGCGCGGAAGCTGAGGTAGTCGGCGACGTCGTTGGCCAGGGCGTGCCCCGCGATCCGCGCCGATATTTTCTTGGAGATGTCTGCCCAGTCCCTCCTAAAGGATACGTATTTCACACGCGCACGTAAAGAATTAGTAGTTCATTTCGATCGGCAAGAAAGCTAGAAGCATGAGGAAGAGAGAGGAAGACGTACCAGTTGGGGTTGCCGCGGTTGCCGTTGAGCGGCGGAACGGCAGAGGAAGCCATCGGTTCAAGAGGAGGATGGGGTGGAGTGGCGGCGCTTGGTTTTGCTCTTGAGGACCTAGGGTACGGGTTCAAGAGGAGGACCTAGGGTACGGGTTGGAGCCATCCATCGAGGGGGAGTATATAAGCAGCATGAGGACGGCCAAAGAAGAAAGAAACATACGAGGCTGGCCAAAATGGAAGTTAGCTGTTTCCAGATCACTGTTGAATCAGCCAGCCCCTGGACCGTTGTGTCGACACTTACTCACGTCCTTATCCAAGCATGTGTGATATTACTTACCATATTAATCCTGAATGACCGTGGACCCACATGAAAGTGGAAGAGGTAAGATACAAATTCAGATATTAGTAAATATATTAGGGTCTCTTCCCGTAAAAAAAAATAGATTCTCTTCTTTTTGAGTGTGCTCTTCTTTTTACGTTCAGAAATCTGTCTAGACCAGGTAAAAAAAAACTTTATGGACAAATTCAAATATTCGCATTCATAAATCTGTCGACTAGACCTCTGGTTCTCCATATTCTCAAGAATTTACCGTCATGTTAAGAATTGTAGCAAATTTCTGCATACAAAATGTAAGATACCCTATGATCATTTTCCCATGACGTGTGATGATGAAAAAAATGATTTCGACACTTAGATGTTCCAATATATCGTCTGTGTACGGGAAACTCCTCTCGCCGTCGTCTCCTCCAGGCGGACGAGGGAAATATATGCGCTATATATGGGGAAACTCCTCTCGCCGTCGTCTCCTCTAGGCGGAGAGGGGGGGCCTCTATAATCCCCACAGCTACCACCCCATCCATTTCTCCCTCCCTCTTATTGCTAGTCCTGGAACCCGCTGCCAGAACAGCCGGGCAACATCAGTGATGGGGGCGGCGGGGATCTTATCGCGTGGTTCCTCGCGGAGTGACTTGGAGTTCAGCTGTCGCGCTGCATCGATGATGGTTGCGGCGGGATCTTATCGTCTGGTTCCTCGCGGAATGCCTTGTAGGTCAGCATCCACACGGGTGCTAGCTCATCATCACTGGGACACCTGCCCCTCGGGATCCTCCTCTCCCAAACGGTTCTCGGTAGCGATTCGTAGGGGCGGCAATGGTTTCTACTGGTGGTGGTTGTGTCACCACAGCTGCAGTGCGACAACCGGTTTTGGCATCGACAACAGGGGACGGTGACGCGGCAGAGGCCTTCCGATATACAATTTCCAGCGATGGTGGGCCTATTTGGTTCTCGGTGCCGGTGGTAGCACGGCGATGAATCTTCTCGGTCATGGCACGGTCTATATGAAGAGAAAGGTTGGCGGGCTTCGACGTCCAACAGAGGTTCCCTAGGGTGCTCTTTAATTATTGGTCACTCGGCATTGTTAAAGGGGAAGAATGCTTGCCATATCCTAAGAAGATGTTTGAAACGAGATCTAGCGACTGTATTTTTATCGATGCATGGGTTCTGACCTTGTCCAACGTGACATGCCGGATTGGCCTAGCGACTGTATTTAGTCCGACTCTCCGTGATAGGGATATGTGTTGATGTCAGACTTCTCTAGGTGCTACTCGATCGGACGACATGTTGCACATTGTTTTAGGCCCATGCATGCGCGGTTGTGCGATGATGGATCAACGGGTGGTGGTAAAACATGATGACTTCAGTGTGGTGATTCTCTTTAAGAGTTTGGTCTCGATTTTCGCGGGTGAAAGCTCTATGTCCAAACTTTTTTGGATGAACATGAAAATGGAGTCGTTCATGCGGGGATCTCTTCTGAAGGAATTCTCTAGAGTTTACTTTGGCTTCACTCGGGTGAAAACTCACGATCTCGATGTCGACGTTGTTTCCTTCTTGAAGACATCATTGTTACCATCTTTCATGTTAACCACCATTTTGTATCATTTGTGGTTGATGCTAATGGTCATGGCACCCTTTTCGATAGCTTCTTTTATAACAATTTAGATGTGTGCACCCTCGATGTGTTGACTATCTCTTGATACCGCGTTGGTGCACATCCTAGGCATAATGCGCACCGTCTTGATATTAATATGTTATGTTTATAAAAACTGAATGTATCATAATTTTTATTCTTGGGGGAATTATTTCTGCAAATAAAATATTTTTGAAAGTGTGGCGTTCAAATTGTGCAACGGCGGTTTGCAGAAATTAAAAAATCATGACCAATTTTTTTATGACATATCAATCTAGAAAATACAAAAATTAACTCACTTACACATTCCTGTCACATACATTGCACTTTTAACATAAAGAAGGTTGAAAGCCCATCCTCTGCATAAAAATAATATGCACACCCCTTTTTATTTTTTTTTATTTAGCAAAGTTGCACGAAACAAGACAAATACATCGATCAACCCTAAGCCGCCTTCTGGGCAACATATATCTTACACCTATGAGGTTAATGATGGGTGGCCATGACTGGGGCCTTATGACCTGACCTCTTACCGATGCCCACCATCAAAATCTTGAGGCCTCACCAAGCGGCCAAATGGCGAGACAGGAGCACAAACCGGTTCAGCAGACCCTAATCGCACACAGTATGTGCACGATCCAGAAGCCTCTGTTGTCATCTTCCACCCGACCCATCTTTAGAATAGGTATCAACGCAGTTACCATGACAAACCTTCCGTTTACGAAGCCACGACTCCAGAGAGTATCACCTTTTGCGTGCGTACATCATCACTCGTCAACTTCCGAAACTCCGATGTGCGCCACACTGTCGATGCACACTTATTTTGATGTGGTAGTTACAAGCGGCTCAACCTACTGGCCACTCCAACGCCTCCTTGAAAACGATGCCCTTGGGAGGGGAACGGCACGGAGCCTTCGCCATTGTTCAATCCAGTCAGATCAAGATCTAGGGTTTTTCCCGGAGTTGCCCAAGAGAGGAGACAAGAGCTGCAATGAAAATGCATTCATCAAGGTAATGATTCATCAATGCCACCTTGGTCCGCCATGACCGAGGTCGGCTCGGTTTTCATGGGTTGTCGCTCCTCCCTTCCTCCTTAGTAATTATACCCATATCCGATAATTAATACCTAAATTTACCGATAAATAGGATAACCATATTTAGAAGGTAAGATTATCTGACTTGAAAAACAAATTATGGTACATCACAGTAAATTATTAGCACTGCCCTATTGAAAGCTCATGTCTCCTCTGATGATTTTGGTGATGATAACAACGAGGGTATAATCTCTAATCTGTTGGTTTAAGTTTCTACAGATGACCCCACATATAATTCACGATGATATTCTTGAGGGATTTTCACAAAGGATTTCTGGAGATGATTTTACTGCAGTCGGATTATTCAGGGGCTGCCCCGGAAATTCCGGAGGATAAAGGCCGGAATTTCCGGCCCCAGCACTAGAATATTCCGGCTCTCTGGTTCCAGCAAAATGGCTAAGTGTCGAACTCCATCTACTCGCGCACAGAAGGTGGGGCGGATATTTGCCGGAATATTCCGGGGCAAATTTCCGGCCCTCAGTACCTTAGCAGTTTTTGGACATTTCGCAGATGCCCGCGCGCAAAGATGGGGGCGGAATATTGGCCGGAAAATTCCGGCCACGGATTATTCAAAATTCCGCCCCCCCCCCCCCCCCCGGATATTTCAAATATCCAGCCCTCTGTCCTTAGCAGAATTCCAGCGTGGTGCTGCTGCCCCCGCGCAGAGATGGGGGCAGATTATTGGCTGGAATATTCCTGCCTCGGATTATTCAAAAATCCGCCCCCGGGATATTTCAAATATCCGGCCTGAAAGTCCCGGAAATTTCCGGTGCTAACCCCGGAATATTCCGGCCCTGGAGTTCTGCAACGGTCAGAAATTGGAGGAGGCTATAAATAGTTGTCTTCTTCCTCTAGACGGCTAGTTCGTCCATTCCTCTCTCTCATTCATTGTTCAAGATCTCAAAACACCCCGATCTCCCTCCTCCTCCAACCAAACTCGATTCCCTTCAAGGATTTCATGGAGGAGGCCTAGATCTCCTTTCTACCAAGCCAAAAAATTGTGTTCCCACACCATACCTCTTGGGATCTTGTAATCTCGTGGTTGCTTTGTCATCCTAGAGAAACCATAGTGCTCGTAGCTTCCACCTTGTAGCAAGAAGCTTCGGATTGTTGAGAGCCTCCATCTCACTTGTGGAGTAGCCTCAATCACTTGTAAACGTTTCGTCAACGCCTTCAAGTCGACCTCATAGTGGAAACGAGAATCTCCCTCAACGGAGAAGCTCAAGGAGAACAAGGTGCGCACATCCATGCTATTGAGGAGCGCCTAGGTGGATCCCCACCTCTCCAACGTAGACGTACTTCTTTTAAGAAGGAACTACGGGAAACATATCCTTGTCTCCATCTTTTCACGTGTGGCTATCTTGTGCCTTGCATTTACTTTTGTTGCATACTCGTTACTTGTCACTTAGGGTGTCGACCTAGTTGCACATCTAGATAACCAAGTTATTTACTTCCTAAAGCCCCTCTAAAATTGAAAAAGGATTAAAATTTCTAGGTGACCTATTCACCCCCTCCCCTCTAGTTGACCTTTGTGTACTTTCAATTGGTATCAGAGCCTCGGCTCTTTTATTGGGCTTAACCGCCTAAGAGTATCATGGTCAACGAAGATGATCCCGAATCTTCTAAGGAGGAGCTCTCCAAAATGGCCGACACTATAGCTAACCTAGAGACAACGGTTTGTACCATCCAATCCCAATTGTCCAAGGTTAGCTCTAGTGTAGGCTCGGAGGTTTCCTCCATCAAGAAGATGTTGGCGAACATGATGGGTAAACCTAAGGGGCCCTCGAACTCTCCCCACGTCTCCGATGAGGATAGTTCGGAAGAGGAAACGATTCCGGATGATACCAAAATCGAAGAGAACATTTCCAAGGCTAAGGCTAAAGCCAAGGCAAAGGAGAGTTCCGGTGGCTCAAAGTCTCAAACGGCTAATGGTTCGGGGTCCAACTCAAAAGTTCCACCTCCTCAAAATTATGACTCCATCCACCCAATTGTTTCCATGCCACACATTCTTAATGTTGGACTTCCTCTCATGCTTAGCACTAATGAATTCTCCTCTTGGAAGTTTGAAATGGAGTCACATATTTCCGGATCGTGCACCGCATTGTGGAGGAGCGTGATTCATGGGTTTCATCCTCATGACCCAAGCAACTTGACTCCAAGGGAGTATGTGGAATCTCAACTCAACAAGACTGCACTTGTTATCATCCAGAAGGCTCTCCCAAGGGAGCATCTCACTCACATTCGTGGTTGCAAGACCGCCAAGGAAGCTTGGGACAAGCTTGACACTTTGTTTCAAGGGAATGCTAGCATCAAATATTCCAAGTATGATGTGGCCATTGACAATTCCGAGAACTTCGTTATGCAAGAGGATGAGACTCTCGAAGAGCTATATAGAAGAGTTGTTGTCGTGGAGTGGTGAAGACAGATGCCATGGGATGGCTTAAGGTTGGGGCCGATGGACGCTGTAGGTATCCGGGGAGGGATCGCACGTCGAGTAGACACGCACGGGAAACATTGCAAACACCAAGAACTACCCAGGTTCAGGGCCCTCGTGTGGAGGTAACACACCTACTCCTTCCTATCTCTCTGTATACGGTATATCCGAGTGGCCACAGTACAAATCTGGCCTTCAGCCGAGTAGCCACTCTCTGCTCTCTCTACCTCTAGCACTTGCTCGTGCAATAAATGCTCTCTCGTGTAACGTCCCTCGCGCGGGAGGGGGTTGGGCACCTTATATACTGGTGCACAGCCGAGTAAACAAAGATTAAAAGGTACAACGATGGGACACCCCCACAGTGATGCAGAGCACGCCTCCGGGTTCCCGCTGACGCGGGTGCGAGAAGTCGCCGCGCCGTCCGGCTGACAGGACCTGTCCACCCTGTCAGTCTCACAGAGTAGGCCCCCCGACACGTCATGTCCCCTCTGTCAGTGACAAGACGTGACAGGCACCTACCCTCACTGTGCCCACGTCGTAGCGCGGATAATCATGCGCTCCGTAAGTTGAACCGCACGCTTGTACGGCTGCGGGATACGTGGGATCTCGTCAGAACGGCTCCATTGACTTCTTACCCGAGTAGGATTGCAGCCCATCTACTCGGAACACTTGATCGCTACTCGGACGATTACAATCTTTCTCCTTATCTTCTATTGGCCTTCAATACTTATGACCGAATAGCAACTACCAGATAGAGGGTACCCGGGTAGCCGCATACCCGGTAAAAGGTACTCTGATCTCTGTTTTACCACCTGCCTTACCCCTACTCGGGGATAGCCCCCCGACATTAGTCCCCGAAGCTGGTAGAGTCCAGTGAACTTGTTCGTTGGGCCCTGCCAGCTTAAACCAAATTGTCTCCATGAAGCACTTTGTCCGAGTTGCTCCTCAACCCGGACGCTCAGAGCCCCTGCTCTAACTTTCCTGAGTGATACCTTGAGAGAAATCCACCAAGGGCTGAGTAGAGCACGCAATGCAGAGCTCCGCCGAGAACTCAACACTTAGCGAAATTTCCTGCACGATCCTGCTCGATCGGATCAAATCCAGCTTCTCGTGTTCCTGTGGGGCACGTGTCACGCCCACATACCACCGACGCCTCGGTGCCAGTGCTACAGCAGGCCACGCGCCTATCACTGCACCCGGGGCCCACAGCCCATTAGGTCACTTCGAGCGGGTACTCAAGAGCCCACGACCCACGGATTGCGCTGTGTGCGTTTCTATCGGTCAGTTAACCCACGACGCACGATCTCTGGCCACGATTGATCCCAGTAGTAACTGCAGCTTCACAGACGGAATAAATACCTCCGCGCCGCCTAGTCCTTCTCTTTCCTGCGCACTTTCCCCCATATCCGCTCCCTCTCTGCCTCCGTCTCTGTTGTCGAGCACAGCGCCGCCGAAATTACGCACCGCACCACCGCTCCACGCAGAGAGAGAGAGACACATCCCGCTCGCCAGCGTCTTCTTCGTTGATCTCAACCTCGACGAGCGTCCGCAACTCCTCCAATACTCGCGCCGTCATGGACCTAGAGCACGTCGCCGTGGACGAGCACGAGGAGGAGATGGCGCCAGCCCGAGCCGGCTGGGAGGGCTCGGATGTCACCGCCGTTGATTTCCAGTGGCTGATGACCACCCGCCGAGTCCCCCCCCCCCCCCCGCGTAATCTGTCGCCCTCCCGACGACGAGCTCGTCCCGGCACCAGAAGACGGTGAGTACGTCGTCTTCTTGTCACACTTCAAGCACGGCCTTGGCCTCCCTATCTCCAAGTTCTTCGCTGATATCCTCCGCCACTTTGGCCTTCAACCACACCATATTCCTCCCAACGCCATGGTGATGCTATCCACTCACGCCACCATCTGTGAGGCCTTTTTGGGCGTCTACCCAACTGTCCAAACTTGGGCCCTCTATTTCTTCCTTCGCCAACAGAAAGTTCCAAACCCAGGCAACCCTCTTGGTCCTCCCGTGATGACCCAGACGGGTAGCGCAATGATGCTGCAGCGCAGCACCGGGCACCACCCGCGGGTTCTCGGATTGGAGACCATGCGCAAGTGGCAGCGCGGCTTCCTGTACGTGAAGAATGTTCCTCCTGAAGAAGGAAAGCCCGCTGAAGACCGAATTGGGCTTCCCAAATTCGTGAACGCGCTGCCCACCGGACAAAACTGGGGGTACAATCCCAAGAACACGGTGACTGATGTCGTCCAGGTAGAGAAGCGCCTGACGTAGCTGGTTGAAGAAGGACTTCTGCAGGATGACCTAATTGCCTGCTGGATCTCGCGCCGAGTGCTCCCGCTCCAGGACTGAGCACACAAGATGTGTTATATGGGAGGCCCTCGGGACTGTACTCGGACTACAACTTTCGAGCTCAGCAAGGCAGAGGTGGCCATCTGGGCCAAGTCCATCATGAGGACCACTCTGACCGACAACTAGGCATACAGCTTTGTGCCGTATAGCCGCTCCAACCCCATTCCCAAGGTTAGTTTTCTTCTCTGCATGCTCAGTACTTGTGTTTGATATTGAATAGACCTCTTCCTAGATTCATATGCTTTATGCCTGCATGTCGTGCCGGATAGAACCATTTAGCTCAATATGCTTCATGTTTGCATGCTGCTCCGAGTAGAATCATTTAGCTTAGTATGCTTTATGTTTGCATGTTGTCCCGAGTAGAACCACTTAGATTAATATGCTTTATGTTTGCATGCTAGACCGAGTAGAACCACTTCGCTTAATATGCTTTATGTTTGCACGCTATCCCGAGTAGAATGCCTATTCTGCTGAAACTCAACTCACTGTGCTCTATGTTTGCAGCCACACCACATCCATCGCCAGAAGGCCGAGGACCAGACCCTCTTCGAGGCCAACTGGGAAGCAGACAGGACAGAGGATGACGCCACATCGTATGACATCCAAGACACCCTCTGCATCCCACGTGCCGGCCAGGAAGGTAAATCCCGCGTTGACGCCTCTATTCGAGACTGGTCTGAGGATGATGAAGGTGACCGGGTTCACCTCTCTGCTTGCGCGCAGTGTGCTTTGATTCTTTTCCTTTGCTTGTTCTGAACCGTTCCTTCTTCCCTGCAGAGGAGCCTGAGTTGGAGGAGCTAGAGGAACCCGTGGATGCGGTTCCGGTGTCCGTGGCCGCTCCCACTACTCGGAAGAGGACTGGTAGCGGTGCTCAGGCACCCCCTCCCAAGAAGCTCAAAAAGAAGCCGAGAAACAAGCCGCCACCAGCAAGCAAACCCAACCTCCGCAGGAGACGCGCCCCCACCATAGACGGGTAAGTTCCTCCGAGTACACTTCGACTCATTGCTGTTTTTCATCCCTGGTTTCCTTCTCTGCTTTCCTTCGGATCATGTGCTTCCTTTGTGCATTTCTTTTCAGCGAGGCACTTGATGCTGATGCCACCGCTGCACCACCTCCCAAGAAGAAAACGGCCCCGCCCCGAGAGCTGCTCGTGGAGCTCTCGGATGACGATGAGGACCAAGAGCCGCAGGGTAGGACGCGTGCGTCCTCCCCAGTTAAAGAAGAGCAAGATCTCGGCGCCGAGAACACTGGCGCCGGGAATGAGACAGATCACACCTCCGAGCAGCCGCAATCTGATGCGCAACCAACTTCTCAAGATACTGACAACAACGAGAGGCCGCCAACTCCCCCAGCTCCATCAGCTGGGGAGACTACTGAACACACGGTCGCCGCACCAGCAAGACACCACAGCTGTGGAGCGGACAGCTGCTGCTGCCGAGCAGCGGCCAGAGGACGATGCTGCAGCGCAGCCAGACCACGCTGCCGAGCAGCGGGCAGAAGACCCCGTGGTCGAGCCTCCCCGCCAAGGTCAGGTGCAGCCGGATGCTGCACCGACTAACCGGCCGTCTGCACCGCCAGCTCAACAAGCGACTCCACCAGTCAAACAAGTGCCACCTCCTTTTCAGCGAGCATCTCCGCCAGTCAAACAAGTGCCACCTCCACCTTCTCAGCAAGTACCTCCGCCTAATACCAAGAAATCCGCCAAGACAGCAGCTGAGCCAACCCGGCAGCAGCGAAAGCATGGCGTCGTGCAAGCTGGGCAGCCGTTGCTGCCCCTTCAAACCGCAAGACAAACAGACCGCGCATCAGGCCCAGAATACCAAGTTGGCACCAAGCCAGGAGAAGAAATTGCCCAACCCAAACGTCAGCCTGATCCCAACCACTGCCACCTTTGGTCTTGCAGAGGAGCAGGATGCCGGCGCCAGTGCCAGCGAGAAGGAGGCTGGGGCCAAGCTTCCTGAATATTGGAAACGGCTGCAGGACTGCCACAAGATTCATATGTCCCAGGAAGAGGAGCGGCTAGCTACCCTCAAAGAGCGCAAAGCCGCGAGCCGCTCCAAGTCAAAGGGAAAGAAGGACTCCTTGATCATCAAGGAAATTTCTTCCCGCGGCGAGGACGACGAGGCTCTCCCCGAAGAAGGCATCACAACTATCTTGGACCGGGTAGGCCATATTGAAAAAGTTTGGGACAGCAAGGTATTCGGCAACGCCGCCTGGGATGGTACCGAGTTGGGCAAACTCGACCATTATCGGACAGACTGGAACAAGGCCGACATCGGTCCTGTTGGCATGGCTGTAGCCAGTCCTTAAAGCACTCTGGCCAGCAAGCTGTTCGTGTTGCGCAAGTCCATTGAGGATATCAAGCAAAGCTATGTGGTAAGTATTTTCTCTCTTTCTGAATCTTCCGAGTTGCCAGTTTCCTTTTTCTCCTTTTCTTTTCTTAGCCACTACCCCAGTCCCCGAGATTCGGGTCGAGTAGGTGAAAACTCAACCGAGTTGATATCTACTCGGGCCAAATCTTTCAAAACTTATACTCTTTCCTTCTTCCCTGCAGGATAGCGTCCAGGAAAGGACAAAGGTTTTCCGCCAGCTTCTCTGGAATCACCGCCAAGTCAGAGAGCGGAACCGAGCTCTGGAGGCTAACAAGAGCGACAGGGATGCCATGGAGAAGAACGCCCTGGGCAACACCCTCAAGCTTTCTGCTATTGAAAGTAAGCTTTTAGCATTTCGGTTTGTGCGTTTTTTGCCTACACCCGTTTCTTGCTTTTTGCTTAACCGATGTCTTCTCTGCAGGCGAGCTCAAGGCTTTGGTGGAGAGACACCAGCATTGCGAAGTTTTCTCTGCCTCAGTGCAGAGTAAAATCTCTTCACTGGAAGGTGAGTCATCTTCTTTCTTCTCTGTATTTGCTTTTCCTCACTGAATATATTAGCAATTTAGCACATGATTTAATTCGAAATAGCAGCAGATGAATTGCGACAGAAGCAAATACAGTAATCATGCAAATATCTAGATCTAGTACAGTAGACAAACTGATCCAATCTATAGCTAGAACTAGACATAAGAATTCCAGGAGTATCTCATACAGATGAAATAGAATTACGTACGATGGAGCGGTAGCGGCACCGCCGTTGTTGTTGTCCACGTCGGCCATGTCGTCGATGAAGAGGTTGCCGATGTCGGGGAAGAAATCGTCGTTGGGGAAGTGGTCGCCGTCAGCAGTCGCGCTCATGCGCTCCCCAAAAACCTGATCGCCCCTCTCCCGTACAGGATCACAAGAGGCGGGGTTCCGGAGGCCTGCTGTCCCTTCTCGCGGTGCACGCCGGAAGGAGGGATGGAGAAGACTTGACTTGGCATGAACCGGGACCAATGCCTAGCAACAGGCCACGTGGCACGCGCATGGGCATTGGTCCCGGTTCATTCCACAAACCCGGACCAATGCCCCCATTCCCCTATATATACTGCTCCACAGCCCCCCTTCCATTTTTTTTTGCTTGGAGGTGTGAGAGAGGTGGGTGTTAGTGTGTGTTATTTTACTATGCACACGAGGTGTTCGACGAAATTCCTGAGCCACACATAAGCTCACTGAAAATGGTATCTTCGACCGAGGTTAACAAACTTATCTTTTTCATCTGTAATTGATACATAAAAAAGTAATATTTGCCGATATATTGTGGTCATTTCTCTATTGAATATGTTATTGTAATGTGTTTTGATAAACTTTATTATACGATGCGGATGGATGCACGGCAGCGATGGATGTACGGTAACCGACGCACTTCCGAGTATATGGCAGGCCTGAATGCATTTCCCGCTGTAGCTCAGGCGAACAAAGATAATGGTTTTATGTGTTGTCCATGTGTTGATTGTCGGAACGTCAGGGAGCACTCTTCCTCGAGAATCCTTCACGGCCACCTACTTCGGAGAGGTTTCATGCCCAGCTATAATTGCTGGACCAAGCATGGAGAAAGAGGGGTTGTGATGGAAGACAATGAAGAAGAAGAAGATCCTTTGTTCCCGAAATACGGTGATACTGCAATGGAAGACAATACAGAAGAAGGAGGTGATCAAGAACAGGCATCAGAAGAGCCCGATGATGATCTTGGCCGAGTTATTGCTGATGCAAGGGAAGACCGTGAAAGTGAATTGGAGAGATTGAAGCTGGACAACATGTTACAGGATCACAAAAGTTGTTGTACCCAAATTGCGAAGATGGTAGCACAAAGCTCGGTACCACACTGGAGTTGCTGAAATGGAAGGCACAGAACGGTGTGACTGACAAGGCATTTGGGAGTTTACTTCAACTAATGAAGCCAAAGCTTCCAAAGGATAAAGAATTTCCTGAGAGTACGTACGAAGCAAAAAAAAAAAGCTCTCTGCCCTCTAGGATTAGATGTGCAGAAGATACATGCATGCATTAATGACTGCATCCTCTACCGCGGTGAGAAGTACGAGAATTTGGATGAATGTCCAGTATGCACTGCATTGCGGTATAAGATCAGAGCAGATGACCCTGGTGATGTTGACGGCGAGCCCCCCCTCCCCCCGTAAGAGGGTTCCTGCTAAGGTGATGTGGTATGCTCCTATAATACCACGGTTGAAACGTCTGTTTAGAAACAAATAGCATGCTAGGTTGTTGCGAAGGACAAAGAAGACCGTAAGAAAGACGAAAAGTTGAGACACCCCGACGATGGATCGCAGTGGAGAAAGATCGAGAGAGACTTCCCGGACTTTACAGGAGAGGCAAGAAACTTATGGTTTGGTCTAAGTACAGATGGCTTTAATCATTTTGGGGAGCAGAGCTCGAGTCATAGCACCTGTCCCGTAACTCTATGTATGTACAACCTTCCTCATTGGTTGTGCATGAAGCGCAAGTTCATTATGATGCCAGTTCTCATCCAAGGCCCGAGGCAACCTGGCAACGACATTGATGTGTATCTAAGGCCATTAGTGGAAGAACTCTTACAATTGTGGGGAAAACTAGGTGTACGTGTGTGGGATGAGAACGAACAAAAGTCATTTGACCTACGGGCGTTGCTTTTCGTAACCATCAATGATTGACCTGCTCTTAGTAACATTTCCGGACATACAAACAAGAGATACAATGCATGCACACACATTTTAGATAAGACTGACAGTGTTTATTTGGATAAATGTAAAAAGGTTGTATACCTGGGGCATCGTAGATTTCTTCTGATTAAACATCCCGTAAGAAAGAAAGGAGGAAAGCATTTCAGAGGTGAAGCAGATAACCGGAAGAAGCCTGACCTCCGTAGTGGTAATGATTTATTCGATATGGTCAAGGACCTAAAAGTAATCTTTGGGAAGGGTGATGGCAGCCAACCAGTTCCGAACGGCCCTGATAAGCGCGCACCCATGTGGAAGAAGAAATCTATATTTTGGGAGCTACCCTATTGGAAAGTTTTAGAGGCCCGGTCTTCAATCAACGTGATGCACGTGACAAAGAATCTCTGCGTCAACCTGCTATGCTTCCTGGGCGTGTATGGGAAGTCAAAAGATACGCCAGAAGCACGGGAGGACCAGCAACGTATGAAAGACCCAAGCAACAAGCACACGGATACAGGGCGCCATTACTTAAGCAGCTACGCTCTTACTAAAGCAGAGAAGGAAATATTTTTTGAAGTCCTTTACAGTATCAAGGTTCCGTCTGGCTTCTCGTCGAATATAAAGGGTATAATAAACATGGCAGAGAAATAATTCCAAAACCTGAAGTCTCATGACTGCCACGTGATTATGACGCAGTTGCTTCCGATTGCATTGAGGGGGCTTCTACCGGAAAATGTTCGAGTACCCATTGTGAAGCTATGTGCATTTCTCAACGCAATATCTCAGAAGGTAATCGATCCAGAAATTCTGGCAAGATTACAGAGGGATGTGGTCCAGTGTCTTGTTAGTTTTGAGTTGGTGTTCCCACCATCCTTCTTCAATATTATGACTCATCTCCTGGTTCACCTATGTGAAGAGATTCATATTCTCGGTCCGGTATTTCTACACAATATGTTCCCCTTTGAGAGGTTCATGGGAGTCTTGAAGAAATATGTTCATAACCGTGCTAGGCCAGAAGGAAGTATCTCGAAGGGCTATGGAATAGAGGAGGTCATTGGGTTCTGTGTTGACTTTATTCTTGACCTTAAGACGATTGGTGTTCCTGAATCGCGGCATGAGGGGAGACTGAGGGGAAAAGGAACGCTGGGAAAGAAAACAATGATACCCAGGGACGGGCATTCTTTCACCAAAGCACACTACACAGTTCTACAAAATTCTATGTTCGTGGCTCCGTATCTCGAGGAACACAAGAATATTGTATGCTCCACAAACCCGTGGAAGGATGACTTATGGATTAAACGCAAACACATGGAGACTTTCGGAAGTTGGTTGCAAACACATCTTATAAATGACACCACTGTTGAAGATCAGCTGTACATGTTGGTCGGGTCACCATCTTCGACTATTGGGAGTTTTCAAGGGTACGAGATAAATGGGAATACATTTTACACAATCTCCCAAGATAAGAAGAGCACCAACAGTGGTGTCCGCTTTGATACAACAAACGAGAATGGAAAAAATGAAACATACTATGGTTACATAGAGGAGATATGGGAACTTGACTATGGACCTTCTTTTAAGGTCCCTTTGTTCAAGTGCAAATGGGTCAACCTGAATGGAGAAGGGGTAAAGGTAGACCCGCTTTACGGAATGACAACAGTGGATCTCGACAATATTGCTTACAATGACGAACCATTCGTCCTAGCCAATGATGTGGCTCAGGTCTTCTATGTGAAGGACATGTCCTCCAGACCGAAAAAAGAAAAAATAAGCAAACAAATACATCATACGATGAGCCGAAGCGTCACATAGTTCTTTCTGGGAAAAGAAACATCGTGGGAATCGAGGACACGACAGACATGTCAGAAGATTATAATAAGTTTGTTGAAATTCCACCATTCACAGTGAAAACTGACCCCACCATCCCGTTAAATAATGAAGATGCTCCATGGTTACGACCGAAGCGATCATAAGTAAGGGACACGAAGAAAATTCAGAAGAATAGATAGGGATGTTGTTGGTGATGTGTAATAATAAACGTGGAATACATGATCATAGTTTTGTTTGACCAATAATTTGTATTGGCCGATCAAAAGCTGGCAAGCATTGAGTGATTGACAACTATGACCAGCCCGACTTCATTATTATCCCAACCAGCGGCACACCCACCCACTTTTCTGTTTCTCTCTCCGTCTCATCCATTGAGATGTGCGCTGCACACAGGGCCGCTGTAACCAGCCCTGTGTGCAGCCGCGCATCCGGAAGGAGGGCCACGACCGGCACATATTTCCCCTTTATCCCCGACCCCCCGTTTCAAAACAGAGCATACGTCGTGCCGTGCATTTGGTATGCATATATGCACTCAGTAGCCACGACAGGGCTGTAGGCTGGCGATACCGATTGTTGTGTTCTACATCCCCCTTTAAGGTTTGATACATCATTCAGTTCATCGACCAAATACAAATCATCCGGATTCGCCATCATACGTCCTGCCGTGCATTTGGTATGCATATATGATGAAGATTGTCCATGGTTGCGGCGAAATCCGAACAAAGTGACACAGAAGAAAAAGAAGACGCAAACCGAAAAACTCTAAAAACTGATTTGTGGTTTTGTACGTAAACACTCTATGGCCAGTGAGACAAGGAGTCTGTTAATTATGTTGCTATTAATGTAATTGTTACTAATTTTAAAATAATATAAGATATTTATATTCAAATTATATGCAAATAGTAAAATAGTTAATAGTTTGAATAGTTAGAATAATTATTTAGTTAAACAGAAAATGGATTTGAATTAATTATGCAAATTCAAGCACTTTTCATGTTGAATTTTTTCTCAAATTCGAAAGTATATAGAAGTTATTCATGTGCACATTCAAACAATTTTCAAATTTTGGCGCTAAAACATTTGGGCGCGCAGGGTAGCACCAAATTTCGAAATACGTCTGGTCCCGGCCCGTGTCACCAACCGGGACCAAAGGGGGTACCTCTAGTCCCGGTTGGTTGCACGGCACGGGACTAGAGGCCCATTAGTATAAATATCCAAACCCTCTCTCCAGGCCGAGCAACCACCCGGGACTGACCGGACTAGCCTAGGCGAAGCCCTGCCTGCGGCGGGGATGGATAGAAAGATCCCGCCGGCGCCGGTTCCGGCCGTTTATGGCATTACCTTGGCCATAGATTGGCCGGGGACGAGTTTTGGACGGAAGCGATTTCATTGATAAAAGGCCCGAGTGGCCGGTTGAAAGAACATAAGTTCTAAATCCTGTTTTGAGTGTTTGATTACAACATATAGATGGACTAATGTGCTTTGCTAAGTGTACTCAGAAAATATCGACCCGTAAATATCATACAAAGCTAAGCAATGAGTGAGAAAAAGTTACGGGAAAAGATGAGGAAGAGGAGAAAAGAAACGTCGAAGAAAAGGGAAAAAGAGACGAAGAAAAAGGGGTGGCCGGCCTCCAGGCCGGGCTGGCTGGGCTCCAGGCCGGGCTGGCACAGCTCCTGGCCAGCCCCACGCCGGCCCCAGGCCGGCCCCCAGGCCGGGCTGCTCGGGTGGGGGTCCGGCCCCGCTCCTCTGCCCCGCCGGCCCCAGGCCGGCCTCCAGGCCGGGGCGCCCGGGTGGGGGTCCGGCCTCCCCCCAGCCCCACGCCGGCCTCCACTGGCGCCCACGCTGGCCCCAGGCCGGCCCCCAGGCCGGGGTGGGTTTGGCCCGGCCCTGGCTGCTCCCAGGCCGGCCAGGCCGGCCCCCAGGCCGGGGTGGGTCGCAGGAAAGGGAAATCCCCCCCCCCCCCCAAACGGCCATATTTTCGACACGGGTATAAATACGGGGTCTCCACCTACCTCCTTACTTTGTCAATTCCACCCACACTCTCTCTCACCACCATTGATTGACCAAGCTCAAGCTCAAGAACAAGATCTCCACAAATCCCCAACCAAAGCTCGTGATACTTTGGGATTTGAAGGAGACACCCCCGATCTACAACTCCACCGAGTCGATTAGAAATCCACCCACTCATCCCATAGGGATCTTGTCATTCTTAGTTCATTGGAGCTAGGAATCTTGTTGCTCTTTGTTCATCGGAGCTCGGAGCCTTGTTGATATCCCCGGTGCTTTTGTGCCCGTGGATCTTGCTTCTCGGAGTCTTGGCGGCTCTCGGGATTTGGTGAGGACCCTCCAATCTTGTGGAGTGTGCCTCATCCTTGTAAAGGTTCTAGTTGTCAACCTCAACGGCAACATAGTGATTCGAGCCTATCCACATCGGTGGAAGGTCTCGAAGGAGATACGGTGTGGCATTTGAGGCCTACTCGGTGTTCCACTTTGGTGGCACCGCACCGCTCCAACGGAGATTAGCTTCCATTGGGAAGTGAACTTCGGGATAAATCTCCGCGTCATTATGTTCGGTTATTCCTCAACTTACCTTTACTTGTTACTACTAGCTTAGTCTTATTACTCACCTTGTGCTAGTTGTAATTGCTCAACATATAGGATTGTCCATTTAGTTGCATACTCTAGATAATCTATATTTGAGCTTTGCCTTGTTAACTTGTAAAAGAAGTTAAAATTTGTAGTTAACCTATTCACCCCCCCCCCCCTCTAGTTAACCTCTCGATCCTTCAATTGGTATCAGAGCCTCGTCTCTTTATAAAAGGCTTTACCGCCTAAAGAGGAGGTAAGGATGGCCAATGATCCCGTCACCATGGATGGGATTCAAAAGCTAATCCAAACTATGATTGAATCTTCCGAGAAGAAGATGGAGGGACTAATAAGAGAATTGACATCTCCATCTAAGCAACCTAGTGAAAAGATTATCTTAGATGAACATGGAAACCCCTTGCCAACTAAAGAAGGAAGTGATACAACTTCACCTTTAAATAATGGTGCACCATCAAATGGTAGTGGTGGCAATTCTTTTGGCTATGCATATAACAATGCTACTAATGTACAACATCCACATGTTACTCATCTAGGTCCACCTCCTTTGGTGGATCGGCATCGTTTTACTAATTGGAAAGCTTCTATGAAGTCTTACATGTGCAGCTCGTCAATGAAAATATGGAGAATTGTTGAAAAAGGATATGAGCCAAAGGGTCCCGCAAATCTAAGCTCAAGTGACATCATTGATGAGCAACTCAACGCTCATGCTTTGCACATGTTGGAAAAGGGCAATGGAAAAGGAAGGAGTTGAGCACATCCGGTCATTCACAAGTGCAAAGAAAGCTTATGATGGTCTTGTTGATATGTTTGACGGCAATGTCAACCTCCAAAGATCCAAGAAGTCAATCATTCAAAGAAAAGTTGAACACTTTCACTTGGGTGATGGAGAGAACATAGAAGACATGTTTAGAAGACTCAAGGCTCTTGTAAATGATATGAGAGATAGTGGATTCACGGATTGCACGGAGAATTGGGTCAAGGAGAAATTTCTACTCACCTTGATGCCATACAATGAAAATATGGTGATGAATGTACAAGCAAGGGCCGACTACTTGGATCTATCCCCCAATGATGTTTTGGGTCTCTTTATCACTCTAAAGGTCATGAAGCAAACTTCCGATGATGTCATGGCTCGTGTAAACGGAGCAAAGAAAGCATCTCTTGCCTTGAAGGCCAATGTCATCTCCCATGAAGATAATGATTCAAGTGATGATGGTGGATCCACTCATGAGGTCTCCGAGAGAGAGATGAAGACTTCGCATGAAGAATGCTTAGCTCTTGCTCAACACAAGTGGTGGAAGAAAGGAGACTTTAGATCCAATTCCACCAAGAACAAAGGGAAGGAATCCTCGAGCACGAAGAAAGCAAGAACTTGCTTCAATTGTGGAGATTCCGAGCACTTCGTTGCCGAGTGTCCCTTCAAGAGTAGAATTGAGAATGGAGGAAGACTTATCAAGAAATCCACCTTCATTCCCAAGTCCAAGAACTTCATCAAGAGAGGCCCTCCTAGGGCAATGATTGCTAAAGAAGTCGAGTACACCTCCGGTGGTGAAGAGAGTGATGGTGAAGGCGAACAAGTAGGTATGGCGGCCATGGCTAGGGGCGTCATACCTCCTAACTTAAGCTCTCTCTTCTCCAACCCAAATGACAACAAGGGCCTCTAGATTCACAAGTGCTTCATGGCCAAGGGTATACCCCCAAAGGTGACTCCTACACTTAAACTTGCTAACTCCTCTATTCCTTCACTACTAAATTGTGTTGAGGAAGACCCCTTGACAAACTTTGTTGAAAAACTAGAAGGAGAAACTAAATCCATCTTTGTCCCTCTCATGGATCAATTAAGTGAGGCACATGGCCTCATTGATGAACATGAGGAGAGAATAATGTTACTTGAAAAGTTTGCTCATGATGATGCTAGTAAAATTGAGGAGCTTGAGAAAGCTCTAGATGAATCACATTGCCTTAAAGAAAGCATTGAAGAAACCTTTGCAATTGACATAGCTAAAGTTAAACTTGATTGTCAACATGCTTTTGCTAAGGTAACGGAATTCATGAGTTTAAATGATGCAACTAACCAAGGGTATAATGAACTCATTAAGGATTTTGATAAGCTTAAAATTGATCATCGTACTATCTCAAATGAGCTCAAAACCTTAAAAGGAGTTAGAATTGTGAATGAAAACTCTTGTGCTACTAACCCTTTGTGTGTCAAGGCAACTCTCATTGAGGAGAATAATAGGTTGAAGGCACAACTCAACAAAGGCCTTGCCACATGCATCCAAGGGCAAAAGAACCTCAATGATCTTTTGAGTAATCATAAGAGAGTTGTTGGTAAAGAAGGCCTTGGTTTTGGTTCCACATCGAAGGTGGCCTACAAGAAGAAGTCAACTCCCTCCACTAACTCTATTGTTTTTGTGAAGGAGGGTGAGTTGGCTAATGAGGAAGATGAGTTTGATATTATTTCTAAAAGTATTGTTTCTAGGAACACTACTATTCACAACAACTTTGCGGGAAAGTATAACCCATCCTATGTGCTTCTAAAATCTACTAATGGTCATGTTTATGCAAAGTATGTAGGCACCTCATATGGTGATGATTACAAGCATGCTATTTGGGTTCCCAAGACCCTTGTGACTAACAAAAAAGGACCCATCCGAAAATGGGTACCTAAGACAAGAAGTTGATTCATTGTAGGGTTGCATTTCCGGTGGAACATCATGGATGATTGATAGCGGTTGTTCCGCACACATGACCGGAAGCAAAGAAGTATTAGAAGACTTGAAACTCCAACTTCTCAAGTTTGCTCATGTAACTATTGGTGATCGCTCACAACTTAAGGTATTGGGACATGGCAAGGTGGTCATTTCTCCGGATTCATCCATTGAGAAAGTCCTCCTTGTTGAGTCCCTTGGCTATAATCTTCTTTCCGTCTTGCAACTTTGTGAGTGCAATTTTACATGTGTATTTGGGCGTCACCATGTGCTTGTCCTTCACACTATTTCTCTTAAAGTAGCTTTTGTTGGGTTTGTGGAAAACGGTATGTATGTAGTGGATTTCTCGAAAGAAACTACACATATCGCCACATGTCTAATGGCTAAATCCGACGTGGGGTGGCTTTGGCATCGTCGCCTAGGCCACGTCGGTATGAGAAATCTACAAACTCTTGTGAAGGGTGAGCACGTGGTAGGACTAACAAGTGTGAATTTTTCCAAAGATCGTCCTTGTAGCTCTTGTATTGCCGGAAAGATGCATGAGAAGAATCATCCTAAGACATCAATCATCGCCACAACAAGACCTTTTGAGCGCATTCACATGGACCTATTTGGTCCTCCCACATATGATAGTCTTGGTGGCAAGAAGTATTGTTTGGTTATTGTTGATGATTATACAAGATACACTTGGGTTTTCTATATCAAGAAGAAGAGTGAAACTCAAGAAAGATTCATTACTTGGGCTACCGAAGTGCAACGCCAATATGACACCAAGATCTTATCCATTAGGAGTGACAATGGTTCCGAGTTCAAGAACTACACCATGGATGAATTCTTGGGTAATGAGGGGATAAGACATCAATATTCCGCCGCGTACACCCCTCAACAAAATGGTGTTGCGGAGAGGAAGAATCACACACTTATTGATATGGCAAGAACTATGATGGCCGAGTTCAAATCCCCATATAACTTGTGGGCCGAAGCTATCAACACCGCTTGTCATCTATCTAACCGACTCTTCCTTCGTCCGATGATTGGCATGAATCCATATGAGCTTCTAACCGGTAACAAACCCAACCTCTCATATCTTCGAGTTTTTGGGTGCAAATGCCAAGTATACATAAAGGGAACTAGATTTTCTAAGTTTGATGCTAGAACTTTTGAAGGTATTTTTGTTGGTTACGCCACGAACTCCCACACTTATAGAGTCTACAACATATCCACCGGGTGTGTTGAAGAATCTATGAATGTGGAATTTCATGAGGATAATGGCTCCCAAGTGGAGCAAATTGATTGTGATGATGTAGGTGATGAACCATCCTCCATAGCCATAGGAAGAATGGGTGTAGGTCCACTTATACCCATTGAGGGACACCTTGTGGCAAATGAGGATGGAACTAGCTCTACGCAAGTGGGGCCCTCTACATCAACCACCAATCAAATGGTAAACCAAGAACAAGAAGAAGATCTTCATGTGGATACCTCCCATCAAGAAAGTGATCAAGATCCACCCAATGATAAGGGTGGACAATGGTCTTGATGAAGGAAATGATGAGGATATTCCACCTAATGAACATCCCGATGATGCTCTAGTTCGTATCATGTCTCGTCAAGCATCAAGATTGCAACAAAAGTCACTATATCAAAAGAATATCATTGGTGGCTTGGGAAGAAGTGTCTCCACTCGTGGACAAGTACTCAAGTTTTGTGGTATTCACTCATATGTCTCTCATGTTGAACCCATCAAAGTGTATGATGCTCTTGAAGATGAAGATTGGGTTCAAGCTATGCATGAAGAGCTCCATAATTTTGAAAGGAACAAAGTATGGTCTCTAGTGGAAAGACCCAAGGATCACAATATCATTGGAACTAAATGGGTGTTCAAGAATAAGCAAGATTCTCATGGGCAAGTGATTCGCAACAAAGCACGATTGGTTGCTCAAGGCTACTCTCAAGTCGAAGGACTTGACTATGGTGAAACTTTCGCTCCCGTAGCTAGGCTTGAATCCATTCGTATATTACTTGCATTTGCCACTAGTCATAACTTCATCTTGCATCAAATGGATGTTAAAAGTGCCTTTCTAAATGGACCTTTAAATGAAATGGTATATGTTAAACAACCTCTGGGATACGAGGATCCCAAGTATCCTAACCATGTCTACTTCCTCCATAAGGCTTTGTATGGCCTCAAACAAGCCCCACGTGCTTGGTATGATCACTTAAAGGAGTTCTTAGTAGATCGTGGTTTCGTACTTGGGGTAATTGATCCCACTCTCTTTACCAAAAGTGTAGATGGACATTTCTTTGTATGCCAAGTATATGTTGATGATATTATATTTGGATCCTCTAACGTGAGTTTTGTAGATCAATTTGCCAAACTAATGACAAGTGAATTTGATATGTCTATGATGGGAGAATTAAAATTCTTTCTAGGTTTTGAGATCAAGCAATATCATGAAGGGACTTTCATTTGTCAAGCCAAATATATTCAAGACATGCTCAAGAAATTTGATATGATAAATGCCAAACCATTACCTTATCCAATGCCAACAACCACAAATCTCTCCTTGGATCATGAAGGTATACCGGTAGACCCCAAACTTTATCGATCCATCATTGGATCTTTGCTTTACCTTTGTGCATCTAGACCGGACATTATGTTTAGTGTGGGTTTGTGTGCAAGATTTCAATCTAACCCCAAGGAAAGCCATATGATTGCGGTCAAGAGGATTCTTAGGTACTTGGTTGACACTCCCACTCATGGTCTTTGGTATCCATCAAACACAACTTTTGATCTTGTGGGATACTCGGATGCGGATTGGGGAGGTGACAAGGTGGATAGAAAATCAACCTCGGGGGCTTGCCAATTTCTTGCTAGGTCTCTCGTTTGTTGGTCTTCCAACAAGCAAAATTGTATTGCCACCTCCTCCACGGAAGCGGAGTATATTTCCGCCGCAAGTTGTTGTTCTCAACTCTTATGGATGAGGCAATGTCTTAAGGATTTTGGAATTAAGATTAAGACAATGCCTCTTTTATGTGGTAATGAGAGTGCCATTAAGATTGGTCACAATCCGGTACTTCATGGCAAGACCAAGCATATTGAGATTCGGTATCATTTTATTCGGGATCATGTGGCAAATGGTGATATCTCACTCTCCTATGTCAACACTAAAGATCAACTTGCCGACATCCTTACCAAGCCTCTAGATGTGAAGAGATTCAAGGAATTGAGGAGTGAGCTCAACATCATATGTGCAAGCAATTTTAGTTGATTGAAAATCTTGCATACACACCCCTACTAGACTCTTATTTGGATTTAGATGCATGCATAGACATAGGGGGAGTGTAGCTCAATCAATGAGCCAACACTACCTTTATAATGCATAAATAAACAAACCATGCCTAAATGATCATTTTTAATGACATCATGTGCTTCAATGATGAGTCTCGACAATGCACCCAAGATACATCTTCGCGGTGTCATATCGAACATACTCATACATGGTGGCTAGGGCCACCGCCAATTTTTCAAATCCGATATTCGTGTTCGAGTGTTCACTCATTTGCTTTTTCACTTGTTTTTCATATTTCATGGGTATCCAATGTTGCTCATTTCGTCTCTCATTATTTCCCATTGGATACAAATTAAAACATCATATGCATGTCATCATCCTCATATCATTCGTGCACATGGTCAAATAAAAGTGCTCTAAGAACCAAACTCATGAAAATGTTGTTAGAATATATTTCCTGAAAAATCTTGAATTAAAATATTGCTCATGTTATTTTTGTATGGTGTGTTGTGACTTGATAAGTTGGGTAGGCTCATTTTTTATTTTTATTTTTATGTTTTTTCAAAAAAACAAAAAAAAAACAAAAAAAACCACGCCCAAGCCCCCACCCCGGCCCCTGCTGCCGCCAGGCCGGGCGCCAGGCCGGCGATCTTGCCTCCCCCAACCCCCCCCCCCCCCCCACCTCCCTAGCCCATCCCCACCGCCCAAATTCACGGATCCGCAAGCCCTCGGCCCTCTCCTCCCTCTCCTCCACCCGGATTTCTCATTAACCCCTTATTGGAGGAGATCGGGACACTTGATTGCTTAGTGCTTTTTGTTTTAAGATGGCTTCGAACTCGGGTAAGTTTCTTTGGGCTTTTCTATGGTTTAGGTGTATTTGAGTACTCTCTCTAGGTGTGCTAGTACTAGTGTTCATGTGCTAGATCTTTTGTTTCCATCTATTCATGTTAGGGTTCATGCCACTCGTATGTCACTAGATTAAATCCTATCCATGGGTGTGCTTGTACTAGGATTCATATGCTAGATTTTTTTTCTCTCCATCTAGTCATGCTAGGGTTCATACCGCTATGATATATTATGATTTGTTCATGACATGGGTTTCATCTATTCTTATGTATGCCATGTTGATGTTCCATGCTCCTTGTATTCTAGCCCTAGCCCTATGATACCATGCCTCACCTAGCTTTGCACATTCAATTTCATAATTGGCCATGGCTAAATACTACAATTTTCCCATTATTGATGCGATTGTTCTCTCATTGTGCCATAATGTGTATGATATAACCTACATTGTTTTCCCATCCCACAATCCCATACACATACTATGATCAGTTGCAAACACCCATAATATTGTGTTTACTAACTATTGGGTTCGTCTTTCGTTCACCATGCCGTTGTCCCATATATTCATGGCTTAATTATTTTTTTCTCACCTAAACAACGACCATCTGCACTCATTATCATGCTCCATCTCCATGCATCATATGTTTTCAGGTGATTCTCCTCCTCACGATGATGCCTCTCGCTCTCTCCGTCCTCGCACCTCTCGCAAGAAGACTGCTCAGGATGTTGCTGGCTCTACTCCCTCACGGAGATCCTCTATTCCTATCAATCCGAAGGAGCCCGTGATCAGAAACTGGGGTGGCCTTAGTGCAGCTGATTTTGAGGAAGCTAGGCTGAAATTTAATCCTTATGAGTTTGGTCAACGCACGTGCTCGGATGCTCGGTTTTATTGCAAGATGCATCAAGTCATGCATGAATTTATTCTTGGCAAGCTACAGCACACTCACGTGGATCAACACTTCTTTGACATTGAGTATACTCGCAACAAGTGGCCTGAAGTTATGACCATCATGGACTACCACAACCTCACTCCTCTCATGGGTGACACACTTGCTCATCCGTACTCTCCAGAGTTGCTCAGGGAGTTCTACTCCACAGTTCACTTCGCCTCTGGTGGCCCCATGCGTCTCCCGCGTACCTTGATATGGATGAGTGGTGGCACCAAGTGTGAGGCTACTATGGATGAGTTTGGTGCTATCTTGGGTATCCCCGAATATCGGTTTGACTACACATTCTATTTCCGCATTCATGGGGAGTCCAACAAGATTATGAAGGGCAAGGAGGGGATTCGTCATTGCTATCCCGAAGGTACCGGCTCCATGCATATCCCTAAGATCAAGTTCTTCTCTGAGCATTGGTACATGATACACGCCATTCTTCGCAACACCATCAACGCCAAATTTGGTGAGAAGGGCGAGGTACGCAAGTGGATGATCAACCTTCTCTTCCACATTGAGTCTCGGATGCAAGCAAAGAAGCAATTGGATGTACTGGACTACATGTGGCAGGAGATGCAGAATGTGGTTAAGGAGAAGCGGGTACCCATCTATGGCTCATACATTTAGCGTCTCATTGAGACCCGCATCCCCGAAGGTCTCATCAACAACTATGCCAAAGTGACTCCAAAGAAGAACATTCTTATGTATGATGCTCCCATTGAGACTGCTAATGAGCCAAGACCTAAGCGCACCCGCACCGAGTCAGTTACTCGCCGCTCTCCTTCACCTTCTCCTCCTCCTGAGACATTTAATCTTAAGAAGATTCTTCAGAAGATGAACTGCTTTTTCATTGATAAGCAACATCAGGATTATGAGGCTTATCGCAAAGGGAAGGCCTCTAGTCGCCGTCAGCGCGCCATCCAGACTGCTCTCCAGATTCCTCTTAGTCCTCCTAGCTCCGACGAGATTTCGGAGGAGAAGTGGAAGTCTAAGCATACTTATTGGTGTGGAGATGATGTTACCTCTCTCGGCTCTTTTGCGGGGCCATACACCACCGCTGAGGCTAGCTCCAGTCAGGCTCCTCCAGAGGACTTCCATGAGGATGAGGATGAGATGGGCGACGAGTGATCGGGTTGCATTTTTCTCCCTTTTGGTGTCTGATGCCAAGGGGGAGAAACACTCACGCATAGCATTGCATTTCATGCATTCATTTGCATCTTATCTTCGTGATTTGCTTTTATCCTTTTAGTTGAAACTATTTGTGTGGTTTGTGAACCTTGGTGTTATTGTAAGACTATGTCCTTAATTATCTATCGTACTCTCTATTATGCGTGTGACAATGGTTATTGAAGATCATAGCAAGATTATCAAGTTATTTCATCCACTCACTATTTCAATGTGTTGAAGCCATATTGAGGGAAGTTGTTATTCATAAGAAGAGTGCTATGGTAAGATCTTCCTAGTAGTAAACATTATTGCTCACTTGTGTTCATACATGTGTATCTTCAAATGGTAAAATCATGGTTGAACTAATTCTTGCACTTCACATAAATATGTTGTAGTCTCGTCATCATCATGATTATCAAATATACATGTCAATTGTTATGGGCACACAAATAGGGGGAGTACGAATATATATGTTAATTCTCTCACAAATAGCCATGCAAAATTATCTCTTATGCAAATCCGTATGTTGTCATCAAACATCAAAAAGGGGGAGATTGAAAGAACATAAGTTCTAAATCCTGTTTTGAGTGTTTGATTACAACATATAGATGGAATAATGTGCTTTGCTAAGTGTACTCAGAAAATATCGACCCGTAAATATCATACAAAGCTAAGCAATGAGTGAGAAAAAGTTACGGGAAAAGATGAGGAAGAGGAGAAAAGAAACGTCGAAGAAAAGGGAAAAAGAGACGAAGAAAAAGGGGTGGCCGGCCTCCAGGCCGGCCTGGCCGGGCTCCAGGCCGGGCTGGTACAGCTCCTGGCCAGCCCCACGCCGGCCCCAGGCCGGGGTGCTCGGGTGGGGGTCCGGCCCCGCTCCTCTGCTCCGCCGGCCCCAGGCCGGCCTCCAGGCCGGGGCGCCCGGGTGGGGGTCTAGCCTCCCCCCAGCCCCACGCCGGCCCCAGGCCGGGCTGGCTGCCTCCACGCCGGCCTCCACTGGCGCCCATGCCGGCCCCAGGCCGGCCCCCAGGCCGGGGTGGGTTTGGCCCGGCCCTGGCTGCTCCCAGGCCGGCCAGGCCGCCCCCCAGGCCGGGGTGGGTCGCAGGAAAGGGAAATCCCCCCCCCCCCCCAAACGGCCATATTTTCGACACGGGTATAAATACGGGGTCTCCACCTACCTCCTTGCTTTGTCAATCCCACCCACACTCTCTCTCACCACCATTGATTGACCAAGCTCAAGCTCAAGAACAAGATCTCCACAAATCCCCAACCAAAGCTCGTGATACTTTGGGATTTGAAGGAGACACCCCCGATCTACAACTCCACCGAGTCGATTAGAAATCCACCCACTCATCCCATAGGGATCTTGTCATTCTTAGTTCATTGGAGCTAGGAATCTTGTTGCTCTTCGTTCATCGGAGCTCGGAGCCTTGTTGATATCCCCGGTGCTTTTGTGCCCGTGGATCTTGCTTCTCGGAGTCTTGGCGGCTCTCGGGATTTGGTGAGGACCCTCCAATCTTGTGGAGTGTGCCTCATCCTTGTAAAGGTTCTAGTTGTCAACCTCAACGGCAACATAGTGATTCGAGCCTATCCACATCGGTGGAAGGTCTCGAAGGAGATACGGTGTGGTATTTGAGGCCTACTCGGTGTTCCACTTTGGTGGCACCGCACCGCTCCAACGGAGATTAGCTTCCATTGGGAAGTGAACTTCGGGATAAATCTCCGCGTCATTATGTTCGGTTATTCCTCAACTTACCTTTACTTGTTACTACTAGCTTAGTCTTATTACTCACCTTGTGCTAGTTGTAATTGCTCAACATATAGGATTGTCCATCTAGTTGCATACTCTAGATAATCTATATTTGAGCTTTGCCTTGTTAACTTGTAAAAGAAGTTAAAATTTGTAGTTAACCTATTCACCCCCCCTCTAGTTAACCTCTCGATCCTTCACCGGTGCTTACATGGGGGCGGCGGCGCGGCCACAGGCGGCCGGCCGTTTCTTGATGATGGCCCTATTGGCCGTCCTTACATGCATGGGGGTCGTGGCGCGGCCACAGGCGGCCGGCCGTTTCATGCGGGGGCAAACCTAGCTAACTACTTCGCCGGGGGCGCGCCGGCGTCGGCCTAGTCCTCCTCGTCGGAGGAGATGAAGTGGTAGGGAGGCTACTGCCACAGGTGGGCAGGCAGCTGGGGAGCGCCCTCCGGCGGCGGCTGCGGAGGCACCGGGGCGCGCCCTCCGGCGGCGACGGCAGCTCCTGTGGCGGCGGCGGCAGCTCCTCCGGCGACCACTCGCCGCCGGTCCAGGCCCAGCTCATGCCGTATTCGAGGCCAGGGGGCAGCGGCTGTGGAGGGGGCTGGTCCGTCGACGCCTCCATCTGGGCGTTCATCTCCTGCCACCACGGCGCCGACGGTGGAGGGGGCGGCATCGCGGCCGTGTCGGCAGCCGCCTCCGTGGCCGCGCAGGTGAGGACCTGCGCCCAGCGCCTGATCTCGTCCTCGGCGAGGGAGCGGCGGGAGGCCTCGTAGGCGGCCTACATCTCGGAGTCCTCCTCGTCGTCGACGATGTCCTCCTCGAACCACAGCTCCGGCTCGCTGTCGGGCGGCGGCGCTGGGTATGTGTCGGCGTTGGCCTCCGGATTCGGGGGGCGTAGCGAAGTAGGAGCGGTGGCGCTGGTCGTGCTCCGGCTGGAACCACACGTCCCAGTTCGGGGAGTCCATCGCGTAGGCCGGGTCCCTGAGGAGGTGGGCCGACAGGAGCGCGCGCCGGCGAGCTACCTCCTCGGCCCGAGCATCGTTGGTCGGGACCGCCGGTAGCGGGATCCGCTGCGGGTTGAGGTGCCAGCCGTCCGGGAGGTGGACGTCCGGCCAGAAGACCGGCGTGGCGTGCTGCCAGTGCCACGTGGCCTCCTCCTTCCGGACGTACCGGCGGAGCCGCTTGCCTGGCGCGGCGCGAGGCGGCGGGTGGCGCGCGGCCGGAGGTGGTGCTGGGAAGCGCGAGGTAGCCACGATCCGCATGCCGCCGGGACCGAAGTCGAATGCCTCCCGCGGTGGGACGGGAACGCCGCCCGCTGCGGCCTCTCTGTCCGGCGCCCCTGGAGGACCCGGCCTCGTGCTCGTTCTTGGCCTTCTTGAACCAGCGGCGGGGTGACATGGCTAGGGTTAGGGTTCGTGCTGAGGGGATGGGGTGTGCCGGTGTACGGGCGGCGGGGTCCCTTTAAAAAGGACCGGGGCGGGGATGGCATGCCAACCAGCAGTGAGAACGTGGCGGCGGTTGCAGGTGGCGTTGAATGTGCGGTGAAGCCGAGGCGGCCACTGGGTCACGGGTTGGGAAGTGGGGGACATGGGGGAAGGCGAGGCGGCCACTGGGTCGCTGGCCAGTGGGCCCTTTTGACCGTGCGTGGTCGCGGTTAGGGGTTTAATAAAAGACGTGGGGACGTGGGGGAAGGCGAGGCGGCCACTGGGTCGCTGGCCAGTGGCCCCTTTTGATCGCGCGTGGTCGCGGTTCGGGGGATTAATAAAATACGTGGGGCCATGGGGCAAGGCGAGGCGGCCACTGGGTCGCTGGCCAGTGGCCCCTTTGACCAGGTGTGGCCGCGGTTAGGGGTATTAATTAAAGACGTGGGGACTTGGCAGGCGGTTGGGGAAGGGGAGGCCGGTTGGGGATTACGAGGCAGGCGACCGATGTGTCCCTGCCTGTCCCTGTACCTTGTCTCTGTCGTAAATTCACTTAGTTAATTAATGAACTTGACTAGGTTAGCTAATTTAGATGTTCATCACTTCACTTAGTTAATTAACTGATACAAATTTTCTATTTTTTACGTAGATATAAATTTGCACGTTTTATAACAAGTTAGATACTAGTAATATTGCACAGGCGATGCGCGTCTTAACTAACATAGCGATTAGTTGAGCAATAATTAAAGAAAGATGGGATGGTAGGTGATTTTGGTACTTAACATTGAAGCGACATACACCATTCATTGGACGTCGTGGACGGATGTGATTCTTTCGATTTTTTCTCTCGATATTTTTATGTTAACCATACATATAGACATGTTTTTGCGTAAAAATATATCATCACAACATCTCCATCTAATTATCGTTATTTCTATTATATTGCTACAGGAATGTCGCTGGAACAAACACAGCAATTGGAACAAAGACAGGAACCACCTTGTGTGGATACTACGTCTGCGAGTTCATTCGTCAAATGGGAACCACCTTCATGTACGTCAGTCGTCAATTTTTCTTATTACCATCTATTTAAGTTACTTAGTTTCATTAATATATATTGACCACTCTTCTTTATATTAGATAGAACGGCTCCGGGACGGTCTTCTACCAAGGGGCCGCATACGAGCAATTCAGGAGGAAATTGAGGGCTAAATTTTATTTTGTAATTCCATCGGTCATGTAATATGCTCGATGCCAACACAAACAACTGTAGGGATATCGGTCATGTAATATGCTCGATATACTTAGCTTCTGTAATATAAGTGTTCTTTATTTTTCTATATATATGTATTACTTATTCACTCGTGGGATCCCGGAGGTCCGGGGAAGGGCCACCGGGCTCCTCTCTTCTCATGGGATCTGGGAGGTCCGGGGAGGGGCCATCAAGGCTCCTTATCAGTGTATGGTGACAGGGGTATCGTAAAATGGAATTGGTCGCAAAACAGAAAATAAAAAGAAAACAATAAAGCGAAAAAAAAACTCTGCCGCGGCAGAGAAAATGGCAAAACTGCTGCCGCGGCAGAGGAGACATTCATCCCGGTTCGTGTTAAGAACCGGGACTAATTCCTCTGGCCAGGTTCGCCACGTGGTCAGCCCCATTTGTCCCGGGTCCTGGCACAACCAGGACCAATGGGGGAGGGGCATTTGTCCCGGCTGGCCCATTCCGGTTGTACAACCGGGACAAATGGGTCTTACCAACCGGGACTAGTGCCCCTGTTTCCACTAGTGCCAAGACCCATTTCTCAAGGCAGTGTCGTGCCCCAAAGCACGTCGTGGACGCGTACAAGGCCATGAAGGCGCGCGAGACACACCTTGTCCAGGTGGAGGCACCACCGGCACCCGCAGCAGGACCTGTGATGATCCCCACGCCCACCGCAGCGCCCGTTGTGGCGCAGAGCGAGGCGCATGTGGAGGCAGAGGAGGCGGTTCCCACGAACGCCATCGTGCCCATGGATGTTGGGCACAGCGTGCCCCCTCCAGCGCCACAGCTGGACATCGACTCTGCCGCGGCGATGCTCGCTAATTAAGAGAAGATGAGTGAGCTCGAGATTAGGGCTGAGGTGGATGGATACTTTGCGGAATCCACCTAAATTCCATTATTTAATTCTTGTTTCCTTTATGGAAATAAATTTGATACAATTATTTCGATTTGGTTGTAAGCTCTATAAGAGCAATAATATTTTTTTTCACCAACATTTATTCAGCGATTGGATGACTTTGTTTTCATCCATTTATTTCATCATTTAATAGAGATTATTATGTTCTGAAATATTTGTGCATTTATGTATTAATGTAGCACCTTCCTCGCTTCATTTTTATTAATTAGACGCTATATTTTAAAACACGTGTGGCGCCCGAATGGAGGAAACATGTCTCGCTGATAGCGGCACCACTAATACCATCTTGAGAGAAACAAAGTATTTTGAGTCTATTACTAAAATTTAGGGGAATATTACAACGATCACCGGATGCGGTCCGCATGTAGTTGACTTCGGACGAGCGACTATTATACTCCCCATGGGAACAACTTTGGTCATCAATGAGGCATTGTTGTACCCAGAATCGACTCGTACACTCTTAAGTTTCAAAGATATTCGTGCTAATGGTTTCCACATTGAGACCCATGATGATGACAATGGTAAAGAATACCTACTCATCACAAAGCACGATGAAAATGGTAAACATGTTGTCGAAAGGCTTCCTTCATTCGCTACCGGGTTGTACTACACCAAGATTGTAGCGCCGCCTGTGTACAGTACCCTTAAAACTATTTTTAGAAGCTCTGAACTTTTCAGCCTATGGCATGATCGGTTAGGCCATTCCGGTATTAGAATGATGAGAAATATAATTAAGAACTCGAATGGTCATACTGTTAATGTCAAAATTTTCCCGAATCCTGATGATTTCGTGTGCTCCACATGCGCTACGGGGAAATTAATCATTAGACCATCCCCTCTAAAGGTGAAGGATGAAATCCCCGCGTTCTTGGAGTGTATCCAAGGGGACATATGCGGTCCTATTCAGCCCCTCTCGGGGCCGTTTAGGTACTTCATGGTGCTCATCGATGCTTCCTCTAAATGGTCCAATGTTAGCCTGTTGTCTACGAGGAACCATGCTTTTGCAAAGTTGATCTCACAGATCATACAAATGAGGAATAAATTCCCTGATTATCGTATCAAGTCTATTCCAACGGACAATGCCGGTGAATTTACTTCCAAGGCGTTCGATGATTATTGTATGGCAACGGGAATCAAACTTGAGCACTCTGTACCGCACGTCCACAGACAAAATGGACTTGCGGAGGCATTGATTAAAAGAATTAAATTCATTGCCAGAACGCTCCTTCAGGGTTGTAATTTACCAACTACATGTTGGGATCACGCAGTGTTACACGCGGCCAATCTCATCAAATTTCGACCGTCGGCCTACAACATCCACTCTCCTATGCAGCTTGTGCAAGGGTCGGCACCGAAAATTTCCCACCTTCGTAGGTTCGGTTGCCAGGTATATGTACCAATACCACCCCCTCAGCGATCAGCGATGGGACCGCTCCGTAATTCGGGGATATACGTTGGTTAGAAGACTGTGTCCATAATCAGGTTTCTGGACCCCGCGACAAGTGACTGTCATACGGCCTGTTTTGCTGATTGCATTTTTGACGAGGATCTTTTCCCGACTTTAGGGGGAGATAATCAATCCCTTGATGATGAAAGTCGAGAAATCACGTGGCAAGCCACGGGGATCCACGCTCATGACCCGCGCACTGCTGACTCCAATAGAGAAGTCTGAAAGATAATAGATTTGCATTCATTAGAGAATCAACTGCCTGATCATTTTAGTGATATAAAGACTATAAAAAAGTCGCATGTGCCTGCACGCAATGCACCGGAAAGGGTTGAAATACCAAAGAAAGATAAAGGTATACCCGCTCCCGCCCTTAGCCCTAAAAGGACGCGGAATCCGGTTCGTCAAATCCCAAGTACTCAGGGACGCCCGAAGAAAAGGGACAAGAGAGATTTATCACAGACTTCCCCTCAAGAGGGGAGCAAGTCGAGACCTAGCACAAGCACGAAAGTTTCAGTGCACGAAATTCCGGACTTGAATTTTCCTATATCGGAAATACCCAGCGAAGATGTGCGCGCACACATTGGAGCGGGAAAGTAAACGGCCTTGCTCCTGGATTGGGAAATCCGATGGAGGAAAGAAATGTGCCTGATGCATTCCATGACGAAATTGCCATTACCTATGTTGATTCTGGTGAGTGAATTAATCAAGCCATGGCAAATGTCGACATATATTTTGCCATTAAAATTGCCTCAATCATAGATCCTGACCCCGAGCCTAACACGCTTGCTGATTGTAAGAAGAGGTTGGATTGGAAAGATTGGCATAAGGCAATTACTGCCGAGTTAGTATCTCTTAACAAAAGAGAGGTGTTTGGACCTGTTTGTCTAACTCCTTCCCACATACGCCCTGTTGGCCACAAGTGGGTTTTTGTTAGAAAGATAAACGAAAATAACGAGGTAGTACGGTACAAAGCAAGGCTCGTTGCTCAAGGTTTCTCTCAGCGGCCAGGTGTCGACTTTGAGGAAACTTACTCACCTGTCATGGATGGAATTACCTTTAGATACTTGATCTCAATGGCAGTAAACTTGGACTTGAAAATGAAACTGATGGATGTTGTCACCGCTTACCTTTATGGTAACTTGGATTCAAACATATACATGAAGGTATCCGAAGGTATTCCTGTTCCGAACCAAGGTAGAGCAAATAGAAGTTTGTACAGTGTTCAGCTTAAGAAGTCACTGTATGGACTCAAACAGTCGGGTAGGATGTGGTATAATCGTTTAAGCGATTTCCTTCACCATAAGGGCTACACGAGCAATGAAGCTTGCCCATGTGGTTTTATACGGAGATCACAAGATGGTTTCTGTATTATCTCGATGTATGTGGATGATTTGAACCTAATCGGTACAACTGAGGATATTGAGGAAGCGAGTTCCTACCTGATGTCGGAATTTGAAATGAAAGACTGAGGTAAAACCAAGTTATGCCTAGGTCTACAACTTGAGCATTCCCCTGCTGGGATCTTAATGCACCAGTCTGCCTACGCCCAGAAGGTGTTAGAAAGATTTGGATTTGACAAGGCATACCCTTCCAAGACCCCCATGATTGGGAGATCTTTACAGCGGGACATGGACCCGTTCAGGCCTAAAGAAGAGGGGGAGGAAGTTCTGGGACCAGAATTCCCCTACCTGAGTGAAATTGACGCTCTCATGTACCTTGCGAATTGTACATGGCCAGACATCGCGTTCGCCGTCAATTTGCTTGCAAGGTACAGTTCTGAGGCTACCAATAGACATTGGAAAGGTATCAAGGACGTCTTTCGATACCTCCAAGGGACCAATGATCTTGGCTTGTTTTACCGGAGGAATCAAGATCTTACACTTGTAGGATACGCCAATGCTGGGTACTTGTCAGACCCGCATACTGCAAAGTCTCAGACTGGATATATTCTCCTTTGTGGTGGAACAACAATCTCCTGGAAATCGTCTAAGCAAACTTTAGTAACAACTTCGACGAACCACTCGGAAATCATAGCATTGTATGAAGCATCACGCGAGTGTGCATGGCTTCGACGGATGATCGGCCACATCCAGCTGACATGTGGGCTGAACACCTTCCAAACCCCAACTATCATCTATGAAGATAATGCCGCTTGTGTTGCACAAGTCCAGACGGGTTATGTGAAGAGCAACCTCACAAAGCATATTGACCCCAAATTCTTATATGCACATGAATTGCAAAAGTTGAACGAAGTAAGAATCTTGCATACTAAGTCATGTGAAAATCTTGCTGGTTTGTTCACTAAATCATTACCAACATCTTCTTTCGAGAGATGTGTTCGTGGAATGGGTATGATGAGACTTAGAGAGATACAAGGTTTAGGGGGAGAATCTTCACAAACTCATCGCTGAAATATCGATCCCGACGATTGAGTACTTGACTGTAAAGTTAAGTGAGTTGTACTCTTTTTCCCCTTTAGTGAGTTTTTATGAAGTTTCTCACATAAGGTTTTTAATGAGGCAATTCGTGGAACATAGCAAAAGTATACCATGTGCTTTTCTCCATATTTTTCCCATTGGGTTTTTCGGAGTTTTGAGACATGGCTATACGGATAAATCCCAGGGGGGTGTTAGGAAACTTGGTCTGTGTGACCAGCGTAGCCCACTTTGGTGGTGCATGCCTCGTCCACGTTAGCCCAACTTTAGGGTTTGGTGGGATCTATCTTTTCCCCTATATAAAGCAAGGCAATATTGTACGTAGGGTTTACACACAAGAGATCAATAAAGAGTACCTTTTGCCTACACCTCTGTTGCATCTACTACTTCAACTACGCTACGGAGCCTCGGGACCGGCCAGCCGGCAGAGGGTGCCTAACACTTTTTACTGATAGTAACTCAGGTATAGCACCGGTTATAGCAGTGTTATCTTTATTGGCCGGAGGAACTTTTGATCTCCTTTTCCCAAATATGATACTCCCTCCGATCCGAAAAATATGACGCAACCTGCTGTGTGATTTGTACGCGGCCAGTTCACGTTTCACGACAGTTTTTACGGACCTGAGGGAGTAGATTTTTTTTTCATATTGCGTCCACCTAATATTTCATGCAGCAACAATTAATGTGAATTACAGAGAGGCAAATTAAACTTGCTAATCTTGAATATTTATTTTGCTCATTGAGAGCTTCAGGACGTGTCTGTTTCATTCAGGGTTGCAAGGTTGATTGTACTTTAGATTTTGCAGGCACCTACAAAACTTCCTCCCTGATCATTTTATAACCCTGAGAACCAAATATGAGTAAAAATGATCCTTAATTCTTGAACAACATATATGAGACAAAATCTACTTAGGCACGTATAAAGTATCTACAAATGTAACATACTACTTCCTCCGATTCAGAAAAAATGTCGCACATTTTGTACCAAGTTAGTACAAACTTTGTACTAAGTGAGCGACACTTTTTGTGGATCGGAGGGAGTATTTCTTTTGGCGGGCATAGTTTCTATAGATGACTTGAACATTTGTTCTCAATTTTCTAAACAACAATTTGATGCATCGATTATGCATACATGCAATTTCTGATTTACATTATTTGCCACCACATCTGTAATACATAGTTGGTAATTATTCTATACAAGTTCATTGCTCAAATTCCCGCCGCAATGCGCGGGGTATCTTCTAGTATTGTTAGAATGGAAAGTAACAAGTGGTTGGTGTATATTTGGGTCATATGGGGGATATTTAAAGTAATCGCTTCAGTCCGCCATATGTATTAGTGGAAGAAAAAAATCCATGTTGGCAAATTTGGTAGAACAATCTACAATAATGCAGACATAATCCATTATGCAAACGTCACATATATTTCAGTATCTATGATGCATCCATTCTGGATTAAAAAATGTAAAGAAAACAATTAAACCACAAAGGGACGCTCGCTGCAGCCCAGGGCCAACCCATTCTAGCTACTTCATAACATCATTGTTTCTTTTGGCAATGTTGACTGTTGAAGTCCTAATTCAATCAACACTAGGAGTCCGTATTGCACTTGGTATATTACTTCTTTTAAAACAAGGCAAAATCTTTGCCTATTTCATTAATTAAGAGAGGTTTAGAGGTTACAACAAGCATCCCAAGCCAACAAAGCTTGGCAAAACAAAATGAGGTCTACTCTCGCGACATTATTGCACTCAAATGTTTCGCATCCGCAAAACCCCAAAGGGTAGCATTTCACTTAATCGACGATAACACTATGAATGGCATGGTGAAAACTTTCTTGAAGACCTTAGCATTTCACTCGTTCCAAATCTCCCCAGTGGCAAGGAGGAGCAAGGATGAGAGGCCCTTGCGCGCGGCGCCTACCGTGCACGCCGGTGATGGAGCACCACCAAACTTCAACTGAGCCATAGTTGCTCCATTGCGAGATGTCAAAATTTCCCAAGCCTAGCCAAAGTTTGAGACCTTGCCAAATGCGAATGGAGTATCTACATTGGAACATAAGGTGAGCTGCGGTCTCTGGATCCCTTTTGCAAAGTTGACACACACCGCAATTTGGCCATCCCCGACATGAGAGACGATCCGTGGTCCACACTTTATTTTGGATAATCAACCAAGGGAATAGCTTGCACTTGGGGGAGCCCAATTACCCCAAACCGCCGTCTTCATGAAGGAAGTGGGCGGCCTCTCAAATTGAGCCAAGTAAGCCGAGCCTGATGAGTAAAGGCCGGAAGAGGTGAGCCTCCAAGAAATAATATCCGAAGTGCCATCAACTAGGTTGACCTCTTGAATCTTTGACCAAAGGGAGAAAAAATCCTCAATGTGAGGCATTTGGTATATTACACTATTACTATTGTTCAGTGCCGGTGACCCGGGGCAAAGTACACACGTTAGGTATCGTTTCTTGTGCATTATTTTCACTAGCGGTAAACATGGGTCTGTTACGCAATTGCCATTGACCGTCTACACTCGTTGCTCGTCACTCCGTTTTTCGCTGAAAAGGTAGTTGTTACCGGGTCTCTTTTGATTGGAAGGCATAATTTATGATTGACTTTGGCTTTTATGCCCCGCGCATTGCTAGAATGCCTCTCAGTTGTGAATGTGTATTGTAAAATGATTTATGTGCAGAGAACACGGAATAATGAAGTATATTACTATCTACCATGCATCCCAGCAACATGCCCAACCTACATAGTATTCTTAACTACAACACTTATTTTGGATCAGAGGGGCCATTTTCTTTCCGTTTCACATTACGTTTCCAGGATGAACGTAAAATTCAGTGGCAAAAAGTGGAGGAGGCGATGGAGATACAACTGGCTTCACAATATTGCCTGATCAACTTTTTTCCTTTTGAAACTGCTCCATTCCTACATGCAAGTAGCCAAAGAAGGCACCATTTCACCGTGTAACTATAATTGCACCATCTATGCTAGACCTTTTCCATGGATAGTATAAGGATGGAAATACTTTGGCTTTATTCCGTGGAGTTGTGTCTTTTGCACATCAATGCTCGTCATTTTAAATGCCAAAATGGTTGTTTTAAGAAAGTGCAACGAATATGGTGCCAAAGGGCACGATTAAAGTTTTCACAAAATGGTACCATTACAATTTTCAACCAAAATTGAGCATATTGGATGACCAACTATCAAGTAGTTTGAATTTCCTAACTTTAGATCTACTTTCACTTATTTAAATGAATTCCATCTGTTATTACTTTAGCATTTAAAATTTAAACTAAAAGTATGTACTCCCTTCGTTCCAAAATAGACGACTTCCATTTGTCCATACATGTATGTATGTGTACTTGTTTTAGTGTCTACATACATGTATGTTCGGACAAATGGAAGTCATCTATTTTGGAACAGAGGGAGTAATAGTTTGGTCCGAAAATGATCAAAATTTACTTTAATCTACCAAATAGAAATGTATGGAATAACCATAGAGGATGTCCGAAGGATTCATATCTCTCCAATGAATACATGTTCATGATTTTGGATCCGTTATGAAAAAACAAAGAAAATGTTAAATAATGTAGTCCTTTGGCATGAAGTTCTTTTGTGTGCATTATTCCCTCCGTTGCGAAATAGTTGTCGTGGGTTTAGTAAAAACTTAAACTAAAACCACAACACTATTTCAGAATAGAGGGAATTGTTACCATGAAAAATTGTAAATTTGAATTTTGGCAGTTTTCTCAAAATATAAAAAAACTTCACGTTATGTAATAGATATTCTGGGCCAAAATTGTCCATTTTAGCCGTATTTCGAAATCGGTATAAAAGGTTTGAAAAAATTCAAAAAAAATGGATAGCCTTCGCGTTATGTCATTATATGTGACCTAATATCCATAAAAAATAATAAACTTGGAAAACTGCAATCTTTGTGAAACAATGTTCACAGAAATGAGCTATCATTTACGAAGATTCGTGGCTATCGGGCCAAATGATGGATGTTATAGCCACATTCATCGTATAGTTTATTAAAATATGCCCATATTCTACACTAGCATGCATATTGGAACAACAAACAATGTTGATGAACAAAGTTTTATTTTTATTCGAATAAATATATCATTTTTCATTTTCCGAGTGTCAAAAAATGGGTTTTTTTGTGAAGCACCTTGATACGTCTCGAACGTATCTATAATTTTTGATGTTCCATTTTGTTTTCTATAGAGCCCGTTCCTGCTTTATGCTGTTTTTGGTTTCAGAAAAGTTGTTCTGAAAATATTCTCGTAATTGGACGAAACAAAATCACTGAGTCTTAGAAATATGTCATGTACACGGAGTCCGGAGGGGGGCCCTAGAGCCACCACACCATAGGGTGGCGCGCCCCCCTTTGGCCACGCCAACAGGCGGTGTGGCCCCTGGCCGCCCACCGACATCGCCCTTTCGCCTATATAATCTACTCCTCGGGTTAACCCTAAACACCCGAGCCTCCATCCACGAATTTTTTTTTAGCTGATGCCATCGTCAACCCTAGTTTGGGAGGGTTTTGAAGCTCTCCCTGGCACCATGCGGGGAGGGGAAATCATCACCGGAGGGCTCTACATCACCATGCCTGCCTCCGGAGTGATGCGTGAGTAGTTCATCCTTGGACTACGGGTCCATAGCAGTAGCTAGATGGTTTTCTTCTCCTATTCATGCCACCATGTTTAGATCTTGCGAGCTGCCTAACATGATCACTATCATCTGTTTGTAATGCTACATGTTGTGTTTGATGGGATCCGATGAATATTGAATGCTCTCCATTACTAGTAGATGCTCTGGCCAAGTTGATGCTTGTAACTGCATGAGGGAGTATTTATGCTCTATAGTGGGTTCATGCCTCCTTTTCATCCATTCTTGAGTGATAGAAACGTGACGGATAGGGGATGTGTTGTTGCCATTAGGGAGAAAACAACAATGTTTTCATTGTTTACATTACACACTTTACGTAAGACAATAATAGGTTGCTTGCAACTTAGTACCGAGGTTTGATTGGATTAAGCTCTGAGGGTGGATTATTAGTCATAGATGCAGTTGGATAACGGTCTATGAATTATATTGTAATGCCCACATAAATCACATAGTAATCATCATGTCATGCACATGCACTATGGTGCGGCCTTTATATCTGTCAATTAATTTCCTAGCTGTAATTTGATTACCCGGCATGTTTTCTATCTTTTATGGAGAGATACCACTAGTGAAATGTGGATCCCGGTCCATTCTTTTACACTGTTAATACAACACCACTCCAAACATTATTTACCTTTTATTCACTTCCATCATTGTTCTCTTTTCATTTACTGCAAACAAGTACTGTTTTCCACATTATACATCCAATCCTCTGGGTTAGCAAAACAAGTGAGATTGACAACCTCATTGTTTTGTTGGGGCAAAGTATCTTAGTTGTCTTGATTGCAGATTCCACGTTGTTGCTGAGCCTAGTAAAGTGCCCTGCCAGCATCAGCTGTCATCAACCTTCAGAAGTGGTTTCTTTCTCCTAGTGGTTGATTAAACCTTGATTTCTTTCTGAGGGAAAACTTGTTGTTGTGCTCTTCATACCTTCCTCTTGGGGTCTCCCAACAAGCGTGCATCTACGCGCATCACACCTACCAAAAATATGTTACAAAATTGTACCACAAAATTTTATAAAGTTATTAGACCACATTATATGTTCAAATAACCAAATTCCTACCTCTCAATAGCTTTACATACACCTCTTTTGAAAAAGACAAATTCCTGCCGATTCAGTCGAAACTAAGACAAATTTTAACTACATATGCCTTGTAGTTTGCTCATGATTTTTTGTAAAAAATAATTTTTAGGTACAAACATACCTATTTCTTTAGAGATACACCAATTGTTTTGCAATATTCAACACCTAGCTATGAACGGTCATGTCCCCCGTTTAGACCGTATTTTGAAATCGGCATAAAAGGTTCAAAAAAGTCAAAAAAAAATGAAAACCTTCGCGTTATATCATTATATGTGACATAGTATCCATCAAAAATAATAAACTTGTAATACATCAATGATCGCGAAAAAGTGTTTACAGAAATGCGCTATCATCTCCAAAGATTCATGGATTTCAGGCCAAATGACGGATGTTATGGCCAAACGCATGGCATAGTTTGTCAAAATATGCCCATATTCCACACATGCATAATGGAATAATGAACAATGTTGACGAAAAAAGTTTTATTTTTCTTCGAATAAAAATATAATTTTCCATTATCTGTGTGTCAAATATGGTTTTTTATTTGAAGAACATACTAAAAATATGTTGCACAATTGTACCACATAAATTTATAAAGTTATTAGACCACATTCTTTGTTCAAATAACCAAATTCCTACATCTCAATAGATTTACATATACCTCTTTTGAAAAAGACAAATTTATGCTGATTCGGCTGAAACCAGGCCAAATTTGAACTACATGTGCTTCATAGTTTGCTCATGATTATCTGTAAAAATCATTTTTTGCTAAGAAGGAACCTATTTCATGAGAGATACAGCAATATTTTTTTGCGATATTCAACACCTAGCTACAAACGATCATGTCCCATGTTTTGACCGTATTTCGAAACCAACATACGAAGAGAAAAAAAGTAAAACCTTCACGTTATGTCATTATATGTGAATTAGTATCCATAAAAAATAATAAACTTTGAAAAATTCAATTATCGCGAAAAAATGTTCATAGAAATGAGCTATCATGTACGAAGATTCATGGATTTCAGGCCAAATGACACGCACGGTATAGTTTGTTAAACTGTGTCAATACTTCACACAAGCATGCATAATGGAACAACGCACAATATTGACAAAGAAAGTTTTATTTTTCTTTTAATAAAAGTATCATTTTCCATTTTCCGGGTGTCAAAAAAGGTTTTTTTTTGTCAAGCACAAACCATAAATATGTTGCACAATTGTAGCACATAAATTTATAAAGTTATTAGACCAAATTTTATGTTCAAATAACTAAACTCCTACCTCTCAATAGCTCTACATACACCTTTTTTGAAAAAGACAAATTTCTCCCGATTCAGCTGAAACGGGACAAATTTGAACTATAGGTGTTTCATAGTTTTTTGGTACAAAAGTACCCATTTTATCACAGACACATCAATTGTTTTGCGCTATTCAACACCTAGATACGAACCGTCATGTCCCATGTTTTGATCGTATTTCAAAACCTTCATACGAAGTTTAAAAAAATGGAAAAATTTCACGTTATGCCATTATATGTGACCTAGTATCCATAAAAAATTATAAACTTGGAATACTGCAATTATCGTGAAAAAAAATGTTCACAGAAATGAGCTATCATCTACGAAGATTCATGGCTTTCGGGACAAATGACGGATGTTATGGAAACAAGGATGGTATAGTTTGTTAAAATATGTCCATATTCCACACAAGCATGCATAATTGAATAACGAACAATGTTTCTGGAGAAAGTTTTAATTTTCCAACACATAACAAAAATATGCTGCACAATTGTATCACATAAATTTATAAAGTTATTAGACCATATTTTATGTTCAAATAACAAAATTCCTTCCTCTCAATAGCTTTACATATACCTCTTTTGAAAAAGATAAATTTCTACAGATTTTGCTGAAACCGGGACCAATTAGAACTACATGTGCTTCATAGTTTGCTCATTATTTTATTGTAAAAACATTTTTTTGTACAAAAGTACCTATTTCATCAGAGATACACTAATTTTTTTTGGGATATTCAACACCTAGCTATGAACGGTCATGTCCCATGTTTTGATCGTATTTTGAAACCATAATACGAAGTTCAAAAAAATAAAAAATGGAAAACCTTCGTGTTTTGAATAAAAACATTACTTAGTAGTCTATATTGACACAATACATGTTTATAAACTTTTCAAAATTTATTTGGTGCAAAATGGATTCAAAATAAAAAGTTATAAAAGAAAGCAGAAAATAATAATGAAAAGAACAAAAAAACCAGCCTAGCAGCGCACCCGAACTAGGTCGGCCGGCCCACTCGGAACGCCCACTCGGCATAGGGAAAACGACAAAAAAGGTGGCCTCTCCCACTAAGTCCCAAGCCCATCAATGCGTCATATTCTTAAAAAGGTCTCGCGCCACATATTTAACACACAACCATATGTCTGGTGGTTATGTGCTCTCGGTGGAGAGGGAGGGCGCGGGTTCGAGCGCCCAGGTGCGCATTTTATGCCACATATATACGTTTCCTTGTACTGGTGCTACGGACAAGTCCCACATGGCAATCTTGTGGGTCCCATGTGACGGGTCCCGCTTGGCAGCATTGTGGGCCCTGTAGCGGGCCCACATGGCAGTAGGGTGGGTTTGACTTGGCGGGTCTCACATGGCAACCACGTGGGCCCGACATGGACGCTCCCACATGGCAGCAGGGTGGGTCTGCCTTGGCAGGTCCCACATGGCTGCAGGGTGGGTCCCGCGTGACATTGGATAGGTAGTGCTACGTTTAAATTGACACGTGAATATGCTACGTAGGAGAAAATTACACGTGGACGTGACACAGAGGCAAAATTGCTGAGGTGGTCGCCCCATCATTTCCACACATCATAAACTAGCGGCCACGCCCATATAAATATGTCATCTTCGATGAACAATAGAAAATCAAACATGTGTTGTATGCATTGTGACCAATCAGTTGGAGCACACCACGACCTTTTTGACCCAAATGGTCTCTATCTTTTTGGCTTTGACCCCTCCCAAGCAGCTCCCAACCAACCGATTCAAAATGGTCGTAGATCAATTACCAGTTTTTTTAGGGTCGCTACCAGAAGGTCACCAGTTGAAAATTTTCCTGTAGCGTTATGACACAGAGCGGAGGCATGCATGGTGCATGGAGGAGGAACGGAGCGGTGCACGGTAGCGGAGGCATGCAGAGGCGGTGGTGAGCGCGCCGGGCTCGGCGAGGGTTCGACGCTGTACGGGCTATGCTTAGGTGCGACGGTTAATTTAAATTGAGGTTTGGGAAGAAATAAGACCCCCTTTGTTGTATCATGCAAACGTTACCCGTGGCACACTTCCAAATGAATGCGCCACGGGTAGTACGGGTAACTTAGTGATGGCGCACTTCCAAATGACTGCGCCACGAGCAAACTACCCGTGGTGCCCAGCTACATCTATGCGACAAAAAGTACGACACGTTTCAAAGAAAATCACTATTAAATATACATTATTCATCCCAAAATGTAAAAGGAATTTAAATATATTTATAGATACCATATAGTACGATCGATAGTGCGCGAGAGGGAAAGAAAATATAAATTACATTCATGTGTGAGGTTACTAATTGCGCACAGCTGATATGCATGGTGCGCCAAGAGTCGTTTGGCCTACCTTCACAAAATTATGAGAATACACTAGCTAGTGGTGCACCGTATTTTATGTGTACGAGGAGTACTACATTTAGTTGTGGCAGACCGCTATAAAGGTGTGCCCCGAGTAAATTGTGGTCCATGAAGAATCTAGCACCAATATACGTGTGGCGCTCTTATTTTCGTGGGTGTCACGAGTAAGTTGTGATCTTGGCACATGTTATTAGCTGTCCCCCACGCATAAATTTTGCCATCCCCACGAACTGCACTTCTGGCGGGCATTTGATTTCCTTCTCCACTAGTGCAGATCCACGTGTAGTCTTTTTCTACTAATGTATACAAGGAGTATTATAATATTTGTAGGTACTTGGCGAGGCTATGATGGATAAACTAGGGTTTATGGATTCCAAATCGGTTTAGCTCTCGAGCACAATTATAGATGGAAATGGCGATACATATTTAGCTAGCAAGCTAGCTCCCAAACCAGTGATATTGACCGCCAAATACTTGTTTGCAGAATCAAGGTTGGGACTCTGGACGCGGGAGAGCATTCCTCCATTGCATACTAAGAAACCATGAGAAGCCCTTACTTATCGAAGTGGTTGGAGGCAATGGAAGACGAGATGAAATCGATGAGTTCCAATGATGTTTGGGACTTAGAGGATATTTCTAAAGGAGACAAAACGGTAGGCTGTAAATGGGTCTACAAAACAAAGTATGACTCTAATGAGAATGTAGAAAAGTATAAAATAAGACTTGTGGCAAAAGGATTCACGCAAAGAGAAGAGGTAGATTACAATCATACATTTTCTCCGGTCTCATGTAATGATTACTTTAAAATAATAAATACATTAGTTGCACATTTTGATTTAGAGCCACATCAAATGGATGTAAATATGGCATTTCTGAACGAGGATTTGAAAGAAAATGTTTACATGAAACAACCCAAGGGTTTTATCATGGAAGGAAGGGAAGATATGGAATGCCGCCGGAAGAAACCCATTTATGGGATAAAGCAAGCCTCTAGACAGTGGTATCTAAAATTTAATGATACAATAAAGAGTTTTGGATTTAAAGAGAATGTTGATGAAAACTGCATTTATGCAAAATTTAAAAATGGGAAATACATTTTCCTAATCTTTTATGTAAATGATATCTTGCTTGCTAGCAGCGATGTCAGTCTGCTACGAGAATCAAAGAAGTTTTTATCCTCAAATTTTGATATGAAGGATCTTGGTGAAGCATCATATATTTTAATTTGGACATAGAGATTCGCCGAGATAAGAGAAATGAAGTCTTAGAACTATCGCGGAAGGCATATTTTGAAAAGGTTCTTCAAAAGTATAATATTCATGGGAGTTCTGCCACACCTCCTCCTATAGTCAAGACCACCGTTCTGGGAAATTCCAATGACCCAAAAAAAATACGAGATCGATCAAATAGAAGCAGTACCATATGCTTCGGCTGTTGGAAGTTTACAGTATGCACAAGTTTGCACTCGCCCTGACTTAGCTTTTATCACCGGGGTACTCGGTAGATATATATCAATAGAATCCAGGCATAGAGCAATGGAAAATGGTAAAAGAAAGCTTTGCGTTATGCGCAAGTCACAAAGGACCTCATGCTAACACATAGAAGATCTGATTCCCTAGAGATAAGAGGGTATTCAGACACAGATTTTACGAGAGACAAAGATAATAGAAAATCCACGCAGGGATACATATTTACTCTCGTTGTACGTAGGAGCTATTTTATAGAGAAGCTCCAAACAGACAATAACTGCATCATCCATAATGTATGTAGAATTTATAGCATGTTATGAGGCCACGGGGCAGGCGATATGGTAAAAGAAATTTATATCTGACTTTAAAGTGGTAGATTGCATTGGCAAACCACTAACGATGTACTGTTTCAACCACCTCGCATTATTCTATTCTCACAACAACAAGTCGAGTAATGCTACCAAACCAATAGAAATAAAGTATTATGTTGTGAAAGATAAAATCAAGAATCAAACTATAAGTCTCAAGCATATAGGGATAAAGAATATTCTTGTGTACCTGCTTATGAAAGGCTTACCATCCAATACGTTCAAGGAACACTTGGTCTGCATGGGTTTAAGGGGAAGCCTATGAATCCTGGACCAAGATAGGCCCTAAAAGGAACATTTTTTTTTCAAAACAGAAAGGTATATCGTAGCTATCTGATTCTACCGGCAATTGAGTTGTGACATTGAAACATGCTCTATGTACCAGTATGTGATGAAAAAAGTAAAACTAAAAGGTATAAAGTTAAAAGTAAAAATAAGATCAAGGGGGAGAATGTTAGGCTGATCTCTACGCTGATTGGCCCAACGGCCTGTCAGGCCCTTGGTCAACGCACCCTGATCGGGGACGCCCAATCTCTTACTGGTTGGTGGGCCCCTATGACCTGCGAAATATAAAGAGTGGTGGGTCCGGGGAACGGTTCACAAGGTTCATCGCCGCCGCACTCCCTACCCACAAACACCTACCGATATAGGTCGGGCTCAGAGCTCACAGGAAGCACCACTTCCACCATGTCCACCTCCATGGCTTCATCATTGAAAGACGAAGGTGGTCCCTCTTCTCTCTCTCTTTGTCTCTCCCTCTCGGATTCCCTCTTGAATTGTACTCATAGTGGCAACCCTAGAGAAACTACCGTTTGAATCTGGACTAGTTGATCTTGAGGTTTCAACAGGCCTGCCCCGCGACCTGCGCCGCCATGCTCTTGGGGATGTCTAGCCAGTCCCTCCTAAAGGGTATGTATTTCACACGCTCACATACAGAATTAGTTCATTTCTATCGGCAAGCTAGAAGCATGAGAAAGAGAGAGGGAGACGTACCTGTTAGGGTTGCTGCGGCTGCGGTTGAGCGGCGGAACGGCAGAGTTAGCCATCGGTGCAAGAGGAAAGCAAGGTGGGGTGGCGGCGCTGGGTTGCTCTTGCTAGGATCTAGGGTATGGGTTGGAGCCATCGATCGAGAGAGTATATAAGCAACATGAGGAGACCGAAAGAAGAAGGAAATGTGGTGTGAAGTTGCTCGGCTAACAAAATGGAATGTAAGCTGTTCCAGTTCACTCTTGAGTCAGCCAGCCTTGACCGTTGGGTCGGCACTTACTAACGTCCATATCAAGCATATGTGATATTGTTACCATATCAATCGTGAAGGACCATGTTACCAACAAGAAAGTGAAAGAGGTAACATGCAAATTCAGATTAGGAGAGCGAAAGAAGAAAGGAACATAGGAGGACTGTCGGGTTGGCCGAAATGGAAGGTTCGTTGTTCCAGATCACTCTTGGATCAGCCAGAGCTAGTCTGGACCATTGGGTGATATTCTTACCATAAAAGTGGAAGAGATAACACACAAATTTAGATATTCGTAAATCCGGGGGGGGGTCTCTTCTTTCCGAGTGTGCTCACATTAAGAAATTTGTCGATTGAATCTCTGGTTCTCTATATTCCTAGAATTTACCGTCATGTTAAGAATTGTAGAATGTTTTACATACAATGTATAAGATACCCTATGATCATTTTCACATGACGTGTTTTGATGAAAAAAATGATTTCCACACTTACACATTCCAATATGTATGCTCTGTATATGAGAAGCTCCTCTCGCCGTTGCCTCCTCCATGCGGACAAGGGGAGAAAACTCTAATCCCTAGCGCTGCCACCCCATCTTACCTCACTCCCTCTCCTCACTGGTCCCAGATCCCACTGCCAGAACAGTCGGGCAACGTCAGTGATGGGGCTGGCAAGGATCTTATCGCATGGTTCCTCGTGGAGTGACTTCGAGTTCAGATGTCGCGCATCGATCTTATCGTGTGGTTCCCCGCGGAGTGGTTGGAGCTCAGCTGCCATGCGAGTTCTGGGGATCGCATGTATGACAGGGCTGACATATCCTAGAGGTAGAGTGCATGAGGTGGAGTGGAGGCTAACGTAGGGGAGTTGCCGGAGGCAGGGACATAAGTTTACCCAGGTTTAGGTTAGCCGGTAATGGCTCCCGACTTCCTGCAAAGATCAATTATGGCGGTTCTCGATGTAAACAGATTATATGGTGGCTTGGTTGTAGAGAACTTGTCCTAGGGTTTCTGCCGTCCGACTTTATATAATAAGCGGACAGAGGCTTACAGGAAGCATATATCTATACAATCTCTATTAACCTAAAATCTACAGCGTCCAGGTTTTTGCCTAACCCGAATGCGCTCTAACCAACGTTAAAGGTATACCCATGTACACATCTATAAAATAGCATATAGGTTGTTCAAATATTCATATTCTTATTATGAATAAAGTCTCGATGATTTTGACCAAGTTTTGAGGAAAATAAAGAAAATTAAAATGCAATATTTTAGCATTGAGTGCTTTTACGTGTACTAGTTTCTCGGAAAAATGGGAAACCTAGATTTTGAAGCCAATTCAAGAAAATGTTCACAAAATTTCCTATCATATAAAAACACTCGTTGATTTTAACCAAAAACGAAAAATATCATGGCCATTTGCATGTCATAATTTCATGGTAATGTGGCCATATTTTGCATATCGACGGATCTTGAGACGCCACACAATATTTCCATAAGATGTTTCCAATTATAAACAAAATGTTTTTTTTCATTTTAATTTTCTAAGGTGGGATGTTCTGTGAATCAAATGCTAAGAATATAGTGAAAATTGCTAACATTATAATTGAAATCAAAGTTGATCATATATATTAGGTGAAAATTTCCTAGATAGTTTGAATTTTCCAATTTTCTAGCTAATTTTGAATAATTAAATTAATTTCAACAAATTTCACAAAAACAAATAAAATATGAACTACAAGTGTGTGATAGGGTGTGTCGCATATCGGCGGTATATTCTTTCAGTCTCTCGCCAATATCAAGTCCGACCCGCCGACTCAATCTCTCGGAGGTGGTCATATGGGTAGGGTGTGCATATGTACGTTCATAGGGATGAGTGTATGTGTGTGTTTGTGAACGCTTGCATTTGTACAATGTTTATCAAAACAAAACAAAACAAAACAAAATAAAACAAAACAAAAGGAATTGAAAGACACCTTCTTTATCCATGGAATTGTATCTTCTGCAAATTAGTGGGTTATTAGGTCATCTCCAACGTGCCTACCCAATTGGTCCGGCAGCATCTAATGATATCCAGAGGGGCCCAAAACAGGACTCAAAGTGTCGACCCATTTCGTGTGCGCACACGGTTTGCGTCGGGTCAGCGTCCACTCCCACCCATTTCTGACCAAAATTTGGGGCGTAAATGTGTCCAGACGGACGCGGGTGGATGATGTGTTGCATCCGGTAAATGCTCGGCCCCTCGCCTCCCTGGCCCACGTGGCAATGTCATAGCCGTCTCCTCGCCTACCTCCCCTGGTACTAGTAAATTTGCGTGTGCAGATAGGGACCTCACTCCATAGTCCCCACTGTGTTCTCCCGCCGCCAACAGACAAACCTTAACCTAGCCATCACGGCCGTTACAAATGGGGATGAACTAAACCCTCAAGACGAAGAATGACGGCGGGGTCGGTTTGTGCTCCCGGTGTTGACTCGTGACCGCCGCTACTTCCCCATCAATGATTGTTGGTTGTAGTGGGAACCAAGCGGAATGTAGAGGAGGAGCAAGCGGTGCAATGGCCGCGTCCATGGTATGACTACATGAAGCATGAGCCGGATCAGCCTCGTTCTCCTCGCGGAGCTCTAAGGGCAGGAATGGGTCTGGGGTAGCAAAGAGCAGGCCCTAGCGCCGCCACCGGAGGATTACAAGCGACCGCATCTCTAGAGGCACCGGAGTACATCGAGCTGGACTAGGGTTAGGCCGCCGCCGGCTTATACTATATTTTCCTGTTTTTTACATTTATTATGTAAAAAAAGCCATTTGTGGCCCACCCCATTTTATATCTATCCAATATGACAGTTTAAGGACTGCTATTATATAGGAATCAAAAGAAGAAGAAAAAAACTCAAATGGGTCGTGCGCATTGGGCGCAGTAGGACGGGTGGCGAACATGGACGGATGTTTGGTGTCCACCTCGCGACACAAATAGACAAATACAGATAAATTTAGATACCATGGGTCATAGAGTTGGAGATGGCTTTTTTATGTGAGTTGTGTAGGAACCATTTGTGAGAGTTTGTGTAGGAACCATTTATGTGAGTTGTGTAGGAACCATTTCGAGTCCATGTAAAATAGGAAATATAAAGGAGAAAAAAAGTCTTGCGTTGCAAATGAGTTTGTCTGACCAATACTCAACTACTCCCTCCGTTCAACAATAGATGACTTCCACGTATCTATATATGGATGTATCTAGACACTTCTGATACATCCATACATAGATACGTGGAAGTCATCTATTGTTGAACGGAGGGAGTAATACATATTATCGACTGCTAAAAAAACTAATACATACCACTGGTAGAAAAAAGGCCTTCCATATGCCCCCATCAGTCCCCAAACTTTGCGCACCGTGACTAGGGGTTTTAGTCCCGGGTCGGGAGGAGACCCGCGACAGAAGGTCATGCGTCGTGGGTTGGGAGGCGCGTGGAGGCGCGTGGAGGGCTTTAATTCCGGTTGGCATGGCCACCCGCGACTAATGATCCAGTCTGCTGGCCTCCCTGCCTTTAGTCCCGGTTGGCGTGGCCACCCGGGACTAAAGATACAAACTGCTCGCCTCCCGCGCGGCGGTTTTATTTCACGAGCGAGAGGCAGAGGCCATTGCTACAGTGCGCGCACCCGAGAGTCTATGTTTCTCCTCTCTTCTCTGTTTCTTCTCCTCTCTTCGATCTTCCTCCACCAAGCACCCATGGCTCAAGTTTGGAACACTCAACGTGTGGCCACACCATGCCGCAAGACTCTCGATATGGCGTACACCAATATGTGCGACAGGCTCCCCGATCTTCTTACGCATTTCAGCAATCTCTATGAAGAAGCCGATGAACACCATAGGTTCTTCGGGCTTGATTTAGAGTATACGGCGGATCAACAGGATGTTGTCGTCATCCAAATTGCCTTCCAGGAGATCGTGTTGGTCTTCCAATGGGCAAGGTAACGCACACGTACAATCGATCTCTCTTGTAGGATAGTGTTGCATTTTCGATTTGTTTGTTGCATTGGAAGAATACATGTGTTGCAACATATCTAACACGTTCTATTTTTGTTGTTGCAGTAGTTCAAAGGATTCTACGGCCCTTGTTGATTTTCTTGTCAACAAGGGGTACGACTTCTGCAGTGTTGACATCACTCAAGACCGGCAGAAGTTGATGCGATTGGGTATTGTGATACCTGAAGATCACTACATTGATCTTCAGGATCTTATCCATTTTGATGATTTGTGTGGTCACAAGACCGGGATGGCTCCGATGGCAACCGTCTTCATCCACGCCGACTACAAAACCATGAAGTCTGGTTTCCCCTCCAAGAATCACATGCGTTGGGGGAAGACCCCACTAGACCGGATCAACCTCAACTATGCAGCCATAGATGCATACGTTTCCTACGAGTTGTTCCGCATCTACTCGACGGAGCTCGAGTAGATGGTGTTTGTACCGCATCTTGCGTTTGATATATGCATGTAACGGATATATTAGTATGTAATGGATATATATTATTATGTAATGGATATTATTTCTATATTAATTAGTAGCTATATTATTTCTATATTATGTCAAACACACATTTCAAAACAAACAAACAAAAACACATCAAGAAAACAAACAATAACACATCAAGAAAACAAAACAGGAAAACTACCGTTTCTAAATTAATCTAAGCCATAGATGCATACGTTTCCTACGAGAGTTGTTCCGCATCTACTCGATGGAGCTAGAGTAGATGGTGTTTGTGTACCGCATCTTGCGTTCGATATATGCATGTAATGGATATATTAGTATGTAATGCATATATATTATTATGTAATGGATATTATTTCTATATTAATTCGTAGCTATATTATTTCTATATTATGTCAAACACACATTTCAAAACAAACAAACAAAAACATATCAAGAAAACAAACAATAACACATCAAAAAAACAAAACAGAAAAAGTATCGTTTCTAAATTAATCTAAGCCAGGAAAACATAGATCTAGTCAATACCAAACTCATCCAGTTGGATTTACTTCAAATACATTTTTGAACTCATTCTAAAAATAATAGAAGAGCCTACTGGTCTTTTATTAAAAAGGATGATATTTTCATTTGGTTGTTTGAACTTGGATCTGCAAATTTTATATGGTTTGGTTCATGAATTTTATCAGATTTTATTTTGCATTTAGGAAACGGTAAAATGAATTAGTTTTATTTTCCTGAATTTTTTGATATATTATCTGTATTTTTAAGATTTTAAAATGTATTAGTTTTATTTTTCTGAATATTTTGATATATTAATAGGGACTGAAAGCCTATTTTCTACCAGTGTACCAATGCCACGCATACAACAACGTACGTCGCCTATATTGTGTACTCTGCAGAGGATGTATCGCACTGCATCGCGTTGTCAGGCACTCATATACCTGGAAATAAGAAAAGGAAACGGAGTGCTGAAACCACAAACGAACACACTAGCTCGAGTGACACCATATTTTTCTGCCATTGGCTACTCCGTGGCATCATTCAAAAATACCACGTCGATGTTGGGTATCATGAAGAGTCTCTCGTCAGACCAAACTGTTCCGCTTTCACGGTTAACTGCCGGCCTGTAACCCGGGGCAACGTACACGTCGGAGTCAGAGTGTCGTTTCCTGCATAATTTTCACTGCCGATAAGCCCGAAACTGCCGAAGTCGTTGTGTGTTACTTGTCACTTTTTACCCTTAAAACGATGAGTCGTTACCAGTTTACCCGGCTCTCCGCTATAAGCCGTCGCTTTGGACCGAGAAGGAGCATGCCCCATGCAGCACCTAAATGGCAATCTCCACTGCCGCTTCGATCAGTGTGGATATCAGGCGCTTTCGATGTTGTACACACGGACATACAAGTGTACAGCTTCTATGCGTTCCATGCGCTCCGGGTGATGACTGAATTTACGGCTTTGAATTCTGAAACTGTTCACCGGGAGGAAGGGGGAGGAGATGCAACTTTTCTCATGTTATTCAGAAACTGTTCCATCTTTACATACATGTAGCCAAACAAGACATTGTTTACTGTCTTGCTGGCTATGACCGGCCTAAGCGCCAGTTTTCCTTCTTTGATGATGTAGAAACTGTGTCATTTTTACCCCGATTTGTGTCTCACTACAAGAAAACAAAGTAGCAACGACCAAACATTTGTCATCAAGTTGTTTGGTAACTATAGACCTACTAATTACAACCAGTTTGTAACATAGACCTATATAAACGTTCGATGGTACCTTTTGACCGGACATATAGTGACCAACTATTGCAAAGTTGGTTGCTAAATGTGTTTAGTGACTATGTTGTAGCCATCACAATGCGATCAAGCTCCACTGGTGACAATATGTAATTAGTAACCAATTTAGCACTTGTTGCAACCAACCACCTTGGTAACTGAATGTGAGATTTTCAGCTGTTGCACATCAATTGCAACATCCAGAATTTCTGGAAACTTTCATAGTGATAGTTGTTGCCGGAAAGGTGGCTTCGAGTTCATCGATGTATTAATTTTGTTAAACTTTGTTGAATAATATAAGTAAAAAGAGCCATGTGCATGGGGCGCGGGTTTCCAGTCCACCTCTTTTTGAAAAAAAATCGCATATTGCAAGCAACTAATCTTTCTTTTTTATCTAACTCGTCCCTAAGACACACTAGGAACCATCTCAATATATGTGTATCAAATCTTTCACCACAACCGCAGAGGCCAGCTAGTTGCAGGCAATCAAAACAGCCTTGACCCCCAAAACACATATAGTTTGTGTCGAGATGTTGAGAAAACTTAAGTCTTTGAATGCGTGGACAACAACCTCCACAAGGTTAGGACTTCCAAACATATTTTTTTTCCGAAATGGGAGCCTTAGCCCCATCCTCTGCATGAACAGGATGTACACCGCCCGGTTTTTATTAAAAAACAAATCGTCAAAATCTATGAAACATCTTACAATTCATGGATCACTTAAGATGACCATAAAGATTAGGCACACAAAAAATTACATATTTAGGCATCTAAACGCTTAGCATTAAGCCAGTCACCCCGGCTGTAAATAGCATGAACATTCACCATCATTCGAGCACAACAGGTATACATAAGTCCTCGTTGATCGACATGAAGTAGGAAGTACCACGTTTGGATAGAGTAGACCGCCTTGTTAACAACCTCCAAAAAGTGAACGGCCTCTCTTTATTAAAAGAAACACATCATTACGACAATTCCATATGGCCCACAGGAAAGTGGACAAGCCTACACGAATACGTGCCTTCGTTTTTTTATCAATTTCATTTAACCAACTATCAAACAATGTGTCGTGGTGGTGTCACGGCAGATGCCATGGGATGGCTAAAGATGTGGGGACGAAGGACGCTGGAGGTGCTCGGGGAGGGATCACGCGACGACTAGCCGCGTGAGGTACGACGTAAATACTGCAAACAACACGATCTACCCAGGTTCAGGGCCCTCGTGAGGAGGTAAAACCCCTACTCCTGCCTTTCTTTGTATATTCTGGTGTCTCACCGAGTAGCCACAGTTCAACGTTCTTGCTACCGAGTAGCCACTCTCCTCTCTAGATGATGAACTAGGTCAAGAATTAGGTCAAGATGTGTTCGATCTAGCCCGTGCCTCACGCAGGAGGCGGCGGGGCACCTTATATACCTGGTGCCCAGCCGGATACGTCCAAACATGGACAAGTGTCGACATAGTGTGCACATCGTCCTTCTTCCGGGCTCCCGCTGACAGCTTTGGTTCCTAATCTTGGCTGCATCTAGAAAGTCGTTGGGCAAAACAAGGGGACAGACTGGTATCACTGTGCCAGACACAGAGTAGGCCCCCCTTATCCTGCCACGGCCTGCTTCCATGCTGTCACTGTCAGGCAGACCGGTCCCAGATGAACAGTAGTTCGAATACTGCCAAGTACGGACCCAGGATACGCGGGATCCTGTGTCAGAACGGCTCCTTTGACTTTCTGGCCCGAGTAGGTTCCCGCCAAATCTACTCGGGCCAACTCTTCTACTCGAATGGATGTAACTTGACTGATATCTCCTTCCGGTCATCTTGAGGAGAAACCGAGTAGCTGTCGTCCGGGTAGCAAGTACCGGGTAGTCGGCTACTCGACCAAACCTCTCTTCTGTAAGATGCCTTTACCACTTGCCTTTACCCTACTCGGGGGTAACCCCCCGACAGCAGTCCCCGAAGCTGGTTGAGCCTTGTGAACTCGTTCACTAGGCTCTGCCAGCTTAAAACCAATCTTTGCAATCATAGCCCTTGAACCTCAAGATGCCGAGTAAATGACCTCCGAGTAGCTCTCAGAGTAGTACCTTATGTTTCCTCTCTTCTGCGTAGCAGATGACTTCTACTCTGCGACCGAGTAAAAAGACTTGGAGAATTTTCTTGAATTGAGCCTCTGCAGCGCAGAGCACGATCCAGCCCTTCGCATAGCAACTGAAAACGTGTCAAGCATCCGTGACCCCGTCGCTTCGTTGCCGCGACACGACGTGCCACGTGCCCAGTTTTCACGGGGCGGGCCCACTGATCCGTTATGTCCCATCACGCGCAGTAATTGGCCACGATCTGGTAGTGGGATCAACTGCGGCCGTTACGCGCGCATCCCGCGCTTGTGTGCGTTTCCATGCGGCCACAGGCCCCACCACACGCCACGATCGATCCCACTTCCCCGGTGGTAACGGTAAAATCGCGGAGAGGATATAAATACCCCCGTCGGTAACTTCCTTTTCTCCTCCCTTTGCTCTTTTCCCCTTCCGTCTCCCTGTTCTCCTCCGCCGCCGAGCTCTCCGCCGCCGCGCAAACCTTTGCGCCGCCGCGAATCCAATCCAGCCAACCAAACTCTTCCAATTTTCTCCACTCCTCCTACTCGCAGCCATGTCTCGCGCCGGCTGGGCTGGCTCGCACGTCACCGCCGAGGACTGCGCCTGGCTTGTGAACACTAGGAGGGTTCCTCCTGGTGTTCAATGCCGGCCGTCTAGGGGCGAGCTCGTGCCTGCCCCGGAGGAGGGCGAGCACGTCGTGTTCCTGGCGCATTTTGAGCGCGGCTTCGGACTACCGGCGTCCGACTTCCTCCGCCGCTTCCTCGACCACTTCGGCCTTCAAATGCATCATCTACCGCCCAATGCCGTCGTCTTCCTCGCCTACCACGCCGTGGTGTGCGAGGCCTTCCTCGGCATTCATCCGACAACCGACACCTGGCTCAGATACTTCCACCTCCGCCAACAGACCGTCGGGAAGAAGGAAAGCGCGGGTGCGCCACGGGCAACCGACACCGGCTGCTCCATGATGGTGCAGCGGTCGGGGACCAATCACCCCCGTATCAAGGGGTTGGAGTCCGTGCGGATGTGGCAGAAGACGTTTCTCTACGTCAAGAACATCCCCGCCACCGAAGGAGGACTGGTGACCGACAGGATCAACCTTCCCGCTTGGAGCGACCGTGCTCCCACCGGGAAGAATTGGAAGGCGAAGCCCGCCAACGACCTCAACGCGAAGGAGATTGAGGCGCGGCTCGGCGCTCTGATCGATGAGGGCCTCAAGAGCGATGATCCAGTGGCATGCTGGATCAAGAATCGCGTCCTGCCCCTGCAGGAGCGCTGCCACCTGATGTGCTACATGGGTGGTCCCCGCGATCGCACCAGGACAACCACCATCGAGCTCGACAACGCGGACGTTCCCGAGCACGCAAGGGCCATCCTGACGACGAACCTCGACGAGCACTGGCAGTATGGGTTCATCCCATACAGCCGCACGAAGCCGATTTTGCGGGTACGCCCTTCTTTCCCTGCTTTCTGTACTATGTATTCCGAGTAGCAAACTTCTTCTTCTCGCCTCGACTAGCAATCATAGTCTGTACCAAGTAGAGTACTTAGTAGAACTGTATAGGCTTAGTGTGCTTTGTGCCTGCACGCCCTTCTGAGTAGAACATTCGGTCAACTTACTTAGGCTTAGTGTGCTTGGCGCTTGCACGCCTATCCGAGTAGAACAGTCGGTAAACTTACTTAGGCTTATTGTGCTTTGTGTTTGCACGCCTCTCCGAGTAGGATAGTCGGTAAACTTACTTAGGCTTAGTGTGCTTTGTGTTTGCACGCCTCTCCGAGTAGGATACCATTCTGCTACTCGGCTAGCTGGTGACACTTCTCCGCTCTTCAGGTCCTCACTCGCCAGCTTGCGGAGAGCTGCGAACGCTTTGAAGGCAACTGGTTTCCTGACCGAGAGGAGGACGACCAGGCCTCTTTTGAGACCGCTGACCAGATCAACCTCACTCGCTCCCCCACCATGGAGAAGCAGCACGCGGAAACGTCTCTCCGCGACTGGTCTGAGGATGAATTTGAAGGTAACCGCGCACTTGCTTTGCTTGTTCACGAGAAATACCAATCCATCGTTTGTTGTTTCTGATTTGCTCCTCTTCTTTCCGCAGATGATCTTGCTGAAGAGAACGAGGATGAGGCCGAAGATGAGAACAAGAATAAAGGCGATGAAGCTCTTGTCGTCAACCCTCTCTCTGTCGCTGCCCCTGCCACTCGCAAGCGGACAGGCAGCGGCGCCCAAGAGCCTCCTGCCAAGAAGAGAAAGGCAGCCGAGGGGACGAAAACGACCAAGGTGGTCGTGAAGAGACCAAGGCGAAAACTCGCCTCCACCAGCGCGTAAGTTTCTTCTCTGTTGTCTCCCTTCTCTTACTATGTCATTTTCCCCAATCCTCTTCTAATTTCTGAATTCCTTCTTCTCTGCAGACCTCCCATGGACGCGAATGCTGCTCTCGCACCCAACCAGGCTAAGAAGCCAGCAGCGCCACTTATCAACCTCGACGATGACGAGGATAACACTCCCAGTGCACAGGGCACTGATGCTCAAGAAGCAGATTCAGGAAAACAATCAGCAGCACAGGACACTGCCGCCCACCATGAGAGACCCCCTTCTCTTCCGGCCAACACTGCCGAGGAGACTCAAGATGAAGAGATGCCGGATAACGCCGCCCTCGAGCGGCCAGAGGCTGAACGGGAGCAGCCAAACACAGGTGCTGCAGGCCAAGTGGATCCTGCTACCGAACAGCGGGTGGAAGATGCCGCCAAGACAGATGCCACCCTGGCAGATTGCTACCCATTAAGCGATGCACAAACAGGCGCCGCACCGAGTAGCGCCCAGCCGACTGGCGCACCGGATAGCGCGCCCCTGGCGCCGCCAACTGACCAAGCCAGGCAACAGGCCCTGGATGCTTTGAGGAAGGAGGTCGAGAAGAGGGCGGCCGAGAAGGAAGCTGCCGAGAAGACAGAGGCTGAGAAGAAAACAGCCGAGGCGGAGGCCGCCGAGAAGGCGAAGGCCAAGGTTGAAGGGAAGAAGCCCGAGAAGCAGAAAGGCGAGGAGCCAACTGCTCAGAAGGAAAAGGCCATGAAGCGAGCTACCGAGCAGATTCCGCCGGCATCGACTGGACGATCCAAGCAGTTGGTCATCCGCAATCCCAGTGCGGTTCGTGCTGCTGCCAACGTGGCTGACCAGCCCCTCTACCCGGACTACATGGTAAAGGTCAGTCAACAGCGCCAGATTGGCCTTTCTGTCGAGGACCGGAAGATTGCCCGTACCAAAGGACGGAAGGCCGTGGCGACGGACTCCAGGCCCCCGGCCCCCGTCTCTATTGCTTCTCGGGGAGTTCAAGATCAAGCAGTATCTTCTCAGAGCCTCGAGCAGGTACTCGACTTGGTGGGTTTCATTGACGCCAAGTGGGACAGCAAGCTTCTCGGCACAGAGAAGTGGAACGGCCTTGGCCTGGGCGACATAGATCACATGCGGGTCGAGTGGAACAAGGTGGACTTGGGCTACCAGCCCATGACCGTCTCTTCCAGCACCGCTACCCTCGCCGCCAAGATGTTCGTGCACCGCAAGAACGCTGAAGATCTTGAATAGTCTTACGCGGTAAGTCTTATCTTTCCCTCTCCGAATAGCATCTTTCCTTTCTCCGAGTAGCATCCTTCTTTTCTCATTTTCCTTTACCATCACCCAGTCCCCGAGATTCTGGCCGAGTAGGCGGATGCTTTCCCGAGTAGCCGCCTTCTCGGGTTGAATCTTCACTTCTCTGTCTAACTTGCTTTCTTTTCGCTTTTCAGGATAGCGTTCTGAAGCGTACCAGTCTGCACCGCCAGCTTCTCTGGAATCACGCTATCGCCAGAAGGCGAATTACTGCATTGGAGAGAGAGAAGGCAGCTGCGGAAGCAGCCAGTAAGGATGCGAAGAATAGCACCCAGAAACTGTCTGAGGTGGAAGGTACGTTTCCAGCCGCGCGGTTCTTGCGTTTTTGCTTACGCCCGCTTCTGCTTTCTCGCGTTAACCTTTTCTACTCTGCAGGGAAGCTAAAGGCCATGGCTGACGAGCACGAGCACTGTCGCACCTTTGTTGCGAATGCCGAGAACACTATCAAGAAACTTGAAGGTAACCCTCCGTCTACTCGGTCTGCCCTTGTGTCTGTTTCCTTTGTTTCTCTGCTAACCGTGCTTTGCTCTTTTCAGAAGATCACAAATTGTTTGTTGAGGAACACCAAGACTGCGTCAAACCTGAAGAGGTGCAGCAGCGGCTGTCCGACCAGGCCGTTGAGCTGCTGAAAGACCACACTACAGAGACGGAGCAGCTGCAGCTCCAGCTGCAGAAGGCCCTCCAAGATGCTCTCGACCTTGGCGCCGAGAGGGACAGGGTTATCGCCGAGAAGGCCAAGGCTGAGACAACTTTCAAGGCCAAGATCAAAGCCCTCGAGCAGGAGTGCGAAACATTGAAAAAGTCCAATGCTGGGTACTTCACTCAGTTGGACGGACTTCGCTTGCTCGAGGAGAAGCACATTTCCAATGAGGAGGCCTGGAAAATCCAGTTGCAGCAGCTGCGCCACGAGCTTCACAGTAAGTCTCCTTTTCTCTGCATCTTTTCTTCTCGGTTCTGCCTCTTCTCGATTCCCGTGTCTGAATTTCTCCCTTGCTTTTGTGCAGACATCTTCCCTGATCTCGTGTCTGCTTGCGCGCCAGCTTTGGCCAAAGCCCGATCAGCTCGCCTTGAGAAGGGCGAGGCCTCGGACACTAGAGCCGAGATCGAGGACAGCTTGCTGGTGATGAAAGGGCACTTCGAGCGCCTAGCCGGCGTGGGCACCGACTTGGTGCGCGTCGGCTTCGAGCTCCACAAGCTGTTCTGGCCTGAGGATTCCGCGCCGACAACGATTGGTGGCCTTGCTGTGAAACTGCGCGGTGTGAAGGCCGAGTTGAAGAAATGGCGCGCCTCTGCAGCTCGGGCAGGCGCCGACCTGATGCTACTCTGCGTCGCTTCTTGGTACGAGAATCTCAACATGGAGATCATCCGCGGGAAGCGCGATAACTCCAGGTGGGAGATGGATCCCAGCTGCGTGGCCTCACGCAAGCTGATTGCGTACGAAGTCGCGGAGTGCGCTGAGACGGACGTCTTCATCGACGGCCTCCCCGAGCCCGACACCGAAGTGGAGGAGGGCGAGGAAGCGGATGAAGATACAGAGTCCGACTTGGACGGCTTCTTCGATACGCCTAGAGGCAAGGGGAAAGCCACGGTCATCGCGAGTAGCGATGAAGAAATCGAGGTTATCGACACCGCTGCCCTCGAGTTCGGCACTTCATCAGGGGCCGCTCTCGACGACTCGGTGCGCCCCCAAGGCCAAGCTTCAGATCCGGTGGCTCCCGAGCATGACGTCGAGATGGAGCAAACCGTCACCGTCCACCCGGATGCGACCAACACAAACACTGAGGAAGAAGCCGCGAAGGCAGCCGCCGCCAACTCGGAAGCAGAAGCAACCAAGGCCACCACAGAAGATGCAGCAGCCAAGGCCAGCGCCGACAACGATACCTCCTCCACATGATTTTACCTGCACATTTTTTACTTGAACACTTATCAGATCCCCGGGATGCCGGGAGCATATGTACCAGACTTATTTATGCTTTTCTCTTGCTACTCAATTTTATTTCCACTTGTTATCTTTGATTTAGTCATTTTGGGCAGCCCTGGCTCAATGCCGGGTTGCGTTTCCATGCGAGTCCCCGAGTTGCGTTTCTTATTCACTCTCTCCTTTCATCTCTGCTCTACCCGCAACTTGTTGCTTTTTTGGTATTCGAGTCACAAGAGTCCAAGAGTAGGGCTGCAAATACTTAGCCGCTTAGAAACAATCATAATAACGCAGCCCACCACTTAGCCGAAAAGACAATACAGAGAACAGAAGTAACAAACACTCTACTCGGTTCCTGCACTTTTTCTTCCTTAGCGATTTTCTTGTGCTCATTGACCTTTTGCTTGTTCTCTTGCTTGCCATGAAGCCGGGTTTCGGACAACAGCAGAGTCGAAGAGTTGGCATATAGGTTTAGACACAGTACTCAGTACGCGTATGAGTTCAGAAGTGAAGCAACCGAATAGACAAATAGTAAAACCGAGTAAAAACGCTTAGAGCAATTTAGGACGAGGGCAGTCCCCGAGAACAATTTCAGATTGCAGAGTAGAATTTCAACTCGGATAAGAGGGTACATACACATCTTTGCTTACGAATGAAAACGATGGAGTAGAGCTACATTCCAAGGGCGCTTGGTTTCCTCTCCAGATTTGTCTGCCCTGTTCGCCTGTGGTGGACGCACATCTACAAGATAGTAAGCATCGTTGTGCAGCGCTTTGCTCACAATGAAAGGCCCTTCCCATGGAGGAGACAACTTGTGGATCCCAGCGGTGCGCTGCACAAGCCTAAGAACCATGTCTCCTTCTCGGAAAACCCTTGGGTTCACCTTTCGGCTATGATAACGCCGCAGGTTTTGCTGGTAGATAGTCGAACGTGACAGAGTCAGCTCTCTTGCTTCTTCAAGCAGGTCAACGTCGTTTTCTCGAGCTTCTCTCGCCTCCACCTCAGTGTAGAGGGCTACTCGGGGGGAGTCATGCTCTAAGTCTATTGGCAACACGGCCTCAGCCCCGTATACCAAGAAGAATGGCGTGTAGCCGGTTGACCGGTTAGGGGTAGTCCTTAGACTCCACAACACCGCTGGCAACTCGTCTAACCAACACCCAGGTGTTTTCAGCAGTGGCTCCATCAGCCTTGGCTTTATACCTGCCAGTACCATGCCATTTGCTCTTTCAACTTGCCCATTGGAAGCAGGGTGCGCGACTGACGCAACGTCTAGTCGGATATGCTTATCTCTGCAGAATCGCACCATTGCTCCCTCAGCAAAGTTCGTGCCGTTGTCGGTGATGATACTGTGCGGGTAGCCATATCTCAGGATTATATCCTTCACGAATTTCACAGCTGTGGCCCCGTCACACTTCCGAATAGGTTTCACTTCAATCCACTTGGTGAACTTGTCCACCATAACCAGGATGTGAGTCATGTTGCCTCTAGCCGGCTGGAAAGGCCCAACCATGTCCAAACACCAAACAGCAAATGGCCAGGTGATAGGAATTGTTTTCAACTCGGAAGCGGGCATGTGAATCTTACTTGCGAACATCTGGCAACCAGTGCATTTCCTCACGATATCCTCAGCTTGCTGCAGTGCTGTGAGCCAATAGAATCCATGCCGGAAGGCTTTCTGGACCAGCGCCCGAGAAGAGGCGTGGTGCCCGCATTCTCCCTGGTGTATCTCTATCAGGATTTCTTCTCCTTCTGCTGGATCCACGCAGCGTTGCAGCACGCCAGTGGCACTTCTCTTGTGCAGCACATCTCGGACAATAGCGTAGCCCTTGGATCTTCTCTGAATCTGCCTTGCCGTCACCTCATCTTCAGGTAGAGTGCCGTCCCTTAGAAAGGATAATATGGGCATAGCCCAACTCGGTGTCTCCCGTGTGGGAAACACTGGTTCGTCCAGTTCCATTGGGACAGGCTCTTGTGGTGGCTCAGGAGGAGTAGGAGCGCTTCTCTGTAACCCAGATCGATTGGCGAGAACTTCTTCAATGAATGCGACAGCCTCCGGGTTGAGGGCGGCAGTCCCCGAGTAAGGAGTGGCAGTCCCCGGGTGAGGAATGGCAGTCCCCGAGTATGGAGTGGCAGTCCCCGGGTGAGGAATGGCAGTTCCCGAGTAAGGAGCGGCAGTCCCCGAGTAGGGAGCGGCAGTCCCCGAGTAAAGGACGGCAGTCCCCGGGTTTCCTGCAGCACTCTCCCAGTCAATTTCCATTGGGTCAGATTCCTCGCTTGGCAGAGAAGGAACAAATATCGACTCCGAGTTGGGAGAAGGCTTGATGGACGGCTTCCTCAAATGTTCCAAGGCGATTCCCGCCGGGATGGATTGCCGAGAAGATCCCAACTTGGATAACTCATCTGCTGCTTCGTTCTCTGCTCGGTGAATGTGCTGGAACTCGCAACCTTCAAAAAACCCAGTCATAGACTGTACCAGGAAGCGATATGATGCCATGTTGGCATCCAAAGCATCCCAAGTACCCGAGACTTGCTGCACCACCAGATCTGAATCTCCATAGCATATGATGAGCTGCACTCCAACTTCCTTGGCTACTCGCAAGCCATGTACCACTGCCTCATACTCTGCAACATTGTTGGACGCCTTGAAATGAATCTGCAGCACATACTTGAGTTGATCTCGCTTGGGGGACGTAAGCACAACACCAGCACCAAGGCCTTCCTTCACTTTTGAGCCATCAAAGTGCATCCTCCAATAATTGGAGACTGGAGCAGGAGGTTCATACTGCACCTCGGCCCAGTCCACAAGAAATTCCGCCAGGATCTGAGACTTGATGGCTTCTCTTCTCGCGTACGCGGGAGCATACGCAGCTAGCTCAATCGCCCACTTGGCCACTCTGCCACTCGCCTCCTTGTTGCCCATGATTTCCGAGATGGGAGCAGAGCTCACGACAGTGATGGGGTGCTCTTGGAAATAGTGTTTCAGCTTCCTGGCGCCCAGGTACACGCCGTAGGTCATCTTCTGGTAATGCGGATAGTTTTGCTTGGAACTGGACAGCACTTCACTGAGATAATACACTGGGCGCTGCACACTCTTGCCCTCTTCTTCTCGCTCCACCACAATCACCACGCTGACTACTCGGTTAGTCGCAGCAATGTACAGCAGCATCGGCTCCTTGGGTAGCGGACTAGCCAGGATGGGAGCACTAGCCAGCATCGCTTTCAGCTCATTGAATGCCACATCCGCTTGCGGAGTCCAGACAAACTTGTCATTTTTCTTCATCAGTTGGTACAGAGGCAGGGCCTTCTCGCCCATTCGACCCAGAAAACGGCTCAGAGACACCAAACAACCTGTGAACTTCTGCACATCTTTCAGCGATCTCGGTAAAGACATGCTCTCAATAGCTTTTATCTTTGAAGGGTTGGCTTCAATGCCCCGACTAGAAACCAGAAAACCGAGTAGCTTTCCAGCCGGTACACCAAAGGTGCACTTACTCGGATTCAGTTTCATTTTGTACTTGCGTAGGTTATCAAAGGTTTCCTCCAGGTCGGCAAGCAGAGTATGTGTTTTATTCGTTTTGATGACAATGTCATCTACGTACACCTGCACATTCTTGCCGAGCTGGTCGTGCAAGCATTTCTGCATGCATCTCTGATAGGTTGCACCCGCGTTCCTCAAGCCAAAACACATGACACGATAGCAATAAGCCCCGTACGGGGTAATGAAAGCAGTCTTTATTTGATCAGCAGGATTGAGTGCAATCTGGTGGAAACCAGAGTAGGCATCTATGAAAGACAGCAGTTCACAACCAGCAGTGGAATCGATCACATGATCGATGCGAGGCAGCGGGAAAGGATCCTTGGGGCATGCCTTGTTCAAGTCGGTGTAGTCAACGCACATGCGCCATGCAGTGGCAGCCTTGGGATCCTCCTTCTTCTTCTCGACCATGACCGGGTTGGCTAGCCAATCCGGATGCAGCACCTCCATGATGAAATTGCTTATCAGTAACTTAGTGATCTGGTCACCAATGGCCTTCCTCCTCTCATCTCCGAAGCGGCGCATAGCCTGCTTCACTGGTTTGGCGTCAGGACGCACATGTAAAGAGTGCTCAACCAACTCCCTCGGGACTCCTGGTAAATCTTCATTGGACCAGGCGAAAACATCCCGATTCTCACGGAGGAAGTGGATGAGCTCGCTTTCCTATTTCTCCGCCAACCCGGAGCCAATGATGGCTACGCGGTCGGGGAACTCGGGGTCGACCTGAACCTTCTTCGTCTCCTTGGCAGCTTGGAAAGCAGTGCCCTGCTGGGTACTTGGCACGCCTTGCGCGCTAGCTTGCGCGGACTGAGCCATGGCCACCACCTCGTACATCTTCTTCTTCTCGGCAGCAATCACCATCGACTCCGCCAACTGGGAGCCAGCAGAGGCACACTCCATGGACTTCTTGTAATCTCCAGAGATGGTAATGATGCCATTGGGACCAGGGATCTTCATCTTCAGATACGCAACATGGGTGGAGGCCATGAACTTGCTCAGAGCAGGCCTGCCGAGTAGAGCGTGATATGGGCTCTGATGATCCACCACCTCGAACTGCAGGCGCTCTGTGCGGCAGTTCTCCCGGGTACCGAATAACACATCGATCCACACTCGGCCAATCGGGTTGCACGAGATCCCGGGCACAATGCCATGGAAGGTGGTCTTGCTAGGCAGCATCATGTTCTCGCCCAAGCCAAGCTTCTCGAGTGTGTCCTTGTACACAATGTTGATGCTGCTGCCGTTGTCGATTAGCACCTTGCTGAACCTCACATTCTTCTCGGGACCCAGGAAGGTAGGATCCAGCACCAAGGCATAGCTACCCGGGTTGGGCATCACCTTGGGATGATCTACTCGGGACCACCTGATCTCCTGGTCGCACCAGTACATGTAGTGAGGGACAGCAGGAATCACTGCATTGACCTCCATGGCCCGCCTGTGCTGTGATTGCTTGTCGTCTGGCTCAGAAGTGAAGATCATGTAAATCTCGTGGTGCTCTTGGTACTGATTGGAGCCATTGCCCCCATTGTTGCCATTGTTGTTGTTGCCCTGGTAGTTGTTGTTGTTGCCTCTGTTGTTGTTGTTGCGGTTGTAGTTGTTGTTGTTGTTGCGGTATCTCTCATTGTTGAAGTTCTGGTTGGCTCCTAAAGCCACTTGGTTCACGTTCTCTCTTCTCGGGTACACTGGCGGCCGAGCTGCGGGTGCGCGAGTAGGCTGCACATTGGCATTGGCTGCTGGCAGGGGAGGAGGAGGAGGCAAGCCATCACTCTTGATCGCCTCCCACCACTCGCACTGCCGAGTAGTGTGGTTAGCAGGCCTCGAGGGGTGGTGAGTGTGAAAGCTGCATGGACCATCCTTCATGTCATCAAAGACAAACTTCTTCGGCTGCTCGGAGTTCCCGCTACCCGACTGAGAGGTGCGAAATGGCTTTTTGTTGCCTTGGCCCTGGTTCTGGTTCTGCCCGTAGGCTCCAGCAGGTTTCTGCCTCTGGCTGCCACCAGCTCCAACAGTCACTGCATTCACTTCTTCGGGATCATACCGATTATCTACTCGGCGCTTGTTGCGGAACTCGTTGCGCTTGCTGTTGCTGTAGTTTCTTCTCGGCTCAGAGGAGTCCATCAGTGGCTGAGTGGGATCACCGAGTGCGTACTGATCCGCAATCTTGATGGTTTCCGCCAGAGTGTTCGGCATCTCCCTCTGCAACCTCTGCCACAACATGCTGCCATGCCTGCATCCCTGCGCAAACCAAGTGATGGCCTGTGCTTCATTCACACCCTCACAGGTGTTCCTCAATGTACTCCACCGAGTAAGATACTCGCGGTCTGTCTCGTCTTCTCGCTGCCTGCAAGCTGATAGCTGTTGTGGCCTATTCGGCCTCTTGTATGTACTCGTGAAGTTGCTGATGAAGGCATCCGAGAAGTCCAGCCGGCAGTTAATGCTGTTCTTGGGCAAGTTGTTGAGCCAAGTGCGAGCTGGACCCTCCAGCATCTGTGGAACATAGCGCACGGCCCATCTTCTGTTGCCATTCGCAATATGGACCGCGGTGACATAGTCATTGAGCCAATCTTCAGGCTTGGTGCTGCCATTGTAGCTCTTGGTGCCTCTAGCAAGCTGAAAGTTCTTCACGGACGGCTCGTTCATGATGCGCGGGCCAAAGCACTCGGGGCCAGGAGGACCCGTGCTCTCCAGCCACGCCGACAAGCTGATCCGGTCCAACTGATGCCTTGCATCTCCAGGCGCCAGCACGCGCTCACCAACACGGTCACGAATATCATAGCCAGCCATCTCCATGGCCGAGTAGCCGTCATCATACCTGTCCACCTGCACCGCTGCAGGCTGCTCCACCGGGTTGGCGACTGGCGCCACAGCGCGCGGCTGCTGCCTATGCCGAGTAGGCTGAGCTGCGGGTTGCCGAGAAGAACCAGGACGCGCAGCTTCTCGGGCACGGCTTTGAGCTTGATGGGCTTGAGAGTCTGCTCTTGCAGCATTGTGTTCCTGCCCGGGCTGCTGCGGCACAGCAAGCTGTTTCGCGGCAGCAGCCGGGTCATACACCTGCATTTGCCTGTCTCTGCCCGAGCGGCCGCTGCGGCTCTTCTCGCGGCTGGGATGCGGAGACGAGGCCTGATCGTTAGATCTAGCCGCGTGCGAGTGCACCACCTGCGAAGCCCCAGCACCCGGGTTGGCCTTCCGGAACTCCTCGTTCTGCCTAGCAGCCTCCAACACTAACTCATTGAGTCTTTCTTGCTGCCTAACACGCGCATCGCCATCAAGGCGAGGCAACTCGGCTGCTACAGCCTCTGCAGCTCTAAGTGTCTTGGCGGGTGTGCTATATCTGGGCCTGGTGGAGGTGTTTGCGGTGGCGGACTAAGCAGGAGCCTCTATAACTGTCGCCATCTCGGCACCAAGGTTGCGCCGAGTGGCACCTACTCTGCTAGGCCTCCTAGCAACTGGCGTGAAGCCGTGAGCCTTGTTGTACTCGAGCTGATCTAGACTCAACTCCAACCTCACCTTATCCAACTCCGCCTGCTCGGCAAGCAGCTCCAGGCGTTGCCGCTCGAGCTGCTCCCTCGTGGCCAGGAGCTCGATGTCGGTGGGGGTTGGCATGCCAGGCCGCGTAGCCGACGCGGGAATGGCCGTAGACGTGGAAGGCGGCAAGTTGCTCTCCTTCTCGTAGGGCCGGTGTACCCTGCCACCAGCCGGTGCATCCATCTCCTCGACGACGGCCGCAGCGCCAGTGGCGGCTGCGCCAGTGTTTGCCGCCAAGCCCGTCACCAGCACCTCAGCGCAGTTCGCAGAGCGGGACGCGGGCCTTCCGCGAGCAGCGATCACCGCGGGAGGATCCTCCGCGTCATGCACCAGCTCGGGATACGCGCGGTTGGCGACGGTGGCGACGTAGACGAGGTGAGAGCCGAAGGAGATCACCGAGCCGCCCTCCGGCATGGCCCTGCCGCCGAAATCGCCGGCGTTGTCGGTGACGAAGTCGAAGGAGCCAAATCTGTGGACAAGGCCACAGACCACGCGCTCCGCTGAAGAAGATCACGTCCGAACAGAAACTCCAACCAGCGCCGCTGGTTGCCCCACGGTGGGCGCCAACTGTCGTGGTGGTGTCACGGCAGATGCCATGGGATGGCTAAAGATGTGGGGACGAAGGACGCTGGAGGTGCTCGGGGAGGGATCACGCGACGACTAGCCGCGTGAGGTACGACGTAAATACTGCAAACAACACGATCTACCCAGGTTCAGGGCCCTCGTGAGGAGGTAAAACCCCTACTCCTGCCTTTCTTTGTATATTCTGGTGTCTCACCGAGTAGCCACAGTTCAACGTTCTTGCTACCGAGTAGCCACTCTCCTCTCTAGATGATGAACTAGGTCAAGAATTAGGTCAAGATGTGTTCGATCTAGCCCGTGCCTCACGCAGGAGGCGGCGGGGCACCTTATATACCTGGTGCCCAGCCGGATACGTCCAAACATGGACAAGTGTCGACATAGTGTGCACATCGTCCTTCTTCCGGGCTCCCGCTGACAGCTTTGGTTCCTAATCTTGGCTGCATCTAGAAAGTCGTTGGGCAAAACAAGGGGACAGACTGGTATCACTGTGCCAGACACAGAGTAGGCCCCCCTTATCCTGCCACGGCCTGCTTCCATGCTGTCACTGTCAGGCAGGCCGGTCCCAGATGAACAGTAGTTTGAATACTGCCAAGTACGGACCCAGGATACGCGGGATCCTGTGTCAGAACGGCTCCTTTGACTTTCTGGCCCGAGTAGGTTCCCGCCAAATCTACTCGGGCCAACTCTTCTACTCGAATGGATGTAACTTGACTGATATCTCCTTCCGGTCATCTTGAGGAGAAACCGAGTAGCTGTCGTCCGGGTAGCAAGTACCGGGTAGTCGGCTACTCGACCAAACCTCTCTTCTGTAAGATGCCTTTACCACTTGCCTTTACCCTACTCGGGGGTAACCCCCCGACACAATGGTAGTACTTTCGTAGAACTAAGCTCAAGAAAATTATAAAAAGAATGAGATTATTAAAACCGTGTGTTTGGGTAGTACCTCCCCAAGCTAAACATTAAGTTAGTGGTCCGCTTTTACCGTTGAGACACAAATTATATCTCCTTCGGTGGATATGGACATATGATTCAATGAATTTTCCATGATGTGATTCAGTGGTTGCCTTCCAACATGCTTATGCGAACTAAAAAAGAAAAGAAAATATATTTTATAGTCTAAAAGTTTCACCCCTCTATGGACAGGATGCACAAACATAACACAAACCATTCTAAAAATGTTACATGAACATTGTGAACTTAAATTTATCTTTACAACGCAGACCATAACACAAATAGTTGTAAAATACATCTCTCTAATGAGACAATATATAAAAACTTAACGATATATGATGCATAGTACCATGGTCAATATATAAAATATTAACGAAACAACAAAAGATCAAAGATATAGATTTCAGGTACATATGCTTTAGCTAGTAAGCTAGTTCCCAAAGCGGTGATATTGACCACCAGATACTTGTTTGCAGAATCAGGGTTGGGACTCTGGACGCGGGAGGGCATTCCTCCACTGCATACACACCGCACGGAACCGGACCAGATCGTTCCTTGTCCCTAGGTTCACGATATGCTGGATCACTTCGGATGGCAAAGCTGACCAGTTAGGCCTTCATTTTCAATATAAAAAGAAAGTCGAATACAAAACAGGAGTTACCTTGCAAGAAATATTCTATTTTAAATAATAATATGTGCATGTGACAAGGAGCATGTACGTACGAGGCAGGATTTTCGCGGTGGAGTGGCTGCTGGACGAGAGGGGACGACATGGCGGAGATCGAACGGGAGGAGGCACTATGGTTTATATCGTGTGTGTCTTACGAGTAGGGTAAATTTTCGATGCCCACCATGGCCTAGGAACCTTTATACAAGGGGGTGGTCCTAATTTAATAGATGGGCTTAAATGTCATTATTTGGTGGAAATATATGGAGTACCTAAAAGATATGAGGAGTAAATGGTGGATATAAATGCAATCTTTAGGAAGATGGATTTAGTTGAGCATTAAATTATCATATCCAAAATATCTCACAGTTAATATCTGAATAAATATTTTGTCATCACATGGATCTTGTGGATACTTTTGTATCTGTTGAGGTTAGTCGGTGCTTGGTTGCAGAAGTATCAGTGTTAGTTCTTGGCTAAAGGCTTAGATTAGTAATTTGCGGTGATAAAAACTTACCGCTACCAGAAACGGTTACTGAATCTTAGTTATTTATGTACGACAATACTATTGTCGATTGTCGCTACTACAACGGTGGTGTAATAAGTTTAATGCTTAAGCTTGGATCATGCAAAATTTAGTAGATTGCATAGTCGTTACTAGGGTTACATGACTAGATTGGCCAATCAAGACAGCTAATAGGTATAATTTTAAGCTTTTCAATAAATGAATAGTTTGTGGGATTTTGTGGCATAAGTGGCGCGAATATAGATTGGACGAAAACGAAAAATACTGGAAGTTGGTTGGTAGAAAAGTTCGTGGGGGCTCTATAACGACTAATGGGTTACGTCATCTCTAATATGTTAAGGATGTCTACAAAGAGCACCGTCGGAGCGCCTTGGAGATGAAACTGGGCTACACCCCCCCCCCCCCCCCCCTTCCAAAAGTGCACATATTTTTCTACGCATACTCTCCATAGGCCAGTCTTTTGTTAGTGGTCAGTCAAGCACACGGGAACAAAGAAAGAGTGGCCTCATTTCTCATCGCATAATACTTCCCGACCTCGGCGCATTGGGTGGCTGATGGCTGGTCTCTGTGTGCTTGGGTCATTGAGTGATTCTTGATGTTTTTTGTTGGTAGCCAACGGTGGACCTTGGGGTTAGCGCTTCGTCGTATTACACACATAACTACAAGTCGCTTAGTATGACAGGTCCTATGTCAATCAAGAAATCACTATTGGCCATCAAATTCTTGTGTAAATCAAGAAATTAGGCACACTTTCAAGTTTGAAAATCACCCCTCAATGTTACAAGTGACATTGAAATTGTAGCCAAATTAGTGTGAAGAGTTCATTTGGCAGCCAACAATTTTTTGGCCCCCCCTTTGCTTTTGGTCACGCTCCGCCACTGACAAAGAGACTTGTTCCATGGGGAATATATGTAATTTAATAGTGTGTGTGAATCTACTAAAGTGTTTAGATTCAATTGTGTTATAACCCAACCGCTTACTTTTTTTAGGTATCTAATGCATTGTCTTAGTAGTGTTCCAAGGTTTCTCTTGGGCATTATCGACATGTGTAATGATTTATGTGAAAATATACTAAAAAGGTGGAGTATCCAAAAGGGTGGGTGTATATGGACCACAACATGAACATATATGTAGAATATGTCCCTCCATGGGCTCGAGGATCACATTTCTTATCGCTGATTTTTTGTATAAGAAGGATCCAGATCTACTAAAAATATTCACCATATATATAAAGCACACTGAACATAATAAAAACTACATCAAGGTTCCTGGATCACCTGAGGAGGGTCTCATGGTCCATCTGGTGATGGGTTCGAGGAAGCCGGAGAAATCCCGTTTTAGCCTCAGACGGAACCGTCCACAACGGTGCATGTGTCCATCATTTACTTCTTTGGAGGCATTGTGGGACTGTACCCATTCACTGTGTGCCCCGGGGAAAATCCCCTATTCGGGCTTCCCAGGTTAGATAGAGATGTTCCTCCATTAACTCCCATTGGGTGCATCATCATCATCTATGGAGCCGTACATCAGCCGGTGGGACAAGTGTATAGCTTCGGTGGTTAGGCTCAAGTCTCCCTGTGCTTATCATGTGGTGACCAAGGTGGAGCAGCATGGCATCTATTGGATCGACGGCGAGTCTTGTCAGCGTGGTGGACACAGAATGATGGTCGCGCGCAGGGCGATGGCGAAGGCTGGTGTCATCACTACAGGAAACAGTCTATATGCCTACGGCCAGATACCGTCGGCGTAGCCCCAAAAGCCGTAGGCATATAGCTATGCCTACGGCAAATCTATATGCCTACGGCAAAACTGCGTCGGCAACTTCTTCATAGGCATAGCTCCAAAAAACCGTCGGCATAGAAAAGCCGTCGGCATAGCTCTATGCCGACGGCCAAACTGTGCCACGTGGCACGCCCCTGTCGCTCGCGGATGGAGCTATGCTGACGGCATTTTAAGCTATGCCTACGGCACCAGTGGACACGTGGCGGTCCCATATTACTCGTGGGAATGAGCTACGCCGACGGTTTTTCCTATGCCGACGGCGAAAGTAACCACGTGGCGGCACCTGGTAGCTCACGCGACCTGGTATGCCGACGGGAAAACATAGCTATGCCTACGGCTTTTGCCGTCGGCCTATACGCCGACGGCTAAACGGATCTATGCCTACGGCAATTGCCGTAGGCATAGCCCCTTTCCTGGGCGCATCTGGGGAGGTATGCCGACAGCAATTGCCGTAGGCATAGATATTAACAGGAACTTTTTTCCCCATATTGTTTTTGCTTCCATTTTTGTATTTAGAAACATGAATAACGACAGTTATATTCGAACATTCTTAACACAATAATAACATTAGACTATGCAAACATATAGTCCACTAATATGAGAAAGTAACAAGTTTCAAAGACATTGGACAAAGTCACAAGTTTCAAACACAATAGACATTGTTTAGACAAGTTGCATGTCACAAAACGACATGTTCCAAGGACATGTTCTTAACAACCTAGCTAGAACCCCGACGACACCAAGTGCTTCGTGACGACACCAAGTGCTTTGTGACGACACCATGTACACCTCCACGAGCATGCATCATCATCAAGACTATAACAAGGAAAAGAAGAAATTTAGCAACGGTCAAATGCTATGTTTTTGCAATAGAAAGTTTCTATACCCACTTTTGATGCATGAGTTGAACAAACTAACCTGGTTGCCATCTAGGTGACGGGATGAGGTCGGTGTAGAGCCACCATAGCGTTGATGCAACGGGGTCTCTTGGTTCTCCGAGCCGGTACCATGACCATAGTTGGAACCACCACAACCGAAGGCATTGGATGCCGAGGTTCCCTACAAGTTGGAGTAAGAGATATAGTAAGTAACCAATTGGAGAAAGATAGGAGCAAGATGTGAAGAGATATAGTCGACTAACTGGAGTCCCACGGACCGGGTACGTGGCCAAGAAATCTGTCAGCGATGGCGGTATCTGTGGGAATGGCAGAATTGCTGGCGGGTCTCCAAGGTCAGGCAACGGAGTACACTGAGCATACAAATCAGTTAACGCCTACACAATAGTTTACAAATGGTGATTTCATGAACTCAAGGTGAAAAAGGCGAGTAAAGAAAATTATTTTAGTTACAATGGTCAAGAACTAACCGCTTGCATGATATTATTGCGGTTCATGTATGCCATGTTCGCCGCGTGGTATGCCTGACAATCAGCCTCAAATTTAGAGGTAAGACTTTTGTAGGCTGCAAGTTGCTCAGCCTGCAATATGACATTATAAATCTTATTAGCAGACCCTTCCAAGTACCGCCGAGCCGACCACCATGCGCTCCATCCTGGTAGCAGCCCCTTCCAAGTACTGCCGAATGCCCGTCCGCAGGCGCTGCCATGGACCATATAGGTGCTCTGCGAAAAAAAATGCATCTCCATAAACAGTAGTATGCAGCTGTTCTCCTGCAGTTCTGTTGGACTAATCCAACCAATCTTATCCGTCGGTACACAGATCAGAACCAAATCCTTCTTAGAACGCAATACTTGGCAACTGGAACAAGCTAAATTGCAACTAGACAGAGGCTGACCACAGAAAAACATGAAGAGTAGGTCCTTGGACTGGTGGTGGTGGTACCTTCTGGTCGGGATGGGCTTGAGTTTGGACGCAACGATCTGCTCGTCAAGCTCCAGGGCAATGGCCAGCTCACACCATCCCTTCTGCATCCAGGCCATCCCCCTCCTTCTGTTATGCGTCGTCGTTAACTTCCACGCCCCAGACAATGCGCAGCTCCAGTGGCGCCGGTGAGCAGCAAGGCCACCAGCGACCATCCTATAATTTCAATAAAAGGTTCGAGTACCTCAACACAAGGAAAAATTGCTTGCTGCAATCAAAAGAATAGTGCCACAATTTTTTTTATCATGCGTCAAAACTAGGTGAGCAACTAGTACAAGAGCAGATGCACATATTACCTAGCTAGTACCATGGTTTCACAAGTCATGGTAAACTGGAGCAGTTATGCCAACTCAAATACAACTTGTAGTTAAAAAATAATTAGCAGTTTGGGTGGATGATTTGGCCACGATGAACATTCAAGTAGATGGCAGGAGGGAAGACCAACTAGTAGTAGCGAGTAAATTAACTTGCACAAGTCGCTCCTACAAATCTTAGACTTGTTTTCAACAGGAGACGCATACAAACCAACGGGAATACCTTTATATTCGCCGAGGAGCAGACCGATTTGCCCGACCAATCAACTCCTCGTGTACAGATCAAAGAAAGAATCGAGTTTTTTAGAAGCGGGAGAAGAAGATGACATAGATTGAACAGCGGCCGGGGATTCGTGCCTTGAGCAACTACTCGGTGACGAGATAACTCTGGAGACGGGCGGAGGGAGTCGTCATGACGAGCAGGAGCAGCAACTCGGTGAAGAGATGCAACTCGCAGCCGTGGTTGGGGACGACGGACTGCAGCATGTCCGGACTTGAGGACCGCCCCCTCCTCGTAGAGACGAAGCCTCCCCAGCGCTAAGTAGCCGACGGCCTCCGAGGCTCAAGTCGGCGCCGTCGCCGTCCTGGTGACCGGAGCCCAATCTGCCACACGCAAAACCAGACCACGCTCGCGCGTCACGGCCCGTCTAGCTCGACGGAGGGCCGCGCATCGCTGCACGCGCGCTCCGGCGAGCCAGCCGGCCGTGGCTCCTGGGGCGGCGGTATCACTCTCGCCGGTAAACATGCGTTCGATCCGCTGCGAGAGGACGGATGGGAGCGGCGGGAGGACGCGGGGGTGCCGGAAGGGAGGATGGTGCGGGGCTGGGGGAGACGGAATGGCGGCAGAGGTAACGCCGGCGAGGGGAGGAGAGATGGCGGCGCCGATCTGAATCAGGGAGAGGGAGAGACAGAGGGGGTCGTGACTCGTGAGGGAGCTGTCGGTGGGTAGGGTGTGGTCGTGTGGACGCTCGCTCTCCATCTCGTGAATTTTGGGCCCTAAAGTCCCGCCCGGCCCGATACAAAAATTTCACCTGTAAATCAAATTTTCAGGGCGGGCTTTTTTTCACCGCGTAAAATTTCATTACGCCCTGCCATGCGTGAGGGAATTTATTGGAGTAGATGCACGGTTGAGATAGACGATCCGTGGGAAGCTACTTGGTGGCACCTTATTGGTGGTCGCATCGAGCACAGAAGTTACCCTGGATGATTTTTTTTCCTTTTCGAAACGACCCCGGATAAATTTGTGGCTGCTGATTATCTTGGGTGGGTGTCCGACTCTTGATTTTCTCACTCCACCCGGAACTTAATTTTGGCTACAAGACCCTGCTGAGCTCTCTGCGCACTTTTCGATTGGCGATTCGAATACACGTGTGCGTACGGCATGCACCAATGAAGCGGGTGGATCGATGTCTCCCGTAGTCATACGTCATTGAATCCTTGGAGCATTCACCGGTTGGACGATGCACCGACGACGGAGGCCAAGGCGTGATTCTTTATCTTTGGCGCTCTGACGAAAAGAAAAGAAAAAACTCCGAGTCAGGAAGGCCAGCTCCGAGTCAGGAAGATCAGCAATCTGTCGAAAAGAAAAAGCAGAGTTAGAAGCGAAAAATCCGAGAAAACATGGCAAAGTTTAACCCAAATGACGGAAATAATACCTTGGGGGCCGGATTGTCGGCCGTATACATTGGCCGACTCGCTTCATATTGGTCGCGTGATGCGACCAACTGGTTCACGCGCCTCCGCAGATCCCTCGCGGCCCAGTCTTTGCTGGTTGTCCGCATTTTGTCGCCGGCACCCGTGTACTCGCAAAGGAGACGGCCACCATGGTTGGAAGGAGGGACGGTGGAATGCTGCGGAAGCCGCCACTTCCCTTTCAGCACTAACCCCTCCTTTTCCATGTTTGGAAGGAGGGACGGTGGAATGCTGCAGGCAATCCAATTGCCGGCAGTCTCCATTTCTTCGTCAGCTCCGACGGCGGCGGACATGGCAGCCTCTACAGCGGCGAGCTCGTCGCCAACGAGCGTGATTTTCTCCTCCGCCGTCTCGGGAGCGAACGGCGGAGATGGCGTGGAGCTCGAGCCCGCAAGATCCACGGCGGCGGAAGGATCTCCTCCGTCCGCCGCGGTGCCCGTGGTCTTCACCGGCTCGTCGCCGTCGTGCGTTGGGGAATCCAACATCGGATCCATCGTGTTGATGATATCCTCGATGTCTTGCGTGACGTTGCGGGCGGGCGAGGACGACGGAGATGCCATCAGGTGGCGGCGCTGGCTTGCCTCCGGTGAGGTTTTGGGCGCAGTGTGCGTTCGGAAATTTCTCTCTGCTCGGGAGCTTGGGTGCTGTAATGGCGTTGGAAGTGAGAGCGGAAGGTTTTCCGGGAGGACGAAGAAGGCTATTTATAGCCGGAAATCCGTCAGGATACGTGCTAATGGCTCTTTTGACCGTTGGATGATCAACGCGTGTCACTCGCCGGAAAATCCGGGAAATGAATCGACATGGTGATTATGGCTATCTCCTCGTTTCCCGCGAGAATCTGTCAGAGATACGTTTCTGGGTTTCCGCTGAAAACCCAAATGTCCCTTACGTCAGCAGGATTAAAGTGCTGACGTAGGAGGTTCCTTCTCCGCGAAGAATCGTGTGAGAAAAGCCGGATTTCCAGAATTCCGAGTTTTACGTTACCATCTCTTTTTAAATAAGAATAAGAAGAATCAAGACTGCTGGCCAATATTTCTCGGACAATATGCATTTGGCGAAAGACGGCGAATCAGAGTTTTAATCCTTCTTGGGGGCTACTGTCGGATATATACTGAATAGGGGTATATCAGATGGTGGTCATAAGTGCCGAATTATCAGGGTGGCCCAAGTGGTAGTGGGCTATGGTCCATTGGGCGTCCCAGTAAGCTGACGCGCAGAAGCCGGATTCTAGAAGGACCCGGATCACGGCCCACGTGATCTGGCTTGGAGGATCATGGTCCGTTTCCGGGAGTTTCGGCCTCGTAGCACATAAACTCTCAGAGAGAGAAGTCGATGCCGGGGAAGCCCCAACTCAGAGAGTAAGGGTATATTAGGCATCCACAACCCTAGTAACACTAGGGAACACATGGTGTGCCACCCAATACATTATGGTTCCACCCCGATGCTCCGGAACGCCTCTGCGGCGAAACGCTAGCCCCGCTGGAGCCGAGTCAAACTTATCGTCTACAGGTTTGACCGGAGCCCGAAAGGGGGTAGCAATGTTGAACTAATTGCTTCATTGTGTTAGGGTGGACCATAGGAAGTCCCAAAACTATGGTAGGGCCCACCTCTACATAAGATTCCACCCCGACAGTCCGTTTCCGGGAGTTTCGGCCTCGTAGCACATAAACTCTCAAAGAGCGAATTCGATGACGGGGAAGCCCCAACTCAAAGAGTAAGGGGATATTAGGCATCCACAACCCTAGTAACACTAACGCACACATGGTGTTCCACCCAATACATTATGGTTCCACCCCGACGCTCCGGAACGCCTCTGCGACGAAACACTAGCCCCGCTGGAGCCGAGTCAAAGTTATCGTCTACAGGTTAGACCGGATCCCGGAACAGGGTAGCAATGTGGAACTAATTGCTTGGTCGTGTTTTATTGGACACTAGGAAGTCTCAAAAAAATGGTAGGGCCCACCTCTACAGAAGATTCTACCACGACAGTCCGTTTCCGGGAGTTTCGGGCTCGTAGCACATAAACTCTCAGAGAGAAATGTCGATGCCAGTGAAGACCCAACAGAGAGAGTGGGGGTATCTTTGGAATATACAACCATAGTAACACTAGTTGACACATGGTATGACACCCGATACCTTATGGTGCCACACCGACGCTCCGGAGCCACTCTGGGACGCAACCCTAGCCCCGTTTGAGCCTATTCAAACTTATCGTCTACAGGTTTGACCGGAGCCCGAAAAGGGGTAGCAATGTGGAACTAATTGCTTAATTGTGTTAGGGTGCACCCTAGGAAGTCGCAAAACAATGGTAGGGCCCACCTCTACGGAAGATTACACCGCGACAGTCCGATTCCGGGAGTTTCGGGCTCGTAGCACATAAATTGTCAGAGAGAAATGTCGATGCCAGTGAAGACCCAACAGAGAGAGTGGGGGTATCTTTGGCATCTACAACCCTAGTAACACTAGTTTACACATGGTATGACACCTCAATACCTTATGGTGCCACCCCGACGCTCCGGAGCAACTCTGCGACGAAACCCTCGCCCAGCTGAGGCCCAGTCAAACTTATCGTCTACAGGTTTGACCGGAGCCTGAAAGGGGTAGCAATGTGGAACTAATTGCTTCATTGTGTTAGGGTGTACCATAGGAAGTCCCAAAACGATGGTAGGGCCCACCTCTACAGAAGATTCCACCCCGACAGACCGATTCCGGGAGTTTCGGGCTCGTCGCACATAAACTCTCAGAGAGAAATGTTGATGCCAGTGAAGACCCAACAGAGAGAGTGGGGGTATCTTAGGCATATACAACCCTATTAACACTAGTTCACACATGGTATGACACCTCAATACCTTATGGTGCCACCCCGACGCTCCGGAGCAACTCTGCGACGAAACCCTCGCCCAGCTGAGGCCCAGTCAAACTTATCGTCTACAGGTTTGACCGGAGACTGAAATGGGTAAGAATGTGGAACTAATTGCTTCATTGTGTTAGGGTGTACCATAGGAAGTCCCAAAACGATGGTAGGGCCCACCTCTACAGAAGATTCCACCCCGACAGTCCGATTCCGGGAGTTTCGGGCTCGTAGCACATAAACTCTCAAAGAGAAATGTCGATGCCAGTGAAGACCCAACAGAGAGAGTGGGGGTATCTTTGGCAACTACAACCCTAGTAACACTAGTTCACACATTGTATGACACCTCAATACGTTATGGTGCCACCCCGACGCTCCGGAGCAACTCTGCGACGAAACCCTCGCCCAACTGAGGCCCAGTCAAACTTATCGTCTACAAGTTTGACCGGAGCCTGAAAGGTGTAGCAATGTGGAACTAATTGCTTCATTGTGTTAGGGTGTACCATAGGAAGTCCCAAAAACATTGTAGGACCCACCTCTACAGAAGATTCCACCCCGACAGTCCGTTTCCGGGAGTTTCTGCCTCGTAGCACATAAACTCTCAGAGAGAGAAGTCGATGCCGGGGAAGCCCCAACTCAGAGAGTAAGGGTATATTAGGAATACACAACCCTAGTAACACTAGGTAACACATGGTGTGCCACCCAATACATTATGGTTCCACCCCGACGCTCCGGAACGCCTCTGCGGCGAAACGCTAGCCCCGCTGGAGCCGAGTCAAACTTATCGTCTACAGGTTTGACCGGAGCCCGAAAGGGGGTAGCAATGTTGAACTAATTGCTTCATTGTGTTAGGGTGGACCATAGGAAGTTCCAGAACTATTGTAGGGCCCACCTCTAAAGAAGATTCCACCCCGCCAGTCTGTTTCCGGGAGTTTCGGCCTCGTAGCACATAAACTCTCAGAGAGAGAAGTCGATGCCGGGGAAGCCCCACCTCAGAGAGTAAGGGGATATTAGGCATCCACAACCCTAGTAACACTAAAGCACACATGGTGTTCCACCCAATACATTTTGGTTCCACCCCGACGCTCCGGAACGCCTCTGCGACGAAACGCTAGCCCCGCTGGAGCTGAGTCAAAGTTATCGTCTACAGGTTAGACCGGATCCCGGAACAGGGTAGCAATATGGAACTAATTGCTTGGTCGTGTTTGAGTGGACACTAGGAAGTCTCAAAACAATGGTAGGGCCCACCTCTAAAGAAGATTCTACCACGACAGTCCGATTCCGGGAGTTTCGGGCTCGTAGCACATAAACTCTGAGAGAGAAATGTCGATGCAAGTGAAGATCCAACAGAAAGAGTGGGGGTATCTTTGGAATATACAACCATAGTAACACTAGTTGACACATGGTATGACACCCGATAGCTTATGGTGCCACACCGACGCTCCGGAGCCACTCTGGGACGCAACCCTAGCCCCGTTGGAGCCTATTCAAACTTATCGTCTACAGGTTTGACCGGAGCCCGAAAGGGGGTAGCAATGTGGAACTAATTGCTTAATTGTGTTAGGATGCACCCTAAGAATTCGCAAAACAATGGTAGGGCCCACCTCTACAGAAGATTACACCGCGACAGTCCGATTCCGGGAGTTTCGGGCTCGTAGCACATAAACTCTCAGAGAGAAATGTCGATGCCAGTGAAGACCCAACAGAGAGAGTGGGGGTATCTTTGGCATCTACAACCCTAGTAACACTAGTTCACACATGGTATGACACATCAATACCTTATGGTGCCACCCCGACGCTCCGGAGCCACTCTGCGACGACACCGTGGCCCAGCTGAGGCCTAGTCAAACTTATCGTCTATAGATTTGACCGGAGCCCGAAAGGGGGTACCAATGTGGAACCCTAGTAACACTCGTGAACACATGGTGTGCCACCCAAAACATTTAGAAAGAGGATAAAAATATCTATGCCGGCGGCCTTTTATCGGGGTCGGCGGCGTACCGTTTGCTGGGACGAATCCGATCTGACTGGCAGCTAGGTAAGTCGACGGCTAAAGGTATGCCGACGGACAAGATAAAAGGCCGTAGGCATAGCTCCTGCTGGGCCCGCCTGCGAGCCAGGTATGCCGACGGCTAAAGGTATGCCGACAGCCAAGATAAAAAGCCGTAGGCATAGCTCCTGCTGGGCCCGCCTGCGAGCCAGGTATGCCGACGGCCAAAGCTATGCCGACGGCCGCGAGAAAAAGCCGTAGGCTTAGATTATATATGCCGACGGCTATAGGTATACCGACGGCTGGTTAGAAAGGCCGTAGGCATATGTGCTATATGCCGACGGCCAAAGCTACGCCGGCGGTTTTATTTTAGCCGTAGGCATACCACCTTGTATGCCGACGGCCCCGACTAAAAGCCGTCGGCATACCTTTTGCCGTAGGCATCTGGCCATTTTCCTGTAGTGCATGGAGACGTCGACGACAAGCCCGATAAGGTCAATGCGTTGAACCCAATCCAAAAGATGGGTGGCGGCTTCTGGAGCGTTCGAATGTGGCACGCGCTGAGAGTTTGCTGGACCGTTTTGTACTTCCATCTCGCTGTTGGTCGGTTTGGTGAGTCCTATGAATTTAACATTGTGTGCATCGATGTGAGGTCACGGCACATGGCACCGATCATGGCCATCATAAAGATTGTAGGTGTAGTGATAGTTCTCACCTGAAAGGTGGCTTCGGATTTACCGATGGATTAGTTTGGTTGGACTTTGTTGAATAATATAAGTAAAAAGAGCCAAGTACATGGGATGCCGGTTTACACCTCCTTTTAAAAAAAATGTTTATCTCGCTTAATGCAAGCAACTCATCTTCCTTTGTTGCTAACTCGTCCCTGAGGTACAGTGGAAACCATCTCAATATATCTCAACATATGTGTATCAAGTCTTTCACCACAACTGCACGGCCGGGCCACCGAGAGCCAGCTAGTTGCAGGTAATCAAAATAGCCCTGACCCCCAAAGCACATATAGTTTGTGTCCAGGTGTTGAGTAAACTTAAATCTTTGAATCCATACACAACAATATACCTTTTATATGTAGTGTTGCATATAATCCAAACAAAACCTCGATCAGCCATCATCATATTCGGCCTCAAGTAAAGGCTAGGTTGATCAACACATGCGTAGATATATATAAATAGTTATAGTAAGATGCACATCGTTCGTTTTCTGAAGCTCTGACCAATGGTTAGGCAATATATATGAGTTTCTGTTTTCTTTTGTTGATATATATAGGATGCGGCTCGAAAGAAAATAACCGGAAAATGTATTTTATACGAGAATCTAACGATAATTCATGTGTCGACATATGCTCATGTAGGATATAACTGACATTTCATTGGCCTAACAGTCGGCCAAACAAACTTAAATCTTGCAATGTGTGGGCACAAGCACCACAGAAACATTTCAGGTAGACTAAATGCAGAATTGCAGAGATAATCAAATTGGCCTAACAGTCGGCCAAACAAACTTAAATCTTCCAACACGCAGAATTGCAGATGATCAAAAGAAGCCCCGATCACGATCAGGTACGCACAGCCAGTGCGAGCTGAGTCCCTCTCTTGCGCCCGTTCCAAGCCACATACGATGTGAGATTATCAACGAAACTGCCCTTCTCAGCTTCGGTCAGCAGCCTAGTTTCGTCATCCGACACACGACGCACATAGAAGTTGTTGTGCTGGAAGTCGACGGCGTTGGAGTTGTCCCGGTCGTGCTGGAAGTAGATGGCATTGGGGTCGATACCTGTTTTGGCAGACACGACGAGCCCGCCGCAGTAATCGCCGACGAAGACAGCACGCTCCCCGAGGTCCGTCACCGGGACGAGCACCCCGGCGTCCGCGTCCAGCCGGAATATCTCGAACTCCACCATGTAATCGTCGCTCCCTTCCAGGTTACGAACCGTGTTGGTCAGCACCATAAGCTCGCCGGAGCTGTCAGCCATGTGCACGAACGTGAAGTCCAGCTGCTGTGGCCACTCGGCGGCGAGCACCAGCTTCGGCAGCGGAGCCTCGTGGTCGACCACCATGAGCGCGTCACCGTTGGCGAAGTAGACCTTCCCGTAGAAGGGGAAGGCCGAGCAGAGCAGCGGGGCTTCGCTGAGGATCTCCCAGCGGTCGCCGCCGATCTTGGCGTAGACGAGCTTCTTGTCATATCCGAAATGGAGCACCACCGTGGAGTCCCCGGCGAAGCCCGCGCCTGTGACGTTGAAAAGGCGTGAGAACGTCTTGTCCAGGCGTCCGTTGCGGCGGCGGCTCAGCACGGGAGCGATGGATGGGAGGTCGACGCGCTGCCCGGTAAGCGGGTTCAGCAGCCGGACCACAAGGCTTTCCTCGTGTATGAGGACGAGGACGCCGCCGGGGGAGCCACAGGATCCAGCGGCGACGGCGTGGCCCAGGAGGTGAGGAAGTTCCACGGTGATCTTCCTCCCGTTGGACAGGTTCAGCATCCGGCGCCAACTGCGGCTGTCGTCGTCGGTGCCGTGGGCGGCGCTCTCCTTGGGCAGCAGGATCCAGCGGCGCGGGTGGAAGCGCTGGTCGAGGACGCTGTGGTTCTTGGGATCGTCGGTGCTGTCCCTCCATGGAGCGTACGCCGCGCGGAAGCTGAGGTAGTCGGCGACGTCGTTGGCCAGGGCGTGCCCCGCGATCCGCGCCGATATTTTCTTGGAGATGTCTGCCCAGTCCCTCCTAAAGGATACGTATTTCACACGCGCACGTAAAGAATTAGTAGTTCATTTCGATCGGCAAGAAAGCTAGAAGCATGAGGAAGAGAGAGGAAGACGTACCAGTTGGAGTTGCCGCGGTTGCCGTTGAGCGGCGGAACGGCAGAGGAAGCCATCGGTTCAAGAGGAGGATGGGGTGGAGTGGCGGCGCTGGGTTTTGCTCTTGAGGACCTAGGGTACGGGTTCAAGAGGAGGACCTAGGGTACGGGTTGGAGCCATCCATCGAGAGGGAGTATATAAGCAGCATGAGGACGGCCAAAGAAGAAAGAAACATACGAGGCTGGCCAAAATGGAAGTTAGCTGTTTCCAGATCACTGTTGAATCAGCCAGCCCCTGGACCGTTGTGTCGACACTTACTCACGTCCTTATCCAAGCATGTGTGATATTACTTACCATATTAATCCTGAATGACCGTGGACCCACATGAAAGTGGAAGAGGTAAGATACAAATTCAGATATTAGTAAATATATTAGGGTCTCTTCCCGTAAAAAAAAAATAGATTCTCTTCTTTTTGAGTGTGCTCTTCTTTTTACGTTCACAAATCTGTCTAGACCAGGTAAAAAAAAAACTTTATGGACAAATTCAAATATTCGCATTCATAAATCTGTCGACTAGACCTCTGGTTCTCCATATTCTCAAGAATTTACCGTCATGTTAAGAATTGTAGCAAGTTTCTGCATACAAAATGTAAGATACCCTATGATCATTTTCCCATGACGTGTGATGATGAAAAAAATGATTTCGACACTTAGATGTTCCGATATATCGTCTGTGTACGGGAAACTCCTCTCGCCGTCGTCTCCTCCAGGCGGACGAGGGAAATATATGCGCTATATATGGGGAAACTCCTCTCGCCGTCGTCTCCTCTAGGCGGAGAGGGGGGGGGGCTCTATAATCCCCACAGCTACCACCCCATCCATTTCTCCCTCCCTCTTATTGCTAGTCCTGGAACCCGCTGCCAGAACAGCCGGGCAACATCAGTGATGGGGGCGGCGGGGATCTTATCGCGTGGTTCCTCGCGGAGTGACTTGGAGTTCAGCTGTCGCGCTGCATCGATGATGGTTGCGGCGGGATCTTATCGTCTGGTTCCTCGCGGAATGCCTTGTAGGTCAGCTGCCACACGGGTGCTAGCTCATCATCACTGGGACACCTGCCCCTCGGGATCCTCCTCTCCCAAACGGTTCTCGGTAGCGATTCGTAGGGGCGGCAATGGTTTCTACTGGTGGTGGTTGTGTCACCACAGCTGCAGTGCGACAACCGGTTTTGGCATCGACAGCAGGGGACGGTGACGCGGCAGAGGCCTTCCAATATACAATTTCCAGCGATGGTGGGCCTATTTGGTTCTCGGTGCAGGTGGTAGCACGGCGATGAATCTTCTCGGTCATGGCACGGTCTATACGAAGAGAAAGGTTGGCGGGCTTCGACGTCCAACAGAGGTTCCCTATGGTGCTCTTTAATTATTGGTCACTCGGCATTGTTAAAGGGGAAGAATGCTTGCCATATCCTAAGAAGATGTTTGAAACGAGATCTAGCGACTGTATTTTTATCGATGCATGGGTTCTGACCTTGTCCAACGTGACATGCCGGATTGGCCTAGCGACTGTATTTAGTCCGACTCTCCGCGATAGGGATATGTGTTGATGTCAGACTTCTCTAGGTGCTACTCGATCGGACGACATGTTGCACATTGTTTTAGGCCCATGCATGCGCGGTTGTGCGATGATGGATCAACGGGTGGTGGTAAAACATGATGACTTCAGTGTGGTCATTCTCTTTAAGAGTTTGGTCTCGATTTTTGCGGGTGAAAGCTCTATGTCCAAACTTTATTGGTCGAACATGAAAATGGAGTCGTTCATGCGGGGATCTCTTCTGAAGGAATTCTCTAGAGTTTACTTTGGCTTCACTCGGGTGAAAACTCACGATCTCGATGTCGACGTTGTTTCCTTCTTGAAGACATCATTGTTACCATCTTTCATGTTAACCACCATTTTGTATCATTCGTGGTTGATGCTAATGGTCATGGCACCCTTTTTCGATAGCTTCTTTTATAACAATTTAGATGTGTGCACCCTCGATGTGTTGACTATCTCTTGATACCGTGTTGGTGCACATCCTAGGCATAATGCGCACCGTCTTGATATTAATATGTTATGTTTATAAAAACTGAATGTATCATAATTTTTATTCTTGGGGGAATTATTTCTGCAAATAAAATATTTTTGAAAGTGTGGCGTTCAAATTGTGCAACGGCGGTTTGCAGAAATTAAAAAATCATGACCAATTTTTTATGACATATCAATCTAGAAAATACAAAAATTAACTCACTTACACATTCCTGTCACATACATTGCACTTATAACATAAAGAAGGTTGAAAGCCCATCCTCTGCGTAAAAATAATATGCACACCCTTTTTTATTTTTTTTATTTAACAAAGTTGCACGAAACAAGACAAATACATCGATCAACCCTAAGCCGCCTTCTGGGTGACATGTATCATTACACCTATGAGGTTAATGATGGGTGGCCATGACTGGGGCCTTATGACCTGACCTCTTACCGATGCCCAACATCAAAATCTTGAGGCCTCACCAAGCGGCCCAATGGCGAGACAGGAGCACAAACCGGTTCAGCAGACCCTAATCGCACATAGTATGTGCACGATCCAGAAGCCTCTGTTGTCATCTTCCACCCGACCCATCTTTAGAATAGGTGTCAACGCAGTTACCATGACAAACCTTCCGTTTACGAAGCCACGACTCCAGAGAGTATCACCTTTTGCGTGCGTACATCATCACTCGTCAACTTCCGAAACTCCGATGTGCGCCACACTGTCGATGCACACTTCTTTTGATGTGGTAGTTACCAAGCGGCTCAACCTACTGGCCACTCCAACGCCTCCTTGAAAACGATGCCCTTGGGAGGGGAACGGCACGGAGCCTTCGCCATTGTTCAATCCAGTCAGATCAAGATCTAGGGTTTTTCCCGGAGTTGCCCAAGAGAGGAGACAAGAGCTGCAATGAAAATGCATTCATCAAGGTAATGATTCATCAATGCCACCTTGGTCCGCCATGACCGAGGTCGGCTCGGTTTTCATGGGTTGTCGCTCCTCCCTTCCTCCTTAGTAATTATACCCATATCCGATAATTAATACCTAAATTTACCGATAAATAGGATAACCATATTTAGAAGGTAAGATTATCTGACTTGAAAAACAAATTATGGCACATCACAGTAAATTATTAGCACTGCCCTATTGAAAGCTCATGTCTCCTCTGATGATTTTGGTGATGATAACAACGAGGGTATAATCTCTAATCTGTTGGTTTAAGTTTCTACAGATGACCCCACATATAATTCACGATGATATTCTTGAGGGATTTTCACAAAGGATTTCTGGAGATGATTTTACTGCAGTCGGATTATTCAGGGGCTGCCCCGGAAATTTCGGAGGATAAAGGCCGGAATTTCCGGCCCCAGCACTAGAATATTTCGGCTCTCTGGTTCCAGCAAAATGGCTAAGTGTCGAACTCCATCTGCCCGCGCACAGAAGGTGGGGCGGATATTTCCCCGGAATATTCTGGGGCAAATTTCCGGCCCTCAGGTCCTTAGCAGTTTTTGGACATTTCGCAGATGCCCGCGCGCAGAGATGGGGGCGGAATATTGGCCAGAAAATTCCGGCCACGGATTATTCAAAATTCCGCCCCCCTCCCCCCCCCGGATATTTCAAATATGCAGCCCTCTGTCCTTAGCAGAATTCCAGCGTGGTGCTGCTGCCCGCGCGCAGAGATGGGGGCAGATTATTGGCCGGAATATTCCTGCCTCGGATTATTCAAAAATCCGCCCTGGAGTTCTGCATATTTCAAAAATCCGGTGCTAACCCCGGAATATTCCGGCCCTGGAGTTCTGCAACGGTCAGAAATTGGAGGAGGCTATAAATAGTTGTCTTCTTCCTCTAGACGGCTAGTTCGTCCATTCCTCTCTCTCATTCATTGTTCAAGAGCTCAAAACACCCCGATCTCCCTCCTCCTCCAACCAAACTCGATTCCCTTCAAGGATTTCATGGAGGAGGCCTAGATCTCCTTTCTACCAAGCCAAAAAATTGTGTTCCCACACCATACCTCTTGGGATCTTGTAATCTCTTGGTTGCTTTGTCATCCTAGAGAAACCATAGTGCTCGTAGCTTCCACCTTGTAGCAAGAAGTTTCGGATTGTTGAGAGCCTCCATCTCACTTGTGGAGTAGCCTCAATCACTTGTAAACGTTTGGTCAACGCCTTCAAGTCGACCTCATAGTGGAAACGAGAATCTCCCTCAACGGAGAAGCTCAAGGAGAACAAGGTGTACACATCCATGCTATTGAGGAGCGCCTAGGTGGATCCCCACCTCTCCAACATAGACGTACTTCTTTTAATAAGGAACTACGGGAAACATATCCTTGTCTCCATCTTTTCACGTGTGGCTATCTTGTGCCTTGCATTTACTTCCGTTGCATACTCGTTACTTGTCACTTAGGGTGTCGACCTAGTTGCGCATCTAGATAACCAAGTTATTTACTTCCTAAAGCCCCTCTAAAATTGAAAAAGGATTAAAATTTCTAGGTGACCTATTCACCCCCTCCCCTCTAGTTGACCTTTGTGTACTTTCAATTGGTATCAGAGCCTCGGCTCTTTTATCGGGCTTAACCGCCTAAGAGTATCATGGTCAACGAAGATGATCCCGAATCTTCTAAGGAGGAGCTCTCCAAAATGGCCGACACTATAGCTAACCTAGAGACAACGGTTTGTACCATCCAATCCCAATTGTCCAAGGTTAGCTCTAGTGTAGGCTCGGAGGTTTCCTCCATCAAGAAGATGTTGGAGAACATGATGGGTAAACCTAAGGGGCCCTCGAACTCTCCCCACGTCTCCGATGAGGATAGTTCGGAAGAGGAAACGATTCCGGATGATACCAGAATCGAAGAGAACATTTCCAAGGCTAAGGCTAAAGCCAAGGCAAAGGAGAGTTCCGGTGGCTCAAAGTCTCAAACGGCTAATGGTTCGGGGTCCAACTCAAAAGTTCCACCTCCTCAAAATTATGACTCCATCCACCCAATTGTTTCCATGACACACATTCTTAATGTTGGACTTCCTCCCATGCTTAGCACTAATGAATTCTCCTCTTGGAAGTTTGAAATGGAGTCACATATTTCCGGATCGTGCACCGCATTGTGGAGGAGCGTGATTCATGGGTTTCATCCTCATGACCCAAGCAACTTGACTCCAAGGGAGTATGTGGAATCTCAACTCAACAAGACTGCACTTGTTATCATCCAGAAGGCTCTCCCAAGGGAGCATCTCACTCACATTCGTTGTTGCAAGACCGCCAAGGAAGCTTGGGACAAGCTTGACACTTTGTTTCAAGGGAATGCTAGCATCAAATATTCCAAGTATGATGTGGCCATTGACAATTCCGAGAACTTCGTTATGCAAGAGGATGAGACTCTCGAAGAGCTATATAGAAGAGTTGTTGTCGTGGAGTGGTGAAGACAGATGCCATGGGATGGCTTAAGGTTGGGGCCGATGGATGCTGTAGGTATCCGGGGAGGGATCGCACGTCGAGTAGACACGCACGGGAAACATTGCAAACACCAAGAACTACCCAGGTTCAGGGCCCTCGTGTGGAGGTAACACACCTACTCCTGCCTATCTCTCTGTATACGGTATATCCGAGTGGCCACAGTACAAATCTGGCCTTCAGCCGAGTAGCCACTCTCTGCTCTCTCTACCTCTAGCACTTGCTCGTGCAATAAATGCTCTCTCGTGTAACGTCGCTCGCGCGGGAGGGGTTGGGCACCTTATATACTGGTGCACAGCCGAGTAAACAAAGATTAAAAGGTACAACGATGGGACACCCCCACAGTGATGCAGAGCACGCCTCCGGGTTCCCGCTGACGCGGGTGCGAGAAGTCGCCGCGCCGTCCGGCTGACAGGACCTGTCCACCCTGTCAGTCTCACAGAGTAGGCCTCCCGACACGTCCTGTCCCCTCTGTCAGTGACAAGACGTGACACGCACCTACCCTCACTGTGCCCACGTCGTAGCGCGGATAATCATGCGCTCCGTAAGTTGAACCGCACGCTTGTACGGCTGCGGGATACGTGGGATCTCGTCAGAACGACTCCATTGACTTCTTGCCCGAGTAGGATTGCAGCCCATCTACTCGGACCACTTGATCGCTACTCGGACGATTACAATCTTTCTCCTTATCTTCTATTGGCCTTCAATACTTATGACCGAATAGCAACTACCAGATAGAGGGTACCCGGGTAGCCGCATACCCGGTAAAAGGTACTCTGATCTCTGTTTTACCACCTGCCTTACCCCTACTCGGGGATAGCCCCCCGACATTAGTCCCCGAAGCTGGTAGAGTCCAGTGAACTTGTTCGTTGGGCCCTGCCAGCTTAAACCAAATTGTCTCCATGAAGCACTTTGTCCGAGTTGCTTCTCAACCCGGACGCTCAGAGCCCCTGCTCTAACTTTCCTGAGTGATGCCTTGAGAGAAACCCACCAAGGGCTGAGTAGAGCACGCAATGCAGAGCTCCGCCGAGAACTCAACACTTAGCGAAATTTCCTGCACGATCCTGCTCGATCGGATCAAATCCAGCTTCTCGTGTCCCTGTGGGGCACGTGTCACGCCCACATACCACCGACGCCTCGGTGCCAGTGCTACAGCAGGCCACGCGCCTATCACTGCACCCGGGGCCCACAGCCCATTAGGTCACTTCGAGCGGGTACTCGAGAGCCCACGACCCACGTCGTGGGATTAACTGCGCCCGTTACGCGCGCGGATTGCGCTGTGTGCGTTTCTATCGGTCACTTAACCCACGATGCACGATCTCTGGCCATGATTGATCCCAGTAGTAACTGCAGCTTCACAGACGGAATAAATACCTCCGCGCCGCCTAGTCCTTCTCTTTCCTGCGCACTTTCCCCCATATCCGCTCCCTCTCTGCCTCCGTCTCCGTTGTCGAGCACAGCGCCGCCGAAATTACGCACCGTACCACCGCTCCACGCAGAGAGAGAGACACATCCCGCTCGCCAGCGTCTTCTTCGTTGATCTCAACCTCGATGAGCGTCCGCAACTCCTCCAATACTCGCGCCGTCGTGGACCTCGAGCACGTCGCCGTGGACGAGCACGAGGAGGAGATGGCGCCAGCCCGAGCCGGCTGGGAGGGCTCGGATGTCACCGCCGTTGATTTCCAGTGGCTGGTGACCACCCGCCGAGTCCCCCCCGGCGTAATCTGTCGCCCTCCCGGCGACGAGCTCGTCCCGGCACCAGAAGACGGTGAGTACGTCGTCTTCTTGTCACACTTCAAGCGCGGCCTTGGCCTCCCCATCTCCAAGTTCTTCGCTGATATCCTCCGCCACTTTGGCCTTCAACCACACCATATTCCTCCCAACGCCATGGTGATGCTATCCACTCACGCCACCATCTGTGAGGCCTTTTTGGGCGTCTACCCAATTGTCCAAACTTGGGCCCGCTATTTCTTCCTTCGCCAACAGAAAGTTCCAAACCCAGGCAACCCTCTTGTTCCTCGCGTGATGACCCAGACGGGTAGCGCAATGATGCTGCAGCGCAGCACCGGGCACCACCCGCGGGTTCTCGGATTGGAGACCATGCGCAAGTGGCAGCACGGCTTCCTGTACGTGAAGAATGTTCCTCCTAAAGAAGGAAAGCCCGCTGAAGACCGAATTGGGCTTCCCAAATTCGTGAACGCGCTGCCCACCGGACAAAACTGGGGGTACAATCCCAAGAACACGGTGACTGATGTCGTCCAGGTAGAGAAGCGCCTGACGTAGCTGGTTGAAGAAGGACTTCTGCAGGATGACCCAATTGCCTGCTGGATCTCGCGCCGAGTGCTCCCGCTCCAGGACTGAGCACACAAGATGTGCTATATGGGAGGCCCTCGGGACTGTACTCGGACTACAACTTTCGTGCTCAGCAAGGCAGAGGTGGCCATCTGGGCCAAGTCCATCATGAGGACCACTCTGACCGACAACTGGGCATACAGCTTTGTGCCGTATAGCCGCTCCAACCCCATTCCCAAGGTTAGTTTTCTTCTCTGCATGCTCAGTACTTGTGTTTGCTATTGAATAGACCTCTTCCTAGATTCGTATGCTTTATGCCTGCATGCCGTGCCGGATAGAACCATTTAGCTCAATATGCTTGATGTTTGCATGCTGCTCCGAGTAGAATCACTTAGCTTAGTATGCTTTATGTTTGCATGTTGTCCCGAGTAGAACCACTTAGCTTAATATGCTTTATGTTTGCATGCTAGACCGAGTAGAACCACTTAGCTTAATATGCTTTATATTTGCACGCTATCTCGAGTAGAATGCCTATTCTGCTGAAACTCAACTCACTGTGCTCTATGTTTGCAGCCACACCACATCCATCGCCAGAAGGCCGAGGACCAGACCCTCTTCGAGGCCAACTGGGAAGCAGACAGGACAGAGGATGACGCCACAGCGTATGACATCCAAGACACCCTCTGCATCCCACGTGCCGGCCAGGAAGGTAAATCCCGTGTTGACGCCTCTATTCGAGACTGGTCCGAGGATGATGAAGGTGACCGGGTTCACCTCTCTGCTTGCACGCAGTGTGCTTTGATTATTTTCCTTTGCTTGTTCTGAACCGTTCCTTCTTCCCTGCAGAGGAGCCTGAGTTGGAGAAGCTAGAGGAACCCGTGGATGTGGTTCCGGTGTCCGTGGCCGCTCCCACTACTCGGAAGAGGACTGGTAGCGGTGCTCAGGCACCCCCTCCCAAGAAGCTCAAAAAGAAACCGGGAAACAAGCCGCCACCAGCAAGCAAACCCAACCTCCGTAGGAGACGCGCCCCCACCATAGACGGGTAAGTTCCTCTGAGTACACTTCGACTCATTGCTATTTTTCATCCCTGGTTTCCTTCTCTGCTTTCCTTCTGATCATGTGCTTCCTTTGTGCATTTCTTTTCAGCGAGGCACTTGATGCTGATGCCACCGCTGCACCACCTCCCAAGAAGAAAACGGCCCCGCCCCGAGAGCTGCTCGTGGAGCTCTCGGATGACGATGAGGACCATGAGCCGCAGGGTAGGACGCGTGCGTCCTCCCCAGTTAAAGAAGAGCAAGATCTCGGCGCCGAGAACACTTGCGCCGGGAACGAGACAGATCACACCTCCGAGCAGCCGCAATCTGATGCGCAACCAACTTCTCAAGATACTGACAACAACGAGAGGCCGCCAACTCCCCCAGCTCCATCAGCTGGGGAGACTACTGAACACACTGCCGCGCACCAGCAAGACACCACAGCTGTGGAGCGGACAGCTGCTGCTGCCGAGCAGCGGCCAGAGGACGATGCTGCAGCGCAGCCAGACCACGCTGCCGAGCAGCGGGCAGAAGACCCCGTGGTGGAGCCTCCCCGCCAAGGTCAGGTGCAGCCGGATGCTGCACCGACTAGCCAGCCGTCTGCACCGCCAGCTCAACAAGCGACTCCACCAGTCAAACAAGTGCCACCTCCTTCTCAGCGAGCATCTCCGCCAGTCAAACAAGTGCCACCTCCACCTTCTCAGCAAGTACCTCCGCCTAATACCAAGAAATCTGCCAAGACAGCAGCTGAGCCAACCCGGCAGCAGCGAAAGCATGGCGTCGTGCAAGCTGGGCAGCCGTTGCTGCCCTTCAAACCGCAAGACAAACAGACCGCGCATCAGGCCCAGAATACCAAGTTGGCACCAAGCCAGAAGAAGAAATTGCCCAACCCAAACGTCAGCCTGATCCCAACCACTGCCACCTTTGGTCTTGCAGAGGAGCAGGATCTCGGCGCCAGTGCCAGCGAGAAGGAGGCTGGGGCCAAGCTTCCTGAATATTGGAAACGGCTGCAGGACCGCCACAAGATTCATATGTCCCAGGAAGAGGAGCGGCTAGCTACCCTCAAAGAGCGCAAAGCCGCGAGCCGCTCCAAGTCAAAGGGAAAGAAGGACTCCTTGATCATCAAGGAAATTTCTTCCCGCAGCGAGGACGACGAGGCTCTCCCCGAAGAAGGCATCACAACTATCTTGGACCGGGTAGGCCATATTGAAAAAGTTTGGGACAGCAAGGTATTCGGCAACGCCGCCTGGGATGGTACCGAGTTGGGCAAACTCGACCATTATCGGACAGACTGGAACAAGGCCGACATCGGTCCTGTTGGCATGGCTGTAGCCCGTCCTTACAGCACTCTGGCCAGCAAGCTGTTCGTCTTGCGCAAGTCCATTGAGGATATCGAGCAAAGCTATGTGGTAAGTATTTTCTCTCTTTCTGAATCTTCCGAGTTGCCAGTTTCCTTTTTCTCCTTTTCTTTTCTTAGCCACTACCCCAGTCCCCGAGATTCGGGCCGAGTAGGTGAAAACTCAACCGAGTTGATATCTACTCGGGCCAAATCTTTCAAAACTTATAATCTTTCCTTCTTCCCTGCAGGATAGCGTCCAGGAAAGGACAAAGGTTTTCCGCCAGCTTCTCTGGAATCACCGCCAAGTCAGAGAGCGGAACCGAGCTCTGGAGGCTGACAAGAGCGACATGGATGCCATGGAGAAGAACGCCCTGGGCAACACCCTCAAGCTTTCTGCTATTGAAAGTAAGCTTTTAGCATTTCGGTTTGTGCGTTTTTTGCCTACGCCCATTTCTTGATTTTTGCTTAACCGATGTCTTCTCTGCAGGCGAGCTCAAGGCCTTGGTGGAGAGACACCAGGATTGCGAAGTTTTCTCTGCCTCAGTGCAGAGTAAAATCTCTTCTCTGGAAGGTGAGTCATCTTCTTTCTTCTCTGTATTTGCTTTTCCTCACTGAATTGCTCGGCTAAATAGCGCTGCTCTTCCCGCAGAAGAATATAAGAATTTCCGGGAGCAGCACTTGCAATGCCTTACTCCAGGGGAGGCACATCAGCAAGTACAGGCCCGGGAAGTCGAGTTGCTGAAAGAGCGAGAGGCCGAGAAGAAAGAGGTTGATAAACTTCAGGATGATCTCGGCAACTCTCTCCAAACTGCCATCAATGATGTCCGCGAGAAGGAGGACTTTGAGAAGACAGCTGTTGCCGAGAAGAAGAAGCTTGAGCTAGAGATCAAGGCACTGAAGGAGAGGAACCAAGCTCTCGAAGTTGCAGTTAGCGACTCGCGCCGCCTCCAGGATAAGCATATCCAAGAATCAGATGACTAGAGGGTCAAGTTGGGGGCCCTTGTGCTGGAGATGGAATGTGAGTTGCCGCTACTCTTCTCCTTATTTGATTTTTTCCTTCTGCCTTCTTCTACTCAATCTCTCTTCTTCTTGGTTACTCTTTCTGATCCAACTCCGCATCTCCTGATTCAGATATCTTCCCGAAACTCCGTTCCGCTGGTGAAACTGTTGTGGACAAGGCAAGAAAAGCCAGGGCCGCAGCTGGTCTGAGCGTTGATGATACCTCCAGTATCAACAATCATCTCGTTAACCTCAAGACCCAAGTGCGCTTCCTCAAAGGCTTAGGCACCTCCATGGTGTCCACTGCAATTAAGCGGCACAAGCTGTTCTGGCCTGACCGAGATGTCTCGGAGACCTTCCGCGGTATTGCCGCCAATCTGGACCATGTCAAGGAGGAGTTGAAGAACTTGCGTGCTTCCGCAGCTCGGGCAGGAGCTGACGAGGTTCTTCACTTCATCTTGTCTTGGTACGAGAATTTGGATCTTGACAGGATTGGCATGCGCCAAAATGGCTCCAAATGGACTGCGTGTTCCGAGTGCGTTTCTCGCCGGAAAGCGGTGGCCTACGAGATTGCCTCATATGCTGAAACCAGCATATACATTGACGGCCCCACCGAGCCGGATACAGACGCTGATGAAGAGGAGGACGAAGGCGAGGCTGAGTTCGAGGAGGATGTCGGCGAATATGACGGAGAAGCTGAGCATGAGGGGTCTGAGCATGAAGAGGCCGAAGAGGAGGAGACCGAGCAGCCGCAACCCGCCACGCAGGAGGCGACCGTCGCCACCGAGATGGTGATTGACGACCCAGCTCCCGAGTTGGGCGCGACTGGGGCTGCGACCACCGAGCTCTACCCTCTTCCCAACACTGCAGCTACTCAAGCCTCCCACTCTGCAGCGGAGCCAACCTCCACTACTCCAACTTCTACAACTGCTGCCTCCGAGCCAACTGCGCCTACCAATACCAACACGGATTCCACTGCCTCGACTGCTGTTTAATTCCTGCATATTTTATCTCTAAACAATTTCATCAGATCCCCGGGATGCCGGGTGCATATGTATCGAACAAGTTTAAGTTCGTTGCTACTCAATTTTATTTGGTTAACACTTAGCAACACTGGCTCAATGCCGGGTTGCGTTTCAATGCAAGTCCCCAGTTGCATTTTTCGTTCACTTGTCCTTTTCGTCTTTGCTCTTACCTGCCACTTGTGGCTTTTTGGTAGTCGAGTCACAAGATTTCAAAGTTCAAGTTTCAGATACTTAGCCACTTAGAAAATTGCATAGTAACGCTGCCCACCACTTAGCTCAAAAAGAACACAGAGAAGTAAAAACACCCTATTCGGTTGCTACACTCCTCTTTTCCTTAGCAATTTTTCATGTGTTCATTGACCTTTGGCTTGTTCTCTTGCTTTCCATGAAGCCGGGTTGCGGACAGCAGCAGAGTCGAAGAGTTGGCCCTTGGGTTTAAACACATTACTAGATGTGCGCACGAAATTCTAAGTAGACCAACCGAGTAGACAAAGGAAAGAAAGTAAACAACACAAGGCAAAGTTTTTGCACAGGCAGTCCCCGAGTTTGAATTCGGAGTGCCGACTAGAATTTTAACTCGGTTATGGGGATACGTAGAACTTTTGCTCATGAATGAAAACGGCGGAGTAGAGCTACGCTCCAGGGACGCTTGGATTCCTCTCCAGCTTTATCCGGTCTGTTCTTCTGGTGTGCCTGTGCGTCAACTAGATAGTAGGCATCATTGTGTAGAGCCTTGCTCACAATGAAATGCCCTTCCCACAGAGGGGATAGCTTATGCATCCCGGATGTGCGCTGCACGAGCCTAAGGACCATGTCTACTTCTCGGAACACCCTTGGGTTTACTTTCCGGCTATGATAGCGCCTCAGTCTTTGCTGATAAATGGCTGAACGTGACAGAGTTAACTCTCTTGCTTCTTCTAGCAGGTCAACGTCATTTTCTCGAGCTTCTCTCGCCTCCGCCTCAGTGTAGAGGGTTACTCGGGGCGAGTCATGCTCTAGGTCAGTGGGCAACACGGCCTCAGCTCCATATACCAGGAAGAATGGGGTGTATCCGGTTGATCGGTTAGGGGTAGTCCTTAGACTCCACAACACCGCCGGCAACTCGGCCAGCCAACAACCAGGGGTTCGCTGTAATGGCTCAATCAGCCTTGGCTTTATCCCGGATAGGTCCATGCCATTTGCTCTTTCAACTTTCCCATTGGAGGCGGGATGCGCAACGGATGCAACATCTAACCGGATCCGCTTCTCTCTGTAGAATCTCGCGAACGCACCCTCCGCAAAGTGTGTGCCATTATCAGTGATGATGTTGTGCGGGTAGCCGTATCTCAGAATGACATCCTTGAGGAAACTCACAGCCGTGACTCCATCACACTTCCGAATAGGCTTGACCTCAATCCACTTGGTGAATTTGTCGACCATGACCAAGATGTGAGTCATGTTGCCTCTAGCTGGCTTGAAGGAGCCTACCATATCCAAGCACCAGACAGCAAACGGCCAAGTAATGGGAATGGTTTTCAACTCGTATGCTGGCGTATGAATCTTGCTTGCAAACCTCTGGCACCCGTTGCACTTTCTCACTATGTCTTCAGCTTGCCGCAAGGCAGTCAGCCAAAAGAACCCATGCCGAAAAGCCTTGTTAACCAGAGCCCGAGAAGAGGCATGATGCCCGCATTCTCCCTGGTGTATCTCTCTAAGAATTTCTTCTCCTTCCTCTGGCTCAACGCAGCGTTGCAACACGCCAGTAAGACTCCTTCTGTGCAGTACCTTGTTAAAGATGGTGTAGCCTTTGGATCTTCTCTGTATTTGCCTGGTCGTGACCTAATCACTCGGTAAGGAGCCTTCCGTTAGAAAGGATAATATGGGCAGAGCCCAACTCGGTGTCTCCCGGATGGGAAACACTGGTTCATCCACTTCCATTGGATCAGCTACCAAGACCTCTTCTGAGTTGGGGGCGAGTCCCAGAGTCCCCAAGTACTGAGAAATGATCCCCTCGATGAATGCGACGGCCCCCGAGTTGAATGGAGCAGTCCCCGGGTTGCAGGTGCCAGTCCCCGGGTTGGAGACGACCCAATCAATCTCCATGGGAACAGCTTCTGATCCTGGCAGGGATGGAACGAAGGTAGAATCCGAGTTGGGGGATGGCTTGATGGATGGCTTTCTCAAATTCTCCAAGGCAATCCCAGCTGGGATAAACTGCCGAGAAGACCCCAACTTGGACAGCTCATCAGCTGGATCATTCTCAGCTCGGTGTATGTGATGAAATTCACACCCTTCAAAGAATCTAGTCATAGTTTGCACCAGAAACCGGTAAGATGTCATGTTGGCATCTAAGGCATCCCAATTTCCGGATACCTGCTCCACCACCAAATCCGAGTCGCCATAACAGACAATGCGCTGCACTCCAATCTCCTTGGATACCCTTAGGCCATGTACCAACGCCTCATACTCGGCCACATTATTGGATGCCTTGAAATGGATCTGCAGCACATATTTGAGTTGATCTCGCTTGGGTGACGTAAGCACCACGCCAGCACCAAGGCCTTCCTTCACTTTGGAGCCATCAAAATGCTTCTTCCAGTAGTTGGTTTCCGGCAAGGGAGGATCATACTGCATCTCGACCCAATCCACCAAGAAATCTGCCAGAGTTTGTGCCTTGATCGCTTCTCTTCTCGCGTACAGAGGGGTATACGCGGCTAGCTCAATCGCCCACTTGGCTACCCGACCGCTTGCTTCCTTATTGCCCATGATCTCCGACATGGGGGCGGTGCTCACCACCATCATGGGATGCTCTTGGAAATAGTGCTTGAGCTTCTTGGCACCTAGGTACATGCCATACGTCATCTTCTGGTAGTGCGGGTAGTTTTGCTTGGAGCTGGATAGCACCTCGCTGAGATAATACACTGGCCGCTGCACCTTTTTGCCTTCCTCTTCTCTTTCCACCACTATCACCACGCTTACTACCTGGTTGGTTTCTGCAATGTACAACAACATTGGCTCTTTCGGTAGCGGGCTTGCCAGGATGGGAGCGCTACCCAGCATGGTCTTGAGTTCTTTGAAGGCCACATCAGCTTGTGGCGTCCATATGAACTTATCACTCTTTTTCATGAGCTGATAGAGAGGCAAGGCCTTCTCACCCATTCTCCCCAGGAAGCGGCTAAGGGAAGCCAGGCACCCGGTAAATTTCTGCACATCCTTCAGTGATCTCGGCAAAGACATGCTCTCTATAGCTTTTATCTTTGAAGGATTGGCCTCAATGCCCCGACTGGATACCAAGAAGCTGAGTAACTTGCCAGCCGGAACGCCAAAGGTGCATTTAGTCGGATTCAATTTCATCCTGTACTTGCGCAGGCTAGCGAATGTTTCCTCAATATCACTAAGCAGAGTATGTGTTTCTTTCGTTTTGATGACAATGTCATCTACGTACACCAGCACATTCTTGCCAATTTGATCATGCAAACACGTCTGCATGCATCTCTGATAGGTAGCCCCAGCATTTCTCAACCCAAAGCACATAACACGATAGCAATAAGCCCTGTACGGGGAGATTAAAGCAGTCTTTATTTGATCAGCCGGGTTAAGAGGTATCTATTGAAAACCAGAGTAGGCATCAATGAAAGACAAAAGTTCACACCCGGCAGTGGAATCGATCACCTGATCTATGCGGGGTAGTGGGAACGGGTCCCTGGGGCAGGCCTTGTTCAAGTCGCTGTAGTCCACGCACATGTGCCATGCAGTCTCGGCCTTGGGGTCCTCCTTCTTATTCTCAACCATGACCGGATTGCCCAGCCAATCTGGATGCAGTACCTCCATGATGAATCCACTTATCAGCAACTTGTTGATCTGATCACCGATAGCCTTCCTTCTCTCATCACCAAAGCGGCGCATCGCCTGCTTAACTGGCTTGGCGTCAGGACGCACATGTAGCGAGTGCTCAACCAACTCCCTCGGGACACCCGGCAAGTCCTCATTGGACCATGCAAAGACATCCCGATTCTCACGGAGGAAGTGGATGAGCTCGCTTTCCTATTTCTCGCCCAACCCGGCGCCAATGATGGCAACACGGTCTGGGAACTCAGGGTCCACCTGCACCTTCTTAGTTTCCTGGGAGGCCTGGAAAGCTGCTCCATATTGAGAACCCGGCATGCCAGGCATACCGACTTGCGCTGCTTGAGCCATAGCCACCACCTCGTGTATCTTCTTCTTCTCTGTAGCGATGACCAGAGATTCTGCCAGCAGAGATCCAGCTAAAGCGCAATCCAGGGAGCGCTTGTAATCACCCGCGATAGTGATGGCACCATTGGGACCAGGTAGCTTCATCTTCAGGTAGGCGGCATGGGTTGAGGCCATGAACTTGGTGAGCGCAGGCCTACCGAGTAGAGCATGATAGCGACTCTGAAGATCAACCACTTCGAACTGCAGGCACTCGGTGTGGCAGTTCTCCCTGGTGCCGAATAGCACATCTATCCATATGCGGCCGATTGGAGCACAAGATACTCCCGGCACAATGCCATGGAAAGTAGTCCTGCTGGGTAGCAGCATGTTCTCTGCGAGGCCAAGCTTCTCCAAGGTATCTCGGTACATGATGTTGATGCTGCTGCCGTTATCAATCAGCACCTTGCTGAACCTGACATTCTTCTGGGTTCCCAAGAAAGTAGGATCCACCACCAGTGCATATGTACCCGGATTGGGCATCACCTTGGGATGATCATCTTTGGACAAAGTAATCTCTTGGTCGCACCAGTGCAGATAGTGAGGCACAGCCGGTATCACTGCATTCACCTCCATCGCGCGCCTACGCTGCGACTGCTTGTCATCCGGCTCGGTGGTGAACACCATGTAGCTCTCATGATGCTCTTGGTACTGGTTCTGGTCTCCACCACTATCATTGACGTTGTTGTTGTTGTTGTTGTTGTTGTTCCTGTTGTCGTTCCTGTTATTGTTGCGGGTGTAGTAGTTGCGGTTGCGGTCATTGCGGTTGTCATAGTTGCGGTTAGCTCCCTGAGCCACTTGATTCACATTCTCCCTTCTTGGATTCACTGCTGGCCTGGGAGAGACTGCCCGAATAGGCTGCACATTGGCATTCGCATGCGGCAGAGGAGGAGGAGGGGGCAGCTGACCAGAACCTTCACTCTTGATGTGGTCCCACCAGCTGCATTGCCGGGTTGTGTGGTTGGCTGGCCTACTCGGATGCCGAGTATGGAAGCTGCATGGTCCGTCCTTCATGTTCTCAAAGATAAATCTCTGAGCATCTACTGCGTCTGGGTTGCCGCTACCTTGTTGGGGAGTATTGTATGGCTTCTTGATGCCTTGGCCCCGATTCTGGTTCTACCCGTATTGGGCTCCAGCAGTTTTTTCCCTTTGGCTACTCCCAGCAGCCGCAGGGTCTTGGTTCACAGCATTCATTTGCTCAGAACCGTACCGAGTATCGGGACAGTCATCTCTATGCTTGTTACGGAAATCTTGGCGTTTGTTGCCATCTTGATTTCTCCTTCTCGAGTAAAAGGCATCGAGCAGAGGCTGAGTAGGGTCACCGAGTGCATACATATCAGCTATCTTGATCGTCTCGGCGAGCGTACTCGGTATCTCTCTCTGCAGCTTCTGCCATAGCATGCTGCCATGCCTGCAGCCTTGAGCAAACCAGGCGATTGCCTGTGACTCGTTCACACCCTAACAGGTGTTCCTCAATGTGCTCCACCGAGTAAGATACTCTCGGTCAGTCTCCTCTTCTAGCTGCTTGCAAGCTGACAGTTGATGCGGCCTATTCGTCCTCTTGTACGTGCTGGTGAAGTTGCTGATGAAGGCTTCCGAGAAGTCAAGCCAGCAGTTGATACTGTCCTTGGGCAAGTTGTTCAACTAAATCCGGGCAGGGCCCTCTAGCATCTGCGGAACATATCTCACGGCCCATCTCCAATTGCCGCCTGCAATATGCACAGCGGTGACATAGTCATTCAGCCAGTCTTCCGGCTTGGTGCTCCCATCATACAACTTGGTCCCTCTAGCCAGCTGAAACTTGCTCACGGAAGGCTCTCCCATGATGCGGTGGCCAAAACAGCTTGGGCCGGGTGGCCCCTTTTTCTCAATCAGCTCGGACCGGTGAATCCGGTCTAACTTGTATCTTGCATCGCTAGGCTCCAGCATCCTGTCACCCAAACAATCAATGACATCCCTCGGGTCAGCGTACCCGGCCAGCTCCATTGCCGAGTACCCATCATCATAGCGGTCTTGCGGCACGGGACCGGGTTGAGCAACTGGGTTGGCCGCTGCCACAACTGCTTGCGGCTGTACCCTCTGCTGAACCGGGGTTGGCGGACTGATGCCGAGATGGTCCTTCTCGGTTTCCTCCTTTTCCCTTGTTGTGAGCTTTAGTGGCTTGATAGCCTGCTCTTGCAGAGTTGTGTTTTTGGCCGGGCTGCCGCTCTACAGCGTGTTGTTTTCCGGCGACAGCCGGGTCGTACACCTGCATCTGTTTGTGTCTCTCAGAGGTCACGCTCTGGGCCCTATCACTGCCGGGAAGCGGCGATGAGGCCTGATCCACCGACTTGCCCCCATGCGAGTGAACAACATGAGAAGCGCCAGCACCCGGATTGGCTTTCCAGAACTCCTCGTTCTGTCTGCCAGCTTCTAGCACTAGCTCATTGAGCCTATCCTGCTGCCTAGCGCGAGCGTCACCAGTGAAATGCGGCAACTCAGCAGCAACTGCCTCTGCAGCCCTAAGAGTTTTGGCAGGGGAACTATATTTTGGCCTACCAGCAATGTTCAAACTAGCAGATTGACTAGCAGCCCTACCATCTCTAGCTAGCTCAGCGGCCAAGTTGCGACGGATAGTACCTAGCTTGCTAGGCAGCCTAGACAGGGGAGTAAAGCCATGCGCCCTGTTGTACTCATTCTGATCCAGGTTAAGCTCAAGCCTAACCTTATCCAGCTCCTAGGTCTCCGTGAGTAGCGCTTGACGCTGCTGCTCGAGTTGCGCCCTCAAAGCCATGAGCTCTGTGTCGGTAGGAGGCGGCATGCCCAGCTGCTCGGTGGCGACAACGCGAGCAGCCGGTATAGCCACTGACGTGGAAGGAGCCACATAACCCGGAATGTTCCGGGGCATGTCGTAGGGCTTGTGGACCCTTGCAAAAGCCGGCTCCTCCATGACTTCAGACGAAGTGGCCGCGCCTTTCCCGGTATCAATTGCCGGGCCCGTCATCATCACCTCCACGCTGTCCGCAGAGCAGCCAGATGGCTTCCCGCTGGCAGCGAGTACATCAGGAGGATCATCCACAACGAGCACCTCCTCCGGGAACTCTCGGATGACGGTGGCGACGTACACCAGGTGCGCGCCAAAAGAGAGGACCGAGCCGCCTGCAGGCACGGGCCTGCCGCCAAAATCGCCGGCGTTGTCGACGACGAAGTCGAAGGAGCCGAATCTGTGGACAAGGCCACAGACCACGTGCTCCCCCGATGCAGAAACAGGCCTCGTCCGAATATGAACCCCAGCCAGCGCCGCTGCTGGCCCCACGGTGGGCTCCAACTGACGTGGATTGGTGAAGACAGATGCCATGGGATGGCTTAAGGTTGGGGCCGATGGACGCTGTAGGTATCCGGGGAGGGATCGCACGTCGAGTAGACGCGCACGGGAAACACTGCAAACACCAAGAACAACCCAGGTTCAGGGCCCTCGTGTGGAGGTAACACCCCTACTCCTGCCTATCTCTCTGTATACGGTATATCCGAGTAGTCACAGTACAAATCTGGCCTTCAGCCGAGTAGCCACTCTCTGCTCTCTCAACCTCTAGCACTTGCTCGTGCAATAAATGCTCTCTCGTGTAACATCCCTCGCGCAGGAGGGGCTTGGGCACCTTATATACTGGTGCCCATCCGAGTAAACAAAGATTAAAAGGTGCAACGATGGGACACCCCCACAGTGATGCAGAGCACGCCTCCGGGTTCCCGCTGACGCGGGTGCGAGAAGTCGCCGCGCCGTCCGGCTGACAGAACCTGTCCACCCTGTCAGTATCATAGAGTAGGCCCCCCGACACGTCCTGTCCCCTCTGTTAGTGACAAGACATGACAGGCGCCTACCCTCACTGTGCCCACGCCATAGCACGGATAATCATGCGCTCTGTAAGTTGAACCGCACGCCTCTACGGCTGCGGGATACGCGGGATCTCGTCAGAACGGCTCCGTTGACTTCTTTCCCGAGTAGGATTGCAGCCCATCTACTCGGAACACTTGATCTCTACTCGGACGATTACAATCTTTCTTCTTATCTTCTCTTGGCCTTCGATACTTATGACCGAATAGCAACTACCGGATAGAGGGTACCGGGGTAGCCGCATACCCGGTAAAAGGTACTCTGATCTCTGTTTTACCACCTGCCTTACCCCTACTCGGGGGTAGCCCCCCGACAGTTGTCACCCTTGCCAATCAATTGAGAGACTTTGGAAAGGAAGAGATCTCCAATGAGTGGATAAAGAGGAAATTTGTCAAAGCAATTACACCCTTTGAGAAGATCTCTCCACTAGCATCCGAACAAGAGCGGGCTACAATACTCTCAACTCCATTGATGTGCTTAGTGAGTTCATCGCCATCTCTTTATCACACAAGAGTGCAGATGATGCTCTAGCTCGCTCTAGAGGAATGGGAAAGTCACCCAACCTCGCTTTGAAGTCAAAGGCAATGGCTCGAGTTGATGAGAGTGAAGAAGAGGATGATGATGAGGAAGACTATGAGGACACCTACACTGGAGCTCACAAGTGCATTTCTCTTGCTATGCATGGATATTGGAATATATGGGAAGCTCACAAGGCCGACTCTCTAAGACCTCCACGAAACAAAAACTACAAGAAGAAGGGGAGCGACCAAGGACATGCTACAGCTGTGTTAGTGCAAACCATTTCATGAAGGAGTGCCCTTTTGAGCCAAGAGAAGAAAATGAAGGCAAGCTTGTTCGCAAAAACAAGGCCAAGGCTCCACAAAACAAGAACTTCGCTAGAAGAGTGCCAAGGGCTCTCTACGTTCAAGAAGGGGCGGTTCTGGAAACCTATATCTCCGGAGATGAAGGAGAAGATGAAGTGGTAGGAGTGACTCACGTCACCATAGCTACCGCGTCATCTCCATCAATCTCTCTATTTGAATCCCCCAATGAAATTGTGGCTACCCGACCTACATGTCTTATGGCAAAAGCCACTTCGGTATGCTCTCCTAACTCCAAAACCATTATCACTAACCCTCCTTCATTATTGGATAGTGTTGAGAATGTTTGTGAGGAGGATGGTGAGGCAAAAGAGTTAGGCATTTGGCTAGCTAGCCTCAAAGGTGAGACTAAGGAGAAAGTGAATGCCCTTTTACGGCAACTTGATGAGGCTAACTCTCTTGTAGATGAAAAGGAGGAAATTATCACGACCTTGGAAAGCCATGGAGGTCACACTTGCAATGTAAAATATCTTGAAAAGGCTCTTGATAATGATCGTTCCATTCGTGCCTCTTGAGGAGAAATTATCTAGTATCGAAGAAAATTTTGCCATGAATGTCTCTAAGCTTAGGAAGGATAATGAACAATCTCTTGCTATCATTAAAACACTTGAATATGAAGAGTTGAAGCTAGGAATTGCTCACGAGGAACTTGTTACTAGTCATAAGAAACTAGAAAAGGAGTTCATATATCTTAAAGAAATTCATGACAAGCTAACCAAGTCTCGTGACAATCTCCTAGATCAACAATCAAATAAGAAAGTTATGTCATCCTCATCTACTTGCATGAATTTATTGTCTAGCAACTCTTGTAGTGCAACTAATCTTGTAGGAAGTGATAAGAATCTCAATGAGGTGGCTCCTCAACGAGTCAAGAATGGAAAGCAGGGACTTGGCTATGTAGCCAAGTCAAAGAAGAAGTACAAGAAGAAGAACAAGAAGAAAGTCACCTCTTCCTCACAAGAAGTAAGATTTGTGAAAGAGGGAGAGGTGACCAAAGAAAAGGAGACCAACACCATTGTGGGTGGTGAGACCTCTAGGGGGAGCACCACCCATAATGACTTTTCCAGAAAATACAACCCATCTTATGTTCTTATCGAATCTAGAGATGGTCATGTGTATGCTAAATCTGTTGGTACTTTTTATGGTGATGATTATCATTGGAGTATTTGGGTTCCAAAGACCCTTGTTGCTAACAAAATAGGACCCATTCAACGATGGGAACCTAAATCAAGACACTAATCTATTGTAGGGAAGTGCTTCCGGATCGAGCAAATGGGCGGTGGATAGTGGTGCATCCCAACATATGATCGGATGCAATGACGCAATGAGTGATCTTCATCCTCCATTACCTCATCTGAATTGTGTTACTATTGGTGATAATTCCGAACTAAAGGTATTGGGACGAGGCAAGGTGGCCATCTCAAATGACTTGTCAATTGAGAACGTTCTCCTTGTCGAGTCCCTTGGCTATAATCTCATCTCGGTTCTTCAACTTGCTAAAAGTGGTTTTACCTCGTTCTTTAATAAAGAGAATGTGATTGTCACTTGGGAGACGACTTTTAAAGTAGCTTTTGTTGGGCATGTCGAGAACGGCATGTATGTAGTGGACTTCTCTAAAGGAGACACGTGTGCCGTGACATGCCTAATGGCTAAAGTTGATCTGGGTTGGCTATGGCATCGCCGGTTGGCTCACACCAATATGAGGACGTTGCATGACCTTCACAGTGGCAATCATGTTCTAGGACTAACAAATGCTAAGTTTGCCAAAGATCGTGTGTTAGCTCTTGCGTTCTTGGAAAGCAATATGGAGAAGCTCACCCCACCAAGACCAACATCACCACCTCAAGAATCCTCGAGCTCATTCACTTTGACCTATTTGGTCCCCTATCATATGATAGTCTTGGAGGCAAAAAGTATTGCTTGGTGATTGTGGATGACTACTCAAGATATTGTTGGGTGTATTTCTTCAAGAGGAAGAGTGTGAATCAAAAGCGGGTCATCGAGTTCATCACTTTGGTGGAGCGCCAACATAATACAAGCATCATGGCTATCCAAAGTGACAATGGCTCCGAGTTTAAGAACTATACCGTGGAGGGGTTTCTTAGCGAGGAAGGAATTGCTCATCAATATTCCACTCCCTACACCCCTCAACAAAATGGTGTGGCAGAGAGAAAGAATCGGACACTAATAAATGCGGCATGGACCATGATTGCGGAGTTCTCTTCTCCTTATAACTTTTGGGCTGAGGCCGTCTCCACCGCTTGTAACGCTAGCAACCGGTTGTATCTCCGCAAGATCTTGAACAAGACCCCTTATGAGATTCTCACGGGCAAGAAGCCGGATGTTTCATCATTCAAGGTCTTTGGGTGCAAGTGCTTCATCTGTAAGAGAGGTAAAATCTTGTCGAAATTCGAGACTAAATCTTATGAGGGCATCTTTGTTGGTTATGCCACAAAAGCTCACGCCTATAGAGTCTACAACAAGTCCACCGGACAAGTTGAAGAAGCTATAGACGTGGTGTTTGATGAGGATAATGGGTCCCAAGGGGGCCGTATAGATCATGGTGTTGTAGGAGATGCAATTCCTCCCATCGTCATAAGAAGAATGGGGATTGGTGAAATAATCCCCATTGAGGGTTACCGGATGACGGAGGGAGAAGGACTATGCTCCACTCAAGTGGATCCATTGACTACACCCCTTGATACTCAAGCTACCCAACAAGATGCACCAAGCCCTCACGCTTCAAATCAAGGCCAATCTAATGATCAAGATCATTCCATCGATCAAGGCCAAGCTAACACTCAAGGCCAAGCTCATGTTGAAGGCCAAGCTCACAATGAAGGACAAGAACAAGACGCTCATATTGGTGATAGAACTCGACATATAAGATATCCACCTCCCTTTGATGAACAAGATCAAGGGCTAGGTGGACAAGACTCCGATGATGAAGGTGATGATCAAGTCATATCCAAGGAGACTTTGGAGGAGATGCTAGCTCGTAGGGCGAAGAGAAGGCATGATAATCTTGCTCGTGCCGGTCACACGGAGGATATGATACTTGGACAAGTTCATGGGAGGGTCGTCACAAGGAGGCAATTGGCGGATTTTAGCAAGGATCATGCTTTCGTCTCTCACATCGAGCCCAAGAAGGTCTATGAATCTCTTGAAGATCAAGATTGGCTTGAAGCTATACATGATGAGCTCAACAATTTCGAGTGCAATAAGGTGTGGAAGTTGGTGCCAAGACCCAAGGATTGCAAGAACGCCATCGGCACCAAGTGGATCTTCAAGAAGAAGCAAGACAAGGATAGGATCGTCATTCGCAACAAGGAAAGATTGGTAGCTCAAGGTTTTTCTCAAGTCGAAGGCGTCGATTTCGGTGAAACTTTTGCTCCCGTAGCTCGTCTTGAATCAATTCATATATTGCTTGCATATGCTTCTCAGCATAACTTTAAACTACAAAAAATGGATGTTAAAAGTGCATTTTTAAATGGTCCCGTCCATGAGTTGGTCTTTGTCAAGCAACCTCCGGTTTTCGAGGATCCCAACCACCCCGATTATGTCTACAAACTCGATAAGGCGCTCTATGGACTTAAACAAGCTCCACGTGTGTGGTACGAGCATCTTAAAGAGTTTCTAGTGGATCGTGGGTTCAATGTTGGCTTAATCGATCCCACCCTTTTCACCAAAAAGGTTGGGGTGACTTGTTCATATGCCAACTCTATGTGGATGATATCATTTTTGGTTCTACTAACATCGCATTCAATGATGAGTTTTGCAAGCTTATGACGGATAAATTCGAGATGTCTATGATGGGAGAGTTGGAGTACTTCCTTGTCTTTGAGATCAAGCAACACCCCGAAGGGACATTCATCAAGCAAGCCAAGTATACTCAAGATATGCTCAAGCGATTCAACATGCGTGATGCCAAGCCTATGAAAACTCCCATGTCCACGACTATTGACTTGAAACCCGGCCCGAATGGTAAAGAGGTAGATCAAAAGGTATACCGCTCCATGATTGGCTCTTTTCTCTACCTTTGTGCATCTAGACCCGATATCATGTATAGCGTAGGTAAATGTGCAAGGTTTCAAGCCTCTCTGAGACAAAGTCATTTTGAAGCGGTTAAGCGCATCTTTCGATATTTAGTTCATACCCCAAACTTCAGTCTTTGGTATCCCAAGGGTTCAAGCTTTCAGCTCATTGGGTATTCGGATGCGGACTATGCAGGCGAGAAAACGGATAGGAAATCTACATCCGGGGGTTGTCAATTTCTTGGTCGCTCATTGGTATGTTGGTCTTCCAAGAAGCAAAATTTCATCGCCCTCTCCACCACGGAGGCCGAATACATCTCCGCGGCAAGTTGTTGTACTCAATTGCTATGGATGCGGCAAACATTGCGAGATTATGGTATCGACTTCGACAAGGTCCCCCTCTTATGCGACAATGAGAGTGCTATCAGGATCGCTTATAATCTCGTTCTTCACTCCAAGACGAAGCACATTGAGATATGGCATCATTTCATTCGAGATCATGTTGATAAGGGTGATATTGATCTTTCCTATGTGCCGACCAAGGATCAACTCGCGGACATCTTCACGAAGGCCCTTGGTGAACCAAGATTTCGTGGATTGAGGAATGAACTAAATGTTATCGATGCCTCCAACTTCTCTTGAACCCTTGCATAGTTACCTTCACTACATGTGCTATCTAGGTTTAGATGTAGGCATGGACATAGGGGGAGCGTACTTCAATTCAGGAACCAACACTCCGCCTATCATGCGCAAAACAATCAAAACTTCATGCATATCTAGTCATTATTTGATTTATTGTGCTTAAACGTGAGTCATACGTTTGAGCCCAAGATATATCTTCGCGGCTCCTTGGTATACACCCAAACATGGTGGCTGCGGCCACCAACATCTTTTTAGGTGATTTTGTAAGTTGTTTGGCATTTGTTTGTGTTTGTGTGTTCATCGCCATTGTTTTTCGTTTGTCTCGTTGCTTTTGGAGGCTCACTTCTTTTATCTTTTTCCAAAAAACTCGGTGTGCACGGGAACCCCGGAAATTCCGGCATAAGGCCCGGAAATTTCCGACCCCTCATATTTGCCTCGGAATTTTCTCCCATTTCCCAGGTGCAAATATCCGGGGGGCGGAATATTCCGTGTCTTATGTCCCGGAAATTTCCGGGGTTCGAGATTGTCAAGAAATTCTACCCAAAAATCCATCGTGCCCGCTCACAGAAGGCACACCGAAAATTTGGGGCGGAATTTCCGGCCTAAATCTTCGGCCCCCAGAAATTTCCGCCCTTAATACCGGAATATTCCGGTCCATGCGGCTGGGGCTATAAATAGGCGATGGGAGGGGAAGTTCCAGATTCTTTCCCCTCCCCTCGCCTCCACTCCGCCCCCAACCGTAGCCGCCGTCTCGGAGCCGTTTGGGAGGCCCTCTCGCCTCCCTTCTTCGTCCTCCGGTTGCTTTTTGCGGATCAAGATACCGCACATCCGTTCCTCACCCATGGATCCCGGTATGTGTTCAGTTTTCTCCGCAATCTAGGGTTACCGGACGATTAGATCTCGTTTCCTATCATCCTCCTTGTGTTTTGGGGTGGAACGACCATACACTAGCACCATGTATCTCCTAGTGTTCCCCCCATCTCTCTACTTCATTGTTTTAGATTCGTGGCAAGCCCATATTCTCAGATCTGATGCAAAATTTTGAGGGCCGGAAATTTCGTCAGAGGCCGGAATTTCCGCCCCCCCTCCCCCCCGGAAATTTTGCCAACCACCGGAATATCCGGCCTGCCCTGAATCTCTAACAGAGGTCTGTTATTCCACTTCCATAAGATGTGAGCCCCCATTTTTATCTTTTTATGTTTTTCTTTGCGTTTTCTCTTGCTTTTCTCACAGATGGTTCAAGCTCTAGGCCGCCCAAGGTGACTATCTCTCGCAAGAGGTGGCCCAACTTGAGGGAAGATGATGAGGGTACTTTTGTGGATGAGGCGGAGACTCGCCGTCGTCAGAGGGATGCAGAGCAAGAGTATGAGCGTGACCGTGATGCTTCCAGGGCAGCTCATAGGGCCAGCAAGAATCAGGGCAAGGCTGTTCTCAACTTGGCCACCATGTCTATCTTTGAGTTCAAGGAATGGCGCGCCAGGGCCTGGTACACTGAGGGTCCTCAAGACCCAACTATTGACTCCTGCTTCTGGCACGTTGAGCAGGAAACTCTTTTCAAGCAAGTGTACACGGTGATGAGAAAGCCAGTTTGCCCCATGAAGTATATCAACTTTGCTCACGTGGCTGCCAATCCCGCATACATCAACAAATCTGTGCATCTTGCTGAACTTCTTGGTCTGCTTCACCTCATGGAGACCCAATGCTCCTTCAACACCACCTATATTCAGCAGTTCTACTCCACCCTTGTCATAGATGATTCTGAGGAGATTGGGATGTCCTGGATGTATGGCCCTCACTTTCTCACCGCCACATTCCATGACTTTGCCGCTGAGTTGGTATATCCATTTGCTGGTCTCAATACCCCCAGGGTACCCGCATGCACATTCACGGGATGGAGTATGAGAAGAACAGGTTAGCTGAGCTGTATGGTCCTTATGGCATTGTGGGCTCTGCAAAGGGTCTCTTTCCTATTTATGACATACTGTTAAACATGTTCAGAGAGACTATTGCCCCGAGTGGGGGCAATAATGATGAGATCCGTGGTGGCTTAGTGAACCTCATGTACCACGCCTACCTGGCCTTCACTGAGGGCGACATGACAGATACTGAGCATCACAAGATTGATGTGATGGATTTCATCTTCAATGAGATCCACTTTTCTCTCTTCAACCGCAAGGTTCCCCCGTATGCTCCATACATCATGAAGCTCATCAAGTCTCGCTACCCTGCTGAACTCCGTGAGGATCTGGAGTTGGATTGTGATGAGCACAAGGACGTCAAGCTGTACAAGAAGAGCGCCCACACTCAGCAGGAATCTCATGATGTTGGTGCCACTGGTCAGGGACACCGTGATCCTCGCATGCGCCCACCTCCTCCAGGCACCAAGAAGCGCTCCTGGCTCACTCGTGCCATTGAGAAGGTGATGTGCATGAATATGTGCATCCACAAGGAGAACTGCAATGCCTATGTAGAGCGCTGCAACATCCAGGAGAATCAGCGCACCATCATGGCTGCTCTCAACATCCCCAATGTTCCTGCTCCTCTTCCTGACAGGATTCCATACCGCAACTGGAACAACCGCGACATCGACTAGGATCTGGATGTCGCTGATGATGAGGACATTGCTACCGCTAGCGAGGAGGAGGAAGAAGATACCCAAGCCTAGAGTTTGCTCCATGGGACGTAGTGCTTCCTTCTCTCTTTTTGGTATCCTGATGCCAAAGGGGGAGAAGATCTAGTGATTATGGGGATTTGCTTGGGTGGGCTGTTTTATTTGTTTTCTCTCGTCCTTTTCGAACTATTTCGTTTTTCTCATTCGTGGATTTCAGTTTCGTGAACGGAGGCATGTCTCCTAAGTTATGACTATCTTTGATGTGTTATTTCCTAATTATTGCCTATCTCTATGCAAATTGCAAATACCCGTGTTGTCATCACTCACCAAAAAGGGGGAGATTGAAAGATCATGTCTCTTCTGATGATTTTGGTGATGATAAAAACGCGGGTATAATATCTAATCTGTTGGTTTAAGTGTCTACATATGATACCACATATAATTCACGATGATATTCTTGAGGGATTTTCACAAAGGATTTCTGGAGATGATTTTACTGCAGCCGGATTATTCAAAATTCCGCCCCCTCCCCCCCCCCCGGATATTTCAAATATGCAGCCCTCTGTCCTTAGCAGAATTCCAGCGTGGTGCTGCTGCCCGCGCGCAGAGATGGGGGCAGATTATTGGCCGGAATATTCCTGCCTCGGATTATTCAAAAATCCGCCCTGGAGTTCTGCATATTTCAAAAATCCGGTGCTAACCCCGGAATATTCCGGCCCTGGAGTTCTGCAACGGTCAGAAATTGGAAGAGGCTATAAATAGTTGTCTTCTTCCTCTAGACGGCTAGTTCGTCCATTCCTCTCTCTCATTCATTGTTCAAGAGCTCAAAACACCCCGATCTCCCTCCTCCTCCAACCAAACTCGATTCCCTTCAAGGATTTCATGGAGGAGGCCTAGATCTCCTTTCTACCAAGCCAAAAAATTGTGTTCCCACACCATACCTCTTGGGATCTTGTAATCTCTTGGTTGCTTTGTCATCCTAGAGAAACCATAGTGCTCGTAGCTTCCACCTTGTAGCAAGAAGTTTCGGATTGTTGAGAGCCTCCATCTCACTTGTGGAGTAGCCTCAATCACTTGTAAACGTTTGGTCAACGCCTTCAAGTCGACCTCATAGTGGAAACGAGAATCTCCCTCAACGGAGAAGCTCAAGGAGAACAAGGTGTGCACATCCATGCTATTGAGGAGCGCCTAGGTGGATCCCCACCTCTCCAACATAGACGTACTTCTTTTAATAAGGAACTACGGGAAACATATCCTTGTCTCCATCTTTTCACGTGTGGCTATCTTGTGCCTTGCATTTACTTCCGTTGCATACTCGTTACTTGTCACTTAGGGTGTCGACCTAGTTGCGCATCTAGATAACCAAGTTATTTACTTCCTAAAGCCCCTCTAAAATTGAAAAAGGATTAAAATTTCTAGGTGACCTATTCACCCCCTCCCCTCTAGTTGACCTTTGTGTACTTTCAATTGGTATCAGAGCCTCGGCTCTTTTATCGGGCTTAACCGCCTAAGAGTATCATGGTCAACGAAGATGATCCCGAATCTTCTAAGGAGGAGCTCTCCAAAATGGCCGACACTATAGCTAACCTAGAGACAACGGTTTGTACCATCCAATCCCAATTGTCCAAGGTTAGCTCTAGTGTAGGCTCGGAGGTTTCCTCCATCAAGAAGATGTTGGAGAACATGATGGGTAAACCTAAGGGGCCCTCGAACTCTCCCCACGTCTCCGATGAGGATAGTTCGGAAGAGGAAACGATTCCGGATGATACCAGAATCGAAGAGAACATTTCCAAGGCTAAGGCTAAAGCCAAGGCAAAGGAGAGTTCCGGTGGCTCAAAGTCTCAAACGGCTAATGGTTCGGGGTCCAACTCAAAAGTTCCACCTCCTCAAAATTATGACTCCATCCACCCAATTGTTTCCATGACACACATTCTTAATGTTGGACTTCCTCCCATGCTTAGCACTAATGAATTCTCCTCTTGGAAGTTTGAAATGGAGTCACATATTTCCGGATCGTGCACCGCATTGTGGAGGAGCGTGATTCATGGGTTTCATCCTCATGACCCAAGCAACTTGACTCCAAGGGAGTATGTGGAATCTCAACTCAACAAGACTGCACTTGTTATCATCCAGAAGGCTCTCCCAAGGGAGCATCTCACTCACATTCGTTGTTGCAAGACCGCCAAGGAAGCTTGGGACAAGCTTGACACTTTGTTTCAAGGGAATGCTAGCATCAAATATTCCAAGTATGATGTGGCCATTGACAATTCCGACAACTTCGTTATGCAAGAGGATGAGACTCTCGAAGAGCTATATAGAAGAGTTGTTGTCGTGGAGTGGTGAAGACAGATGCCATGGGATGGCTTAAGGTTGGGGCCGATGGACGCTGTAGGTATCCGGGGAGGGATCGCACGTCGAGTAGACACGCACGGGAAACATTGCAAACACCAAGAACTACCCAGGTTCAGGGCCCTCGTGTGGAGGTAACACACCTACTCCTGCCTATCTCTCTGTATACGGTATATCCGAGTGGCCACAGTACAAATCAGGCCTTCAGCCGAGTAGCCACTCTCTGCTCTCTCTACCTCTAGCACTTGCTCGTGCAATAAATGCTCTCTCGTGTAACGTCCCTCGCGCGGGAGGGGTTGGGCACCTTATATACTGGTGCACAGCCGAGTAAACAAAGATTAAAAGGTACAACGATGGGACACCCCCACAGTGATGCAGAGCACGCCTCCGGGTTCCCGCTGACGCGGGTGCGAGAAGTCGCCGCGCCGTCCGGCTGACAGGACCTGTCCACCCTGTCAGTCTCACAGAGTAGGCCTCCCGACACGTCCTGTCCCCTCTGTCAGTGACAAGACGTGACACGCACCTACCCTCACTGTGCCCACGTCGTAGCGCGGATAATCATGCGCTCCGTAAGTTGAACCGCACGCTTGTACGGCTGCGGGATACGTGGGATCTCGTCAGAACGACTCCATTGACTTCTTGCCCGAGTAGGATTGCAGCCCATCTACTCGGACCACTTGATCGCTACTCGGACGATTACAATCTTTCTCCTTATCTTCTATTGGCCTTCAATACTTATGACCGAATAGCAACTACCAGATAGAGGGTACCCGGGTAGCCGCATACCCGGTAAAAGGTACTCTGATCTCTGTTTTACCACCTGCCTTACCCCTACTCGGGGATAGCCCCCCGACATTAGTCCCCGAAGCTGGTAGAGTCCAGTGAACTTGTTCGTTGGGCCCTGCCAGCTTAAACCAAATTGTCTCCATGAAGCACTTTGTCCGAGTTGCTTCTCAACCCGGACGCTCAGAGCCCCTGCTCTAACTTTCCTGAGTGATGCCTTGAGAGAAACCCACCAAGGGCTGAGTAGAGCACGCAATGCAGAGCTTCGCCGAGAACTCAACACTTAGCGAAATTTCCTGCACGATCCTGCTCGATCGGATCAAATCCAGCTTCTCGTGTCCCTGTGGGGCACGTGTCACGCCCACATACCACCGACGCCTCGGTGCCAGTGCTACAGCAGGCCACGCGCCTATCACTGCACCCGGGGCCCACAGCCCATTAGGTCACTTCGAGCGGGTACTCGAGAGCCCACGACCCACGTCGTGGGATTAACTGCGCCCGTTACGCGCGCGGATTGCGCTGTGTGCGTTTCTATCGGTCACTTAACCCACGATGCACGATCTCTGGCCATGATTGATCCCAGTAGTAACTGCAGCTTCACAGACGGAATAAATACCTCTGCGCCGCCTAGTCCTTCTCTTTCCTGCGCACTTTCCCCCATATCCGCTCCCTCTCTGCCTCCGTCTCCGTTGTCGAGCACAGCGCCGCCGAAATTACGCACCGTACCACCGCTCCACGCAGAGAGAGAGACACATCCCGCTCGCCAGCGTCTTCTTCGTTGATCTCAACCTCGATGAGCGTCCGCAACTCCTCCAATACTCGCGCCGTCATGGACCTCGAGCACGTCGCCGTGGACGAGCACGAGGAGGAGATGGCGCCAGCCCGAGCCGGCTGGGAGGGCTCGGATGTCACCGCCGTTGATTTCCAGTGGCTGGTGACCACCCGCCGAGTCCCCCCCGGCGTAATCTGTCGCCCTCCCGGCGACGAGCTCGTCCCGGCACCAGAAGACGGTGAGTACGTCGTCTTCTTGTCACACTTCAAGCGCGGCCTTGGCCTCCCCATCTCCAAGTTCTTCGCTGATATCCTCCGCCACTTTGGCCTTCAACCACACCATATTCCTCCCAACGCCATGGTGATGCTATCCACTCACGCCACCATCTGTGAGGCCTTTTTGGGCGTCTACCCAATTGTCCAAACTTGGGCCCGCTATTTCTTCCTTCGCCAACAGAAAGTTCCAAACCCAGGCAACCCTCTTGTTCCTCGCGTGATGACCCAGACGGGTAGCGCAATGATGCTGCAGCGCAGCACCGGGCACCACCCGCGGGTTCTCGGATTGGAGACCATGCGCAAGTGGCAGCACGGCTTCCTGTACGTGAAGAATGTTCCTCCTAAAGAAGGAAAGCCCGCTGAAGACCGAATTGGGCTTCCCAAATTCGTGAACGCGCTGCCCACCGGACAAAACTGGGGGTACAATCCCAAGAACACGGTGACTGATGTCGTCCAGGTAGAGAAGCGCCTGACGTAGCTGGTTGAAGACGGACTTCTGCAGGATGACCCAATTGCCTGCTGGATCTCGCGCCGAGTGCTCCCGCTCCAGGACTGAGCACACAAGATGTGCTATATGGGAGGCCCTCGGGACTGTACTCGGACTACAACTTTCGTGCTCAGCAAGGCAGAGGTGGCCATCTGGGCCAAGTCCATCATGAGGACCACTCTGACCGACAACTGGGCATACAACTTTGTGCCGTATAGCCGCTCCAACCCCATTCCCAAGGTTAGTTTTCTTCTCTGCATGCTCAGTACTTGTGTTTGCTATTGAATAGACCTCTTCCTAGATTCGTATGCTTTATGCCTGCATGCCGTGCCGGATAGAACCATTTAGCTCAATATGCTTGATGTTTGCATGCTGCTCCGAGTAGAATCACTTAGCTTAGTATGCTTTATGTTTGCATGTTGTCCCGAGTAGAACCACTTAGCTTAATATGCTTTATGTTTGCATGCTAGACCGAGTAGAACCACTTAGCTTAATATGCTTTATATTTGCACGCTATCTCGAGTAGAATGCCTATTCTGCTGAAACTCAACTCACTGTGCTCTATGTTTGCAGCCACACCACATCCATCGCCAGAAGGCCGAGGACCAGACCCTCTTCGAGGCCAACTGGGAAGCAGACAGGACAGAGGATGACGCCACAGCGTATGACATCCAAGACACCCTCTGCATCCCACGTGCCGGCCAGGAAGGTAAATCCCGTGTTGACGCCTCTATTCGAGACTGGTCCGAGGATGATGAAGGTGACCGGGTTCACCTCTCTGCTTGCACGCAGTGTGCTTTGATTATTTTCCTTTGCTTGTTCTGAACCGTTCCTTCTTCCCTGCAGAGGAGCCTGAGTTGGAGAAGCTAGAGGAACCCGTGGATGTGGTTCCGGTGTCCGTGGCCGCTCCCACTACTCGGAAGAGGACTGGTAGCGGTGCTCAGGCACCCCCTCCCAAGAAGCTCAAAAAGAAACCGGGAAACAAGCCGCCACCAGCAAGCAAACCCAACCTCCGTAGGAGACGCGCCCCCACCATAGACGGGTAAGTTCCTCCGAGTACACTTCGACTCATTGCTATTTTTCATCCCTGGTTTCCTTCTCTGCTTTCCTTCTGATCATGTGCTTCCTTTGTGCATTTCTTTTCAGCGAGGCACTTGATGCTGATGCCACCGCTGCACCACCTCCCAAGAAGAAAACGGCCCCGCCCCGAGAGCTGCTCGTGGAGCTCTCGGATGACGATGAGGACCAGGAGCCGCAGGGTAGGACGCGTGCGTCCTCCCCAGTTAAAGAAGAGCAAGATCTCGGCGCCGAGAACACTTGCGCCGGGAACGAGACAGATCACACCTCCGAGCAGCCGCAATCTGATGCGCAACCAACTTCTCAAGATACTGACAACAACGAGAGGCCGCCAACTCCCCCAGCTCCATCAGCTGGGGAGACTACTGAACACACTGCCGCGCACCAGCAAGACACCACAGCTGTGGAGCGGACAGCTGCTGCTGCCGAGCAGCGGCCAGAGGACGATGCTGCAGCGCAGCCAGACCACGCTGCCGAGCAGCGGGCAGAAGACCCCGTGGTGGAGCCTCCCCGCCAAGGTCAGGTGCAGCCGGATGCTGCACCGACTAGCCAGCCGTCTGCACCGCCAGCTCAACAAGCGACTCCACCAGTCAAACAAGTGCCACCTCCTTCTCAGCGAGCATCTCCGCCGGTCAAACAAGTGCCACCTCCACCTTCTCAGCAAGTACCTCCGCCTAATACCAAGAAATCCGCCAAGACAGCAGCTGAGCCAACCCGGCAGCAGCGAAAGCATGGCGTCGTGCAAGCTGGGCAGCCGTTGCTGCCCTTCAAACCGCAAGACAAACAGACCGCGCATCAGGCCCAGAATACCAAGTTGGCACCAAGCCAGAAGAAGAAATTGCCCAACCCAAACGTCAGCCTGATCCCAACCACTGCCACCTTTGGTCTTGCAGAGGAGCAGGATCTCGGCGCCAGTGCCAGCGAGAAGGAGGCTGGGGCCAAGCTTCCTGAATATTGGAAACGGCTGCAGGACCGCCACAAGATTCATATGTCCCAGGAAGAGGAGCGGCTAGCTACCCTCAAAGAGCGCAAAGCCGCGAGCCGCTCCAAGTCAAAGGGAAAGAAGGACTCCTTGATCATCAAGGAAATTTCTTCCCGCAGCGAGGACGACGAGGCTCTCCCCGAAGAAGGCATCACAACTATCTTGGACCGGGTAGGCCATATTGAAAAAGTTTGGGACAGCAAGGTATTCGGCAACGCCGCCTGGGATGGTACCGAGTTGGGCAAACTCGACCATTATCGGACAGACTGGAACAAGGCCGACATCGGTCATGTTGGCATGGCTGTAGCCCGTCCTTACAGCACTCTGGCCAGCAAGCTGTTCGTCTTGCGCAAGTCCATTGAGGATATCGAGCAAAGCTATGTGGTAAGTATTTTCTCTCTTTCTGAATCTTCCGAGTTGCCAGTTTCCTTTTTCTCCTTTTCTTTTCTTAGCCACTACCCCAGTCCCCGAGATTCGGGCCGAGTAGGTGAAAACTCAACCGAGTTGATATCTACTCGGGCCAAATCTTTCAAAACTTATAATCTTTCCTTCTTCCCTGCAGGATAGCGTCCAGGAAAGGACAAAGGTTTTCCGCCAGCTTCTCTGGAATCACCGCCAAGTCAGAGAGCGGAACCGAGCTCTGGAGGCTGACAAGAGCGACAGGGATGCCATGGAGAAGAACGCCCTGGGCAACACCCTCAAGCTTTCTGCTATTGAAAGTAAGCTTTTAGCATTTCGGTTTGTGCGTTTTTTTGCCTACGCCCATTTCTTGATTTTTGCTTAACCGATGTCTTCTCTGCAGGCGAGCTCAAGGCCTTGGTGGAGAGACACCAGGATTGCGAAGTTTTCTCTGCCTCAGTGCAGAGTAAAATCTCTTCTCTGGAAGGTGAGTCATCTTCTTTCTTCTCTGTATTTGCTTTTCCTCACTGAATTGCTCTGCTAAATAGCGCTGCTCTTCCCGCAGAAGAATATAAGAATTTCCGGGAGCAGCACTTGCAATGCCTTACTCCAGGGGAGGCACATCAGCAAGTACAGGCCCGGGAAGTCGAGTTGCTGAAAGAGCGAGAGGCCGAGAAGAAAGAGGTTGATAAACTTCAGGATGATCTCGGCAACTCTCTCCAAACTGCCATCAATGATGTCCGCGAGAAGGAGGACTTTGAGAAGACAGCTGTTGCCGAGAAGAAGAAGCTTGAGCTAGAGATCAAGGCACTGAAGGAGAGGAACCAAGCTCTCGAAGTTGCAGTTAGCGACTCCCGCCGCCTCCAGGATAAGCATATCCAAGAATCAGATGACTAGAGGGTCAAGTTGGGGGCCCTTGTGCTGGAGATGGAATGTGAGTTGCCGCTACTCTTCTCCTTATTTGATTTTTTCCTTCTGCCTTCTTCTACTCAATCTCTCTTCTTCTTGGTCACTCTTTCTGATCCAACTCCGCATCTCCTGATTCAGATATCTTCCCGAAACTCCGTTCCGCTGGTGAAACTGTTGTGGACAAGGCAAGAAAAGCCAGGGCCGCAGCTGGTCTGAGCGTTGATGATACCTCCAGTATCAACAATCATCTCGTCAACCTCAAGACCCAAGTGCGCTTCCTCAAAGGCTTAGGCACCTCCATGGTGTCCACTGCAATTAAGCGGCACAAGCTGTTCTGGCCTGACCGAGATGTCCCGGAGACCTTCCGCGATATTTCCGCCAATCTGGACCATGTCAAGGAGGAGTTGAAGAAATGGCGTGCTTCCGCAGCTCGGGCAGGAGCTGACGAGGTTCTTCACTTCATCTTGTCTTGGTACGAGAATTTGGATCTTGACAGGATTGGCATGCGCCAAAATGGCTCCAAATGGACTGCGTGTTCCGAGTGTGTTTCTCGCCGGAAAACGGTGGCCTACGAGATTGCCTCATATGCTGAAACCAGCATATACATTGACGGCCCCACCGAGCCTGATACAGACGCTGATGAAGAGGAGGACGAAGGCGAGGCTGAGTTCGAGGAGGATGTCGGGGAAGATGACAGAGAAGCTGAGCATGAGGGGTCTGAGCATGAAGAGGCCGAAGAGGAGGAGACCGAGCAGCCGCAACCCGCCACGCAGGAGGCGACCGTCGCCACCGAGATGGTGATTGACGACCCAGCTCCCGAGTTGGGCGCGACTGGGGCTGCGACCACCGAGCTCTACCCTCTTCCCAACACTGCAGCTACTCAGGCCTCCCACTCTGCAGCGGAGCCAACCTCCACTACTCCAACTTCGACAACTGCTGCCTCCGAGCCAACTGCGCCTACCAATACCAACACGGATTCCACTGCCTCGACTGCTGTTTAATTCCTGCATATTTTATCTCTAAACAATTTCATCAGATTCCCGGGATGCCGGGTGCATATGTATCGAACAAGTTTAAGTTCGTTGTTACTCAATTTTATTTGGTTAACACTTAGCAACACTGGCTCAATGCCGGGTTGCGTTTCAATGCAAGTCCCCAGTTGCATTTTTCGTTCACTTGTCCTTTTCGTCTTTGCTCTTACCTGCCACTTGTGGCTTTTTTGTAGTCGAGTCACAAGATTTCAAAGTTCAAGTTTCAGATACTTAGCCACTTAGAAAATTGCATAGTAACGCTGCCCACCACTTAGCCGAAAAAGAACACAGAGAAGTAAAAACACCCTATTCGGTTGCTACACTCCTCTTTTCCTTAGCAATTTTTCATGTGTTCATTGACCTTTGGCTTGTTCTCTTGCTTTCCATGAAGCCGGGTTGCGGACAGCAGCAGAGTCGAAGAGTTGGCCCTTGGGTTTAAACACATTACTAGATGTGTGCACGAAATTCTAAGTAGACCAACCGAGTAGACAAAGGAAAGAAAGTAAACAACACAAGGCAAAGTTTTTGCACAGGCAGTCCCCGAGTTTGAATTCGGAGTGCCGACTAGAATTTTAACTCGGTTATGGGGATACATAGAACTTTTGCTCATGAATGAAAACGGCGGAGTAGAGCTACGTTCCAGGGACGCTTGGATTCCTCTCCAGCTTTATCCGGTCTCTTCTTCTAGTGTGCCTGTGCGTCAACTAGATAGTAGGCATCATTGTGTAGAGCCTTGCTCACAATGAAATGCCCTTCCCACAGAGGGGATAGCTTATGCATCCCGGATGTGCGCTGCACGAGCCTAAGGACCATGTCTCCTTCTCGGAACACCCTTGGGTTTACTTTCCGGCTATGATAGCGCCTCAGTCTTTGCTGATAAATGGCTGAACGTGACAGAGTTAACTCTCTTGCTTCTTCTAGCAGGTCAACGTCATTTTCTCGAGCTTCTCTCGCCTCCGCCTCAGTGTAGAGGGTTACTCGGGGCGAGTCATGCTCTAGGTCAGTGGGCAACACGGCCTCAGCTCCATATACCAGGAAGAATGGTGTGTATCCGGTTGATCGGTTAGGGGTAGTCCTTAGACTCCACAACACCGCCGGCAACTCGGCCAGCCAACAACCAGGGGTTCGCTGTAATGGCTCAATCAGCCTTGGCTTTATCCCGGATAGGTCCATGCCATTTGCTCTTTCAACTTGCCCATTGGAGGCGGGATGCACAACGGATGCAACATCTAACCGGATCCGCTTCTCTCTGTAGAATCTCGCGAACGCACCCTCCGCAAAGTGTGTGCCATTATCAGTGATGATGTTGTGCGGGTAGCCGTATCTCAGAATGACATCCTTGAGGAAACTCACAGCCGTGACTCCATCACACTTCCGAATAGGCTTGACCTCAATCCACTTGGTGAATTTGTCGACCATGACCAAGATGTGAGTCATGTTGCCTCTAGCTGGCTTGAAGGAGCCTACCATATCCAAGCACCAGACAGCAAACGGCCAAGTAATGGGAATGGTTTTCAACTCGTATGCTGGCGTATGAATCTTGCTTGCAAACCTCTGGCACCCGTTGCACTTTCTCACTATGTCTTCAGCTTGCCGCAAGGCAGTCAGCCAAAAGAACCCATGCCGAAAAGCCTTGTTAACTAGAGCCCGAGAAGAGGCATGATGCCCGCATTCTCCCTGGTGTATCTCTCTAAGAATTTCTTCTCCTTCCTCTGGCTCAACGCAGCGTTGCAGCACGCCAGTAGGACTCCTTCTGTGCAGTACCTTGTTAAAGATGGTGTAGCCTTTGGATCTTCTCTGTATTTGCCTGGTCGTGACCTAATCACTCGGTAAGGAGCCATCCGTTAGAAAGGATAATATGGGCAGAGCCCAACTCGGTGTCTCCCGGATGGGAAACACGGGTTCGTCCACTTCCATTGGATCAGCTACCAAGACCTCTTCTGAGTTGGGGGCGAGTCCCGGAGTCCCCGAGTACTGAGAAATGATCCCCTCGATGAATGCGACGGTCCCCGAGTTGAATGGAGCAGTCCCCGGGTTGCAGGTACTAGTCCCCGGGTTGGAGACGACAGTCCCCGGGTTCTCTTTTGCAGCCTCCCAATCAATCTCCATGGGAACAGCTTCTGATCCTGGCAGGGATGGAACGAAGGTAGAATACGAGTTGGGGGATGGCTTGATGGATGGCTTTCTCAAATGCTCCAAGGCAATCCCAGCTGGGATAAACTGCCGAGAAGACCCCAACTTGGACATCTCATCAGCTGGATCATTCTCAGCTCGGTGTATGTGATGAAATTCACACCCTTCAAAGAATCTAGTCATAGTTTGCACCATAAACCGGTAAGATGTCATGTTGGCATCTAAGGCATCCCAATTGCCGGATACCTGCTCCACCACCAAATCCGAGTCGCCATAACAGACAATGCGTTGCACTCCAATCTCCTTGGATACCCTTAGGCCATGTACCAACGCCTCATACTCGGCCACATTATTGGATGCCTTGAAATGGATCTGCAGCACATATTTGAGTTGATCTCGCTTGGGTGACGTAAGCACCACGCCAGCACCAAGGCCTTCCTTCACTTTGGAGCCATCAAAATGCATCTTCCAGTAGTTGGTTTCCGGCAAGGGAGGATCATACTGCATCTCGACCCAATCCACCAAGAAATCTGCCAGAGTTTGTGACTTGATCGCTTCTCTTCTCGCGTACAGAGGGGTATACACGGCTAGCTCAATCGCCCACTTGGCTACCCGGCCGCTTGCTTCCTTATTTCCCATGATCTCCGACATGGGGGCGGTGCTCACCACCATCATGGGATGCTCTTGGAAATAGTGCTTGAGCTTCTTGGCACCTAGGTACATGCCATACGTCATCTTCTGGTAGTGCGGGTTGTTTTGCTTGGAGCTGGATAGCACCTCGCTGAGATAATACACTGGCCGCTGCACCTTTTTGCCTTCCTCTTCTCTTTCCACCACTATCACCACGCTTACTACCTGGTTGGTTTCTGCAATGTACAACAACATTGGCTCTTTCGGTAGCGGGCTTGCCAGGATGGGAGCGCTACCCAGCATGGTCTTGAGTTCTTTGAAGGCCACATCAGCTTGTGGCGTCCATATGAACTTATCACTCTTTTTCATGAGCTGATAGAGAGGCAAGGCCTTCTCACCCATTCTCCCCAGGAAGCGGCTAAGGGAAGCCAGGCACCCGGTAAATTTCTGCACATCCTTCAGTGATCTCGGCAAAGACATGCTCTCTATAGCTTTTATCTTTGAAGGATTGGCCTCAATGCCCCGACTGGATACCAAGAAGCTGAGTAACTTGCCAGCCGGAACGCCAAAGGTGCATTTAGTCGGATTCAATTTCATCCTGTACTTGCGCAGGCTAGCGAATGTTTCCTCAATATCACTAAGCAGAGTATGTGTTTCTTTCGTTTTGATGACAATGTCATCTACGTACACCAGCACATTCTTGCCAATTTGATCATGCAAACACGTCTGCATGCATCTCTGATAGGTAGCCCCAGCATTTCTCAACCCAAAGCACATAACACGATAGCAATAAGCCCTGTACGGGGAGATTAAAGCAGTCTTTATTTGATCAGCCGGGTTAAGAGGTATCTATTGAAAACCAGAGTAGGCATCAATGAAAGACAAAAGTTCACACCCGGCAGTGGAATCGATCACCTGATCTATGCGGGGTAGTGGGAACGGGTCCCTGGGGCAGGCCTTGTTCAAGTCGCTGTAGTCCACGCACATGTGCCATGCAGTCTCGGCCTTGGGGTCCTCCTTCTTCTTCTCAACCATGACCGGATTGCCCAGCCAATCTGGATGCAGTACCTCCATGATGAATCCACTTATCAGCAACTTGTTGATCTGATCACCGATAGCCTTCCTTCTCTCATCACCAAAGCGGCGCATCGCCTGCTTAACTGGCTTGGCGTCAGGACGCACATGTAGCGAGTGCTCAACCAACTCCCTCGGGACACCCGGCAAGTCCTCATTGGACCATGCAAAGACATCCCGATTCTCACGGAGGAAGTGGATGAGCTCGCTTTCCTATTTCTCGCCCAACCCGGCGCCAATGATGGCAACACGGTCTGGGAACTCAGGGTCCACCTGCACCTTCTTAGTTTCCTGGGAGGCCTGGAAAGCTGCTCCATATTGAGAACCCGGCATGCCAGGCATACCGACTTGCGCTGCTTGAGCCATAGCCACCACCTCGTGTATCTTCTTCTTCTCTGTAGCGATGACCAGAGATTCTGCCAGCAGAGATCCAGCTAAAGCGCAATCCAGGGAGCGCTTGTAATCACCCGCGATAGTGATGGCACCATTGGGACCAGGTAGCTTCATCTTCAGGTAGGCGGCATGGGTTGAGGCCATGAACTTGGTGAGCGCAGGCCTACCGAGTAGAGCATGATAGCGACTCTGAAGATCAACCACTTCGAACTGCAGGCACTCGGTGTGGCAGTTCTCCCTGGTGCCGAATAGCACATCTATCCAGATGCGGCCGATTGGAGCACAAGATACTCCCGGCACAATGCCATGGAAAGTAGTCCTGCTGGGTAGCAGCATGTTCTCTGCGAGGCCAAGCTTCTCCAAGGTATCTCGGTACATGATGTTGATGCTGCTGCCGTTATCAATCAGCACCTTGCTGAACCTGACATTCTTCTGGGTTCCCAAGAAAGTAGGATCCACCACCAGTGCATATGTACCCGGATTGGGCATCACCTTGGGATGATCATCTTTGGACCAAGTAATCTCTTGGTCGCACCAGTGCAGATAGTGAGGCACAGCCGGTATCACTGCATTCACCTCCATCGCGCGCCTACGCTGCGACTGCTTGTCATCCGGCTCGGTGGTGAACACCATGTAGCTCTCATGATGCTCTTGGTACTGGTTCTGGTCTCCACCACTATCATTGACGTTGTTGTTGTTGTTGTTGTTGTTGTTGTTCCTGTTGTCGTTCCTGTTATTGTTGCGGGTGTAGTAGTTGCGGTTGCGGTCATTGCGGTTGTCATAGTTGCGGTTAGCTCCCTGAGCCACTTGATTCACATTCTCCCTTCTTGGATTCACTGCTGGCCTGGGAGAGACTGCCCGAATAGGCTGCACATTGGCATTCGCATGCGACAGAGGAGGAGGAGGGGCAGCTGACCAGAACCTTCACTCTTGATGTGGTCCCACCAGCTGCATTGCCGGGTTGTGTGGTTGGCTGGCCTACTCGGATGCCGAGTATGGAAGCTGCATGGTCCGTCCTTCATGTTCTCAAAGATAAATCTCTGAGCATCTACTGCGTCTGGGTTGCCGCTACCTTGTTGGGGAGTATTGTATGGCTTCTTGATGCCTTGGCCCCGATTCTGGTTCTACCCGTATTGGGCTCCAGCAGTTTTTTCCCTTTGGCTACTCCCAGCAGCCGCAGGGTCTTGGTTCACAGCATTCACTTGCTCAGAACCGTACCGAGTATCGGGACAGTCATCTCTATGCTTGTTACGGAAATCTTGGCGTTTGTTGCCATCTTGATTTCTCCTTCTCGAGTAAAAGGCATCGAGCAGAGGCTGAGTAGGGTCACCGAGTGCATACATATCAGCTATCTTGATCGTCTCGGCGAGCGTACTCGGTATCTCTCTCTGCAGCTTCTGCCATAGCATGCTGCCATGCCTGCAGCCTTGAGCAAACCAGGCGATTGCCTGTGACTCGTTCACACCCTCACAGGTGTTCCTCAATGTGCTCCACCGAGTAAGATACTCTCGGTCAGTCTCCTCTTCTAGCTGCTTGCAAGCTGACAGTTGATGCGGCCTATTCGTCCTCTTGTACGTGCTGGTGAAGTTGCTGATGAAGGCTTCCGAGAAGTCAAGCCAGCAGTTGATACTGTCCTTGGGCAAGTTGTTCAACTAAATCCGGGCAGGGCCCTCTAGCATCTGCGGAACATATCTCACGGCCCATCTCCAATTGCCGCCTGCAATATGCACAGCGGTGACATAGTCATTCAGCCAGTCTTCCGGCTTGGTGCTCCCATCATACAACTTGGTCCCTCTAGCCAGCTGAAACTTGCTCACGGAAGGCTCTCCCATGATGCGGTGGCCAAAACAGCTTGGGCCGGGTGGCCCCTTTTTCTCAATCAGCTCGGACCGGTGAATCCGGTCTAACTTGTATCTTGCATCGCTAGGCTCCAGCATCCTGTCACCCAAACAATCAATGACATCCCTTGGGTCAGCGTACCCGGCCAGCTCCATTGCCGAGTACCCATCATCATAGCGGTCTTGCGGCACGGGACCGGGTTGAGCAACTGGGTTGGCCGCTGCCACAACTGCTTGCGGCTGTACCCTCTGCTGAACCGGGTTGGCGGACTGATGCCGAGATGGTCCTTCTCGGTTTCCTCCTTTTCCCTTGTTGTGAGCTTTAGTGGCTTGATAGCCTGCTCCTGCAGAGTTGTGTTTTTGGCCGGGCTGCCGCTCTACAGCGTGTTGTTTTCCGGCGACAGCCGGGTCGTACACCTGCATCTGTTTGTGTCTCTCAGAGGTCACGCTCTGGGCCCTATCACTGCCGGGAAGCGGCGATGAGGCCTGATCCACCGACTTGCCCCCATGCGAGTGAACAACATGAGAAGCGCCAGCACCCGGATTGGCTTTCCAGAACTCCTCGTTCTGTCTGCCAGCTTCTAGCACTAGCTCATTGAGCCTATCCTGCTGCCTAGCGCGAGCGTCACCAGTGAAATGCGGCAACTCAGCAGCAACTGCCTCTGCAGCCCTAAGAGTTTTGGCAGGGGAACTATATTTTGGCCTACCAGCAATGTTCAAACTAGCAGATTGACTAGCAGCCCTACCATCTCTAGCTAGCTCAGCGGCCAAGTTGCGACGGATAGTACCTAGCTTGCTAGGCAGCCTAGACAGGGGAGTAAAGCCATGCGCCCTGTTGTACTCATTCTGATCCAGGTTAAGCTCAAGCCTAACCTTATCCAGCTCCTAGGTCTCCGTGAGTAGCGCTTGACGCTGCTGCTCGAGTTGCGCCCTCAAAGCCATGAGCTCTGTGTCGGTAGGAGGCGGCATGCCCAGCTGCTCGGTGGCGACAACGCGAGCAGCCGGTATAGCCACTGACGTGGAAGGAGCCACATAACCCGGAATGTTCCGGGGCATGTCGTAGGGCTTGTGGACCCTTGCAAAAGCCGGCTCCTCCATGACTTCAGCCGAAGTGGCCGCGCCTTTCCCGGTATCGATTGTCGGGCCCGTCATCATCACCTCCACGCTGTCCGCAGAGCAGCCAGATGGCTTTGCGCTGGCAGCGAGTACATCAGGAGGATCATCCACAACGAGCACCTCCTCCGGGAACTCTCGGATGACGGTGGCGACGTACACCAGGTGCGCGCCAAAAGAGAGGACCGAGCCGCCTGCAGGCACGGGCCTGCCGCCAAAATCGCCGGCGTTGTCGACGACAAAGTCGAAGGAGCCGAATCTGTGGACAAGGCCACAGACCACGTGCTCCCCCGATGCAGAAACAGGCCTCGTCCGAATATGAACCCCAGCCAGCGCCGCTGCTGGCCCCACGGTGGGCTCCAACTGACGTGGATTGGTGAAGACAGATGCCATGGGATGGCTTAAGGTTGGGGCCGATGGACGCTGTAGGTATCCGGGGAGGGATCGCACGTCGAGTAGACGCGCACGGGAAACACTGCAAACACCAAGAACAACCCAGGTTCAGGGCCCTCGTGTGGAGGTAACACCCCTACTCCTGCCTATCTCTCTGTATACGGTATATCCGAGTAGTCACAGTACAAATCTGGCCTTCAGCCGAGTAGCCACTCTCTGCTCTCTCAACCTCTAGCACTTGCTCGTGCAATAAATGCTCTCTCGTGTAACATCCCTCGCGCAGGAGGGGCTTGGGCACCTTATATACTGGTGCCCATCCGAGTAAACAAAGATTAAAAGGTGCAACGATGGGACACCCCCACAGTGATGCAGAGCACGCCTCCGGGTTCCCGCTGACGCGGGTGCGAGAAGTCGCCGCGCCGTCCGGCTGACAGAACCTGTCCATCCTGTCAGTATCATAGAGTAGGCCCCCCGACACGTCCTGTCCCCTCTGTTAGTGACAAGACATGACAGGCGCCTACCCTCACTGTGCCCACGCCATAGCACGGATAATCATGCGCTCTGTAAGTTGAACCGCACGCCTCTACGGCTGCGGGATACGCGGGATCTCGTCAGAACGGCTCCGTTGACTTCTTTCCCGAGTAGGATTGCAGCCCATCTACTCGGAACACTTGATCTCTACTCGGACGATTACAATCTTTCTTCTTATCTTCTCTTGGCCTTCGATACTTATGACCGAATAGCAACTACCGGATAGAGGGTACCGGGGTAGCCGCATACCCGGTAAAAGGTACTCTGATCTCTGTTTTACCACCTGCCTTACCCCTACTCGGGGGTAGCCCCCCGACAGTTGTCACCCTTGCCAATCAATTGAGAGACTTTGGAAAGGAAGAGATCTCCAATGAGTGGATAAAGAGGAAATTTGTCAAAGCAATTACACCCTTTGAGAAGATCTCTCCACTAGCATCCGAACAAGAGCGGGCTACAATACTCTCAACTCCATTGATGTGCTTAGTGAGTTCATCGCCATCTCTTTATCACACAAGAGTGCAGATGATGCTCTAGCTCGCTCTAGAGGAATGGGAAAGTCACCCAACCTCGCTTTGAAGTCAAAGGCAATGGCTCGAGTTGATGAGAGTGAAGAAGAGGATGATGATGAGGAAGACTATGAGGACACCTACACTGGAGCTCACAAGTGCATTTCTCTTGCTATGCATGGATATTGGAATATATGGGAAGCTCACAAGGCCGACTCTCTAAGACCTCCACGAAACAAAAACTATAAGAAGAAGGGGAGCGACCAAGGACATGCTACAACTGTGTTAGTGCAAACCATTTCATGAAGGAGTGCCCTTTTGAGCCAAGAGAAGAAAATGAAGGCAAGCTTGTTCGCAAAAACAAGGCCAAGGCTCCACAAAACAAGAACTTCGCTAGAAGAGTGCCAAGGGCTCTCTACGTTCAAGAAGGGGCGGTTCTGGAAACCTATATCTCCGGAGATGAAGGAGAAGATGAAGTGGTAGGAGTGACTCACGTCACCATAGCTACCGCGTCATCTCCATCAATCTCTCTATTTGAATCCCCCAATGAAATTGTGGCTACCCGACCTACATGTCTTATGGCAAAAGCCACTTCGGTATGCTCTCCTAACTCCAAAACCATTATCACTAACCCTCCTTCATTATTGGATAGTGTTGAGAATGTTTGTGAGGAGGATGGTGAGGCAAAAGAGTTAGGCATTTGGCTAGCTAGCCTCAAAGGTGAGACTAAGGAGAAAGTGAATGCCCTTTTACGGCAACTTGATGAGGCTAACTCTCTTGTAGATGAAAAGGAGGAAATTATCACGACCTTGGAAAGCCATGGAGGTCACACTTGCAATGTAAAATATCTTGAAAAGGCTCTTGATAATGATCGTTCCATTCGTGCCTCTTGAGGAGAAATTATCTAGTATCGAAGAAAATTTTGCCATGAATGTCTCTAAGCTTAGGAAGGATAATGAACAATCTCTTGCTATCATTAAAACACTTGAATATGAAGAGTTGAAGCTAGGAATTGCTCACGAGGAACTTGTTACTAGTCATAAGAAACTAGAAAAGGAGTTCATATATCTTAAAGAAATTCATGACAAGCTAACCAAGTCTCGTGACAATCTCCTAGATCAACAATCAAATAAGAAAGTTATGTCATCCTCATCTACTTGCATGAATTTATTGTCTAGCAACTCTTGTAGTGCAACTAATCTTGTAGGAAGTGATAAGAATCTCAATGAGGTGGCTCCTCAATGAGTCAAGAATGGAAAGCAGGGACTTGGCTATGTAGCCAAGTCAAAGAAGAAGTACAAGAAGAAGAACAAGAAGAAAGTCACCTCTTCCTCACAAGAAGTAAGATTTGTGAAAGAGGGAGAGGTGACCAAAGAAAAGGAGACCAACACCATTGTGGGTGGTGAGACCTCTAGGGGGAGCACCACCCATAATGACTTTTCCGGAAAATACAACCCATCTTATGTTCTTATCGAATCTAGAGATGGTCATGTGTATGCTAAATCTGTTGGTACTTTTTATGGTGATGATTATCATTGGAGTATTTGGGTTCCAAAGACCATTGTTGCTAACAAAATAGGACCCATTCAACGATGGGAACCTAAATCAAGACACTAATCTATTGTAGGGAAGTGCTTCCGGATCGAGCAAATGGGCGGTGGATAGTGGTGCATCCCAACATATGATCGGATGCAATGACGCAATGAGTGATCTTCATCCTCCATTACCTCATCTGAATTGTGTTACTATTGGTGATAATTCCGAACTAAAGGTATTGGGACGAGGCAAGGTGGCCATCTCAAATGACTTGTCAATTGAGAACGTTCTCCTTGTCGAGTCCCTTGGCTATAATCTCATCTCGGTTCTTCAACTTGCTAAAAGTGGTTTTACCTCGTTCTTTAATAAAGAGAATGTGATTGTCACTTGCGAGACGACTTTTAAAGTAGCTTTTGTGGGGCATGTCGAGAACGGCATGTATGTAGTGGACTTCTCTAAAGGAGACACGTGTGCCGTGACATGCCTAATGGCTAAAGTTGATCTGGGTTGGCTATGGCATCGCCGGTTGGCTCACACCAATATGAGGACGTTGCATGACCTTCACAGTGGCAATCATGTTCTAGGACTAACGAATGCTAAGTTTGCCAAAGATCGTGTGTTAGCTCTTGCGTTCTTGGAAAGCAACATGGAGAAGCTCACCCCACCAAGACCAACATCACCACCTCAAGAATCCTCGAGCTCATTCACTTTGACCTATTTGGTCCCCTATCATATGATAGTCTTGGAGGCAAAAAGTATTGTTTGGTGATTGTGGATGACTACTCAAGATATTGTTGGGTGTATTTCTTCAAGAGGAAGAGTGTGAATCAAAAGCGGGTCATCGAGTTCATCACTTTGGTGGAGCGCCAACATAATACAAGCATCATGGCTATCCAAAGTGACAATGGCTCCGAGTTTAAGAACTATACCGTGGAGGGGTTTCTTAGCGAGGAAGGAATTGCTCATCAATATTCCACTCCCTACACCCCTCAACAAAATGGTGTGGCAGAGAGAAAGAATCGGACACTAATGAATGCGGCATGGACCATGATTGCGGAGTTCTCTTCTCGTTATAACTTTTGGGCCGAGGCCGTCTCCACCGCTTGTAACGGTAGCAACCGGTTGTATCTCCGCAAGATCTTGAACAAGACCCATTATGAGATTCTCACGGGCAAGAAGTCGGATGTTTCATAATTCAAGGTCTTTGGGTGCAAGTGCTTCATCTGTAAGAGAGGTAAAAGCTTTTCGAAATTCGAGACTAAATCTTATGAGGGCATCTTTGTTGGTTATGCCACAAACGCTCACGCCTATAGAGTCTACAACAAGTCCACCGGACAAGTTGAAGAAGCTATAGACGTGGTGTTTGATGAGGATAATGGGTCCCAAGGGGGCCGTATAGATCATGGTGTTGTAGGAGATGCAATTCCTCCCATCGTCATAAGAAGAATGGGGATTGGTGAAATAATCCCCATTGAGGGTTACCGGATGACGGAGGGAGAAGGACTATGCTCCACTCAAGTGGATCCATTGACTACACCCCTTGATACTCAAGCTACCCAACAAGATGCACCAAGCCCTCACGCTTCAAATCAAGGCCAATCTAATGATCAAGATCATTCCATCGATCAAGGCCAAGCTAACACTCAAGGCCAATCTCATGTTGAAGGCCAAGCTCACAATGAAGGACAAGAACAAGACGCTCATGTTGGTGATAGAACTCGACATATAAGATATCCACCTCCCTTTGATGAACAAGATCAAGGGCTAGGTGGACAAGACTCCGATGATGAAGGTGATGATCAAGTCATATCCAAGGAGACTTTGGAGGAGATGCTAGCTCGTAGGGAGAAGAGAAGGCATGATAATCTTGCTCGTGCCGGTCACACCGAGGATATGATACTTGGACAAGTTCATGGGAGGGTCGTCACAAGGAGGCAATTGGCGGATTTTAGCAAGGCTCATGCTTTCGTCTCTCACATCGAGCCCAAGAAGGTCTATGAAGCTCTTGAAGATCAAGATTGGCTTGAAGCTATACATGATGAGCTCAACAATTTCGAGTGCAATAAGGTGTGGAAGTTGGTGCCAAGACCCAAGGATTGCAAGAACGTCATCGGCACCAAGTGGATCTTCAAGAGCAAGCAAGACAAGGATAGCATCGTCATTCGCAACAAGGAAAGATTGGTAGCTCAAGGTTTTCTCAAGTCGAAGGCGTCGATTTCGGTGAAACTTTTGCTCCCGTAGCTCGTCTTGAATCAATTCATATATTGCTTGCATATGCTTCTCAGCATAACTTTAAACTACAAAAAATGGATGTTCATGAGTTGGTCTATGTCAAGCAACCTCCGGTTTTCGAGGATCCCAACCACCCCGATTATGTCTACAAACTCGATAAGGCGCTCTATGGACTTAAACAAGCTCCACGTGCGTGGTACGAGCATCTTAAAGAGTTTCTAGTGGATCGTGGGTTCAATGTTGGCTTAATCGATCCCACCCTTTTCACCAAAAAGGTTGGGGTGACTTGTTCATATGCCAACTCTATGTGGATGATATCATTTTTGGTTCTACTAACATCGCATTCAATGATGAGTTTTTCAAGCTTATGACGGATAAATTCGAGATGTCTATGATGGGAGAGTTGGAGTACTTCCTTGTCTTTGAGATCAAGCAACACCCCGAAGGCACATTCATCAAGCAAGCCAAGTATACTCAAGATATGCTCAAGCGATTCAACATGCGTGATGCCAAGCCTATGAAAACTCCCATGTCCACGACTATTGACTTGAAACCCGGCCCGAATGGTAAAGAGGTAGATCAAAAGGTATACCGCTCCATGATTGGCTCATTTCTCTACCTTTGTGCATCTAGACCCGATATCATGTATAGCGTAGGTAAATGTGCAAGGTTTCAAGCCTCTCTGAGACAAAGTCATTTTGAAGCGGTTAAGCGCATCTTTCGTTATTTAGTTCATACCCCAAACTTCAGTCTTTGGTATCCCAAGGGTTCAAGCTTTCAGCTCATTGGGTATTCGGATGCGGACTATGCGGGCGAGAAGACGGATAGGAAATCTACATCCGGGGGTTGTCAATTTCTTGGTCGCTCATTGGTATGTTGGTCTTCCAAGAAGCAAAATTTCATCGCCCTTTCCACCACGGAGGCCGAATACATCTCCGCGGCAAGTTGTTGTTCTCAATTGCTATGGATGCGGCAAACATTGCGAGATTATGGTATCGACTTCGACAAGGTCCCCCTCTTATGCGACAATGAGAGTGCTATCAAGATCGCTTATAATCTCGTTCTTCACTCCAAGACGAAGCACATTGAGATATGGCTTCATTTCATTCGAGATCATGTTGATAAGGGTGATATTGATCTTTCCTATGTGCCGACCAAGGATCAACTCGCGGACATCTTCACGAAGGCCCTTGGTGAACCAAGATTTCGTGGATTGAGGAATGAACTAAATGTTATCGATGCCTCCAACTTCTCTTGAACCCTTGCATAGTTACCTTCACTACATGTGCTATCTAGGTTTAGATGTAGGCATGGACATAGGGGGAGCGTATTTCAATTCAGGAACCAACACTCCGCCTATCATGCGCAAAACAATCAAAACTTCATGCATATCTAGTCATTATGTGATTTATTGTGCTTAAACGTTAGTCATACTTTTGAGCCCAAGATATATCTTCGCGGCTCCTTGGTATACACTCAAACATGGTGGCTGCGGCCACCAACATCTTTTTAGGTGATTTTGTAAGTTGTTTGGCATTTGTTTGTGTTTGTGTGTTCATCGCCATTGTTTTCGTTTGTCTCGTTGCTTTTGGAGGCTCACTTCTTTTATCTTTTTCCAAAAAACTCGGTGTGCACGGGAACCCCGGAAATTCCGGCATAAGGCCCGGAAATTTCCGACCCCTCATATTTGCCTCGGAATTTTCTCCCATTTCCCAGGTGCAAATATCCGGGGGGCGGAATATTCCGTGTCTTATGTCCCGGAAATTTCCGGGGTTCGAGATTGTCCAGAAATTCTACCCAAAAATCCATCATGCCCGCTCAAAGAAGGCACACCGGAAATTTGGGGCGGAATTTCTGGCCTAAATCTTCGGCCCCCGGAAATTTCCGCCCTTAATACTGGAATATTCTGGTCCATGCGGCTGGGGCTATAAATAGGCGATGGGAGGGGAAGTTCCAGATTCTTTCCCCTCCCCTCGCCTCCACTCCGCCCCCAACCGTAGCCGCCGTCTCGGAGCCGTTTGGGAGGCCCTCTCGCCTCCCTTCTTCGTCCTCCGGTTGCTTTTTGCAGATCAAGATATCGCACATCCGTTCCTCACCCATGGATCCCGGTATGTGTTCAATTTTCTCCGCAATCTAGGGTTACCGGACGATTAGATCTCGTTTCCTATCATCCTCCTTGCGTTTTGGGGTGGAACGACCATACACTAGCACCATGTATCTCCTAGTGTTCCCCCCATCTCTCTACTTCATTGTTTTAGATTCGTGGCAAGCCCATATTCTCAGATCTGATGCAAAATTTTGAGGGCCGGAAATTTCGTCAGAGGCCGGAATTTCCGCCCCCCCCCCCCCGGAAATTTTGCCAACCACCGGAATATCCGGCCTGGCCTGAATCTCTAACAGAGGACTGTTATTCCACTTCCATAAGATGTGAGCCCCCGTTTTGATCTTTTTATGTTTTTCTTTGCGTTTTCTCTTGCTTTTCTCACAGATGGTTCAAGCTCTAGGCCGCCCAAGGTGACTATCTCTCGCAAGAGGTGGCCCAACTTGAGGGAAGATGATGAGGGTACTTTTGTGGATGAGGCGGAGACTCGCCGTCGTCAGAGGGATGCAGAGCAAGAGTATGAGCGTGACCGTGATGCTTCCAGGGCAGCTCATAGGGCCAGCAAGAATCAGGGCAAGGCTGTTCTCAACTTGGCCACCATGTCTATCTTTGAGTTCAAGGAATGGCGCGCCAGGGCCTGGTACACTGAGGGTCCTCAAGACCCAACTATTGACTCCTGCTTTTGGCACGTTGAGCAGGAAACTCTTTTCAAGCAAGTGTACACGGTGATGAGAAAGCCAGTTTGCCCCATGAAGTATATCAACTTTGCTCACGTGGCTGCCAATCCCGCATACATCAACAAATCTGTGCATCTTGCTGAACTTCTTGGTCTGCTTCACCTCATGGAGACCCAATGCTCCTTCAACACCACCTATATTCAGCAGTTCTACTCCACCCTTGTCATAGATGATTCTGAGGAGATTGGGATGTCCTGGATGTATAGCCCTCACTTTCTCACCGCCACATTCCATGACTTTGCCGCTGAGTTGGTATATCCATTTGCTGGTCTCAATACCCCCCAGGGTACCCGCATGCACATTCACGGGATGGAGTATGAGAAGAACAGGTTAGCTGAGCTGTATGGTCCTTATGGCATTGTGGGCTCTGCAAAGGGTCTCTTTCCTATTTATGACATATTGTTAAACATGTTCAGAGAGACTATTGCCCCGAGTGGGGGCAATAATGATGAGATCCGTGGTGGCTTAGTGAACCTCATGTACCACGCCTACCTGGCCTTCACTGAGGGCGACATGACAGATACTGAGCGTCACAAGATTGATGTGATGGATTTCATCTTCAATGAGATCCACTTTTCTCTCTTCAACCGCAAGGTTCCCCCGTATGCACCATCATGGCTGCTCTCAACATCCCCAATGTTCCTGCTCCTCTTCCTGACAGGATTCCATACCGCAACTGGAACAACCGCGACATCGACTAGGATCTGGATGTCGCTGATGATGAGGACATTGCTACCGCTAGCGAGGAGGAGGAAGAAGATACCCAAGCCTAGAGTTTGCTCCATGGGACGTAGTGTTTCCTTCTCTCTTTTTGGTATCCTGATGCCAAAGGGGGAGAGGATCTAGTGATTACGGGGATTTGCTTGGGTGGGCTGTTTTATTTGTTTTCTCTCGTCCTTTTCGAACTATTTCGTTTTTCTCATTCGTGGATTTCAGTTTCGTGAACGGAGGCATGTCTCCTAAGTTATGACTATCTTTGATGTGTTATTTCCTAATTATTGCCTATCTCTATGCAAATTGCAAATACCCGTGTTGTCATCACTCACCAAAAAGGGGGAGATTGAAAGATCATGTCTCTTCTGATGATTTTGGTGATGATAAAAACGTGGGTATAATATCTAATCTGTTGGTTTAAGTGTCTACATATGATACCACATATAATTCACGATGATATTCTTGAGGGATTTTCACAAAGGATTTCTTGAGATGATTTTACTGCAGCCGGATTATTCAGCGGCTGCCCCTGAAATTCCGGAGGATAGAGGCCGTAATTTCCGGCCCCAGCACCGGAATATTCCGACCCTCTGGTTCCAGCAAAATGTCTAAGTGTCAAACTCCATTTTCCCACGCACAGAAGGTGGGGCGGATATTCGCCCGGAATATTGCGGGGCAAATTTCCGGCCCTCAGGTCCGTAACGGTTTTTTGAGATTTCGCAGATGCCCGCGCGCAGAGATGGGGCGGAATATTGGCTGGAAAATTCTGGCCACGGATTATCCAAAATTCCGCCCCCGGATATTTCAAATATCCGGCCCTCATTCCTTAGCAGAATTCCAGCGTGGTGCTGCTGCCCGCACACAGAGATGGGGGCGGATTATTGGCCGGAATATTCCGGCCCCGGATATTTCAAATATCCGGCCTGACAGCCCCGGAAATTTCTGGTGCTAACCCCGGAATATTCCGGCCCTGGAGTTCTGCAACGGTCAGAAATTGGAGGAGGCTATAAATAGTTGTCCTCTTCCTCTAGATAGCTAGTTCGTCCATTCCTCCCTCTCCTTCATTGTTCAAGATCTCAAAACGCCCGATCTCCCTCCTCCTCCAACCAAACTCGATGCCCTTCAAGGATTTCATGGAGGAGGCCTAGATCTACCTTTCTAACAAGCCAAAAATTATGTTCCCACACCATACCTCTTGGGATCTTGTAATATCTTGGTTGCTTTGTCATCCTAGAGAAACCCTAGTGCTTGTAGCTTCCACCTTGTAGCAATTAGCTTTCGATTATTGAGATCCTCCATCTCACTTGTGGAGTAGCCTCAATCGCTTGTAAAGGTTTGGTCAACGCCGTCAAGTCGACCTCATAGTGGAAACGAGAATCTCCCTCACCGGAGAAGCTCAAGGAGAACAAGGTGTGCACATCCGTGCTATTGAGGAGCGCCTAGGTGGCTCCCCACCTCTCCAACGTAGTTGTGCTTCTTTTAAGAAGGAACTACGGGAAACATATCCTTGTCTCCGAGTTTTCACTTGTGGTTATCTTGTGCCTTGCATTACTTCCGTTGCATACTCGTTACTTGTCACTTAGGGTGTCTACCTAGTTGCACATCTAGATAACCTAAAGCCCCTCTAAAATTGAAAAAGGATTAAAATTTGTAGGTCAACTATTCACCCCCCCCCCCTAGTTGACCTTTGTGTACTTTCACCTATCCCTTCAAACGGGCTCAAATTCAAACTAGATTATGTTCCGATGTCATAAAGTCTTACCATTTCCTGTACCATCAGGTTCAATATTTTTTTGGTCTGAAACTATCCTAACCGCATTCTATTCACCCTACTGAAAGGTACATAATTTCTAAATATTTTTCATTTATATCATCCCCTATAGTATGTCTATAATTGGCATTTTTAGTAGTAGAAATGAACTGACACTAAGGATTCTAATAATTTTATTAAAGGTAGGAGCAAACCCAAATAATAGAAACTTTAACTAAAAAAAATTATATGGTTGAAGAAGCTGAGAACCATAAAGAGCAACTATAATTAGATGTACTTGAATCCATGTGTGAATATATTTATAATAGCATCACGGAGAAATGAGGGACCCTGATTTTCCAACTCAATCTTTGGAAACCTAGGTGCATTATAATAAGCATCATGGACATCAACTTTGTTCTCATCATAGTCATCTAGATAGGAGGCATATTACTATCATAATAAATTTTCATCTCCAAGGTACGGGGACTGAAAAGTTCATATTGATCATGGTAATCATCATAAATAAGAGGTATAATACCATCAGAGTAATTTTTCTCCTCAAATGTAACTGGACTAAAAATAACATACTCCCTCCGATCCATATTAATAGGTGCTAAAGTGGATGTATCTAGCAATAAAACATGTCTAGATACATCCACTTCAGCACCTATTAATATGGATCGGAGGGAGTATTCATTTTCAAACATATCATCATTGATAGAAAAGGGGTTTTCGTGCCCAAGCTTAAAGCTTTCCGTATCATTACCATTAGTAACATTGAAAGAATGCATACCAATAAGCTTTCCACTATCATGATTCATATGTGAAGAATAAATTTCTATAGCCTTTTTAAATGTTTCTTCAAACACTTCATGACCAACATAAGATAAATAAAATAAATCTCTCTCATGTTTTTGTTGTTTTCTTCCATAAGCTAAACTAGTAAATATAAAAACAAGAAAAAAAAGGTAAAATTAGAAGATCTTGCGAAGATACCTTCAAGCGCTAACTTCTCCGGCAATGGTGCAAGAAAATAGCTTGATCTATACTACGTGCTTTAATTCTTTTAGAGTATGTTCTGCCTCCAACCGCATAGGTTTGTAGGATAGCAGCAAATTTCTCTTAAATGAGTAACCCAAGGTTTATCAAACTCAGGGAGGTGTAGGATGAATGTATCCCTCTCAAGCAACCCTGTAATTAAGATACAAGTCTCTTGTGTTCCCAACATACCTAATACAATTTTCAGCTATATAGGTGCACTAGTTTGGATAAGAGATAGTAAAATATTGTAAATAACGGTGCCAGAAAAGAGCTTCGTTCATGGGGTGCAAGTGCACCTTATACCTCCCAACAATGCTGATAAAAGGTGGTTTTTGTAATCTGATATTAAAATGGCAGCATGGTAACAAGTAACAAACTGAAAGTAAATGGTGTAATGATGGTTGGAAATAAGGCCTAGGGATCATACTTTCACTAGTGTCAACTCTAAAAAATATTAACACAAGTGAACACATGATAAATCCTTCTAAAGAATGCATGGTAGACGTTACTCGGAGATCACTCTTCTATGGACCAAACAGGGATAGAATTTCTTAGGGATACAAAAGAGCACCTTAAATTTTGTATTCATCATCTATGGACACCCCACGCTGTCACTTTGAGCATCCAAAGATAGTACTAACAACGACCACAAATAGCTCAAGAATAATGTATTTCTAATGCAAACATGGTACATGCAACGTCACCTTGATACAAGAGAGAGATAACCCCATAGTTATTGATACAAGCACTCAGCCCCGCGGAGGGACTACTCCCGCATCATCACGGGAGGCAGCAATCTCGACGAAGATCCGGATTAGTGTTCTGTATGGAGGTGGAACTCGTGCGCGTTTCTGGAAAAATACTCCGTGGTGTAATAACTTTTAGATCAAGAGACAATTTATAGGTGAAGAGGCGACCGGAGCCAATTTATAGGTGAAGAGGCAACCAGTAGCCAGGCATGGGGTGGACTGCTAGTCTACACTGCAGAATTTAAAATTTTGTTCTGCGAAGTACGCCAAGAGCACTATGGAAATAATAAGGCATGCCCATACATGCAAGGATTAGGATCACAACTCACCGGCCAACATAATCGGTGTTGTCATAGAAGAAATCTGAACAATCGTAGATCCTCACAACTAGGCCTAGTTGCAAGTATGTCGCTAAGCATCCCTCGTCAAAGATCACATGTGTAATCCCTCTTATGGTGTGCATGCATACGCTCATGTCTGCCCGTTATTGCTCCACTGTACAGGACTCCGCACCAACAAAGAGACACATCTTTTGGATCTAGAAATTCTCAACATATGAGAGAACTAGTAATTAGAGATAGGTCTAATCGGTAGAGTAGAACTCAAAACCCAAATTAGAAGAAGCTCTAGTTCAATTAGAGGGGCTCTGATTAGAAGCTCTAATTCTACTAGAGAGAGAGGCTTGCTCAAAAAATTATGATCTTTCATTTAGCCTTGGGGTCCTTTTATAGTTGGAGGGACTGGGAGGGTTTCCAAAGGGGAGAGGGAGTCCTAGTTGAGCTAAGAGGGGGATTTAACACACCAAGGAGGTGGCTGCACCCCTACTCCTAGCCAACTCGAATTAGGATCATGTGGAGTCCAATCCAACCTACCTCTTTCCTTTTTGCTTTTTCCCTTTTTTCTTTTCTCCTTTTTATCTCCAATTAAATTCAGGATACTAGGATGTCAATAAAAATGTGTGTCACCCTGGGGCCCACCTGATAGCCCCTAAAATTAGGGTACGGCCCTGAGGGGCATTGCTTCCCCTCAGGTACTCCCCTCATTCTCGGTTTTTGCCCAAAACTCTTCCGGAACACTATGAACCCAATAGATAAAATCATCAGTATTACCTACAGATGTTAGAAACATATTTCTAACACCTCGATACATCTCATGTCCTCTGTCATCTCTTGATGGTGCTGGTCTTGCACTCGTTGGGAAACCCCAAGAGAAGGTGTGATGAGCACAGCAGCAGTTTTCCCTCTGAAAGAAACCAAGGTTGAATCGACCAGCAGGAGAAAGAAGCAACTTCTGAAGGTTGCTGTAGCTGATATTGGCAGGACGCACTACTGATTCAGCAGCAACATGGAACCTACACAACACAATCAAATCACTTCGCCCCAACGAAACAGTGAGGTTGTCAATCTCACCGATTTTGCTGAAAACAAAGAGGTTAAACGTATGGTGTCGAAATAGTAGGAAAACAATATGAAAACTGTAGCACCAGTGTGAAAACAGTTATTGCGGTGCTTGTATTATCAGTATGAGTAAAATGGACCGGAGTCCACAATTCACTAGTGGTGTCTCTCCATAGAGGATAAATAACATGTGTGGTGAACAAATTACAGCTGGGCAATTTATAGATATTAAAACATGCATGACATGATGATTACTATGTGAGTCATGCTGACATTAATACAAGACTCATAGACCGTTATCCAACTACATCTATGACTAATAATCCACCCTCAGAATATACTTCGAGCAATCCTTGGGTATTAAGTTGCAAGGAACAGATAATCGCATTAAGAAAAGTGTGTAATGTAACAAATGTAAACATCGTTGTTTTCTCCCTAATGGCAACAGCACATCGCCCATTCGTCACGTTTCTGTCACTCGAGCACAAATGCAAGGGAGGCATGAACCCACTATCGATCATATATACTCTCTGTTGGAGTCACTAGCATCTACTTGGCCAGAGCATCTACTAACAACGGAGAGCGTGTAATATCATAAATAACATACACATGAAGAGAACATAATAGATTGATAATCACGATACATAGCATTCAATATTCATTGGATCCCAGCAAACACAACATGTAGCATTACAATAAGATTATCTTAATCATGTAGGGCAGCTCACAAGATCTAAACATGAGGCATAAAGAGGAGAGAACAACCATCCAGCTACTGCTATGGACCCGTAGTCCAAGGATGAACTACTCACGCATCATTCCGGAGGAGCGCATGGTGGTGTAAAGCCCTCCGGTGATGATTTCCCCTCCAGGCAGGGTGCTGGGGAGAGCACCAGAACCCTCTCGAACTAGGGTTGACGATGACGGCGGCCTCGGGTGTTTTTCGTGGAAAAGGCTCTTTTTTAGGGTTAACCTCCAGAGAGGAATAAATAGGCGAGAGCGAAACATCGGTGGACAGCCAAGGGTCCCACACCACCCCTAGGCGCGGCCAAGCGGGGGTCGCGCCGCCCTATGGTGTGGGGCCCCTGTGGCCCCCCTCCGGGTCTCCTCCGGACTCCGTGTGCGCGACAGATTTCTAAGACCTTGATACGTCATAAACGTATCCCTAATTTATGATGTTCCATGTTGTTTTCATGTGGTTTCGCACATGGTTTCCTTACACTTTATGTCATTTTTACACGTTTTCCGAGACTAACCTATTAACAAGATGTCACAGAGGCAGTTCCCTGTTTTCTGGTGTTTTTAGTTTCAGAAAAGTTGTTCTAGAAATATTTTCGGAATTGGAAAATTCGAAAGCCAAAAGTCTGAAAAGTCCCGGAAGCTTCCAGAAGTCCCAAAGAGCCACGGAGGGGGACCACAGGGTGGCCACATCATGGGGTGGCGCGGGTCCACCTCACCGCACCACCTAGTGGTGTGGGGCCCCTGGCCACCTCCTGGCATCGCCATTTCGCCCATATATACTCCTAGATGCATAAACCCTAGGGGAATCGGCCTTTTCCACAAAATACATCCGTAGCTCCGACGCCGCCACCGACAAGTTTCGAGGGATAGATATCTGTTTTGGCACCCTGTCGGGACAGGGACGTGCCCCGAAAGCCATCTCCACCGACTCCACCACCATCTCCATCGTCGTTGCTGTCTCCTATGATGAGGAGGGAGTTGTTCTCCCCCGAGGCTGAGGTATTTACCGGTAGCTATGTGCTTCATCTCTCTCTCCCATGGTGTGATCTTTATGTGATCATGAGCTTTGTAATCTAGTTGAATATGTAGATTGATCTTCATATGTTATGCTACTCAAGTGATTTTGTTATCTTCGTAAACACTTTGATCATGGGGTAAAGGTGATAGTGTGTGCACCGTGTGGTTTAGCATGATATTTATATATTGTGTTGGAAGATGAACCTATGAAATTGTGGTGTTTGTTTAATACTAAATTATGGCGCTCGTAGTGACATTGGGGTGCCCTAGAGAGGGAATATAGACTTGAGGAGTGATGTTAAAGACCTACGCAATGATTAGTGTTCATTATTAGACCGGAGAGTGGTTCGGAGTAGCATGGTGAAGAGATGATATTTATGCATTCAATTATGTGATCATTGTTCAGAGTGTCCTCTAGTGAAAGTAGGAGCCCTAGGCCTTATTTCTGAGCATTGAAACACCGTTTTCCGCCTGTTCTGCTACATGTTTGCTTGCTTCCATTTTTATTTCAGATTGCTATTATCACTTATTATCATCCATATTACTTGCATTTTACTCTCTCTGCGCCAAACTAGTGCACCTATACAACTGAAAATTGTATTAGGTGTGTTGGGGACATAAGAGACTTCTTGTATCTTGATTGCAGGGTTGCTTGAGAGGGATATCTTTGACCTATACCTCCCTGAGTTCGATAAACCTTGGGTAATATACTTAAGGGAAACTTGTTTCCGTTCTACAAACCTCTGCACTTGGAGGCCCAACACTGTCTACAAGAATAGAAGCGTGCATAGACATCAAGCTCCTTTCTGGCGTCGTTGCCGGGGAGGTAAGGTGAAAGGTACTCACATCCTCGGGTGTGAGTGCTCGAAGTTATTTCCTTTAGATTATGCAATTATATCTTTTTGTTTCTTGTTTTCACTAGTTAGGCTTATTTTTACTCGCTTCTTGTTTTTATTTTTACTAGTAGTCTTAATGGAAAACAACAAAAATATGATAGAACTTTATAGTACTTATCTTGAATTAGGAGATGATGCTTTTGAAGAGAAAATTAAAAAACCTATGGAAGTTTGTTTGCATTATAGTGATAGCACTGTTATTAGCATTAATTATTTGGATACCATTATTTCTAGTACTATGGAAAATTCTAAGCTTGGGGAAGCTAGTTTTTATAAACTTTTTAGTTTTCCAGCTTTAGAGGAAAAAAATTCCTATGATGATACTGTATCTCCCATATGTGATAAACCTAATGATGCTTGTGATATTTTAAATCCTCCTACTGAAAGCATTCCTTTTAAAATACCCAATAAAATTGTTGAACTTGTCATGGATAACCGTTATTTTGGAGATGGAATTGTCCATCCTAGTGATCATTTACACTTTATGCATGAATTATGCGAGTTATTCAAGTGTGCAGGTATCTCAACGGACCAAGTTAAGAGCAGGCTATTCCCTTTGTCACTTGAGGACAAAGCAAGGGAGTGGTATAAACTACTAGATGATCCTCATGCTTTGGAGTGGAAGGAACTTGAATCTCTCTTTTACTCTAAATTTTATCCTCCTCATGAACTATATTTAGATAGGAATTACATTTATAATTTTTGGCCTCATGATGGAGAAAGCATTGCCCAAGCTTGGGGAAGACTTAAAACATTAATACTCAAATGTCCTAACCATGAGCTTCCTGAGGAAATAATTGTTACTAATTTTTATGCAAGGCTTTCAGGACATTGGAAGGATTATCTAGATGCCTGTTCAGACGGTTGTTTTTGTAGTAAGAAGGTTGAAGCTAAGTTGGATCTTCTTGAGGGGATTCGAATCAATAGTGAATATTGGAATAACAACAAAGGTAAAGAGTCAGGTATAAACTATGAATATGATTGCATTAAGACTTTTGCTGGAACTGCTGATTTTCATGAGCTTAATGCTAAATATGGTCTTGATCCTCAAATAGTTGTTGGTTGGTATAGATCCTTTGCTTCTTATCTTAATATTCCTAAAGGAAATTGGGACATATATCACGAACCTTTAAAGACACTTGCATGGAAAGTGAAATGGTTATTGATGATTGCAATAAACATGCTCAAACTTCTGGAAGTACGATTTCGTATAAGCATGTTAATTTTTGTGGAGCACTGACCTTGTGAAAAGAATCAAATTGAAGAAGAATATTGTATCCATCATAGGAATGAAAAAACTAGAATGTGGATTAGGGCTCTAGATGATCTTGGTGAAAAAGTTTATGCCCTCCATCCTTTTATTTGTGAACTTTGCTATGAAGTGGGTCATTTTAATTTCCAATGCTCAGGCCATGATAGTAGCCTTTCGAATCCTATGAGTACTGCAAGTTTGTATTATGATGACATGATCACCCCTAATGAGCATGATGAACTTACATTATTTGTGGGGTGTGAAGAGTTATTAAGAAAAACTTCATTGATAGATATGAGTGCTTTTGATGTAAATAGTTTTTTGCATGGATGCCATCTTTATTGTGTTGATAGTTGTCGCACAAATACTTACATAAAAAATGTTATAAAAGAGGAGACTTTACCAAAATATGAAAGGACTAATATGTGTTTTGTTCTTATTAATGAAGAGGAGAAATCCTCCAAAGTTCTTTCTACTGTTTCTGATAATAAACCAGGGTATGTGGAGAAGCTCCCTTTTAAGCCTCTCCCTCCTAAAGAGGGGAAGAAGAGGAACAAGAAGAAGAGGAGGAGTAAAAAGAGAGAAGTAACGGTATCTCCCCCTAAGCATGTTGCTCATATACAGCTTTTGCTAATGAGTCTGAACTCGATGATCTTCCTATGCCTGTTATTTATGGAAGTGGTCATGATTGGGAGAAACACACTACTTTTGATATTGAAAAGGTGTTTGGTACCAATTTTGAAAATGGTGATAATAATTGATGTACTATTATTACCATCCATGTTCCTTCCAATGATGATATAGAAAGCTCTAATCTAGTGGATGATGTATTTTAAAATCCCTTTGTTATTAATGATTATATGCTTGATACATCTCCTCCTAGTAAAAATGATGACATGTTTACAAATGAACGCATTTTCGAAGACAATTATTTTATTTCTTGTGATGATACCATGCCTCAAATATATGATGATCGCAATGATGGATATGACATTTTTAGTCCACCTACTATTGAGGAGAAAATTAATTGTGATTTCAATATGTCTCCAGTCTTTGATAATTATTATAAAGAAAGTTATAGCATAGGCTATAATTACAATCATTCTCATGAAACTTTCCATAATTATGGTGGGATTAACCAAAACCATCTCTTTAATATGCAACTTGTCTATCATGTTCGAGTTCTTTATGATAATCCTACTCCCGTTGTTATTAATAAGAATGACTATGCTTATGTGGAGAGTAATAATTCTTTTATGCATGTGGCTCATGATAAGAATGTTTCATGTGATAGTTATGTTGTTAATTTTATTCATGATGCTACTAAAAGTTATTATGAGAGAGGGAAACATGGTTTTATGCATCTCAATAATATTAAGTTTCCTCTCTTTTTGTTTAAAATTTTGAAGTTGCACTTATTTTGCTTTCCTATGCTTGTTGCTTTGTGTTTTCATGACTTGTTTTTCTGCAAGATTATTTTTCATAGGAAGTGGGTTAGAATTAAATGTATTTTATATTGGCTTCTTTATGCTCTCTTATTGTGCTTCAACGCTTATTTTTATGTGAGCATCTTTTAAAAATCATTGTGCCTAGCTGAAAGGCGTTAAAGAAAAGCGCTACCGGGAGACAACTCGTTTTATTTCCCTGTTTTCATTCAGTTTTCCTTTTGTTTTCTTTTGTGTGATTTGCACCTGGGTGTTTTCTATTTCCGTAGCAACCCCTTTGTATCTTTTCTTTTGTTTTTTTGTTGAGCCAAGTAAAGCCTCTAGTGGAAAGTTGAGACTATATTTCGGATATCTGCGCAGGAAACAGATTTCTGCTGTCCACTGTTAAAAACGTATAAAATCACAGAAAATTCAGAATGACCTGAGATTGTTTTTTCTTAATCCTGGGCTATATACGCAACTTTTCTTAGTTGACCACTTTTTTATTTGAGCAACAGAAGATTTTTGATAAAAAATCGATCTTTACCTGTTGTTCTTTTTGACAGATTTCTGCCAATTATTGCATTTGCATCTTAATCTCATTCTTTTGGTGTTCTTTTGAGAAAAAGAGTTTTAAAATAAGTTGTGACAGTATCTAATGTGTTTTTGAGTGCTAGTATTGTGTTGAAACTGAACCATGTGAATTTATTATTTCAATTGCACTAACGTTCCTAATGAAGATTGTGAGAAGTTTGGTGTGAAGGAAGTTTTCAAGGGTCGAGAGAAGAGGATGGTATGATGTGATCAAGAAGAGTGAAAAGCCTAAGCTTGGGGATGCCCCGGTGGTACATCCCAGCAAATTCCAAGCAGACTCAAGTGTCTAAGCTTGGGGATGCCCAAGTCATCCCCTTCTTCATCAACAAATTATTAGGTCACTTCTAGTGAAACTATATTTTTATTTGGTCACATCCTATGTGCTTTACTTGGAGCGTATTTTATTTTTGTTTTCAATTTGTTTGGTTTTATTTTATGTAATAAATAGTTGGATCATATCATACTTGTGTGGGAGAGAGACACGCTCCGTTTTCATTGGTTAGAACACTCTTGTTTTCATTCTTATTGTTCTCTGAGTGTTCACTTTTTGCTAGTACTGCGTCTAGCCTTTGTTTTCATGCATCTCTTATTCAGAGCTGTTAGTTTTAGTAGAGTTATGTGAGTACTCCCATGCTTGCTTCCTGTATCATAAAGAGTATTTTTGTTAAAACATGTTTTGTATGGTGCTTGTTGGGAAAAGAAACTGCTGCTTGATGTAGACTTCATAACAGTTTTAGTAGAAGCTTGTATAGAATGTGGCTAGAACTTTTTCATGACATGCTAAATGTTATTTTAGTTTTAAAGCCTTGTGGTTATTGAGTAGCATGATTAGCCTCAAATAGATGAGAGTGTTTAATATGTATTGAAAGATTCATGAGTTGTTCTTGTCATAGTAAATCATCAGTATATGGTATTCTCTTTCGAATGATTTATTTGGTTGACTTGGCGCATGCTCACACCATGTTTATGACTACAAACTAGTCACAAACAGACTCCATGACCACTTAGTTTTTGAACTTGTGATACTTCTTATGTTTTAATTAATGGTGCTTATGTCGCTATGCATGATTATGGCTCTTATGCTCTCTTGATTTGTCGCTCCAAGTATTTTGCTAGCCTCACCTGTACTGAGTATGAGCTCTACTTGTGCATCCAAACTCCCTTAAAAAAGGTTTTTCCCATTGTGAACACCATACCTACCTACATGTGGTATTTAACTGCAATTCCAAGTAGATTGCTCATGTGTTACCTTTAAAACCTTCAAAATTACTCCTGTTTTGTGTTCTTGCTTTTGCTCATGAGGACGTCAATAGATAATCTTTATCTCACTTGTTGATTGGATTTCACACCCTGGACTAGTGGCTTCATCCTCTTATCCAAATGATAGAAGAGCTGGCAGCGGGGTACCCAGCCCCAAATTAATACAAACAAATTCTCTTCACTATTTTTGCCCCTGATCATATCAGTCAAAGCATAATTGTGTAAAAAAAGAGAAAGAGGGATGACCTTCTATACCAGTTGCGTCCTTCACCATGGGAGCCGCTCTTGTGAATCCAGTTGGCTTGTGACGTACTGTATTGTTTGTTTACCATTTGTTGACACTAGCATACACCCCTCCTAAAATATAGACATTCCTCCACAAATGTCAAACTTTTAATACCTCTGTATAATAAAATAAAAAGCTCTAGCACATGAGTTGTCCTTGCTTCCCTCTGTGAATGGCCTTTCTTTTACTTTTATGTTGAGTCTACATCTTCTAACTTTATGCACAGTTGAGAGAGCATTTTTTCCATTCTGAGTTCTATGTGCATTTGTCCCATAAACATAAATAATTACTTCATGATGTGATATTATTTGTTCTTAAATTATTTGTTCTAGTCTTCCTCATGAACTTTGAAAGTGTCCTAGCATTTATGTTTTGTCCCACTCTTAAGGACTAGCGAAATACAACTTTGCCATGCTTTCTCTATACCTGAAACAAACGTTTATCTTTCTTTGCATCATTATCCATGATCCTTTATTTAAGATACTCTTCATGATGCAAAGTGATTTCTATGCTTCATTATTAAAGTTATATTATCATGTTTGTGTTTGAAGTTCTATGATCTCAGCGTACATATGCTTTTACATTATAATGATCAACTTTATAATAGTAGCACGTCACCTCATAAATTATTTTGTTTTTTCGTTTACCTACTCGAGGATGAGTAGGAACTAAGCTTGGGGATGCTTGATACGTCATAAACGTATCCCTAATTTCGGATGTTCCATAATGTTTTCATTTTATTTCCCAAATGTTTTCCTTACACTTTATGTCATTTTTACACGTTTTCCGGGACTAACCTATAAACAGGATGCCACAGAGCCAGTTCTTTGTTTTCTGCTGTTTTTAGTTTCAGAAAAGTTGTTCTGGAAATATTCTCGAATTGGAAAATTCGGAAGCCAGAAGTCCTAAAAGTCCTGGAAGCTTCCAGAAGTCTCGAAGAGCCCCGGAGGGGGGCCACGGGGTGGCCACACCATGGGGTGGCGCGGGTCCCCCCTGGTCGTGCCACCTAGTGGTGTGGGGCCCCTGCTCACCTCCTCGCATCGCCCTTTCTCCCATATATACTCCCTAATGCATAAATCCTAGGGGAATCGACGTTTTCCACAAAATACATCCGTAGCTCCGCCGCCACCACCGACAAGTTTCGGGGGACAGATCTCTATTCTGGCACCCTGCCGGGACGGGGAAGTGCCCCCCGGAAGCCATCTCCATCGACTCCACCGCCATCTCCATCGCCGTTGTTGTCTACTATGATGAGGAGGGAGTAGTTCTCCCCCGAGGCTGAGGACTCTACCGGTAGCTATGTGGTTCATCTCTCTCTCCCATGTGTGATCTTTATGTGATCATGAGCTTTGTAATATAATTGAATATGTAGATTGATCTTCATCTGTTATGCTACTCAAGTGGTTTTGTTATCTCCGTAAACACTTTGATCACGGGGTAAAGGTGATACTGTGTGAATCATGTGGTTTAGCATGATATTTATATCTTGTGTTGGAAGATGAACCTATGAAATTGTGGAGTTTGTTTAGTATTAATTTATGGCGCTCGTAGTGACATTGGGGTGCCCTAAAGAGGGAATATAGATTTGAGGAGTGTTGTTAAAGCCCTACGCAATGATTAGTGTTCATTATTCGACCGGAGAGTGGTTCAGAGTAGCATGGTGAAGATATGATATTTATGCATTCAATTATGTGATCATTGTTGAGAGTGTCCTCTAGTGAAAGTAGGAGTCCTAGGCCTTATTTCCAAGCATTGAAACACCGTTTTCCGCCTGTTCTGCTACATGTTTGTTTGCTGCCATTTTTATTTCAGATTGCTATTATCACTTATTATCATCCATATTAGTTGCATTTTACTCTCTCTTCGCCAAACTAGTGCACCTATACAACTGACAATTGTATTAGGTGTGTTGGGGGACACAAGAGACTTCTTGTATCTTGATTGCAGGGGTTGCTTGAGAGGGATATCTTTGACCTCTACCTTCCTGAGTTCGATAAACCTTGGATAATCCACTTAAGGGAAACTTGCTGCTGATCTACAAACCTCTGCACTTGGAGGCCCAACACTATCTACAAGAATAGAAGCGTGCGTAGACATCAGACCTCCGGGTTTCGAATCGTCCGATTCCGAGAATATTTCCAGAACAACTTTTATGAAACTAAAAACTACAGAAATAGGAACTCGCGCTCTGCCATTTTGTCAATAGGTTAGTCCCAGAAAATCGATAAAAATGGCATAACGTGTATAGCAAACATGTAGCATATAGCATGAAAACAACATGGAACATCATAAATTATGGATACGTTTATGATGTATCATCTCTCATATAAATTCTGCCATACACTAGCATAATTTCTCCCTAATAGTAAATTCCCCGACACTACTCTGATTGGCACCAAACTTGTTTCTGTGAGATTGTATCAACATAAAACATTCATAAAACCGGTAACAACATATTAATTGTCTAATTAAAGGTTGGAAAAACTTAAGTGTGTAAACCGTAAAGGCTCGATAATACACAAACATGTTCGGGAATTTACCGAACAATAATCAGCCCCTAACCGTTAAATTACTCGTGCCTGGCCAGAGGGGCTGATACGGTCAGGTTCACCTATCGGGTGATATAAATCTTACTTTGATTGGAGGGGCACCCTTTCTGGATCATTTCTATGTTCCCCGTCGCGGTGGTGTAGACCTCTCCTCCGGTTGGCGCAGCGGGGTTGTGTTTATGTTGTTGATGCTGTAACTGCGGAGGTGGATCCATGATCATTAGCTCCTCGGGTGGTGGAGGCGGTGTGCCTGCTGCCAGTGGACCTAATGCATGGCCGCTCCGCGTTGAGGGCGTCCTGCTGAGCTTTACAGAAAGCCTCGCTCAACTCGCTGAAGCGGCGACAATTCTTGAGAAAATGGCTAGACTTGAGTCTGCCATTGTTGTCTCTGTAGTAATGGAGTGTGCAGTACTCTGCCAACTGCTCCATGGGAGGCTTGCCTAGTCTGTCATGCGGTCGACCGCCGCGTGGCTTCTAGTTTCCTCCCTGTTTGTGGTATTTATCGTTGTGGTTGCCTTTGAAGGTTACAGAGGCATACTCCTTTCCTTAGACTCATCGTAGGAGCAATTCTTTCGTTTCCTCCGTCGGTTGCTGCACCATCCAGAATCGTATCTTCCGTCGTGATCGTCATGTTGTGGCGACTGCTCTTTCTCGCTACAGGCAGACTCTTCGTTGTCCGCACATCTGTTTGCGATGTCCATCAGGTGGGCTATGGGCTTTGGTTAGTGTGTCCTAGTTCTTCCTTCAGCTCTTTCCTGTGCAGGCCGCGTGTGAACGCGTAGATTGCGCTCTCCTGTGAAATCTCCTCTGCGGAGTTTCTCAATATGGTCCAGCGTTGGATGTACGCACGTATGGACTCTCCTTGCATTTGAGTGCGTCTTTCCGATTGACGCTGGGCGGTTGAAGGTTGATTGGAAGATTTCCGCGAAGTCGTGGACTTGTTGTCCCACGATGTGATGCTCCCCGCCGGTATATTTCTCAACCAAGTGCGCGTGGAGCCGGTGAGATGGAGCTGCAGGTACTGCATGATGGTCGTTCGGGTGCCACGTTGGGACCTCACAGCGGTGAGCTAGTCCTTCAACAAGGTCCTTGACTCCAACGTGTCTTCATATTTCGGAATCTCTGATGTGAGCTTCAGTTTCTTGGGCATCCCAGCTTCATGAATTTCTCGGCTAAACCAGGGTGTGCCACAATCCTCGTCTGGGCATGTTAATCCTTCTCTATGTGATCGTGTTGTGGGCGTTGTACGGCTCGATGCGTCCCTAATTTACTCGCGGCTGCACCCCTCACTGTGTACTGGGATGCCGTCTTGGCGAGTTGTCGTCGCGTCCTTGTGGGCTTGCAGGTTGATGTGTCGCGGTTGCGTTTGAGGTGGCCCTATTTGCTCATGGTTGTAGTGTGCTCCTGCTAGGCCTAGTCAAGGATCGTTTCCCGTAGATCGCCACTCGATAATCGTTCTCTGATAGCTGCGTGGTTCGTAGGTACGTGTTCGCCGCTAGTGTCACATCCACATTTTCAAACACATGTTGTGAGGGAGGAAAGACTCAAAAATCAGGACTAACAAAAACTTTGTTATTGATCATATTGTTCTGGATGATCCTGACTCATATTGTTACATGTGATACCTGATCCAATAAGAGATATGTGGAATGTTGTTTCCCTTGCTTCCTTGTCATTTCATTTCATCTATTCCATCTTGGCACTTAGTTTTCTTAGCCATGAAATAAACTCATGGAAAAACCCTAAGAAAAACCCTAAGTGTCTCTCCTTGTTTCTAGTTATTTTCTTCCTTTTTGAGCCATTAAAATATCTATGAATCCAATCTCAAATCCTTGTTATTTTTTATTGTCATCCATCCTTGGGATCTGGACTCACTCCCCATTCCAAAACAAGCATTTTTGGAATGGCAATAACATTGTTTCCATGCTTGTTTTCCTGCCAAGTTTTTAAAATAGGAAATTGGAAAATAGAGAAAACAGGAAACATACCCTTTTTCCCTCTTGTTTTTAGGGCCCAAATAATTTTGTAAAAATAAATAAAAATGGGTTTACGAAACTATAGGTCATGTTCTTCAATCCCCAACTTGAAATTCTTAAACTGGAATTCAATTGTTATTTTTACCAGAGCCAAACTTTCCTTAGAAAAATAACAAAAAACAAGACTTAGAATTTTCACTAAGTCATATAACTGAATTTTCTGAACTTTTGACACTTTTTGACAGAAAACAAACTGATTCAAATCATGATTTGTGTTTGAAATTGTGATGATCAACCTTTCCATTTGTGATCACCACACGCCCCTCTTCCCATCCCTGCCCTTGCATTGCTCTAGAATGCACTAGAGAGGAGATGTAGCATGGAGACAAAAGGAGAGGGAGTAAGCCCGAGGTGTCATCCACCCGAGCGATCTCTCCACATGCCCCTGCCCGTTCTTCACAGCTTTGGCCTTTGTTCTCATGCCCCATGGTGCCACCAAGCTCTCCTCTGTGATCCACGTGCCGACTCCCTTCTGCTTCGCCCGCATGAGAGTGTAATTTGTCCCCGAGAGCGCCCATGCGCATGAACTCATGGTAACCCGGTATAAGTTCACCCCTTTGCCTCACCACACCACTCACACTACCCCACTCCTCCACCCTGAGCATGCTCTGCTCACAGCTCGCTCTTTGAGAGCGAGGAGAAGCCCTCTCTCGGCTCTGCCCGTGAGGAAGAACCCGGAGCCGATCCGCTTCTACCTCTCTCTCTCTTTTATGTCCATTTTCACTCCATGATCTTTCCCTTGATCTGGCCGTCGTGCCTGGCATCTTGTCGCCCACGGTTGCATGCAGGTATAGTGCCGTTGTGCGGCACCTACAAACTCGTCTCTGGACGCCCACGAGCTTGTGGGTGTTGCTGTTGTTTCTGACGCCGCCAAGCTCCTGCATCGCCTTCATTGTCTCTCCACCCTCCATCTCGCGCCCTAGGTGGGCCCCTAAGCGCATGGTCGTAGATAGGCTCTTCGGCATCTCTGGCCGCGTCGTGAGGTGGAAGACGCACGAGAACCGTTCATCGGTTGATCTGCGGCTCGCTTTGAATCGTGTTCGATATGTTCTAGATCGTTAGATCTGCATCCAACGGTAGCTTATTGTTTCGCTCGTGTGCGAATGCGCACTGGGCCGGCCCAGCGCAGCACGGCCCAGTCACTGGCCAGATCTGGACCGTGGAGTGTTTTCTCCTGCGTTCTAATCAATTTCAAAAATCCAGAAACATGGCTCACTGCTTTTAATCAAATAAAATTCTTAAACATCAAATATGGTCAAACCAAATATTCCTGTGGTAAATGCATGTTTTCTAAAGTACATCAAGTGGTAGCTCTGTATTTGCACCACTGGTTCACCCTTGAGAAAATCCCAAACCCAACCTATCTGAAAGAGTAAACATGGCATAGATTTTGTTCTAAGGATCCAAATGGTGTGAGGTTAATTTATCTTGATAGATCTATTTGATAACTAACTAGAGCAGTTGGCCTCAAATGCACTTGATTTTCCTATTTTTAATGGAATGCAAAATGGTAAATTACCAGAGAGCCACTAACTGAATTTTAATAATTTTTCTAAAATTATTTTTGAGTTAAATCCTTTTGGATGTGCTTTTGTATTCTTAGATATATCATATCCTAGATTTATGTGGTTTTTTCAGGTATAGATTATTTTTGGCATGCAATACAATTTCTAGTTGTTTTATGCCATTATTGAATGTTGTTTGATTATTGCTGGATAATTATTAAGCTTGTTATTTTGATCTTACTAGCATGGATAGGTGTTGTTATCACGGTTACATGAATGTTATCTTGTAGATGTACCATGCTAGAACAAATCTTGTTCAAAGATCTACTGTGTTATGCATGCATGCATGTCTAAATGGTTGTTTTCCATTTCTAGTCTTAGTAGTTGTTTTACTCCATGTTATTTTCATGTCTTGAGTGATTCCATGACATGTTTAGTATATATATTTTTTTTCTGTTATGAGGTTGCTTAGCCACTGGTTATATTATCTCTCCATGTATAGAAGTGCGTGAGTTACTACATACTTGTAGTATTGCTTGTTTCTATTTCCACATGCATGTGTAGTTGTTTCTAGTTTATTTTTTTGTTATTTTGTTCATCCTCATGAGTGAGCAGAGGGCCATTTAACCTTATATGGCGATGTTATGAGAGTGGTACACCCACTGGACTCATGCCATCTTGGTTGAGGATCCATAGTATAAACTCTAGTGTGATGTTTGTGTAATATTGTCCATGCATGTTTGGTTGATGTTGTGTACCTTATTGTTATTGTTTTTTAGTGTGTAGCATCCCAACTTTTAATAAAGATGGAATACCTGTGTTATTGTGCTAGTCCCTGGATCAATTGCTAGCACCACAGTACAAAATGAAATATCATGCAAATGCATCAAACTCTATTACATCGCATGATCCACTCTTTACAAAATAGTGTTACAACTTGCATAGTCTTAGAAGACTAGCAGAAAACAAAGAAATACAGCAGAAAACATAGTACAACATTGAGCCCATCTTCTTCATGTGCCACAGGCAAAACATGTTGGCGATAGTCTCGAGATCCTAAACGAAATCCTCACTCGTCTTCAGAAACATCTGCAATATGGAATATGCAGCCACAAGGGAGTCAATACAATTTAATGTATTGGCAAGTAACACTATGGTGGATATAAATGGCAAGACTAATACTACATGCTTATTTGGCTGAGTGGAGTTTTGGCTAAGTTTGCATAAAGCCAGTTTTCTCCTATCACTTTTGTAAAACAAACTTTTCTTTTTAAAAGGGGTGGCAACATTGGATTAAGATCCAAGCACCACAATACTGTTCACTTGGTCAAAATTTTACTTATCGAAATTGGTGATGATATTCTTCCGTCAATCCTTGTCCAGCTGCTCATAGTTGTCCATAACCGGGGACACGGCTAAGATCTTAGTTTGTTGACTCTGCAGAGGTTGTGCACTTTCACCCTTTGTCTTCAATTAGCCCAAACATCCTATACACCCGGAGTGCATCATGGAAAGGAGAGAATTGAGACGAGATCTTTCAGAAGAAGAAGTCCAAACCCACCGGCAAGACCGTTCCACCTATAATTTTGCTACATCTGCTAGTCAAGCCTGGGCTGAACTCTCACAACTTAGCTGATCAAGACAGAGCCCATATGTCAAAAGGCTGCACGGGAAGCTACTAAACTTAGAAGGACATAGTAATCTCTTTGTTCCTGGGTGGCCATCCGCAAGTGACAACCTCAAGTGGAATAACCCTTAGATAAGGGCCCTGAGGAAACACTCAACATAACCCAGTCTTACCACTTCCACCCAGGTGGTTCATTCATTAGTTATACTTAGAATTTTTCCTCAACATCTAGTAAAACAAATTTTGTAGCAAGGCTAAGAATCTACTAAGTACTAAGACTCCATAATAACAAGTCTAAGGTATTGCTACACACTACTTGGGATTTTGCATAGCATAATAATAAATTAGTAAAAATTCTCTATCGTGCATACTACTCAAAAACACTAGTAATGCATATTAAAAATATGGGAGATTTGATGGTGTGTTACTTGCCTTGTTGAAGTTGGTGAAGAAATCACACTCTTCACAAAAGATCGTTGCTCTCCGTACAATCTATTCATTTAAAACACAATAACAAAATAAACAAACATTCTACCAAACAATCATACAAGTGTAGAAAAGAAACTAACATATCAAAAGGGGCTTAACCAAGTTGGTTAGGACAAGGTCTAGGTTTGAGTTTTCAAAGATTCATTCCATAATGGTTCAATACATTGTTAAGGAGTTTCCAAGGGTTTACTTGGAAAGGACTAGGTTGAGCTTCATGTGATCTAACTTTATTATAACCATACTTGTCGAGGAAGTTCCAAGAGTTCACTAAGAATAAACATATTACTTCTTTAACTAAAGTAATACATGCAAACACTTGGTCATATTCACCTTCAAAAATATTTGAGTGACTATGTTAGTATTTTCCACTGTGGTTAGGGTAGGTCTACTAACTTCATCATCCAAGGGAAAATATTACTAAGTCTTGGGTTTTCCATTTGGGTCAATGGTTGGACAAAAATAACTTGTTATTCTTCAACTTGTATGGATTGCTTCTAGACCTCATGTGATTGCCTTCTTGAAGATCATCTTCATGCTTCTATTGTAGTCTTGTTCCTTGGATGGATTCTTCTCTTGGTCTTGATAAATTCTTCAGGGCTTTCACTTCACTAATTGGTTTGGGTATGGGATGGGCACAAATACCACTAAGTCAAATTGGAAATAAAATAATAAGAAGGATAGGAAGAGAGGGGGAGATGTTTTCTTCTAAATTTCTTCACACTTGTAATTCCTGAGTTTTCTTCTAAGTGTGGAGTACAAGTCTTTTCTTCAAAACTTCTTCATTGATCTTCCTTGTATCTCTTCATGTTTCCACTAAGTTGAGAATGAAGTTTTCTTCTTGTGCTTGAGTCTTGATCTCCATTTTGCTAACTTGATGATTTCTTGAAACAAGAATAGGGGAATGGAGAAGTAGATAGAAAGCAAAGGTACTAGGGTCTAAGGTTTACCACTTGGTCTTGTATGTGATTTACACATACTAGGTACTTGGTCTTGGCTCCAAAATAGCCATAACAACAAAGGTAAACAATGCTAGAAACAACTCTAATACTTAACCAACTAGGTGGACTACTATGATGGAAGTTTGGCTAAAATTACATGGTCATGGTCCAAGTGTGTCCAAAATGGTTTGGCAAGGTTGTTTCTGGTCCAAGGTTATCAAATGGAGCAATTTTGCAAAAGGAACTATATTGAAATTATTTACAAAATTAAATCTATGTCAAAATTACTCAAATATTCCAATTAATTCTAAATTCAATTTTAATTTGATCAACAATTATTTTGGGACAGGGGATATGAAAGTACACATCCTAAGGTTTCCAAATATATTTTATTTACAATTTTTGGATTTGTAGAATTTGAATTATGCCAAATTTCATCAAACAAGCATATTTGAAATTGAACAATTTTAAGTTTGTCAAATTTGAATTTGGCCAGTGCCAAAAGTTTCTAGATGTCAAGGGCTTTTCACAAAGTCCAAGATTGCTAAATTTGACCAAGTGGTTGAAAAGATATGATGATTGCAAGTTATAGGGACTATTCTGCAAAATTGCCATTTAAATTTTATTCCGGAATAAAATCCAGAGGTGGGCTGGGTTCAGATCTGCTATTTGCCGCGCAGGGCGACGGACAGGGACTGGGCCTGGGCTGGTTTCACGCTGCACCGAGCAACCAAATGATTACTTAACGCGCGGCCTACGTGGCACTCTCTGATTCGCCCGTACCTGTTCGGTAAGTGATCTAATCGTGGCCCTCCGTTGTGAATCTAACGGACAGGAAGAGAGAGGGGATTACCGTGGAGGTTAGGTCGCCGGAAATGGTGTCCGACGGCGGTGGATGCTCGGGACTTCACCGTGGAAACGCGACAAGGGCCCCCCGGGCTTGGGAAGACCACAGAGAGAACCAGCGTTGCACGGCGGGACGAATGGCGGTGATGGTGAGCCTTCCCGCGTCGTGGTTCGCCCACGCGATGCAGAGGGAGCTCGTCGGGCTCCGGTGAGCTTCGAAATGGACGGCGCGGCGGATTTCTGCGAGGAAAAAATCAAAACGGGGCCTTAGAGGGTGCACCGGAGCGAGGGGAGGAAGGGAAAGGGAAAATAGGGGCGGGGGACCTTCTGTACCGGCCAGAAACGGGAGAAAACGGCGGTGGGCCGAGGTAACTCCGGTGAGCAATACAAACGGCCTCGGGGCACAATAACGAGAGGAGGGAGAGGGGAAAAGAGAGGGGATTGGGGGCTTTAAGGGGGAGCAAACGGCTCGGAGAATGATGGCTTGTAACGCGCGGAATCAAGAGGATTTAATTCCTCCATTATTCGGTTGAAACTGATGGAGGGAGGTTGATGACGAGATGACGTCATCATGACGTCATCAATCCCTTTTTTTTGTTTTTTCTTATTTCTGTTTTATAAATCCAAACAACCTCATTTAAATTTCTAAAAGTTTGTAATTGAATTATCTACCAAATAGAAACATTATTTTGATGTTTCCAATACAAATCATTTTTTTATATTTTGTAATTAAAATTAAATCACTAATAGTACTTAATATATATTTTTAAATTAGAAAATTAATAAAATGAGGTTTTGATTAAATAAAATTTCAGAGACAATAAACATATCAAATACTATTTTTGAAATTCATTTTACCTCACTTCCATATTTTTATAAACTTAACAGTTTAGTTATTTACTAATAGCAACTTAAATCCATTTTCAAAATAGAAAATTAAATAAATATAAAAGTGGCTTAAATAAAATTTAGAAAACTCCTCAAGCTTTAATATTGTTTTCAAGACCTATTTTATGTTATTTTCAAATCAAATAATTTTATGAATACCACTTTATGTTTAAAACTTGGAATGACATTTGGCTATCAATAAAAATAGTTGTTATTCTCATAAAATAATTTTGAGGCATAGGAACTGTTAGAGGTAATAATTCTATGGTTTCCAAGTCTATAAAACATTATTCAAGGTAATATTTGATTTGAAAACATGTTATAAAATAAGGTTTTCTAAGAGAAAACAATTTCTTTGAATAATGAAAATTTTGAATGGGCTTTTAGGGTTTAGGAAAATAGAGGCCTACTGGATTCTTAATTTCGATATCATTGAAATGTGTATTGTTTTCTTTTGTTTCTTGCATCTCATTTGGTTTTTGGTGACTTACTAAACATGAAAATAAAAAGTTTCAAATTTTAGTGATTTTTGGACTTTCCAAAAATCAGGGATGTTACATAGTGTGATTAATTGTTGATACGCTTGTTGTAGGTTTACTCCAGTAGCTCTTTATTTCCTCTATTAGGTACTGATTGGGTGTTTTTCTTTTTATTTTACGGCGTTAGATAACAAAGAGGGTATTAATCCTGATGTGGTTTTCTGTAACTCTTGTTTATTTCAAGAGCAAGACCAAGACTAGTGACAAGCAAAGCCACTCTAAAAACTTGCTTGTTTTTTACTTATCATTATCTATCATGCATGTTTTACTTCTGAAGTTTTACAAAAGTTTGATTCAAAATCTATTTCCTTAAGTGGATTGTACCACTATGTATATTATATATCTAATATGCTATATCCACTATATAATCTTGGTGTTACCAATCCTTTAGTCATTTTAATCATATCACTTAATCAAATTAAGTCCCTTAGTGGACACTTTAACTTGATGCTTTTGGAAAACAAAATCTTTGGAAAAAACCGAGGAAAGGTGGGACCTTGTCCAAGGGAAAATGTGAAGGAGGAATGTTTTCAAACTGTTTTCCAAAATGACACATAACCTAGTCTTCGCCGTACAACCGATGCGTACTGCCACACTATCTCAATATGGGCATGGGGTCTAACTAAAAGCTTGCCGGTGTTAGTCCGTGTCTACCTCAATGGGCTATAGGGGTTAAAGTCCCCTGGACCGAATTGTCGCCAGGAGGGAGTAACGGGGCACTCAAAGTATGGGATTAACTTCGCCACCGATTGCAACAGTTGGGTCTCCCGTCATGGAGGTGTGATGTCAGGGGAAAACGGATCGGTACAACTGACTCACTCGGTGTCGGGGAGAACAAACCCAGTTGAATAGGTAGTCATTTACTAGCACGTGCATAGTGTATAGTTAGGACCCATTTTATGATGTTTGCATACTGTCACAGACAGTCTGTGGTTGTTCACGGCGGATGTACTGGATCTTGTGGAATGTGTACAACTCTGCAGAGTAAAACTATTCAGAATAGCCGAGTCCTCGGATATGGACAGTTGAATGGCCATGCAGCTAGTATTGTGGCAATGTTTTCAAAACTTAAAATGATGATGATGGTGGTGTACCTAGGAGGTACTCGGAAAGGGAATGATCGTACCTTTGAGGTACCGAACAATGATAATCTGGAAGATGAGTTCTTTCAAGAGGTTTTGTGAAGAAAAACTTTCTCTTACTTAACTTGTTTTATCAAAACCTTATGGACATGCAATATCTACAAGAGAAACTAAATATCTTTTGAAGTATCTTCTTCAACAAACAAATCTAAAACTTGAGCAACCATGATGGGTCTTCAATTCATCATGGCTAGATGAGCCCTAAGTATAGCTTCCTACCACTTTTATTATGCATACTTGCATGGTTAAGCTTTCATTTGGGGTGTCTTGCGAGTACAATACAATGTACTCATATTTTGGTTTCGTCTCTCGCTATTGTCTTGGCAAGACTTCGAGGAACAGCCTTAGGAAGATATCTACGAGGAGGAGTACTTTGACGATCCCGCGAACTAGGCACGTCTCGCGGTCAGCAGCCTGCAGTGCTAAGGCGTTGACATAGGTTGTACTCCGTTGTGTTAGCTTCCACTGAATAAAATATGTGTGTGAGTGTTTGTCGTCTTCCCTGCATGGCAGTTGTCTTAGACTTGGTCGTGTGACCATTTGTGTAAGACAATGTTATTCGTGTAATGGATGTGAACTCTGATGTACCATCTCTAAATATGTTTCTCATGAATGTTGATCCGGGATCATGAGTGTATGCATATTGGAGATCTCGGACGGTTAGTCTGGGGTCCCCACAGCTAGGATCGCGGTCGGGAGGTTCTTAGGCATTATGTTGCCTTCCTCGTCCATGGAAATGAACTACGACTCAATGTTGCGCACAGCTGTGTGTATCTCTGCCTTCGGCAAGCGCCCCAAGAGGCTCTGGTATCTCTGGTTTTGTATCGATGAGTGGCTGGAGGGGAGGCCCCCGTGTGGTTCAATCGAGGCGTCTGTGAGCCTCTTCCTTTCATCTAGGGCCTTTTGGATCTGGGCCGGCTCATTCTACCGCTCGTACAGGATGCGATGGTAAGCCATCAGGTCTTCGCGAGGGGCGTTCTCCAGCATGGGCATCCCGCTCATGATGGTGGCGCGGATCATATCGATGGTCTCCTGTGTGACGCTGATCTGGTTCTATCAAGACGGGTTGGGCGTGTTCGCCATGTAAACTTGCGCAATGCTTGATCGGTGGATCGTGGCTTCTCTGTGGTCGAGGTAGTCGACGCGGTTATCAATGTCGCACTCGACGGTTTTAGCCGCGGTGTCCTTGCATTTGTAGGCGGGGTCGATCTGGCGGAGGGATGTCGCCGCCGTTGAAGATGGTGATGATGATGCCGACGATGTGGAGGACTCCGTTGGTTGGAGGCGCGATGGGCTGGGCAATCGAGGAATTCCCTCCCGAGTGGCGTGGAAGTTGAAGTCGTCGAACACCATGTTCATGCCCCTATAGAGGGCATCAAAGGCTGGTCAAAAGACCGGAAGGTGTGGCGTGAAGTTGAACAAACCGAAGGTCATTTATCCAGGGAGACTCGACAGGCTGCTACTCTCCGAGTTGGAGGCCATCAAGATCGTCATTCTGACGCGTGTTGTTCCCACAAATGGCGCCAACTGTTGAGACCTTGACTCGTCAGATCCCTTGTATGAGGTACTAGGGTTTATGGAAGAGGGAGACTGTTGCATGTCGGTGAACTCGAAAGGCTAACAGGACTCGGGGACATAGTTTACCCAGGTTCAGGGCCCTTTTATGTTGATGATATTATAGTTGCAAGCTCATCACATGAGGCCACATCTATCCTACTTCAAGACCTGAATAGAAACTTTGCTATTAACAATCTTGGTGACTTGTGTTTCTTTTTTGGTATTGAAGTTAAATTATTTAAAGATGGATTGATCATAACACAAGAAAAAATATGCCATGCATTTGTTAGCAAGAGTTGGTATGATAAATTGCAAGCCAACACCTACACCATTATCCTCTACTGAGCATCTATCACTTCATGAAGGCACACTCCTTGGTGCTGAAGATAGCACTCAGTTTCAAATCATTGTTGGTTCTCTACAGTATTTGACTCTCGCACGTCCAGAATATACTGCAAGTTGGTCTCACTTTTACACGTTCTTCTCATACTCTTTTGAGTGCTTTTTTAGATGCAGACTAGGCTGGATGTCTTGATGACATTCCTTTGCTTGTAGGTTTTGCAATCTTTCTTGATCCAAATTTGGTTTCCTAGAGTTCTCGTAACAAAGCCATAGTCTCTCGCTCAAGCACTGAAGCTGACACTAGTAGAGAAGTGACATTATATTGAACAGCATCTGTGGTGCATCCTTAATGTGTGCGCCATAGAAAAATAGTTTTGTGGCGCATGGCCACTGGTGCGCCACAGAAATTTCTAATTCTGTGGCGCATGGAAGAGAGGAGCGCCACATAAACTATGTGGGGCCCACCCCAATCATTGGACTGGATGTCAGAAGCCACATTTTTATGGCGCATTCTTACGGGTGCGCCACAGAATATGGCATTTATGTGGCGCAGCGCTTCAGTGCGCCACAGAATTATGTGCGGGTGCGCCACAGAAAAGGTGTAATGTGCACATAAAGATTGTAGGCTACACTCTCTCTCCCCCACTCATTTCATTCCAAGTGGATGTTGCTCACTCGCCTCCCCCTTCTCTCCACTCCAATTTTACACCTTTAATTCTCCTTTTTTGGTAGGTGAACCTATTTTTTCGATGTATAATTGTTGGTGAAGTTTCTTGTTGTTGAGGGGCCTAATTACCTCCATCTATACTCCGGTTTCGCGTCTCGGTATCGAATCTACTAGGTGAGTATAGTTGGAGGTGCATGTCTCGTGTGGCCATCGATCGATGTGTATGGGTGCTTGTCATGCATGTGCAGGTGGACCGATTGTCGCGCGCGCGTGCGGTCATGGTGCATGGATGTTTGCCGAAATGTTGATTCACTTCCATTTCGGCAAACTTTTGCACCCCGCATGTCCTACTTATAGGAGAGGTCATGCCGAATTTTTTCGGCGACTATGCATGTTTTGGTTCTAATTTTCTGCTCTCTATATGTCTGTGCATGCAACCATGGTATTAGAAATGAGCTCTGCTCGAATCGCTAGATACAAGAAAGACGTGAAGGCGGACATGATTCGGTGCAACAGGCGGCAGATAAGATGTCCGTGTCGATCATGCAAACTCGTGCGCTGGATTGACCCTGATTCCGGACAATTGGAGGAGCACCTTCTCATACGCGGTTTCATGAGTACAAAGTTGTTGCTAATTCCACACCTGGGTTGATTTGGGTAGAAGACTTCGTCATGAACTTGATGTTAAGCTCAAAGAGAAGCCATGTCTATGGTGTGACAATTTAGGTGCATCCTATTTGTCTGCAAATCCTGTTTTTCATCCACGCACAAAGTATATAGAGATTAATTATCATTTTATTTGAGGAAGAGTAGCAGGTAAAACTCTAGAGATCAAATTCATCTCGAGTATAGATCCAGTGGCTAATGGTTTTACCAAAGTTTTGATTGTTAGAGAGTTAGATGAGTTTAAGCGTAATCTAAACATTTGTAGGAGTTTAGATTAAGGGGAATTGTTGAACGTATTGTACGTGTAGAGTATGGGGCATGGTGTAGTGCACCACCCCTTGTACATGTATTCCTTGTATGCCACGGTGGAGGCTTATTCCACCATCATATAACACGGAACCGACTACCCACGAGGCAACATCGCTCACTCCCGAAAACCTACGTTCAATAAAATACATTATATGATGGGTCACTTTTTTTTTGAGATTTGGGTCACTTTAGATGGCAAAGCTGAGCAGTAACGCCTTCATTTGCAACATAGAAAACAAGGTTGAACACGAAACATAAGTTAACTTTTGCAACAAATCCTCGTGTGGTTGGATGGTGGTTGTACTCACAGCCGACCATCCCATAAAAATTTAAACCCTATGTCTGACATATAGGCGGAATATTCTTTTAATAGGAGACAACGTTCTCTCGATAGCAAGGCGCATGTGGTGACTTTGTCAGTGTCAAGACTCACTGACTCGGTCTCTCGGATATGCTCACAGGGTTAGCGTGTGCGTGCGTGCGGTTCATTGGGTTGGATGTTTGTGTGCCTATGTGGACCCTTGCATTTGTATTGTGCGTATATATGGTTGTCGCGCGGGGAGAAGTTGTTGGACGTCTGGCGGGTAGGAGGCACTGAGGTTTATATCGTGTTTGTCTTAGGAAAAGGGTGAATTGTCTATTGCCCTCCACGGCGTAGGAACCTATGTCCCTCCATGTGGCTTCCGCATACCGCGCTGGGGGCACAACCTTTAGTCCCGGCCTGTATAATGGACCGGGACTACTGATTCTCTGTCGCGGCAGAAAATTGGCCACTTTTGACGCGGCAGATAATTCATTTTTTTTCTTTTATTTTTTTATTTCTTTGTTTCTCTACGCTGCTAAATATATACCATACACAATTACCGGGATTAGAGCCCGTCTAATCGAGTGAGTATAAATGATCACTTGTATTATGATTAAGCATACAAATATATACAACTTTGATATAGTTACATGGAGATCACACAATTACCGGAACTAGTGTCCGTCTATTCAATTACACGGGGATCATTAGTAGAAGCGACGACTATTTACACTAAATAATCCGGCGTCATCTATCATATCTTTCATCATAAAACCCGCCAGCTTCTCTGCAATTCCTATTAGGCGTTGCTCTCGTAGTAGACTATCCCGCATGGCAGCGAACTATATATGAAAATGAGATCAATACGAATATTAATCATGATAACAAAAAAGTGACAGTAATAAAATAAAGTTGTGGATGTATTTCTTATGTTGTCTCTATAATCTCTCTGCTCTATGGTAAACGTGTGAATGAACTCACAAACGTAGTATCCATATAGATGCGTCCCCGGTGGCTGATGTGCGCATTTTGCGAGAATAGAATTCAATCAACATAATAATCTATCATCATAATTGTATTGAAAAACTAGAAGTGAAGAGATGTGCGGCCCTATCTCATACTACTTACCGAGGCCGTCTTAAACGTCAACTCCTCATGAGAGATATACTTTTCCACACTTCTGAACAGCTTCCAAACCCTGCCCGGCAAGGAAAATAAATGAATGAGTTAGTCATTACTTGATATCTCAGGAAATTATCGAAAGAGGCCGATATAGAGCGAGAATGATTGAAATTACCTCTGGAGCATGTCCTGCATGCTGCGGAACTATTCCATGTCTCTCGTTAATGGTTCGTAGACTTTAAATATTCGCTTATCAATTTGGATGTCTAGCAAAATCTAGTGGAAGTTGCACACATTTATATATACGTCAGTAACTCATCAATTACACACTTAACATCGAGTGAGAGCAAAAGTGAATGGACACACAACAGATAAGACCCTCACCAGAAGTTGTAAGGAAACAATATGTGCTCAGAGAAATGTTGCTCCGTTACAAACCTTAAAATGTTTCTCGCAGTCTCGTCGGGGTTGCTCGTTAGCGTCTGTATATGTACTTTATCTAGGTCAATGAGTCTAACATTAAAGATCTTCCTCTTTTTACAGACCTTGATATTCATTCTGCATAGTAGAGTAAAAAGGGCATAATGAGGATAATTACATGCAATGAACTGAACAATTGAAATAACTGAACAACTTATATGTAGACACTGAATCCAGCAAGTTATAGACAATAGCAACTCATGAGAGATTTGTCGACGGTTTCAAAATTGTACATCTGGAAGAGTTCTTTTAATTCTACATGGATCTCCTCGGGTTCAGAAGTATTACTCTCGTGGGACTTTCGGCACGATAATTTGTTGTTCCTCGGCTCTCAAGTACCATTAATGCAAATTACACATATGTGTTGGAAGTTGTTGCAACTTCTTTTTGCTGACCAAAGGCATCTCTGAGACATATTTAGGCTTAGGGGCTACAACGGCCTTGGGTAACTTGTCGTCTTGGGAACCTAGCAAGTCAGCAACACTCACACCCATCTCGGCCGCCAACTTCGCAGCTTCTTCCATATTTTGCCCACCTTTAGCCCTATCGGATAAGACCAATAGAGGTGGGATCGATTGTTTAGCCTGTTGTCTGAGCTGTGAAGCGTATGATCTTTTCCCGCTAGATTTTTTAGTTGATTTGGCCCTGCTCGCTTTTCCACTTGCTTTGCTCTTTCTAACTTCCTTCTGAAGAGTGTGTAGATAGTCATTTGGCTTATGGTGCAAGTTATATTTAGATTTGCTCATAAAATCAACTGCATATGTTTCCTACTTCTCGGTGTATACCGGGCGGGGCTCATGTTTCTTCTTTTGCAACTACGCATCTTTATGGGCCTTTGTGATCGCAGATTTTTTCTCGTCAGTTAGATTGTAAGGTCTAATTGGAAGATTCGGATGAGGTACCTTTGGGAGGGGTGACAATTTTTTCTTTGGGCTCTATCGAGTAGAACTCATCGACGGAGCGTTCTCGGCACGCTTCTGCTTAGTTTCATTAGCGGGCGGTGGCAGCGGCAGCGGCGAAGACAGACGACCCAAGTCTGGCAGCGGAGATCGAGATGGACTCGCGTTGTGGTGGGAGAAGCCATGCAGTGGGCTTCTTGGAGGTGATGGAGGTGTAGATGACCTGCGATGACTCGGAGGCGGTGTTGTCCTTGGCCCCGAGCTTGGAAGCTTGATGTAGTTCTTCCCATTAAATGATTCCACCCAGTACTACTCCGAGTGTCCTCTCATCTTCAGGACCAGGGATGTCAAGGTCCAGATCATGAAACCCAGTTACGATCTCATCCAATCCAACTTTAGCATAGCCAGCTAGAATCGCATGGCCATGCGAGCGTGTGTCAAGTGGACAAGGTAAAGCATATCCGACCGCCACCTTCATGGATATGTTCTTCAGTTTTTTATGGAGCTCACAAGATACTGAATCTTTGATTCCATCCACGGGGTAGCCGGGACCGCCCTCTCCGTGCATCGTCGGTCGGGACCTCCGAGTCAGCCACGCTGCTTTTGCGCTGAGATGGGTCGGCGGTAATATCGAGTGCATGATCTTGCATGCGCACTACTCCTTTTAGTTCATCGATCTGCTGCAGCTGGTGCATTCTATCAACCAGCTGGTTCAACTTCTCTCCCACCTGCTTGATGTCGCTCCTTTTCTCTCGTTCGGCTTCTATAAGTTTCTATGTATTTGGCAAACGCAAGACACCACGGAGTCTTGCCAAGGCCTCGTGCTCGTCCTCCGTGTTCGTCATTCCCAAGGACCGGTGTCAGCAAGTCTTTCTTTCTATCAGGGAGGAACTTTAACTTGCCCTCTTTAATTTATTTCACCGCCCTTTTCCAACTTTCCCTGGGTAACTTAATATCGTCACTGCAAACAAGATCCCATGTTATCATATGCAATTTTCATCATAACCTATGAATGGATCAAGAGCCCCAAAACTTGCGTACCTTGCCCATTGGAAAACCAATACATTCTTCTTGAAGCATAGTTGGATGACCGTAACATCCTTTTGATTGTGCGTGTACTTAAGATCAAGCCCTGTGAACCTCTCTTGTTCCTTCGCCTCTTGAAGACATCCGTTCATATGGCCAAGATAAAACGGCATCAAGGTGTTGTCGTTGGTGTAGATGACACTAAGCACGTTCGTGCCATGTACGTGAACAAGCCCAAGCGAGTGATTGGAGAATCCATGGGCATCGGGTACTGTAGCAGTCGCGACCCTTTAGTTCTGGTTCGTATCACCAACCGGAACTAAAGGGTCCTAATGGGCCGGGACTACAACCGCTGTGGGCTGAGCCGTTTGGGGGCGACTTGTCCGGACCATTAGTCCCGGCCCGGGCCACGGCCGGGACTAATGGCCCAAACGAATGGCTCCTTTTCCACTAGTGTGGCACCTCAAAGCCGCCGAGTACCCATGCCGCCTGGAGTGCCGGAAGTTGTCGACCTCTCCGACTCCTACAGTGACGGGCTCGGCGCCTACCTCGACGACGACCTCGAGGACAATGAGGAGGAGGAAAAGGTCGCCGAGGAGCTGCCACAGAGGAGGACGGGATGAAGGAGAAGGAGGCCTCAAACCTCTGCCGCGCCATCGAGACCTTCGAAACGGTGGAGCTTGGCCAGATCTGGGGGGAGGGGCGCTCGAGCTCTCTACCAATGAGGCTCGTGCTGCGCCGCTGGGCCCCTTGTCCCCGTGGTAGAACGCGTGGCGGAGCAGGCATGGGAGCCTGCCTCGGCATGGCCACAACCACCTCTGACTCCGCCTCCGGAGCAGGCGCTTGCCTACGTCAATCGGCAAGCTAGCGTAGAAGCTGCTCAATCCTTGGCCAAGCGTGCGCAGTTCTAGCTGTACGTACCAAGAGCGAGTTAGTGATCCACTCTCCCAGCCGGCCCAGGACCCCATGAACGTGTCCTGGACTCCCGGTTGGCAAAGTAGACCTTACCATGGAAGAAGGGGAAGGGCAAGCATAGCAGGGGGCCTTCACTGACCATCTCCCAGCGCTCTTCGCCGAGCTTGTTGTTCCTGTCCAAACGAGTGCCACTGTCGATTCAGCAGCCCGGCATTGCGTTTGCTCTCGTCTATGAGGACTAGCCGACAAGGACACCGCTGGGAACCGCCGTACCCGAGGCTCAGACGTTAAAAATACTTACGAAAAGTACACAATCCCATTTCTATTATACGTTTTGACCTCGGATGGCTAGTAAACAATGAGATCATGCGCACACTCTTCGGACTTATTTTGGAGTCAACTTTAAGATCTTCACCCAAACAGTTGTAGATGTGTGTAAACCATTTTTTATATAAAAAGTGAGGAAAACATTTTCTATGAAGTTCAGATGAAAGTGAGGAAAACATTTTGTATCTATTTTATATAAAAAGTGAGGAAAAGATTTTCTATGAAGTTCAGATGAAAGTGAGGAAAACATTTTCTACGAAGTTCAGATGAAAGTGAGGAAAACATTTTCTATGAAGTTCAAATGACTGGAACAACACAGTTCTCCAACGATTTGATACTTCTAGGTTCCCAGGTGTGATCATTAAGAATTAGCGTATCGACAAAAAAATGTACAAATTTCCAAATTGAAAACCGTGATTGTTAAGCATGTTTGTCCAGTCCCCTAACTTAGGAACTACACACAGGAAATGAACCCAACGAAACATATCAAGGTCTTACAACCAATCAATGCAGGTAAACAGAAACTTGGAAAAAATAATGATACCTGGAGGGGCGACGGAACCAAATATGGAGCGTATGCCGCGCGAAAGTTGAGGTAGTCGGCGACGTCGTTGGCCAGGGCGTGCCCCGTGATCTGCGCCGTTATTCTCTTGGAGATGTCTGCCCAGTCCCTCCTAAAGGATACGAATTTCACACACGTACAGAATTAGTTCATTTCGATCGGCAAGCTAGAAGCGTGAGCAAGAGAGAGGAAGACGTACCAGTTGGGGTTGCCGCGGTTGCCGTTGAGCGGCGGAACGGCAGAGGAAGCCATCGGTTCAAGAGGAGGAAGGGGTGGGGTGGCGGCGCTGGGTTGCTCTTGCTAGGACCTAAGGTACGGGTTGGAGCCATCCATCGAGAGGGAGTATATAAGCAGCATGAGGACGGCCAAACAAGAAAGAAACATATGAGGCTGGCAAAAATGGAAGGTTAGCTGTTTCCAGATCACTGTTGAATCAGCCAGCCCCTGGACCGTTGTCTGTGTGGACACTTACTCACGTCCTTATCCAAGCATGTGTGATATTTCTTACCATATTAATCCTGAATGACCATGGACCCACATGAAAGTGGAAGAGGTAAGATACAAATTCAGATATTAGTAAATATATTAGGGTCTCTTCCCGTAAAAAAAATAGAATCACTTCTTTTTGAGTGTGCTCTTCTTTTTACGTTCAGAAATCTGTCTAGACCAGGTCAAGAAAAAAAACTTTATGGACAAATTCAGATATTCGCATTCATAAACCTGTCGACTAGACCTCTGGTTTGCTATATTCTCAAGAATTTACCGTCATGTTAAGAATTGTAGCAAGTTTCTGCATACAAAATGTAAGATACCCTATGATTATATTTCCCATGACGTGTGATGATGAAAAAAAATGATTTCGACACTTAGATGTTCCAATATATCCTTTGTGTATGGGAAACTCCTCTCGCCGTCGTCTCCTCCAGGCGGACGAGGGAAATATATGCGCTATATATGGGGAACTCCTCTCGCCGTCGTCTCCTCCGGGCGGACGAGGGGGAAACCTCTAGACTAAACCGCCGGTTCTCTATATTCTCTAGAATTTACCGTTATGTTAAGAATTGTAGAAAGTTCCTGCATACAAAGTAAAAGATACCCTATGATCATTTTCCCATGACGTGTGATAATGAAATAAAAATGATTTTGACACTTAAACGTTCCAATATATGCTCTCTATATGGGAAACTCCTCTCGCCGTTGTCTCCTCCAGGCGGACGAGAGGGGAAACTCTATAATCCCCACCGCTACCACCCCATCCATCCATCCCTCTCCTCGATAGTCCCGAACCCGCTGCCAAAACAGTCGAACAGCGTCAGTGATGGGAGCGGTGGGGATCTTATCACGTGGTTCCTCGCGGAGTGACTTGGAGTTCAGCTATCGCGCTGCGTCGACGATGGGGTGGCGGGGATCTTATCGTGTGGTTCCTCGCGGAATGGCTTGTAGGTCAGCTGCCACACGGGTGCTTGCTCATCATCACTGGGACTCCTGCCCCTCGGGATCCTCCTCTCCCGAATGGTTATCGCTAGCGATTGGTAGGGGCGGCAATGGTTTCTGTCGCTGGTGGTTCTGTCACCACAACTGCAGTGCAACGACCGGTTTTGGCATCGACAGCAGGCGACGGTGACGCGGCAGAGGCCTTCCGATCTGCAATTTCCTTCGATGGTGTACCTATTTGGTTCTCGGTGCCGGTGGTAGCACGGCGATGAATCTTCCGTTGGGAATATGCCCTAGAGGCAATCATGTATGATGTATTCCCAATGTATTCATAAAGTTATTAAGTCGTCCTTGTTTTGAAGATCTGGTATATGTCATTGAATATGTGATTCAATTGTGGAACTATGTCTTCATGTTGTTCATACTAAATTGTCATTGGTCATTAAGGTTGTGCTGGACACACACCATAGACTAATGTGAGTGTTGGCTGATGACTCGGTTCCACTTGTCATGGGCATGGCGATGCCATTCCAACGTTCACAGACTTGGCTAAAGAGTTTAGCAAGTCGGACTGACCCATATCGAGATGCAACGAGCAAGTCGTCATTTGCATGTCTCAATCAATGTAATCCTTAGACCTGAAGTTGTCGCACAATCCGAGTTGTGGATCACCGACTTAGGTTCTGTCAAACGTTGTTCCGTGACAAGGCAGTATTAAATGCAGAGTTCGGGTCGAATGAGAAGCAAGCTGCGTGATGTGGATATTCAAGATGGGATTTTGCCCCTCCGAATGGAGAGATATTCTCTGGGCCCTTTCGAGTGATATGATTCCAGAAGCATCGCCATGCGCGACTCGGTTAAGTGTTAACTGAGTCTGTTGACTAAGAGTTAGTCAAATGAATCATATATCACGGACCGAGAAGAGAGTTGAGCTATTAAGGGATGACGATAAATCGCCTATAGTTCGACAAGGTATATCGTGAGGCAAAATGGACTAAGACGAAAGTCACATTGGAAGGTATGTCGACATGACTCAATGGGACTTGGGAGTCGGCACGTTCTGTGTAACACCTGGGGTGTTACCCCTTAGTATTGGTTGTTTCTTTTTGCATTGCAATCACCTGCATCACATAAGCATTGCATCATGTTTTCCAAACCACTGAAAAATCCAAAACAATTTAAATTGTTCAAAACCCTAATGGTAAATGCAAACAACACATTCAAATCAAATCAACTCCTACTTGGCAATATTTCAAATGGGGGTTTTAAAATTAAAATCTTGCAAATAAATTAAAGCTAATAATGTTCTCATAATTTCTTGAACTTATTTAATATAATATGTTATTTCCAAAAAAAAAACTCCAAATTAAACCTTAATTGGAATTCAACTAACACATTAAAAATCAAATTAATATCCTAAATTTGGAAGTTAATATTAACATTACTTTTTATTTGCTGTTTTGCAAATTAACAACATTTATTTCTAAAATAAGAAGAAACCCCAGAACCCTTTCTCCCTTTCTTCTCTCCTTCCTATTCTTTTCTTACAATGCAAAAAAAAAAGAGAAAAGAAAAATAGAAGAGAGGGGTGAGCTGAGAGGCAGGCCAAGCCCACCTACAACCAGCCCACCCCATCTAGCCCAACCGGTATCGTCTCCCACCTCCGTACAGTCGATCCCCTCTCTCTGTCGTTTTCCTGCAGAAAAAGCAGAAGCAGCAACACCACCAACTCCCCCCCATGTGCCCTGCTCCTTTTCCCCCTCTACAAGAAGGTCCCGAGGCCCCTCCAAACCCTAGACCTACCCTTCTCCCAACCCTAGCGCCGCCAACCCCTCTCCCTCTTCCCCCTCGAGCCTTTTCTGTTCTTCTGTTTCTGAACTTGGACGAGCACGCCGGCCGGAGGAGTGGGATCATGGCGACGGGGAAGGAGTCGTGGTCGCGGGCTGCAGATGGCGGGAATGGAACCGGGGTGGGTTCCTCGACGACTTTCGTGAAGGAGCGGAGGCGGGAGGAGGCCCGAGCCGGCGGCGCCGTCCAGCTTTCCTCCGCCGCTGGTCCCTGTCGCCCCTCGCCGTGGCTGCGATCAGCAGCGCCTCCTCAACTGCGCACCGAGGTGAGCGCCCCATCTGCTCCTTCCCCTGCCTCCTCCTATCTGCTCCCGCACGCGCCGCACGAGCACAGGCCGCCGCACGCCCACACCGTGCGCAACGGCAGCGATCAGCAGCGTCCGCCGGCGCCTGTCCTTCTGCCCGATGAAGTTCAGACGAGCTGAAACCAATTTCAGTTAAAAATTCAGTACACGCGTGATCCCCTCTTATTCAGACTAGCACCGTTTCCTTCACAACCCGCAGCTCACCCCAGTGGCTTGGTTCCTTGCGTGGCGCAGAGAGAGACCTAGGTTCGATTCCCCACCGCGGCCGATTAAAAGGCCCCTTTTTGGTGTTTTCCACGCGCGCAGCCGCAGGGCCCACCTGTCATGCTCGCTGGAAGCCCAGTCAGCCTCCACCCGCGCCACAGTGGCGCCACTCGGGCGCTGGGCCCATCTGTCATCCGGCATGGGTTTGTTCTCCCCGGGTGCAGAAAGTTCCAGGCCCTTTTCTGTTTTTCCAAAAATTCCAGAAAACTAGTGAATTTTCTAAAAATCATAACTTTTAATTGGTAACTCCAATTTGCACAAATTTTATATGTATCCCAACCAAAATTCCATGAACTTTTCAAATATCACATTTGTTTTATGTTTTGAACTTTCAAAATGCAATTCAAATTTGAATTCAAATAATTCCATTGTAATTTGCAACAATTCATAAATAATTCATTTTAATTCCAAATCCAACAAATAAAATATGTTTTCCATACCATTTTGAATAACCTTTTCAAATATAATTTTTGTTTCCTGTTTTGAATAATTAAAATTGCCTAAACAATTTAAATCTTGTTTAATTCAATTAAAAATTGTTTAATATTGTTTAATTCATAGTTAAATAATCCTAAGTCCAATTTCAAAATGTGAAACATGTAATCCAACTAAAATTTGATGTTCTTTTCAAATATCAACTTTGTCAATTGTTTTGAACACTTTAACCTGATGAAAACAACAATTGCTTGTGAGACATGTTTAAGTAACCAAACTTTCCACTCTTAACCAATAATTTCCAAACTTGTTAAACCTTATTTCCAATTGATTCTATTGTTGTTATTTTGTTGTTTTCCTCATCCAAGCATCATGCTAATCCACCCTCACCTGTTGATTAGTAGGAAAACAATTGTTTCAACCATAATTCATGGGCTTTTCATATGCAACTCAAATTGCATATGGGTCCATTTAAATTTGTTTATCTTGTCAACTAGTTTACCTTGATGCATCTTTAAATCTGTCATGCATCCATATCTTGATCATGCTGGATCTTTTGCCGTAGTAGTAATTGTTGCATTCCGGTGTTTGTTCGAGGTTCGTTGCTTCTTCACGGATAGGACGTTGAGATGATGTGAGCAACGACAAGTTCTGCTACCTTGCGGGATCTCAGGCAAGTATACTCACTTGCTGCCATATGGCTGCCTTTCATCACTTGTTACCGATTCTTTCTGTTGTTCTTTTCTGCTAGCCTTAGTAGAAGTTGTTTCTGTTACGAACCCATCACACGAATCCCTTAACCTTGATATTTCCTCACCTCCATACCTATAACCATTGCTTGTTGCCCGTGTCTTACCTAGCATGCTTAGGTTGTTTTGCTCGAGTCTGTTACCCGTTACTTTCCGTTACTAGATTACTTTTATTGTTCTGGGGGCTCGATGTTAATCAATCAACCTGTTATTAATAATATGCTGATAAGGCACCGGCAGGAGGCCCTTTGTGGTTTTGAGGCCTGCTAGTGTCGACCCTAATAGGAAAAGGGTCTTGTCTACTGATCCATGATGAGCGTGCTCACCGCATCCGGGTGGTAGTATGGGACCCCCCTCGACTTAGACCTGATCTGCAGCTTGTCCGAAGAGCCACACTTAGTTCGGGTGTTCCATTTGCTCCTTTGCATAATGGGTTGATCACCCATGGTTACTGATGATGATGATGCATATAGGGTGAGGCCCGTAGTGCCGGGGTGTTGTGTCCTGCGGGAGTTTTGCACACCTGTGCTGAGTATTCGGCTGCGTGGCTGGGACCTTATAGCTCCGTGGCTCCTAGGATGGGTTGTAGAGATGGTTTGGGTCGTGTCAAGTCCACCTAAGTTTTAGTTGGTGGCTTGAGTGTGTACGGGTACTGGAGCACACCCCTGCAGGGATAAATCTTCTCGAGAAGCCGTGTTGTCCGCGGTTATGTGACGACTTGGTGAAAGTACTGGCTAACAAGTACTCAGACAACTTACACCTAATGATAATAACTTGACTAGTAATAGTCTTATTGACACAACAACCTGATCCATTATTCCTTAATCCAACTGTGTGAGTTATCCTCGGATTGCTTCTTCGGATAAGGGGTGAGATCCAGGATGGGTTTGTCTGGAGTTACTTTCAGTTGGTTACAACACTCGATCTTATCTCCTTTCTGTTAGTAGGAAGTGATAGAATCTCTGTAGTTGGTTAGTGCAGCCTACTGTCGCTTATTTGCAATAACCCCTTCCTTTCCGTTGATCCTAAAGTATTTGTATCTTGTGATGACTGGCTACGCCGGTATCTTGTGAGTATGGGTTATATTCCACTTGCCAGTACTTAACCGTACTGACCCACGAATCTCTTTCGTGGCTGCAAATTCCAACTTGCAGTCAACAGGTTTGAAGTCTGACGACGTTAGCTTGGGAATCCCTCCGGCTTGGCCTGGGCAGGGATTGGACGCTCTCGGTTATCTTCAGGACTCTTAGTCCAATTTGTATCTTGTCCGTAGCCGGACGTTTGTTTCTTCCGCTGTTATTTGGATCTTTGTATTGTATCAGTTGTAACCCTGGCTAGTTTGAGTCATCTTGTATCTATCTGTTGCTGTTGTAATTGTGGAATATTCGTGAACTATTGTAATGTTATCACAAGTGGCAACCTGGAATCGGTTATTATGTGGATTTTGGCGGGAATGCTGAAATCTGCATAGTGCCCGATCTCGGGGCGTCACAAATGGTATCAGAGCCTTGGTTCCGATTCCCGAGATTGTTTCGATACGAATGGTTATCGAAGCAACGGGTCCGCAAAGCCTGTAGGTTAACCTCGCTAACGGTCGTTGTTTCTAGAGTGTCAAAAACTATTTCTGCTAAACTATTTTGGAAAAACATCTCAATAGGATTCTTGTTTTCTCCTTATCCCTATTCTATTTCCCTTCCCATCTTATTTGTTTTGGAGTCTCTCCCCTTGTCTATCTTTCAAGGTGTTAGGATCCTACGTGGGTGGACGTTTTCTGAGCCCTTAACCTAATAGGTTCGACCATCGGAAGATTTCCGGGTGGAAGAACATCGTCGTCACTCCGAGCAAGAATCTCTTGTTAGTGGTGTCGAGAAACCTTTGTTAGTGGTGTCGAGGAGATCAACTGGAAGCACGAAGAATCGTTAGTCGAACTTCTTTCCCCTCCCGGGTTAGCAGGTGGATTGCGAGGGCGCAATCCCTTGTTAGTGGTGTCGTCTGTAACACCTGGGGTGTTACCCCTTAGTATTGGTTGTTTCTTTTTGCATTGCAATCACCTGCATCACATAAGCATTGCATCATGTTTTCCAAACCACTGAAAAATCCAAAACAATTTAAATTGTTCAAAACCCTAATGGTAAATGCAAACAACACATTCAAATCAAATCAACTCCTACTTGGCAATATTTCAAATGGGGGTTTTAAAATTAAAATCTTGCAAATAAATTAAAGCTAATAATGTTCTCATAATTTCTTGAACTTATTTAATATAATATGTTATTTCCAAAAAAAAAAACTCCAAATTAAACCTTAATTGGAATTCAACTAACACATTAAAAATCAAATTAATATCCTAAATTTGGAAGTTAATATTAACATTACTTTTTATTTGCTGTTTTGCAAATTAACAACATTTATTTCTAAAATAAGAAGAAACCCCAAAACCCTTTTTCCCTTTCTTCTCTCCTTCCTATTCTTTTCTTACAATGCAAAAAAAAAGAGAAAAGAAAAATAGAAGAGAGGGGTGAGCTGAGAGGCAGGCCAAGCCCACCTACAACCAGCCCACCCCATCTAGCCCAACCGGTATCGTCTCCCACCTCCGTACAGTCGATCCCCTCTCTCTGTCGTTTTCCTGCAGAAAAAGCAGAAGCAGCAACACCACCAACTCCCCCCCATGTGCCCTGCTCCTTTTCCCCCTCTACAAGAAGGTCCCGAGGCCCCTCCAAACCCTAGACCTACCCTTCTCCCAACCCTAGCGCCGCCAACCCCTCTCCCTCTTCCCCCTCGAGCCTTTTCTGTTCTTCTGTTTCTGAACTTGGACGAGCACGCCGGCCGGAGGAGTGGGATCATGGCGACGGGGAAGGAGTCGTGGTCGCGGGCTGCAGATGGCGGGAATGGAACCGGGGTGGGTTCCTCGACGACTTTCGTGAAGGAGCGGAGGCGGGAGGAGGCCCGAGCCGGCGGCGCCGTCCAGCTTTCCTCCGCCGCTGGTCCCAGTCGCCCCTCGCCGTGGCTGCGATCAGCAGCGCCTCCTCAACTGCGCACCAAGGTGAGCGCCCCATCTGCTCCTTCCCCTGCCTCCTCCTATCTGCTCCCGCACGCGCCGCACAAGCACAGGCCGCCGCACGCCCACACCGCGCGCAACGGCAGCGATCAGCAGCGTCCGCCGGCGCCTGTCCTTCTGCCCGATGAAGTTCAGACGAGCTGAAACCAATTTCAGTTAAAAATTCAGTACACGCGTGATCCCCTCTTATTCAGACTAGCACCGTTTCCTTCACAACCCGCAGCTCACCCCAGTGGCTTGGTTCCTTGCGTGGCGCAGAGAGAGACCTAGGTTCGATTCCCCACCGCGGCCGATTAAAAGGCCCCTTTTTGGTGTTTTCCACGCGCGCAGCCGCAGGGCCCACCTGTCATGCTCGCTGGAAGCCCAGTCAGCCTCCACCCGCGCCACAGTGGCGCCACTCGGGCGCTGGGCCCATCTGTCATCCGGCATGGGTCTGTTCTCCCCGGGTGCAGAAAGTTCCAGGCCCTTTTTTGTTTTTCCAAAAATTCCAGAAAACTAGTGAATTTTCTAAAAATCATAACTTTTAATTGGTAACTCCAATTTGCACAAATTTTATATGTATCCCAACAAAAATTCCATGAACTTTTCAAATATCACATTTGTTTTATGTTTTGAACTTTCAAAATGCAATTCAAATTTGAATTCAAATAATTCCATTGTAAATTGCAACAATTCATAAATAATTCATTTTAATTCCAAATCCAACAAATAAAATATGTTTTCCATACCATTTTGAATAACCTTTTCAAATATAATTTTTGTTTTCTGTTTTGAATAATTAAAATTGCCTAAACAATTTAAATCTTGTTTAATTCAATTAAAAATTGTTTAATATTGTTTAATTCATAATTAAATAATCCTAAGTCCAATTTCAAAATTTGAAACATGTAATCCAACTGAAATTTGATGTTCTTTTCAAATATCAACTTTGTCAATTGTTTTGAACACTTTAACCTGATGAAAACAACAATTGCTTGTGAGACATGTTTAAGTAACCAAACTTTCCACTCTTAACCAATAATTTCCAAACTTGTTAAACATTATTTCCAATTGATTCTATTGTTGTTATTTTGTTGTTTTCCTCATCCATGCATCATGCTAATCCACCCTCACCTGTTGATTAGTAGGAAAACAATTGTTTCAACCATAATTCATGGGCTTTTCATATGCAACTCAAATTGCATATGGGTCCATTTAAATTTGTTTATCTTGTCAACTAGTTTACCTTGATGCATCTTTAAATCTGTCATGCATCCATATCTTGATCATGCTGGATCTTTTGCCGTAGTAGTAATTGTTGCATTCCGGTGTTTGTTCGAGGTTCGTTGCTTCTTCCTGGATAGGACGTTGAGATGATGTGAGCAACGACAAGTTCTGCTACCTTGCGGGATCTCAGGCAAGTATACTCACTTGCTGCCATATGGCTGCCTTTCATCACTTGTTACCGATTCTTTCTGTTGTTCTTTTCTGCTAGCCTTAGTAGTAGTTGTTTCTGTTACGAACCCATCACACGAATCCCTTAACCTTGATATTGCCTCACCTCCATACCTATAACCATTGCTTGTTGCCTGTGTCTTACCTAGCATGCTTAGGTTGTTTTGCTCGAGTCTGTTACCCGTTACTTTCCGTTACTAGATTACTTTTATTGTTCTGGGGGCTCGATGTTAATCAATCAACCTGTTATTAATAATATGCTGATAAGGCACCGGCAGGAGGCCCTTTGTGGTTTTGAGGCCTGCTAGTGTCGACCCTAATAGGAAAAGGGTCTTGTCTACTGATCCATGATGAGCGTGCTCACCGCATCCGGGTGGTAGTATGGGACCCCCCTCGACTTAGACCTGATCTGCAGCTTGTCCGAAGAGCCACACTTAGTTCGGGTGTTCCATTTGCTCCTTTGCATAATGGGTTGATCACCCATGGTTACTGATGATGATGATGCATATAGTGTGAGGCCCGTAGTGCCGGGGTGTTGTGTCCTGCGGGAGTTTTGCACACCTGCGCTGAGTATTCGGCTGCGTGGCTGGGACCTTATAGCTCCGTGGCTCCTAGGATGGGTTGTAGAGATGGTTTGGGTCGTGTCAAGTCCACCTAAGTTTTAGTTGGTGGCTTGAGTGTGTACGGGTACTGGAGCACACCCCTGCAGGGATAAATCTTCTCGAGAAGCCGTGTTGTCCGCGGTTATGTGACGACTTGGTGAAAGTACTGGCTAACAAGTACTCAGACAACTTACACCTAATGATAATAACTTGACTAGTAATAGTCTTATTGACACAACAACCTGATCCATTATTCCTTAATCCAACTGTGTGAGTTATCCTCGGATTGCTTCTTCGGATAAGGGGTGAGATCCAGGATGGGTTTGTCTGGAGTTACTTTCAGTTGGTTACAACACTCGATCTTATCTCCTTTCTGTTAGTAGGAAGTGATAGAATCTCTGTAGTTGGTTAGTGCAGCCTACTGTCGCTTATTTGCAATAACCCCTTCCTTTCCGTTGATCCTAAAGTATTTGTATCTTGTGATGACTGGCTACGCCGGTATCTTGTGAGTATGGGTTATATTCCACTTGCCAGTACTTAACCGTACTGACCCACGAATCTCTTTCGTGGCTGCAAATTCCAACTTGCAGTCAACAGGTTTGAAGTCTGACGACGTTAGCTTGGGAATCCCTCCGGCTTGGCCTGGGCAGGGATTGGACGCTCTCGGTTATCTTCAGGACTCTTAGTCCAATTTGTATCTTGTCCGTAGCCGGACGTTTGTTTCTTCCGCTGTTATTTGGATCTTTGTATTGTATCAGTTGTAACCCTGGCTAGTTTGAGTCATCTTGTATCTATCTGTTGCTGTTGTAATTGTGGAATATTCGTGAACTATTGTAATGTTATCACAAGTGGCAACCTGGAATCGGTTATTATGTGGATTTTGGCGGGAATGCTGAAATCTGCATAGTGCCCGATCTCGGGGCGTCACATTCTGCTAAGAGCCGCTACCGATTGATCGATTGGGAGTCGGACTCCAATCGTGTCCAAGTCGCCATGAGCCTGTAGGGTCGCACACTTAAGAGCGGGAGCAAATGTATTGGTCGGGTTGGACCCAAACCGGAAATGGAATGAGTTTGTGAGTCGGACTCACAGAGGGAATGGGCCACAAGTGTTGTGAATCCCACTACCATTCGCTATATAAAGAGGGGCGCAGGTTGCCCAGCGGGCACGTTACTCCACCCCCATGCGTTGGGAACCCTAGCCCCACTCAGTCCAGCCGTCGCACCGGACCTAGCAGTCCACCGTCAGAGCTCCTCCTCATAAATGTGGATACCGGCAGAGGTGTTGTACGTTCAGAACTTCGACGTTCGTGGGATTGGATCGGCTGGATCGGATCGTGGGACTCCACAGCATCGACGTGCTTCATGGATAATCCGCAACCGCGCGTCTAGTGGTAATCATCGTGGCCTTCTACCTTGGCTAGATCTTGGAAGTACCGCGTAGAAAAGTTTTCGTTTATCTCTACGCGTTCCAACAGTGGTATCAGAGCGGTAGCTTCTGGTGTTAGCCCCGAGATCTGCACATATGTGATATGTGGTTAGAGTTAGATGTGATCTAATTGTTGTTTTGGTGGTCGTTCTATGAGATAGATCGGTTTTGTACAAGATTGATTGGATCAATCGTACTTGGGGTTAATGGATGATCTGGTTTCCGTGATCATACTGCTAAGGTCGTGGAACAATTTACCCCTACGGGTCGGTTTCCGCCATCGGGGTATACAGTGACACATAAATCCAGTTGCGGTGATCGAAGATCAAAGAGTTTGATCGAATCGGAATACAGATCAAATTTGGGTAAAATCGTTTTATCCGATGAAGAAATCCATGTTCGGGACCGCCGGCTTCGCCCTGTCGTAGCGCCTTAGATGTCGTTACGAGTTTCAGAACGCCGGTAGATATTGTTTCTATGCATAATTTGTTTTTGCAGGATGTTGTGAATGGTATGGCTTATGTGCATATGATTTGTGTAGTCCATACATGATCTGCGTATCATGTTTTTGTCAGCTGGCTGAAGCCTAGGTGCTGTCATTTTATTGTATCACGGCATGCGTGTTGGATTCTCTATGTAATCTTTTATTTACTAGCTAGTGTAGGTTGTTGGAGAATCCGGAAGACATGCAAGTCGATGTACAGGTCGGCTACATGGAGTAAGATGGCATGTGACAAGAGTTCGCACGAGTCGACTTACAAGCTTTGTGGAGATGGAGATCACCATGAAGAGAGCCATACCATTTCACATTATAATTTCTTTATTTGTGTTATTGTTATGTCTCTGTTTACCTCTATTTAGATAGTTGGTAGATTTTAATCCCTCAAAAAAGGTCTAGTCGGTCGCCCCGCCAGTGCTGCACCATCACAAGTCGGACATTCTTGGTAGTGGGCGCATGAAATTGAGGTGCTACCAATTCTTTCCGATTAGGTGGGTTTTGAGTCGGACTCTTACAGCGGAAGCACTTGGTAATCTAGACGAGTCCATCACAACGGTTGTGGGGCTCGGGGCGAGGAATGTTGGGAGCCGGGGCATGTGATGCCACCCAACTAACAGGAGTTGTATTAGATACGATTGGCAAAGTGTTGCCTACCTAGATCACTTGACGGCTAGCGGTGATGCTAAAGCTCACTAGTCGGCTTGCTTATTTAGGATCTTGAATCACTTAGCAACCATTGGAGGGGTGCTGGTTCTAGTGTGAGCATAAGTATTAAGGCGTTTAATATGCCTGCTCTTTTATGAATACATGTCTTAAGTGTTTTGCATATTTTTCTGTTGTAGATTAATGGCGCCTAGCAACCTTCCTCAGTTGTCCACTTTTGCGTTGAGGTCAATCCTAGAGAAAGATAAGCTTAATGGAACTAATTTCATCAACTGGTATCATAATCTGAGGATAGTCCTCAAGCATGACAAGAAAGAACATGTTCTAGAAACTCCACTTCCAGATGATCCTGATGATGATGCGATTCTCGCTGTCATGAATGCCTGCCGTAAGTCTAGACATGAGTCTAAGGAAATTAGTTGTCTTATGCTTGCACATATGGAACCGGACTTGCAGCAGCGGTTCGAGAATGTTGAGACCTACGATATGATCGAAAGCCTCAAAAGTATGTTCCAGGCTCAGGCAAAGACCGAGAGGTATCAAGTCTCTCAAGCTTTGCTGGGCTGTAAGCTCAAAGACGGCGATGCACTGAGTCCGCATGTAATCAAGATGGTTGGTTACATACAGTCTCTGTATCGGTTGGGCTTCCCAATTAACGAAGAGTTCGCTACTGATATAATTCTGAACTCTCTTCCTAGTGTGTATGGTCCGTTCATCTCGAACTACCATATGCATGGTATGGATAAGAAGATCACTGAATTACATGGGATGCTCAAAACGGCAGAGGCTGATCTAAAGAAAGGTGCCAATCAAGTGTTGATTGTGCAGAATAAGGCTAAGTTCAAGAAGAGTTCTTGGACTAAGAAGAAGAAGGATAAGTCAGGAGGTAGCGCCTATGGCCCTGTCCAGAGTGCTTCCTCAAAGACTAAGCCATCTCCTACAGCCGGAGCCAACTGCTTCTATTGCAAGCAGGATGGCCACGGGAAGAGGAATTGCACCAAGTATTTGGCTGACAGAGGCAAGAGTGGAGGTATGACTTCTAACTCAGGTACACTTGTGTGCAATGTTATAGACATTTATCTTGCCGATGCACCTAACAGTTCTCGGGTATATGATACCGGATCAGTCATTCACATATGCAACTCGTTGCAGGGACTGGTAATAACTAGGAGCGTGGCAGGAGGAGAAGTTGATATTCGAGTCGGCAACAAGGCGAGAGTCGCTGCGTTGGAAGTCGGCACGATGCAACTTCATTTACCTTCGGGATTTTTAATGGGGCTAAATAATTGTTATTATGTTCCAGTGCTTAGTCGAAACATTATTTCTGCCTCATGTTTGATGAGACAAGGTTATGAGTCGGATATTAAGAATAATGGTTGTTCTTTATATTTGAAAGATATGTTTCATGGCTTTGCACCCGTTCAGAACGGGTTATTTATTTTGAATCTTGATAGTGAATCAGTCTATAACATAAATGTGAAAAGGTTGAAACCAAATGATCTGAATATGACTTACTTTTGGCACTGTCGGCTTGGTCATATAAGTTGGAAGCGCATGAAGAAGCTCCACGATGATGGACTTCTAACTTCATTCGACTTAGAGTCATTCGAGACATGCGAATCATGCCTACTAGGCAAAATGACCAAGACACCTTTTGCAAGGAGTTGTGAAAGGGCGTCCGACTTGTTGGAACTAATACATAGTGATGTATGTGGTCCAATGAGCACAACGGCTAGAGGTGGTTATGGGTACTTCATTACCTTCACTGATGATTTCAGTAGGTATGGATATATCTATTTAATGAAATACAAGTCGGAAGCCTTTGAGAAATTCAAGGAATTCCAGAGTGAAGTACAAAATCAGCTCGGAAAGAAAATAAAGTTTCTGCGGTCGGACCGTGGAGGCGAGTACATGAGCCATGAGTTTGATGACCATCTAAAAAATTATGGAATAGTTCCTCAACTCACTCCGCCGGGTACACCGCAGAGAAACGGTGTATCGGAACGGAGAAATCGGATCTTGTTGGACATGATACGATCAATGATGAGTCGGACAGGTCTACCTTTATCATTTTGGGGTTATTGTCTAGAAACTGCAGCGTTCACACTAAACAGAGTACCATCAAAGCAGTAGAGAAGATACCGCATGAGATGTGGACCAGCAAAAGGCCAAGTTTGTCTTTTCTTAAGATTTGGGGTTGTGAAGCATTTGTCAAGCGACTTCAGTCGGACAAGCTCACGCCCAAGTCGGATAAGTGTATTTTCGTGGGGTATCCGAAGGAAATCTTGGGGTACTACTTCTACAACCGGGAAGAGGGCAAAGTGTTTGTCGCTCGGAATGGTGTCTTCCTTGAGAAATAGTTTCTCAATCGAGGAGTCAGTGGGAGCACAGTGCATCTCGAAGAAATTCGAGAGGAACCGTATAGGGGCGAGTTGGCAAGGGCCTTAGAGGCTGAGTCGGTCGTGGTATCTACACCGGTAACAGCACCTGAACCACGGAGATCTGCCAGATTACAAAATGCTTGTAATGTTTTACTGTTAGACAGTAATGAGCCGGCAACTTATTCGGAAGCGATTGTGGGATCTGATTCCGAGTCATGGCTTGGAGCCATGAGATCCGTGTTAAAGTCCATGGATGAAAACCAAGTTTGGAATTTGGTTGATCTGCCTAACGGTGCAAGACCCGTCGAGTGCAAATGGGTCTTTAAGAACAAAACTGATATATGGATGGAAATATTTCCGTCTATAAAGCACGAATTGTCGCGATGGGGTTCCGGCAGGTTCAAGAAGTTGACTATGACGAGACCTTCTCGCCAGTAGCGATGCTTAAATCAGGTCGAATCATAGCCATAGCAGCCTATTTCGACTATGAGATATGGAAAATGGATGTCAAGACAGTTTTCCTTAATGGAAATTTAACTGAGGACGTGTATATGATACAGTCCGAAGGTTTTGTCGATCCAGCTAACGCTGACAAGATATGCAAATTTCAGAAATCCATTTATGGGTTGAAGCAAGCATCTCGAAGTTGGAACATTCGCTTTGATGAGGTAGTCAAATCGTTTGGCTTCATCAAGAGCGATCATGATTCTTGTTTATACAAGAAGTTTAGTGGGAGCAAAGTAAATTTTCTAATCTTATATGTGGACGACATATTACTGATGGGAAATGATGTCATGATGTTGCAAGAAACCAAAAAATTATTGGAAAGGAGTTTCTCAATGAAGGATTTGGGTGAGGCGACTTACATATTAGGAATCAAGATCTATAGAGATAGATCAAGGCGGCTCATTGGATTGAGTCAGAGTACATATTTGGACAAATTTTTGAAGAAATTCAAAATGGAAGAGTCTAAGAAGGGATTCTTACCGATGTCTCACGGTATAAAACTTAGCAAGACTCAGTGTCCTTCGACAACTGATCAGCGAAGTCGGATGAGTGTGATCCCGTATGCTTCGGCAATCGGATCATCATGTATGCCATGATTTGTACTAGGCCAGATGTTTCCTATGATCTAAGTGTAACAAGCAGATACCAGGCTGACCCTGGCGAAACCCACTGGGCAGCGGTTAAAAACATCCTTAAGTACTTGAGAAGGGCTAAGGAAATGTTCCTAATTTATGGAGGTGGTGAGGAATTCAGTGTAAAGGGTTACACGGATGAGAGTTATCTCACCGACTCAGATGATTCTCGTTCGCAATCTGGATACGTGTTCGTAATGAATGGGGGAGCTGTGAGCTGGAAGAGTTCAAAGCAAGATACGGTGTCTGCATCTACAACAGAGGCTGAGTATATTGCTGCCTCGGAGGCTGCAAAGGAAGCTGTTTGGATCAGGAACCTCCTGATAGATCTTGGTGTGGTTCAGGGCGCGTCCAATCCTTTGGACATATATTGTGACAACAATGGTGCTATCGCACAAGCCAAGGAACCTAGACAACACCAGAATAACAAACATATACTCATGCGTTACCACCTCATTCGCCAGTTTGTCGAACAAGGTGATATCAAGTTATGCAAAATACACACGGATCCAAACATTGCAGATCCGTTGACAAAGGCGCTACCACAGCCTAAGCATGAGGCGCACATGAGAGGTATGGTCATTCGATGCCTAGACATATGATGTCAGGATGATTGACTCTAGTGCAAGTGGGAGATTGTTGGGAATATGTCCTAGAGGCAATCATGTATGATGTATTCCCAATGTATTCATAAAGTTATTAAGTCGTCCTTGTTTTGAACATCCGATATATGTCATTGAATATGTGATTCAATTGTGGAACTATGCATTCATGTTGTTCATACTAAATTGTCCTTTGTCATTAAGGTTGTCCTGGACACACACACCCTAGACTAATGTGAGTGTTGGCTGATGACTCGGTTCCATTTGTCATGGGCACGGCGATGTCATTCCAGCGTTCACAGACTTGGCTAAAGAGTTTAGCAAGTCGGACTGGCCCATATTGAGATGCAACGAGCAAGTCGTCATTTGCACGTCTCAATCAATGTAATCCTTAGACCTGATGTTGTCGCACAATCCGAGTTGTGGATCACCGACTTAGGTTCTGTCAAACGATATTCCATGACAAGACAGTTATAAAGGCAGAGTTCGGGTCGAATGAGAAGCAAGCTGCGTGATGTGGATAATCAAGATGGGATTTTGCCCCTCCGAATGGAGAGATATTCTCTGGGTCCTCTCGAGTGATATGATTCCGGAAGCATGGCCATGCGCGACTCGGTTAAGTGTTAACTGAGTCTGTTGACTAAGAGTTAGTCAAATGAATCATATATCACGGACCGAGAAGAGAGTTGAGCTATTAAGGGATGACGACAAATCGCCTATAGTTCGACAAGGTATATCGTGAGGCAAAAGGGACTAAGACGAATGTCACATTGGAAGGTATGTCGTCATGACTCAATGGGACTTGGGAGTCGGCACGTTCTGCTAGGATCCGCTACCGATTGATCGATTGGGAGTCGGACTCCAATCGTGTCCAAGTCGTCACGAGCCTGCAGGGTCACACACTTAAGAGCGGGAGCAAATGTATTGGTCGGGTTGGAGCCGAACCGAAAATGGACTGAGTTTGTGAGTCGGACTCACAGAGGGAATGGGCCACAAGTGTTGTGAATCCCACTACCATTCGCTATATAAAGAGGGGCGCAGGTTGCCCAGCGGGCACATTACTCCACCCCCATGCGTTGGGAACCCTAGCCCCACTCAGTCCAGCCGTCGCACCGGACCTAGCAGTCCGCCGTCGGAACTCCTCCTCGTATGTGTGGATACCGGCAGAGGTGGTGTACGTTCAGCACTTCGTCGTTCGTGGGATTGGATCGGCTGGATCGGATCGTGGGACTCCACAGCATTGACGTGCTTCATCGATAATCCGCAACCGCGCGTCTAGTGGTAATCATCGTGGCCTTCTACCTTGGCTAGATCTTGGAAGTACCGCGTAGAAAAGTTTCCGTTTATCTCTACGCGTTCCAACATCTTCCCGATCCTGGCACGGTCTATACGAAGCGCAAGGTTGGCGGTCTACGACGTCCAATGGAGGTTCCCTACGGTGTGCTTTAATGATTGGTCACCCCCCTCCCGTTTAAGTGGAAGGATGCTTCACATACCCTAAGAAGATCTTTTAAACGAGATCGAGCGACTGTATATCGATGCATGAGTCCTGAACTTGTCCAAGGTGCCATGCCTGATTGGCCTAGCGACTGTACCTAGACCGACTCTCCGCGATAGGGATATGTGTTGATCTCAGACTTCTCTAGGTGCTACTCGCCGACATGTTGCACATTGTTTGAGGCCCATGCATGTGCGGTTGTGCGATAATGGATCAGCAGGTGGTGGTAGAACAGGATGACTTTGGTGTTGTGATTGAGTGTTTGGTCTCGATTTTTGCGGGTGAAAGCTCTATGTACAAACTTTATTGGTTGAACCTGACAATGGATCCATTCATGCGGGGATGTCTTGTTGAAGGCGTTCTCTAGAGTTTACTTAGGCTTCACTCGGGTGAAAACTCACAATCTCGGTGTCGACGTTGCTTCCTTCTTGAAGACATCATTGTTGGACCATTTTTCATGTTAACCACGATTTTGTATCATTAGTGGTTGATGCTAATGGTCACGGCACCCTTTTTCGATAGCTTTGTTTTATAATAATTTAGATGTGTGCACCCTCGATGTGTTGACTATCTCTTGATACCGTGTTGGTGCACATCAGATTTTAAACCCTATGTTTGACACATATGTATTGCATGTAGGCGAAATATTCTTTCAGTGAGAGGCGACGTTCTCTCGGTAGCAAGGCGCATGTGGTGATTTTGTCAATGTCAAGACCCGTTGGCTCAGTCTCTCAGAGATGCTCATAAGGGTATTGTGTGATGTGTGCGTGTGTGCGGTTCATTGGGTTGAGTGTTTGTGTGGACCTCTGACGGTCAGTGGTCCGGAGGAGGCACTGAGGTTTATATCGTGTTTGTCTTAGGAAAAGTGTCTGTGCAGGCAACCATGGTATTATAAATGAGCTCTGCTCGAATCGCTAGATACAAGAAAGACGCGAAGGCGGACATGATTCGGTGCAACAGGCGGCAGATAAGATGTCCGTGTCGATCATGCAAACTCGTGCGCTGGATTGACCCTGATTCCGGACAATTGGAGGAGCACCTTCTCATACGCGGTTTCATGAGTACAAAGTTGTTGCTAATTCCACACCTGGGTTGATTTGGGTAGAAGACTTCGTCATGAACTTGATGTTAAGCTCAAAGAGAAGCCATGTCTATGGTGTGACAATTTAGGTGCATCCTATTTGTCTGCAAATCCTGTTTTTCATCCACGCACAAAGTATATAGAGATTAATTATCATTTTATTTGAGGAAGAGTAGCAGGTAAAACTCTAGAGATCAAATTCATCTCGAGTATAGATCCAGTGGCTAATGGTTTTACCAAAGTTTTGATTGTTAGAGAGTTAGATGAGTTTAAGCGTAATCTAAACATTTGTAGGAGTTTAGATTAAGGGGAATTGTTGAACGTATTGTACGTGTAGAGTATGGGGCATGGTGTAGTGCACCACCCCTTGTACATGTATTCCTTGTATGCCACGGTGGAGGCTTATTCCACCATCATATAACACGGAACCGACTACCCACGAGGCAACATCGCTCACTCCCGAAAACCTACGTTCAATAAAATACATTATATGATGGGTCACTTTTTTTTTGAGATTTGGGTCACTTTAGATGGCAAAGCTGAGCAGTAACGCCTTCATTTGCAACATAGAAAACAAGATTGAACACGAAACATAAGTTAACTTTTGCAACAAATCCTCGTGTGGTTGGATGGTGGTTGTACTCACAGCCGACCATCCCATAAAAATTTAAACCCTATGTCTGACATATAGGCGGAATATTCTTTTAATAGGAGACGACGTTCTCTCGATAGCAAGGCGCATGTGGTGACTTTGTCAGTGTCAAGACTCACTGACTCAGTCTCTCAGATATACTCACAGGGTTAGCGTGTGCGTGCGTGCGGTTCATTGGGTTGGATGTTTGTGTGCCTATGTGGACCCTTGCATTTGTATTGTGCGTATATATGGTTGTCGCGCGGGGAGAAGTTGTTGGACGTCTGGCGGGTAGGAGGCACTGAGGTTTATATCGTGTTTGTCTTAGGAAAAGGGTGAATTGTCTATTGCCCTCCACGGCGTAGGAACCTATGTCCCTCCATGTGGCTTCCGCATACCGCGCTGGGGGCACAACCTTTAGTCCCGGCCTGTATAATGGACCGGGACTACTGATTCTCTGTCGCGGCAGAAAATTGGCCACTTTTGACGCGGCAGATAATTCATTTTTTTTCTTTTATTTTTTTATTTCTTTGTTTCTCTACGCTGCTAAATATATACCATACACAATTACCGGGATTAGAGCCCGTCTAATCGAGTGAGTATAAATGATCACTTGTATTATGATTAAGCATACAAATATATACAACTTTGATATAGTTACATGGAGATCACACAATTACCGGAACTAGTGTCCGTCTATTCAATTACACGGGGATCATTAGTAGAAGCGACGACTATTTACACTAAATAATCCGGCGTCATCTATCATATCTTTCATCATAAAACCCGCCAGCTTCTCTGCAATTCCTATTAGGCGTTGCTCTCGTAGTAGACTATCCCGCATGGCAGCGAACTATATATAAAAATGAGATCAATACGAATATTAATCATGATAACAAAAAAGTGACAGTAATAAAATAAAGTTGTGGATGTATTTCTTATGTTGTCTCTATAATCTCTCTGCTCTATGGTAAACGTGTGAATGAACTCGCAAACGTAGTATCCATATAGATGCGTCCCCGGTGGCTGATGTGCGCATTTTGCGAGAATAGAATTCAATCAACATAATAATCTATCATCATAATTGTATTGAAAAACTAGAAGTGAAGAGATGCGCGGCCCTATCTCATACTACTTACCGAGGCCGTCTTAAACGTCAACTCCTCATGAGAGATATACTTTTCCACACTTCTGAATAGCTTCCAAACCCTGCCCGGCAAGGAAAATAAATGAATGAGTTAGTCATTACTTGATATCTCAGGAAATTATCGAAAGAGGCCGATATAGAGCGAGAATGATTGAAATTACCTCTGGAGCATGTCCTGCATGCTGCGGAACTGTTCCGTGTCTCTCGTTAATGGTTCGTAGACTTTAAATATTCCCTTATCAATTTGGATGTCTAGCAAAATCTAGTGGAAGTTGCACACATTTATATATACATCAGTAACTCATCAATTACACACTTAACATCGAGTGAGAGCAAAAGTGAATGGACACACAACAGATAAGACCCTCACCAGAAGTTGTAAGGAAACAATATGTGCTCAGAGAAATGTTGCTCCGTTACAAACCTTAAAATGTTTCTCGCAGTCTCGTCGGGGTTGCTCGTTAGCGTCTGTATATGTACTTTATCTAGGTCAATGAGCCTAACATTAAAGATCTTCCTCTTTTTACAGACCTTGATATTCATTCTGCATAGTAGAGTAAAAAGGGCATAATGAGGATAATTACATGCAATGAACTGAAAAATTGAAATAACTGAACAACTTATATGTAGACACTGAATCCAGCAAGTTATAGACAATAGCAACTCATGAGAGATTTGTCGACGGTTTCAAAATTGTACATCTGGAAGAGTTCTTTTAATTCTACATGGATCTCCTCGGGTCAGAAGTATTACTCTCGTGGGACTTTCGGCACGATAATTTGTTGTTCCTCGGCTCTCAAATACCATTAATGCAAATTACACATATGTGTTGGAAGTTGTTGCAACTTCTTTTTGCTGACCAAAGGCATCTCTGAGACATATTTAGGCTTAGGGGCTACAACGGCCTTGGGTAACTTGTCGTCTTGGGAACCTAGCAAGTCAGCAACACTCACACCCATCTCGGCCGCCAACTTCGCAGCTTCTTCCATATTTTGCCCACCTTTAGCCCTACACTAGTGGAAACAACCCCTTTCGTCCAGGGGGGCAGAGGGCATCTGTCCCGGTTGCACCAAAAACCGGGACAAGTGCCATGCATTGGTCCCGGTTCGTGTGCCCGAGGCAGCAGAAACCACCTGGGGGCATCTGTCCCGGTTCGTGGGGAGCCAATGGTCCCGGTTCGTGGCACGACCCGGGACGAATCCCTAGCCACAGGCCACGTGGCGCGCGCATGGGCATTGGTCCCGGATCATACCCCTAACCGGGACCAATGTCCCTTCCCCTACAAATGCGGCCACAGCCCCGTCCCTTTTTTTTAAGCATGGGTGGTATTGTCTGTCCGCGTGGCGCATGGGTGGTATTGTCTGTTCGCGTGGCGCGGGAGTTGTAACGCGTGGCCATGAATGCGCGTTATAAACTGCCGCACCTCCACTCCACGCACCGTCGTGCCACCACCATGCCTCCGAGGAGGAACAACACTACCGGTTTCCGCGGAGTTCGATCGCGGCAGAACGGAATGTTCACCGCGACTATCCGCTTCGGGGACGACCGCATCCCCCTCGGCTTCTTTGCGACGGCCTCGGAGGCCGCCCGCGCTTGGGACGCGGCGGCCTGGCGCCTCGGCCGCCCGCGGTCGTTGATGAATTTTAGCGACTGCCACACCCTCTGGGAAGCGGAGGCCAGGGCGCCGACGCCGCAGATCGTCACTGCCGCCGACCACCGCCACCTCAGGCACCGCGCGTTTCAGGGCCTAGTCGACGCCAGGGACGACCGCGTGGTCCGCGAGTACTACCGGAACAACCCGGGTGAGGAGAGCGCCGACGAGGAGCTATGGCAGACCCGCGCGGCTGAGCGGGCGGAGCGGCGTCTCGAACTCCACCTCGAGTTAGATGCCGCTCGGGAGGCGAGGACGAAGGCGCTGCAAGCGCTCCGTCGGGCCGACCACGCCGGCGAAGTCTGGGCCTCCGACGATCCGAGGTGGGGGCCTATCTCGGAAATACCATCATGCACCTCCTCCGACGACGAGGAGGTCACCGACGACGACGAGGACGAAGAGTAGCGCGCTAGCGCGTCTGTTTTCTGTTGGCTGTTTAATAAAATAATTTGTTGTATTCCGGCAAACAGTGGCCCTCTAGCTCGTCTGTTTTCTGTTTTCCGTGTGATTTTTCCTGATTTGTTGGATTCAGATCTAATGGCATTTCGATAGACGTTAAAAAGAGGGGGACATGTATTTCGATAGATAAACAAGGCACGGTACACATAATGGCAAGATTGGATCTAAATCTAAACGGAGAGCATAGATCTAAATAAACAAGACAGTACATAATGGCAAAAGTGCATCGATCTACTAGTCATACTCCTGCCTAGGCCTATAGTACATGTACTCGTAGTCGTCGTAGTCGTCGTCACTATCGTCTGACGGTGCTCTGCACTCCCTCGGAGGATCACGACTCCAGGGCTGGGCCTGAGGGTAGCGCAGGCGAGGGATATCGCCGGCCCTGATGTAGTCCATGACGCTCTGTAGAGTCCGGCCGGACCACCATAGCCGACGACCGGCCTCGTGATAGTTCCCAGGAGGCAGACCGTCCTCCTCATACCTGGCGAGCGCCCTCTCACGCCGATTGATGAAGAAGGCATCCCAAGTATGCTGGTTATCAGGATGCCAACTGGGATTTCTCCGCTGCTCCGGCGTGAGCTCGTGGTAGTAGTGGTTTGTGATGGTCGCCCGACGCGCCACACCTTGAAGAAGAGGAGGGACCGGCACTCCTCCGGCGCTCAGCATCCAACCGGCGGGAACGTTGTAGCCGCACGGGCAGGGGTAGTTCGAGGCGGAAAGTGCCTCCGCCTGGATGAATGTTAGAGTGGGTACGGTAGAAGCCATGAGAGAGTGGTGAGTTTGTATGTGTTTATGGCAATGCAGTGGCAATGTATACATATATATAGCGAGAAGAAAACATCCCTTTAGTCCCGGTTGGAGGGACCAACCGGGACTAAATGGGTTATGGTTTCATTGGGAAACGGATCATCCCTTTAGTCCCGGTTGGGGACACCAACCGGGACTAAATGGGAATTAGGGTTTCGTTTGGACCAATCAGATAGAATCACACGGATCGTGTGTTTCTTTCAAGCGCTCTTGAGTCGTTGGATCCGGGTGTGTTTTTTTCGAGCTGTTGTGAGTCGTCCGATCAGGGCTACAGTGTGTTTCCTTCGAGCTGCTGTGAGCCGTTGGATGAGTTGTTTCTTAACCGTTGGATCAAAACACTAGCTCAACACTTTGTGAGCCAGAGGACCCTATATATATATAGCCCAGCTTCATACACCGGTCAGTTCATCTCCCAAATACAAAACATCCGGATTCGCCCTCATACGTCCAGTCGTGCCTTTCGTATGCATATATGCACCCAGTAGCCACGGTCGGGCTGTATGATGGCGATACCGTCTGTTTTGTTCCACACCCCCTTAAGGTTTGATACATCATATATACTCAATTCATCGAGCAAATACAAAATATCCGGGTTCGACATCATACGTCCTGTCGTGCATTTGGGTCAGTGTTTAACACATTCATCCCCCTTTAACACATTCATCCATGCATGCTTGGATCAGTGTTCACTTTGAGCTCGGGTAGTAATGTGCACGGGAACATCATCCGCGACGGCCGAGCACGACAAACCAGAATGTTTACCGCATCCCCCTCGGTGTTCGTTTGTTTTCTCTTTTTAATAAAAGAATTTTCCTGTACAAAATAAATAAATAAAAGAGTTTGTATTCCGGCGACATTGCGGCGCGCTAGCGCGTCTGTTTTCTGTTTAATGTAATTATTACTAATTTTAAAACAATATAAGATATTTATATTTAAATTAAGTGTAAATAGTGAAATAGTTAATAGTTTGAATAGTTAGAATAATTATTTAGGTAAACAGAAAACGGATTTGAATTATTTACGCAATTTCAAACAATTTTAATGTTGTAATTTTTTCGTAATTTGAAAGTATGTAGAAGTTATTCACTTACATATTTAAGATATTCAAAATTTGGCGCTAAAAAAATTGGCGCGCCGGCCCACTGGTTCTGGCGCGGGCGACCAGCCGGGCCTTTCGTCCCGGTTGTTGCCACCAACCGGGACGGAAGGGTCTTTCGTCCCGGTAGTTGCCACCAACCGGGACGGAAGGGTCTTTCGTCCCGGTTGTTGCCACCAACCGGGACGAAAGGGTCATAGGATATAAACACGTCACCGCTCCCCTCAGTTCCAGACCGCGCGCAGGGACGAAATCGACGCCGCCAGGCTGCCCATTTTTTCCGTCCCCCCGCGCCGCCCCTCACCCCGTCGGCATCCGCGCCGCCCCCCTCGCCCCGTCGGCATCCTCCTCTGTGGCGCCGCTCCCGACTCCGTCGAGCGCACCCACCCCCCTACGCGCCCTCTCCCGTTCGCCTCGGCCGCGCGCCGCCCTCTAGGTCCCGTCGCTGCCCCGCGCCGCTGCCCCGCGCCGCCCCTCGATCCCGTCGCTGCCCCGCGCCACCCCTCGATCCCGTCGCTGCCCCGCGCCATCCTCCACCGCCCCCCGCGCCGCCGCTGCCCCGCGCCGCCGGCCCGCCGCTGCCCCGCGCCGCTGCCCCAAGAGGAGGTAAAAGGCCTGCCTCCATCTCGCCCTAATCTGGGGCCTTTTTTGTTTTTCTTCCTTTTTTTACTTAATTACTGTTTTTTATTATTGTTAGAATTATTAGTTTACAAATGTTAGAAATTTTAGTTTATGAATGTTAGAAATTTTAGATTAGACTTATTTACTTTAAATTTGTTTAGAATTGATATAAAAAATTTAAGAATGTTAGAGCATGTCTAACAGACCCCCTATATATATGGCCCAAACCCGTATAATAACCGCTGATATACGGGTTTGGGCTATACCCGGCCATCTAGCAGACCCCGTAAATGGACCACCCCGAACGATTTTTTACAAGTTTGGTTAGGGGGCGGCCCGTCGACCCCTACATGTGCGGGTCGGGAGGGGATATAGAGGGCCAACCCTCTACCTCGTGCGAGCTAGGGCGCGCTGAAGATCTTGAGGATTGTTCTGTTCATGTTCTCCATAACTCCAACATCAAATGCAATACCATTAGGGGCTTGTAATTTGACAGTTCCTGGTATCTTTCCTCCAAAATAGTTCAGAAACCACTCTGGTATGACCTGTAGCACGCAGGAACAGGTGAAAAACAAAAGAGAATGAGGCAGTGAAAATACTCGGACAAACTTGAGGAAACCCCAAAAAAGAAGATTTTATAGTAACTCACCAGGCTATGCATGAAAATGTCCAAAACCCTGTTTTGTGAGGGGCCAAAAGCTCGTGCGAGCTAGCAGACCCCCTACCCCCACCCCGTAAAACAGAATATTCTGTTTTACGGGGTGGGAGTAGGGGGTCTGTTAGCTCGCACGAGTTTTTGGCCGGCGAAATGCGTATACAGGGCCCTCTACACGCGTTTTAGGGGGCGAAAACATAAGGGGTCTGTTAGACATGCTCTTAGGGGGCGAAAACATAAGGGGTCCGTTAGACATGCTCTTAGAAATTTAAGAATGCTAGAAATGTTATAGTATGTTTAAATATTATTATGCATAAGCAATTTTAATGAATTGGATCTGAAATATATACTTACTCTTTTTGTATAGTATGGAGCCAAGAGACGAAGATGCCGAAAATATGATCGAGGGTTTAATCCGCGGGCCCGACGTAGAGCCCGATGTGAGCCAGTGGATGAACGACTCCGGTGAGGGAGATCCGGTGCTCACCCAGGGAGACGACTCCGATGAGGGAGAAGCCGACGGCTCCGATATGGGAGCAGCCGACGGCTCCGGTGGAACCATACAAATTACAAACACCGGCTCCGAGGTGCATATATATATATGTTAATTAATGAAGCATCTGTTGTCTATATACATGTATTAACAGTCTTTATATTTTTAGCCATCCGGTTCAAATATATCAACCGGAAAAAAGACTAAACGAGGCGCAACAAAGAAGTTGAAAGATACAGAAAGATACGGGATCGACACGATCACAGCAGACGGCGCACCCGAGCTTCCCGCTGATGTTGCCCAAAAATTTGTGAAGCAATGCGGAGTGCTAGTTAGAGATCACATCCCGATCACTGTTAATGAGTGGAATGAGCCAAAAGATCCGCGGAAACAAGGAATTTCATATGTCGGCAAAATAGCCAAAGATCATCTTTTCTCAAAGATTTTGGCTAATTTCAACTTACCCGTGCCGGAGGTGGACGAGAATGAAGCGGATGTGACTGAGGCCGATGTTACTAAAATGAAACATGAGATACGGGAAAAGGTCAAAGCGTGGACCCTGAAAAAGATGGCCGAGCAATTCAAAAACTGGAAGAAAAGATTGAACCTTGATTATGTTAAGAAGAACAAGACTCCTGATTTCACTCAAGGGTATGAGAAAATAAAACCCGTATGGCCAGACTTCGTGAAGTACAAGCTGGCAGAGAATGAACTGGAAAGGACGAAAACAAATAAGAAAAACGCCGGCAAAAAGGTATATCACCATGTTATGGGGCAAGGTGGCTACAAGGGTTCTAGTCCCAAGTGGGAGACATGGGAGAACAACCTGATTCAGCAGGGGATCACTCCCGAGCCGTTCTTGTGGGTCGAGCGGACAAGGTCATGGTTCTACGGGCATGGGGGCAGGTTGGACGCCGAAGGAAAAGCAATATATAACCTAAGGCATAAAAAGAGTCATCTTCTACCCATAGAGAAGCTGAGAGACGCAATAAAGGACGTTAAAGATGGGAAGTTCGTGCCAGATAGAGAGAACGACGAGCTCACACGAGCCCTAGGGAATAAGGAACACGGAGGGCGTACACGAGGCACAAAAGGCACTCCTCCGTGGAGTGTTGCGTTCGACTCCACCAAAAAGTTATACCCAGATAGAAGCCGTCAACGTAAAAAGGACAAGGAGGCAGCTGAAGCAGAGAATCAGGCAAACTGGAGGCGTCAACTTGAAGAAATGGTAAAGCTGACACAGGATGTAGCAAAGAAGCAGCAGGACCAAATTAACACACTTAGCCAGCAGATAGTGTCTACCGGCGCATCAGTACACATGCTAGAAGTTGAAGCTGAGGCTCCCGACGCCGCACATTCTCATCGCAAAAGCAGCGTTGCGTCCACGCAGCTACCGGATGATGATGCACCACCGATGATTTACCCGGTGGACGAGATCACGGAAATGACATCCTGTGAGCTCCACGTGAAGGTCGTCAATATAACCATCAAGGCGGCGGCCGGATATGTCTTACCGATTGGCAACGAACCAACTCACCATTGTCTCCCGGTTCCACGGGGCTACGCTGTTGTTGGGGTCGATGAAGTTGCCAACGGATTCGAGCGGGTAAAGCTTGATTTTCCTGAAGGTGAAGACGAAGAGTTGACTGAACTCGGAGAAGCCAAGAACTCGACCGTTCTATGGCTAAAGGAATGCATTGTGCTCACAAATCAGACGGCAAAGCCATCGAATTCTCGCATTTCTCCAGCGCAAAAGTCTCCAGCGCGGTCGTCTTCTCAACGCATGCCGTCTCCGGCGCGGTCGCCTACGCCGTGCACGTCTCCAGCGCGGTCGCCTACGCCGCCGCGTCAGCCCTCTCCGCCCACTAAGTTTCTGCCGAAACGTAAAAAATCACCGAAACGTCAACGGTCACCCCTCCCGAAGGTACCAAAAGAGGTACCCAAGTTACCTTACGACTATACTCCCGAGGAAACCCAGAAAATCGCAAAGGACGAATACGATGCGTGGAAATCAAAGCGGAAGGAGAAGCAAAAGCCAGATTTCCCTGAGACCGAAGAAGAGATAGAACGAGCTTGGAAAATGGTGAAGACTCTTCATCAACCCGAGCCGAGTCTGTCATCTGACTATGACCGCTCTATTCTGAAGTCACACCAGGAAATGGTGCGGTCAACGAAGAGTAGTAGCGCAAGCGGGAAAAGGGGGAAATCAGTTGCTCAACTCGGAGAGCAGAAAAACAATCCACGTCCCCGCTCAAAGTGATTTCCAATACCCAGGTGGGGCCGAGCACTAATATTGCTGATGAGGATATTGATCCGGAGTTTATAACACTGTACGCAGACAAGGCAGCTGATGCGGGTTTGTCCATTGCTGAGTATATGCAAACAGTGAACTACTTCCCCACAGCTGAATGTGCGTACAAATACGAGTCCGGGCAGCCTCTTGTCAAACCCGAGGAGATAAAGAATCTACCAACGAAAATGCGAAGAGTGCATAATTGGTATATGCAAGCCGCTAATGAATCTGAGGACTGGCTATGTCTCAGCGTTAAGGACGAGCACTATGGAACTGGAAATGGAATTGTTATGATTCAATTTGAGGAATTGTTTCAGTTATACCAGCAGCAGGCCCTCGACAAATCTATCCTTAGTGCCTATTGTCTGTAAGCACTTATTTCTCTAGCTCACCTCATTCAATTGCATATATATTCATATATATATATATATATAGTACACTCATATATTATAATTGCAGAATGAAGATTCTCGAATGCAAAAGAGATGGAATCTATGATATTGGGTTCATTGATCCAAATATTATTTATGAAAAGACTCTTCGGCAATCTCCCAAGGATACAGAAAATAATATTCTGAGGGCAATAATATTTAACCAACACCGACGGGAAATACTATTTCCTTACAACTTCAAGTAAGTGTGTTACTCTGTTGTAAACATTCTGTTTTCCTTACTCGATGTTCATTGTATAATTGATGAGTTCTGCGTGCGCAGCTTCCACTATATTCTGCTAATCTTCCAAATTGACAAAGGAAAAGTAATTGTAATGGACTCAAAACGTAAACCCCTCTCAATGTGGGCTGACATGCAGGAAATGATCCAGCGGTAATTTCAATCTTTATTAATTTCAGTATTTATATATTGCAATATATCGACTACTTTGTTTCATTTTCGGATATCAAGTAATTACTAACCCTTTTTATTATTTTTCTTTCTCGGGTAGGGTTTGGAAGAGGTTCATAAAGAAGTCTCCCGGTGAATGGGAAAAACAACTTACATTTGATGTTGTGCAAGTAAGTACTATCTAGATCCGTGCCCATCTCCATTATCATGCCTGGTTGATTATTATTTTGATTGAAACAATCTTCTCGTATAGTGTTTGCAACAAGGAGACGGGAATAACTTGTGTGGATACTACGTTTGCGAGTTCATTCGTCAGACCACATCTCCCAAGGGCAGAAATTTAAAACAACTTCATGTACGTTAATCGTCAATTCTTCTTATTACTATCTATTTTAGTTACTTAGCTTCATATATTTTAGTGACCACTCTTCTTTATATTAGATCGAACGGCTTCGGGACGGTCTTCTACCTAGGGACCGCATACGAGCAATTCAGGAGGAAATTGCGGGCTTCTTAGATGCAGAGGTCATAAACGTACATGGAGAGTACCATGCCTCCGGTTGGAACTAAGTTTGATTTTGTAATACACTCCATCGGTCATGTAATATGATCGATATACTTTGCTTCTGTAATATAAGTGTTTCTTATTCTGCTTTATATACTTATTCACTCGTGCGATCCGGGGGCTCGGTGGAGGGTACACCGAGGCTCCTCTCTTCTCGAGGTCCGGGGAGGGGCCGCCAGGAGGTCTCGGGGACCAAAAAAACGGAAATTGTAAAGCCCTGCCGCGGCAGAGAAAAGGGCAAAAGCCCTGCCGCGGCAGAAGGGGCATGCATCCCGGGTCGTATTCAGAACCGGGACTAATAGCCCTGGCCAGGTTCCAGCGCTCGGGCCACGTGGTCAGCCCCATTTGTCCCGGGTCCTGCCACAACCGGGACCAATGGGGAGGGTATTTGTCCCGGATGCCCCGTCCCGGTTGCACAACCGGGACAAAAGGGGGCCTACGAACCGGGACTAAAGCCCCTGTTTCCACTAGTGCTATCGGATAAGACCAAGAGAGGTGGGATCGATTGTTTAGCCTGTTGTCTGAGCTGTGGAGCGTATGATCTTTTCCCGCTAGATTTTTTAGTTGATTTGGCGCTGCTCGCTTTTCCACTTGCTTTGCTCTTTCTAACTTCCTTCTGAAGAGTGTGTAGATAGTCATTTGGCTTATGGTGCAAGTTATATTTAGATTTGCTCATAAAATCAACTGCATATGTTTCCTACTTCTCGGTGTATACCGGGCGGGGCTCATGTTTCTTCTTTTGCAACTACGCATCTTTATGGGCCTTTGTGATCGCAGATTTTTTCTCGTCAGTTAGATTGTAAGGTCTAATTGGAAGATTCGGATGAGGTACCTTTGGGAGGGGTGACAATTTTTTCTTTGGGCTCTATCGAGTAGAACTCATCGACGGAGCGTTCTCGGCACGCTTCTGCTTAGTTTCATTAGCGGGCGGTGGCAGCGGCAGCGGCGAAGACAGACGACCCAAGTCTGGCAGCGGAGATCGAGATGGACTCGCGTTGTGGTGGGAGAAGCCATGCAGTGGGCTTCTTGGAGGTGATGGAGGTGTAGATGACCTGCGATGACTCGGAGGCGGTGTTGTCCTTGGCCCCGAGCTTGGAAGCTTGATGTAGTTCTTCCCATTAAATGATTCCACCCAGTACTACTCCGAGTGTCCTCTCATCTTCAGGACCAGGGATGTCAAGGTCCAGATCATGAAACCCAGTTACGATCTCATCCAATCCAACTTTAGCATAGCCAGCTAGAATCTCATGGCCATGCGAGCGTGTGTCAAGTGGACAAGGTAAAGCATATCCGACCGCCACCTTCATGGATATGTTCTTCAGTTTTTTATGGAGCTCACAAGATACTGAATCTTTGATTCCATCCACGGGGTAGCCGGGACCGCCCTCTCCGTGCATCGTCGGTCGGGACCTCCGAGTCAGCCACGCTGCTTTTGCGCTGAGATGGGTCGGCGGTAATATTGAGTGCATGATCTTGCATGCGCACTACTCCTTTTAGTTCATCGATCTGCTGCAGCTGGTGCATTCTATCAACCAGCTGGTTCAACTTCTCTCCCACCTGCTTGATGTCGCTCCTTTTCTCTCGTTCGGCTTCTATAAGTTTCTATGTATTTGGCAAACGCAAGACACCACGGAGTCTTGCCAAGGCCTCGTGCTCGTCCTCCGTGTTCGTCATTCCCAAGGACCGGTGTCAGCAAGTCTTTCTTTCTATCAGGGAGGAACTTTAACTTGCCCTCTTTAATTTATTTCACCGCCCTTTTCCAACTTTCCCTGGGTAACTTAATATCGTCACTGCAAACAAGATCCCATGTTATCATATGCAATTTTCATCATAACCTATGAATGGATCAAGAGCCCCAAAACTTGCGTACCTTGCCCATTGGAAAACCAATACATTCTTCTTGAAGCATAGTTGGATGACCGTAACATCCTTTTGATTGTGCGTGTACTCAAGATCAAGCCCTGTGAACCTCTCTTGTTCCTTCGCCTCTTGAAGACATCCGTTCATATGGCCAAGATAAAACGGCATCAAGGTGTTGTCGTTGGTGTAGATGACACTAAGCACGTTCGTGCCATGTACGTGAACAAGCCCAAGCGAGTGATTGGAGAATCCATGGGCATCGGGTACTGTAGCAGTCGCGACGTCCTTTAGTTCTGGTTCGTATCACCAACCGGAACTAAAGGGTCCTAATGGTCCGGGACTACAACCGCCGTGGGCTGAGCCGTTTGGGGGCGACTTGTCCGGACCATTAGTCCCGGCCCGGGCCACGGCCCGGACTAATGGCCCGAACGAATGGCTCCTTTTCCACTAGTGTGGCACCTCAAAGCCGCCGAGTACCCATGCCGCCTGGAGTGCCGGAAGTCGTCGACCTCTCCGACTCCTACAGCGACGGGCTCGGCGCCTACCTCGACGAAGACCTGAGGACAATGAGGAGGAGGAAAAGGTCGCCGAGGAGCTGCCACAGAGGAGGACGGGATGGAGGAGAAGGAGGCCTCAAACCTCTGCCGCGCCATCGAGACCTTCGAAACGGTGGAGCTTGGCCAGATCTGGGGGGAGGGGCGCTCGAGCTCTCTACCAATGAGGCTCGTGCTGCGCCGCTGGGCCCCTTGTCCCCGTGGTAGAACGCGTGGCGGAGCAGGCATGGGAGCCTGCCTCGGCATGGCCACAACCACCTCTAACTCCGCCTCCGGAGCAGGCGCTTGCCTACGTCAATCGGCAGGCTAGCGTAGAAGCTGCTCAATCCTTGGCCAAGCGTGCGCGGTTCTAGCTGTACGTACCAAGAGCGAGATAGTGATCCACTCTCCCAGCCGGCCCAGGACCCCATGAACATGTCCCGGACTCCCGGTTGGCAAAGTAGACCTTACCATGGAAGAAGGGGAAGGGCAAGCATAGCAGGGGGGCTTCACTGACCATCTCCCAGCGCTCTTCGCCGAGCTTGTTGTTCCTGTCCAAACGAGTGCCACTGTCGATTCAGCAGCCCGGCATTGCGTTTGCTCTCGTCTATGAGGACTAGCCGACAAGGACACCGCTGGGAACCGCCGTACCCGAGGCTCAGACGTTAAAAATACTTACGAAAAGTACACAATCCCATTTCTATTATACGTTTTGACCTCGGATGGCTAGTAAACAATGAGATCATGCGCACACTCTTCGGACTTATTTTGGAGTCAACTTTAAGATCTTCACCCAAACCGTTGTAGATGTGTGTAAACCATTTTTTATATAAAAAGTGAGGAAAACATTTTCTATGAAGTTTAGATGAAAGTGAGGAATTTGTATCTATTTTATATAAAAAGTGAGGAAAAGATTTTCTATGAAGTTCAGATGAAAGTGAGGAAAACATTTTCTATCCATTTTTTATATAAAAAGTGAGGAAAACATTTTCTACGAAGTTCAGATGAAAGTGAGGAAAACATTTTCTATGAAGTTCAAATGACTGGAACAACACAGTTCTCCAACGATTTGATACTTCTAGGTTCCCAGGTGTGATCATTAAGAATTAGCGTATCGACAAAAAAATGTACAAATTTCCAAATTGAAAACCGTGATTGTTAAGCATGTTTGTCCAGTCCCCTAACTTAGGAACTACACACAGGAAATGAACCCAACGAAACATATCAAGGTCTTACAACCAATCAATGCAAGTAAACAGAAACTTGGAAAAAATAATGATACCTGGAGGGGCGACGGAACCAAATATGGAGCGTACGCCGCGCGAAAGTTGAGGTAGTCGGCGACGTCGTTGGCCAGGGCGTGCCCCGTGATCTGCGCCGTTATTCTCTTGGAGATGTCTGCCCAGTCCCTCCTAAAGGATACGAATTTCACACACGTACAGAATTAGTTCATTTCGATCGGCAAGCTAGAAGCGTGAGCAAGAGAGAGGAAGACGTACCAGTTGGGGTTGCCGCGGTTGCCGTTGAGCGGCGGAACGGCAGAGGAAGCCATCGGTTCAAGAGGAGGAAGGGGTGGGGTGGCGGCGCTGGGTTGCTCTTGCTAGGACCTAAGGTACGGGTTGGAGCCATCCATCGAGAGGGAGTATATAAGCAGCATGAGGACGGCCAAACAAGAAAGAAACATATGACGCTGGCAAAAATGGAAGGTTAGCTGTTTCCAGATCACTGTTGAATCAGCCAGCCCCTGGACCGTTGTCTGTGTGGACACTTACTCACGTCCTTATCCAAGCATGTGTGATATTTCTTACCATATTAATCCTGAATGACCAGGACCCACATGAAAGTGGAAGAGGTAAGATACAAATTCAGATATTAGTAAATATATTAGGGTCTCTTCCCGTAAAAAAATAGAATCACTTCTTTTTGAGTGTGCTCTTCTTTTTACGTTCAGAAATCTGTCTAGACCAGGTCAAGAAAAAAAAACTTTATGGACAAATTCAGATATTCGCATTCATAAACCTGTCGACTAGACCTCTGGTTTGCTATATTCTCAAGAATTTACCGTCATGTTAAGAATTGTAGCAAGTTTCTGCATACAAAATGTAAGATACCCTATGATTATATTTCCCATGACGTGTGATGATGAAAAAAAATGATTTCGACACTTAGATGTTCCAATATATCCTCTGTGTATGGGAAACTCCTCTCGCCGTCGTCTCCTCCAGGCGGACGAGGGAAATATATGCGCTATATATGGGGAACTCCTCTCGCCGTCGTCTCCTCCGGGCGGACGAGGGGGAAACCTCTAGACTAAACCGCCGGTTCTCTATATTCTCTAGAATTTACCGTTATGTTAAGAATTGTAGAAAGTTCCTGCATACAAAGTAAGAGATACCCTATGATCATTTTCCCATGACGTGTGATAATGAAATAAAAATGATTTTGACACTTACACGTTCCAATATATGCTCTCTATATGGGAAACTCCTCTCGTCGTTGTCTCCTCCAGGCGGACAAGAGGGGAAACTCTATAATCCCCACCGCTACCACCCCATCCATCCATCCCTCTCCTCGGTAGTCCCGAACCCGCTACCAAAACAGTCGAACAGCGTCAGTGATGGGAGCGGTGGGGATCTTATCACGTGGTTCCTCGCGGAGTGACTTGGAGTTCAGCTATCGCGCTGCGTCGACGATGGGGTGGCGGGGATCTTATCGTGTGGTTCCTCGCGGAATGGCTTGTAGGTCAGCTGCCACACGGGTGCTTGCTCATCATCACTTGGACTCCTGCCCCTCGGGATCCTCCTCTCCCGAATGGTTATCGCTAGCGATTGGTAGGGGCGGCAATGGTTTCTGTCGGTGGTGGTTCTGTCACCACAGCTGCAGTGCGACGACCGGTTTTGGCATCGACAGCAGGCGACGGTGACGCGGCAGAGGCCTTCCGATCTGCAATTTCCTTCGATGGTGGACCTATTTGGTTCTCGGTGCCGGTGGTAGCACGGCGATGAATCTTCTGTTGGGAATATGCCCTAGAGGCAATCATGTATGATGTATTCCCAATGTATTCATAAAGTTATTAAGTCGTCCTTGTTTTGAAGATCTGATATATGTCATTGAATATGTGATTCAGTTGTGGAACTATGTCTTCATGTTGTTCATACTAAATTGTCATTGGTAATTAAGGTTGTGCTGGACACACACCCTAGACTAATGTGAGTGTTGGCTGATGACTCGGTTCCACTTGTCATGGGCATGGCGATGCCATTCCAACGTTCACAGACTTGGCTAAAGAGTTTAGCAAGTCGGACTGACCCATATTGAGATGCAACGAGCAAGTCGTCATTTGCATGTCACAATCAATGTAATCCTTAGACCTGAGGTTGTCGCACAATCCGAGTTGTGGATCACCGACTTAGGTTCTGTCAAACGTTGTTCCGTGACAAGGCAGTATTAAATGCAGAGTTCGGGTCGAATGAGAAGCAAACTGCGTGATGTGGATATTCAAGATGGGATTTTGCCCCTCCGAATGGAGAGATATTCTCTGGGCCCTCTCGAGTGATATGATTCCAGAAGCATCGCCATGCGCGACTCGGTTAAGTGTTAACTGAGTCTGTTGACTAAGAGTTAGTCGAATGAATCATATATCACGGACCGAGAAGAGAGTTGAGCTATTAAGGGATGACGATAAATCGCCTATAGTTCGACAAGGTATATCGCGAGGCAAAAGGGACTAAGACGAAAGTCACATTGGAAGGTATGTCGCCATGACTCAATGGGACTTGGGAGTCGGCACGTTCTGCTAGGAGCCGCTACCGATTGATCGATTGGGAGTCGGACTCCAATCGTGTCCAAGTCGCCATGAGCCTGTAGGGTCGCACACTTAAGAGCGGGAGCAAATGTATTGGTCGGGTTGGAGCCAAACCGGAAATGGAATGAGTTTGTGAGTCGGACTCACAGAGGAAATGGGCCACAAGTGTTGTGAATCCCACTACCATTCGCTATATAAATAGGGGCGCAGGTTGCCCAGCGGGCACGTTACTCCACCCCCATGCGTTGGGAACCCTAACCCCACTCAGTCCAGCCGTCGCACCGGACCTAGCAGTCCGCCGTCGGAGCTCCTCCTCATAAATGTGGATACCGGCAGAGGTGTTGTACGTTCAGAACTTCGACGTTCGTGGGATTGGATCGGCTGGATCGGATCGTGGGACTCCACAGCATCGACGTGCTTCATGGATAATCCGCAACCGCGCGTCTAGTGGTAATCATCGTGGCCTTCTACCTTGGCTAGATCTTGGAAGTACTGCGTAGAAAAGTTTTCGTTTATCTCTACGCGTTCCAACAGTGGTATCAGAGCGGTAGCTTCTGGTGTTAGCCCCGAGATCTGCACATATGTGATATGTAGTTAGAGTTAGATGTGATCTAATTGCTGTTTTGGTGGTCGTTCTATGAGATAGATCGGTTTTGTACAAGATTGATTGGATCAATCGTACTTGGGGTTAATGGATGATCTGGTTTCCGTGATCATACTGCTAAGGTCGTGGAACAATTTATCCCTACGGGTCGGTTTCCGCCATCGGGGTATACAGTGACACATAAATCCAGTTGCGGTGATCGAAGATCAAAGAGTTTGACGAATCGGAATACGGATCAAATTTGGGTAAAATCGTTTTATCCGATGAAGAAATCCATGTTCGGGACCGCCGGCTTCGCCCTGTCGTAGCGCCTTAGATGTCGTTACGAGTTTCACAACGCCGGTAGATATTGTTTCTATGCATAATTTGTTTTCGCAGGATGTTGTGAATGGTATGGCTTATGTGCATATGATTTGTGTAGTCCATACATGATCTGCGTATCATGTTTTTGTCAGCCGGCTGAAGCCTAGGTGCTGTCATTTTATTGTATCACGGCATGCGTGTTGGATTCTCTATGTAATCTTTTATTTACTAGCTAGTCTAGGTTGTTGGAGAATCCGGAAGACATGCAAGTCGATGTACAGGTCGGCTACATGGAGTAAGATGGCACGTGACAAGAGTTGGCATGAGTCGACTTACAAGCTTTGTGGAGATGGAGATCACCATGAAGAGAGCCATACCATTTCATATTATAATTTCTTTATTTGTGTTATTGTTATGTCTCTGTTTACCTCTATTTAGATAGTTGGTAGATTTTAATCCCTCAAAAAAGGTCTAGTCGGTCGCCCCGCCAGTGCTGCACCATCACAAGTCGGACATTCTTGGTAGTGGGCGCATGAAATTGAGGTGCTACCAATTCTTTCCGATTAGGTGGGTTTTGAGTCGGACTCTTACAGCGGAAGCACTTGGTAATCTAGACGAGTCCATCACAACGGTTGTGGGGCTCAGGGCGAGGAATGTTGGGAGCCGGGGCATGTGATGCCACCCAACTAACAGGAGTCGTATTAGATACGATTGGCAAAGTGTTGCCTACCTAGATCACTTGACGGCTAGCGGTGATGCTAAAACTCACTAGTCGTCTTGCTTATTTAGGATGTTGAATCACTTAGCAACCATTGAAGGGGTGCTGGTTCTAGTGCGAGCATAAGTATTAAGGCGTTTAATATGCCTGCTCTTTTATGAATACATGTCTTAAGTGTTTTGCATATTTTTCTGTTGTAGATTAATGGCGCCTAGCAACCTTCCTCAGTTGTCCACTTTTGCGTTGAGGGCAATCCTAGAGAAAGATAAGCTTAATGGAACTAATTTCATCAACTGGTATCATAATCTGAGGATAGTCCTCAAGCATGACAACAAAGAACATGTTCTAGAAACTCCACTTCCAGATGATCCTGATGATGATGCGACTGTCGCTGTCATGAATGCCTGCCGTAAGTCTAGACATGAGTCTAAGGAAATTAGTTGTCTTATGCTTGCACATATGGAACCGGACTTGCAGCAGCGGTTCGAGAATGTTGAGGCCTACGATATGATCGAAAGCCTCAAAAGTATGTTCCAGGCTCAGGCAAAGACCGAGAGGTATCAAGTCTCTCAAGCTTTGCTGGGCTGTAAGCTCAAAGACGGCGATGCACTGAGTCCGCATGTAATCAAGATGGTTGGTTACATACAGTCTCTGTATCGGTTGGGCTTCCCAATTAACGAAGAGTTCGCTACTGATATAATTCTGAACTCTCTTCCTAGTGTGTATGGTCCGTTCATCTCGAACTACCATATGCATGGTATAGATAAGAAGATCACTGAATTACATGGGATGCTCAAAACGGCAGAGGCTGATCTAACGAAAGGTGCCAATCAAGTGTTGATTGTGCAGAATAAGGCTAAGTTCAAGAAGAGTTCTTGGACTAAGAAGAAGAAGGATAAGTCAGGAGGTAGCGCCTATGGCCCTGTCCAGAGTGCTTCCTCAAAGACTAAGCCATCTCCTACAGTCGGAGCCAACTGCTTCTATTGCAAGCAGGACGGCCACGGGAAGAGGAACTGCACCAAGTATTTGGCTGACAGAGGCAAGAGTGGAGGTATGACTTCCAACTCAGGTACACTTGTGTGCAATGTTATAGACATTTATCTTGCTGATGCACCTAACAGTTCTCGGGTATATGATACCGGATCAGTCATTCACATATGCAACTCGTTGCAGGGACTGGTAATAACTAGGAGCGTGGCAGGAGGAGAAGTTGATATTCGAGTCGGCAACAAGGCGAGAGTCGCTGCGTTGGAAGTCGGCACGATGCAACTTCATTTACCTTCGGGATTTTTAATGGGGCTAAATAATTGTTATTATGTTCCAGTGCTTAGTCGAAACATTATTTCTGCCTCATGTTTGATGAGACAAGGTTATGAGTCGGATATTAAGAATAATAGTTGTTCTTTATATTTGAAAGATATGTTTCATGGCTTTGCACCCGTTCAGAACGGTTTATTTATTTTGAATCTTGATAGTGAATCGGTCTATAACATAAATGTGAAAAGGTTGAAACCAAATGATCTGAATATGACTTACTTTTGGCACTGTCGGCTTGGTCATATAAGTTGGAAGCGCATGAAGAAGCTCCACGATGATGGACTTCTAACTTCATTCGACTTAGAGTCATTCGAGACATGCGAATCATGCCTACTAGGCAAAATGACCAAGACACCTTTTGCAAGGAGTTGTGAAAGGGCGTCCGACTTGTTGGAACTAATACATAGTGATGTATGTGGTCCAATGAGCACAACGGCTAGAGGTGGTTATGGGTACTTCATTACCTTCACTGATGATTTCAGTAGGTATGGATATATCTATTTAATGAAATACAAGTCGGAAGCCTTTGAGAAATTCAAGGAATTCCAGAGTGAAGTACAAAATCAGCTCGGCAAGAAAATAAAGTTTCTGCGGTCGGACCGTGGAGGCGAGTACATGAGCCATGAGTTTGATGACCATCTAAAGAATTATGGAATAGTTCCTCAACTCACTCCGCCGGGTACACCGCAGAGAAACGGTGTATCGGAACGGAGAAATCGGGTCTTGTTGGACATGGTACGATCAATGATGAGTCGGACAGGTCTACCTTTATCATTTTGGGGTTATTGTGTAGAAACTGCAGCGTTCACACTAAACAGGGTACCATCAAAGCAGTAGAGAAGACACCGCATGAGATGTGGACCAGCAAAAGGCCAAGTTTGTCTTTTCTTAAGATTTGGGGTTGTGAAGCATTTGTCAAGCGACTTCAGTCGGACAAGCTCACGCCCAAGTCGGATAAGTGTATTTTCGTGGGGTATCCAAGGGAAATCTTGGGGTACTACTTCTACAACCGGGAAGAGGGCAAAGTGTTTGTCGCTCGGAATGGTGTCTTCCTTGAGAAATAGTTTCTCAATCGAGGAGTCAGTGGGAGCACAGTGCATCTCGAAGAAATTCGAGAGGAACCGTATAGGGGTGAGTTGGCAAGGGCCTTAGAGGCTGAGTCGGTCGTGGTATCTACACCGGTAACAGCACCTGAACCACGGAGATCTGCCAGATTACAAAATGCTTGTGATGTTTTACTGTTAGACAGTAATGAGCCGGCAACTTATTCGGAAGCGATGGTGGGATCTGATTCCGAGTCATGGCTTGGAGCCATGAGATCCGAGTTAAAGTGCATGGATGAAAACCAAGTTTGGAATTTGGTTGATCTGCCTGACGGTGCAAGACCCGTCGAGTGCAAATGGGTCTTTAAGAACAAAACTGATATATGGATGAAAATATTTCCGTCTATAAAGCACGACTTGTCGCGAAGGGGTTCCGGCAGGTTCAAGAAGTTGACTATGACGAGACCTTCTCGCCAGTAGCGATGCTTAAATCAGTTCGAATCATAGCCATAGCAGCCTATTTCGACTATGAGATATGTAAAATGGATGTCAAGACAGTTTTCCTTAATGGAAATTTAACTGAGGACGTGTATATGATACAGCCCGAAGGTTTTGTCGATCCAGCTAACGCTGACAAGGTATGCAAATTTCAGAAATCCATTTATGGGTTGAAGCAAGCATCTCGAAGTTGTAACATTCGCTTTGATGAGGTAGTCAAATCGTTTGGCTTCATCAAGGGCGATCATGATTCTTGTTTATACAAGAAGTTTAGTGGGAGCAAAGTAAATTTTCTAATCTTATATGTGGACGACATATTACTGATGGGAAATGATGTCATGATGTTGCAAGAAACCAAAGAATCATTGGAAAGGAGTTTCTCAATGAAGGATTTGGGTGAGGCGACTTACATATTAGGAATCAAGATCTATAGAGATAGATCAAGGCGGCTCATTGGATTGAGTCAGAGTACATATTTGGACAAATTTTTGAAGAAATTCAAAATGGAAGAGTCTAAGAAGGGATTCTTACCGATGTCTCATGGTATAAAACTTAGCAAGACTCAGTGTCCTTCGACAACTGATCAGCGAAGTCGGATGAGTGTGATCCCGTATGCTTCGGCAATCGGATCATCATGTATGCCATGATTTGTACTAGGCCAGATGTTTCCTATGATCTAAGTGTAACAAGCAGATATCAGGCTGACCCTGGCGAAACCCACTGGGCAACGGTTAAAAACATCCTTAAGTATTTGAGAAGGGCTAAGGAAATGTTCCTAATTTATGGAGGTGGTGAGGAATTCAGTGTAAAGGGTTACACGGATGAGAGTTATCTCACCGACTCAGATTATTCTCGTTCGCAATCTGGATACGTGTTCGTAATGAACGGGGGAGCTGTGAGCTGGAAGAGTTCCAAGCAAGATACGGTGTCTACATCTACAACAGAGGCTGAGTATATTGCTGCCTCGGAGGCTGCAAAGGAAGATGTTTGGATCAGGAACCTCCTGATAGATCTTGGTGTGGTTCAGGGCGCGTCCAATCCTTTGGACATATATTGTGACAACAATGGTGCTATCGCACAAGCCAAGGAACCTAGACAACACCAGAAGAACAAACATATACTCATGCGTTACCACCTCATTCGCCAGTTTGTCGAACAAGGTGATATCAAGTTATGCAAAATACACACGGATGCAAACATTGCAGATCCGTTGACAAAGGCGCTACCACAGCCTAAGCATGAGGCGCACATGAGAGGTATGGTCATTCGATGCCTAGACATATGATGTCAGGATGATTGACTCTAGTGCAAGTGGGAGACTGTTGGGAATATGTCCTAGAGGCAATCATGTATGATGTATTCCCAATGTATTCATAAAGTTATTAAGTCGTCCTTGTTTTGAACATCCGATATATGTCATTGAATATGTGATTCAATTGTGGAACTATGCATTCATGTTGTTCATACTAAATTGTCCTTTGTCATTAAGGTTGTCCTGGACACACACACCCTAGACTAATGTGAGTGTTGGCTGATGACTCGGTTCCATTTGTCATGGGCATGGCGATGTCATTCCAGCGTTCACAGACTTGGCTAAAGAGTTTAGCAAGTCGGACTGACCCATATTGAGATGCAACGAGCAAGTCGTCATTTGCATGTCTCAATCAATGTAATCCTTAGACCTGATGTTGTCGCATAATCCGAGTTGTGGATCACCGACTTAGGTTCTGTCAAACGATATTCCGTGACAAGACAGTTATAAAGGCAGAGTTCGGGTCGAATGAGAAGCAAGCTGCATGATGTGGATAATCAAGATGGGATTTTGCCCCTCCGAATGGAGAGATATTCTCTGGGTCCTTTCGAGTGATATGATTCCGGAAGCATGGCCATGCGCGACTCGGTTAAGTGTTAACTGAGTATGTTGACTAAGAGTTAGTCAAATGAATCATATATCACGGACCGAGAAGAGAGTTGAGCTATTAAGGGATGACGACAAATCGCCTATAGTTCGACAAGGTATATCGTGAGGCAAAAGGGACTAAGACGAATGTCACATTGGAAGGTATGTCGTCATGACTCAATGGGACTTGGGAGTCGGCACGTTCTGCTAGGATCCGCTACCGATTGATCGATTGGGAGTCGGACTCCAATCGTGTCCAAGTCGCCATGAGCCTGCAGGGTCACACACTTAAGAGCGGGAGCAAATGTATTGGTCGGGTTGGACCCGAACCGGAAATGGACTGAGTTTGTGAGTCGGACTCACAGAGGGAATGGGCCACAAGTGTTGTGAATCCCACTACCATTCGCTATATAAAGAGGGGCGAGGTTGCCCAGCGGGCACGTTACTCCACCCCCATGCGTTGGGAACCCTAGCCCCACTCAGTCCAGCCGTCGCACCGGACCTAGCAGTCCGCCGTCGGAACTCCTCCTCGTATGTGTGGATACCGGCAGAGGTGGTGTACGTTCAGCACTTCGTCGTTCGTGGGATTGTATCGCCTGGATCGGATCGTGGGACTCCACAGCATTGACGTGCTTCATCGATAATCCGCAACCGCGCGTCTAGCGGTAATCATCGTGGCCTTCTACCTTGGCTAGGTCTTGGAAGTACCGCGTAGAAAAGTTTCCGTTTATCTCTACGCGTTCCAACATCTTCCCGATCCTGGCACGGTCTATACGAAGCGCAAGGTTGGCGGTCTACGACGTCCAATGGAGGTTCCCTATGGTGCGCTTTAATGATTGGTCAACCCCCCCCCCCCCCCCCCCGTTTAAGTGGAAGGATGGTTGACATACCCTAAGAAGGTCTTTTAAACGAGATCGAGCGACTGTATATCGATGCATGAGTCCTGAACTTGTCGAAGGTGCCATGCCTGATTGGCCTAGCGACTGTACCTAGACCGACTCTCCGCGATAGGGATATGTGTTGATCTCAGACTTCTCTAGGTGCTACTCGCCGACATGTTGCACATTGTTTGAGGCCCATGCATGTGCGGTTGTGCGATAATGGATCAGCAGGTGGTGGTAGAACAGGATGACTTTGGTGTTGTGATTGAGTGTTTGGTCTCGATTTTTGCGGGTGAAAGCTCTATGTACAAACTTTATTGGTTGAACCTGACAATGGAGCCATTCATGCGGGGATGTCTTGTTGAAGCGGTCTCTAGAGTTTACTTAGGCTTCACTCGGGTGAAAACTCACAATCTCGGTGTCGACGTTGCTTCCTTCTTGAAGACATCGTTGTTGGACCATTTTTCATGTTAACCACGATTTTGTATCATTAGTGGTTGATGCTAATGGTCACGGCACCCTTTTTCGATAGCTTTATTTTATAATAATTTAGATGTGTGCACGCTCGATGTGTTGACTATCTCTTGATACCGTGTTGGTGCACATCAGATTTTAAACCCTATGTTTGACACATATGTATTGCATGTAGGCGAAATATTCTTTCAGTGAGAGGCGACGTTCTCTCGGTAGCAAGGCGCATGTGGTGATTTTGTCAATGTCAAGACCCGTTGGCTGAGTCTCTCAGAGATGCTCATAAGGGTATTGTGTGATGTGTGCGTGTGTGCGGTTCATTGGGTTGAGTGTTTGTGTGGACCTCTGACGGTCAGTGGTCCGGAGGAGGCACTGAGGTTTATATCGTGTTTGTCTTAGGAAAAGTGTGAATTGTCTATTGCCCTCTACGGCCTAGCCACCTTTATATAGAGGAGGTGATTCGAATTTAGTTCATGGATTTTAAATGTCATCGCCGTTTATATGGAGTGCCAAAAGATATGAGGAGTCAACGGTGGAAATTGATGACATCTTTAGAGAGATGGATCTAATTGAGGGGTAAACTTTCATATACAAAATATATGGCGGCTAATAATTGTTAGTGGTAAGCACTAACTATTTTGTCATAACATGTACTACCTCCGTGTCAATTTATAAGACGTTTTGGTTAGCCAAAACAGCGTGCCAAACGTCTTATAATTTGATTGAGTAGTAAATTATCATATCTAAAATATATGGTACTTTCTCCGTTTCAAAATGTAAGGTTTTTTAGCAAATTGTTTTAGCTCGCTAAGAAACTTTACATTTTGAAACGGAGGAAGTAGTTACCTAGAGCGAACCACACTCTCAGCCGGCCCAGAACCCCATGAATGTCCCGGTTGGCAAAGTAGACCTTACCATGGAAGAAAGGGAAGGGCAAGCAGAGCAGGGGGCCTTCACTGACCATCTCCCAGCGCTCTTCGCCGAGCTTGTTGTTCCGGTCCAAACGAGCACCACCGTCGATTCAGCAGCCCGGCATTGCGTTTGCTCTCGTCTATGAGGACAAGCCGACAAGGACACCGTTGGGAACCGCCGTACCCGAGGCTCAGACGTGAAAAATACTTATGAAAAGTACGCAATCCCATTTCAATTATACGTTTTGACCTCGGATGGCTAGTAAACAATGAGATCATGTGGCACACACTTGGGACTTATTTTGTAGTCAACTTTAAGAACTTCACTCAAACAGTTGTAGATGTGTGTAAAACATATTTTATATAAAAAGTGAGGAAAACATTTTCTATGAAGTTCAGATGAAAGTGAGGAAAACATTTTCTATCCATTTTTTATATAAAAAGTGAGGAAAACATTTTCTATGAAGTTCAGATGAAAGTGAGGAAATCATTTTCTATGAAGTTCAGATGACTGAAAACAACACAGTTCTCCGGTGATTCGATACTTCTAGGTTCCCAGGTTGTGATCATTAAGAATTAGCATATCAACAAAAAAATGTACAAATTTCCAAATTGAAAACCCGTGATTGATAATCCTGTTTGTCGAGTCCCCCTAACTTAGGAACAACACACAGGAAATGAACCCAAGAAAACATATCAAGGTCTTACAACCAATCAATGCAAGTAAACAGAAACTTGGAAGAAAAAAAATCATGCCTGGAGGGGCGACAGAAGCAGTTCAAGGATGTCAGACAATGAACACATAAATCTAAATGAAAGAAGTACTTGTTTGTGGGTAGGTCTATACTTATAAGCTGCTATTGCTTTCACCTGCAGATATGGAGCTGCCTTCTGACTTCGTGGCAACCTCTGCCTCCAACTTCACAGCCACTGATCCTTTGCCAATGTCCAGCCCCTGGAACCGCCCAAGCGAGTCTTGCTGCATCATATCTGAGAAGGTATTGGGGTGGGATAGCATCTGGTGGCTTGGGACATTGGGATGAGGTGATTGGAATTGGTGTGGCAGCTGATGAACACTTGCATGGTGCTGAGCTGCGTGTTGCTCGGAGAGTTGGAAGAAAGATGGGTTGTATGGGACATGATGCATTCCGGTATTATATGCTTCATCAGACTTTGTCGTCTCACCTGTAGCGATCTTAAGTCTCTCCACTTCCTGCTTCAGTGCATCATTCAGAGCTGAAAACATAAGGTATGTCTGTTAGACAACACAAGTTGTCTCCTATCAATGAAATGGTTTCTGATGTTTACTAATTGTTAAAACATGTCAACACTACTAGCATGACAAATGTGACTGACCTTACATAACATAATTTCAGAGAAATAACGTGTCAGCTTTCAGTATATGTCTACTTTTAACAATCGAGTGTGGTACTTAACAGCAGTATGAACTAGCTGATCCAATACTCTTTCAAACAGATAGGGAAACATAAAATGTGTAATCAAGAGCAAAGAGAACAACAATATTTCCATGAAATACACCTACAGTTAGTGAAAAGAATTGCATAAAGTATTTCATAGATTTCAGGAGTAACTGCATGATGGAACATAGCAAATGAATACATTATGCAAAGTCAACAGAAAAGGTGTACTAAGAGCCCTAAGTGTCGTATAATAAGATGATAACGTCATTCTCCTTTTACATATAAAAGTTACATATGTTAATAAGCATAAATGTTATTTAAAAAGAAGTTTTTTGTTCTATGTAAGTCTATGAAACAACAATGTGGCAACTTGCTGCACAAACTTATCATCGGGAACAATGAAAACCAAGAGTTGAATGATTATACTAGTTAAGTTCATTAAAAAAAAAAAACTTTTCCCCAAAAAAAAGTTAATAGAAAAAAACTAACCATCACGCAGTTGAGCTTGTTGCTCCATGGCCTGCAACCTTATTTTGAGCTCTGTGTTTTCTGAAGAAAGTCCTGTTGTATCTCTCTGCCCAGCAAAATATAATTGCTTAAAGGATATCCAGCAAGTCTATGCAAACAACATTGTTCATACATAAGAACATGTTCAAATTTGCAGTCCTAGTAAAAACTTACTAGACTAAACATTACAAACATCCCAAATAATAGAACCCTGACAGTTGTGGTATCTGGTAAACAGATGCACAGATTTTCATTGTCTCATGCTGCAAGGTATCACCGTTCAGCTGCCCAAATTGTTTATATAAACCACATAGAATCATCTCTTGAGATGGTTTGGCGTTACCACTACATATGCTTTAGTGAACAAAAACCAGCTAACTTATCATAACATGTACCATAGCTATGATGGCATGTGCATAAGTTCAAAGAATAGCATGATGATTGGTGATTCACTGATGATCCACCGAGTGTAGAGCAGTTGCAACTTGGTTGACACAGCTCACCAAATATAGGGTGCAGCTGGCTGTTCAATAAGGTTTAAAGAGATAGTTAATAATTTACTATGCACGGTTTCTTTCTTTAAGGAGTATACTGTGATTTTGTTTTGTGCGCTGAGAAACATAATAATGAATACTGTGATCCATGAAGCAAATAGATGGATAAAAATGTTACCTGAAATAGCGTCAGTTGTGCCGAAAGGGTTGTAGCCTCGGTTTGAAGAGTTTGAACCTTCCGCTCTAATTCTGTAATATATCGAGCCTTTCTTTCCTTTGACCGAGCTGCAGACTGTCTGTTTGCTAGAATTCTGAAACAAAGAAAAGTTCTGGAATTTATTTGGCCTCTACTCAATGCAGCCAGCTACCATAAGGCACTGGCTAATAGCCAACGAATGGGCAGAATTGTTGCAACTACAGCATAACTTTGAAAGGAAAACCTGTTCTCCCTTGAGGGAGTGGGAAGAAGCATATCTCAAGTGAAGTTCTGCTACATCAGCTGGCCACAGTTGGGACAAATTTAATTGGCTAAGCAAAAGTAGTTCCTAATCACTGAAGTTCACTATTATGGTGAAGATCAGAACACAGCGCGGTCTAGGAAGTATTATCAATGTGAATGTGTGGATTGCATTGGGGAAACTTTTGCGGATGCCACAAATGAAGCCTACAATAGAAATCTAGGTATTTATATAACTTGATTGTAGTACAAACATATGCTCAGAGAGAACTAAACTATAATGTTGCTCAATGTATATAAAACAGGAAATGCGTAAATTTCTAGAAAGTTCAAAATAAAGAGAACTAATTAAAAAATCGATCACGTCAACTTCATTGAAGATCTTGCAGGCCTAGGGAATGAAACAAAGAGGGCTTTCAAAGTGTGGCAAATGCACAATAAATAGTGGATGCCTAAGCAACATGCAATGAATCGCCATCTCTCACCTCTTCGACACCACATACTTTGTGTTTTTAAGAGTTTATGCAAGAACTAAACAGCAGTAAGGAACTTTTCAGACTAAGCCAACAACATACAGAATAAAACACATTGAGTAAGCAGATAACTCTACTGCATAATACGCAAAAAAATGGGAAATGGTTAATTTGAATCAGGAGAATTATAAATTCAAAGATCTGCTGTGCAGGCTTCATTGAATTAAGTTGGAGGCCCAAAATATATGATACAAAGAAGCCATAGCCAATGGAGAGAAAATACCATTAGATGGCCACATGCGACAAGCGTTGCCATCTCCCGCCCCTTTCATCGCATGCCCTTCGCTTATTTAAGAACTAAATGGCATGAAGCAGCTTTACGAACAATGACAGCAACTTAGAAAACAACAAAATTAACATTTGAACAACTTCTATGGCTGTTTGTATTTCAAAAAGAAACCTACTTAAGCGAGGAATTTGAGAACGAAACAAGTTGGCCAGCTTGCTCCAGTCCTATCCTACGAGCTGCCTGTCACTATCCATCCAGATTCGAGATCACTACCTAGACCACAATTCTAATTGGTCCTTAACCGCACTCCAGCAATTGGTTATCAAAAGTGAGAACTACCTGTAATTCTAGAATCCTACCAACCGGCCACCAACTCAAATCCAAGATAGCTTCCGAATGCGATGGATGGCAAAGAAAGGGAGGACACCTTTTGGCACGCTTGGGGTCGACGGAGGCGAGCTCAGAGAGCTGCTCGGAGGACATGGCCTTCTTAGCCTCCAGCACATCGGCGAACAGCCCTCCGCCATCCTGGTGCTTCACAGGGACGCCGCCGCACCCCATGGCGAACCCGTCGAACGAGGCGCTGTGGCGATGCTTGGTCGGGCGCGGCGGCGAGGAGGACGTCTCCGCGGCGCGGTCACGGTCGGCGCCGGCGCCGGCGCCAGCGATCTTCTCCATGTCCATGAAGGTGGAGAAGAGGTCGTCCTCGGAACCGATCTCATCGAAGCCTCCGCCGTCGGCGCCCGGGAAGCGGAAGGCCACCTCAGATCTAGCGCGGCGGTGGTGAGACCGCGCCGGCGCCGCCGCGGGTGAATGGCCTGGCTGAGCCCCGCCTGGGATGGGCGGTAGTGGGCATGGGAGGTTGAGGTTGGGACTGCGCCCCGGCGGGGGCTTCGGCGGCTCGCCGGGCTTCGGCGGCATCGCCATTGCGCTGGCAGCACAGGTGCGTGCGTGTTCCTGTCGCCGAGCCTCTGACCGTGTTAGAGTATTCCGGTTCCGGTGTTTGGGTCGAGAAACACTGGACTACTGGTAGTACGTTGTGCTGCAGACTAGTGTGTGCCAAGGGCTTGTTTGTTTACCTACGGTCATTTTAGACATCTGCCACCTATTTTGCATCCCTGCCTCAGCTGTGTCTAGATATAGAAAAACGACATGTTTTGCGGTCCGTTTGATTGCCCGATAATATTTCAGACAAATCCGTTTTGCTAAAACGGATTTTAGCACATAACGTGTTTGGTTGTCTAGTTGTTGTGTTTAGAGCATAAACCGTTGTGTTTGGTTACACTACTTGTTGGCGTTCTGATTACCTCGCATCAATAGTGGTGAGCTTACCCGTCAGTAATATTCACATAAGATCATAAGGATTAAGACAATCACACATAGACAATTACGACGATTATGAAGTATTTGATGCTGTCACACCCGATCAGACCTGCACCTTTGCCTTTACCAGTTGTGGTTGCTCCTATCAGAGGTGCACGTTTTCTTATCCTAAGAAGTAGAGGGGTCTCTTCTAGTAAGGACATGGAGCAAGGTTCTTCTGCCTCCTTCGGAGTGTTGAACCTTTCGCAGTAGTTGTTGGAAAAATTGTCGACCTGAGCTGAGCAGGAACTTTAGGATGTGTAGATTCCTGGAACCCTAACTCTGAACACCACGTACCACTACATCACATAAGAACAAGATTACAAAGTGGAAAACTAACATAGGATCACAAGATAGAAATATAACATAAACAAAGCATGCATTGATGATCATATACCTAATGCACTACTAGCAGCACAAGTAGTTAGCTTCCTCGTATGGTGTCAACCTAACACCACATCAAAAGACGGTGTAATACTACCACTGCAAGTCCATCATGTGAGAGGTTAGCTATGTACCACCTCAAGTATCCAAAATATATAGGACATAAAAAATTGTGTTGTCCTAGCTACGCAAATTAATCATCATATCATCACCATCATCATCATCATCAAGCATGCCTTGCACCACCACCACAACCTAGCTGACCGAGCACTACATGTAGTAGTGCTTGGTCAGAAAGGTATGGAGACATAGTTGTTGATGGTCCTCGGCCATCATGACAAAGCCCTGACCTTGGGCCTTGTTATCGAGGAGGTGGCTAAGAGCAACCATCTTGGCGGCGTCATTGTATCCAAATGTGGTCATGACAACGTTGTAGAGGTCGGGGTGCAGGTCCACATGCATGCTCTCTCTGATGGTGCTTGCAACCTCTCGGACGACCTCGGTCATGCTGGTGAACAAGAGGACCTCCTCATCCACCAAGGCACTCATCTTCCTCTTCCCTCTCCTCCCCGCCCCTGACTCAGGTGGCTTCGGTGCATTCACGTCAGCCTTTTCGCCTCAGTTCTCATCGTCGGCGTCGACGTTCATGGTCTCCGACTCCTAGGTGTCAGGCTCATCAGGGGTACCAACAGGCTCGCTGGATCCCGTGGCATGCCTTCAAGTGGCAAGACCGAAAGAGAATATGATTTGCATATGGTTGTATTTCTGGATGGTCTTGTTGAGGAACTCAGCGTCTTTGGGGTGATCTTGGGGATGAAAAACAGTTAGACATATAGAAAGTTAGAAAGTGAAGCTTGATAGGTTATGATTGTACACGTAGTTAAAGAGTATGCTAACCGTAATGTGTCCTTTAAGGTGATCGAACTCCAAGATGATGCTCTGAGCCTCCTCATTCCACCGTGCACCACTAAGGTCTTTCAGCTTTGAAATCTTGATCTACCTCACCCTCCACTTCCTAAGGTGGTTGTACGCTTGGGTCGAGGTCGCCTCTTGGCCATAGAACTCAAAAACCAACTTAGAAATTGTGTTAAGATGCACCTCCTTAAACCCTTTGTCAGTTCTAGCCCCGGAGGAGATGATGTCGGACATCATGTTTAGCACAAAGGTGGACAAAAATGGAGGCAACTTCATGGTTGTTCCCATCTTGCTCTTCTTCTCTTTGGTCGCAAGCTTCCTTGCAGCTTTCTCAAACATCACATTAGGTGTCTCGACGAGCTCTGAACTAGCCCTCGATCATTAGCTGAGAGTACGGGACATAAGAGAAATCAAGCTGGCTATCTAGCTCTAGGGCTTGGCTAAAATCATCGAGGCTCATCTCCTACAACAGATACGACCAACAGATTTGCATGACTACAATTGTTACACTAACAGATCGGCAATTAGCAAACTACAAATAGCGACATCATAAAACGCATCACGGGCAAACAATACGAAGCTACTACCAGTAAATCGCAACACAACTTCGTTATCTATGGCATGCTAAAGGTGTGTGAAGAAAAATATTGGTCATGTTACTACATGACCGAAAGATCTAATATATACGCACAGATATAATCTACATGACCTAGGGTTCAAGTTTGAGTGTACTTACAAGCATCGTAGCAAAGATGGCAGCTGATACGTCCATTTGGCATCACTATTTTATATCATAATTTTCTGTTATTCATCGATATATTTCATGTTATGATGCATCCCTTATGGTATTTTATCTTATTTTGCATGTTTCATAATTTTTGGAGAATAAACACCGGGACCAAAAATCTGGTGGAAAAAACACCGTCGAGATACCAAATTTCAGAAGACCAGAAGAAGAAGGGGGGCACCCGGGGTGTCTTAGAAGTTTAGAGGAGGAATCCAGCCAGAAGGGGAGCCAGAGGGGGGCCACCAGGGGCCCACACCATAAGTTGGCACCCCCTGGTCGCGCCACCAGGTGGTGTGGCCACCCTGGCCCACCCCTGGTGGATATTTTTGGCGTACTTGGCCCCCAGAGAACCCTAAGCCTCATACCATAATCGAAGAATTATTCCGCCGCCGCCTCGAGGCGGAAAGCACCCGAGAGAGAAAAGCTCTCTCGCAGGGAGAAATCTGTCGAGGAAATTCCTCTCCGGAAGGGGAAATCACCGCCATCGTCACCGTCATCACTCCGGGCATCATCAAGATCGTTAGCATCATCATCATCACCACCAGCACCATCACCCTCATCATCCACCGTCATCCCGCTGTAACAATTAGGGGCCTCTATCGCTGTTTTACATTATCTCTCTCCCGGTGTGAATTACTTGTTAGTAGTTGATGCTGGTGAGATTTATCGATGTTTGCACTTTATGACCAGATTGTTATCATCCATTATATCACCTCTGATCATGATCCATATGATGTCTTGTGAGTAGTTCGTGTTGTTCTTGAGGACATGGGAGAAGTCAAGTTCTTAGTAGTGAAGTAATGTTGAGTAATATTTAATGTTTGATATTTAAGTTGCGGTGTTATTCTTCTAGTGGTGTCATGTGAACCTCGACTACATGATACTTCACCATTTATGGGCCTAGGGGAATGCATCGTGCATTTGGCTATTAATTGTGGGGTTGCCGGAGTGACAGAAACTTAAACCCCGTTAGGAAACCATTACACGAGGGAGCGTAGGATTCCGGAGTTTAAAGCTGTGGTTAGATTTATTTCTTAATTACTTTTTTGTAGTTGCGGATGCTTGCAAGGGGTATAATCACAAGTATGTATTATTCTTGGATGGGACGGTACATTAGCATAGGTTCACCCACACAACACTTATCAAAACACCTAAGATTTATCAGCGGCATGGAACAAAAGCACTTGACAGAAACCTCCCGTGTGTCCTCGAGAACATTTGTTAATCATAAGTAAACCCACTAACTTGTCCTTTGCTGAAGAAATGATTGGGCCACTTGCTGCAATTATTATTACTACATTTTATTTACTCGCACTTTATTTATCTGCAATATCAAAAACCCCTACAAATCTATCTTTCAGTATTTACAGTTATTCCTTCATCGAAACTGCTTGTCAACACCTTCTGCTCCTCGTTGGGTTCGACACTCTTATTTATCGAAATTACTACGTGTAACACCCGGGGGATTTCCCCCAATTAGATTTGGTTGTTTTTCTTTTCGCATTGCATTGCATCATATGCATTGCACTTTGTTTTCAAAATCATTTAAAAATTCAAACCAATTTAAAAATTCAATCAAATTCAAATTAGAAAATATTTTAAAGATTTCAAAAACAAAAAATTTTGCAACTGGGCATTTTAAATGTTGATTGCATAGAAATTGTTTTCATAATTTTTTGGAGTTTCAAAACCCCTCAAAAAAACCTTTCTTGTCTCCCTTATCTCTCTTACAAAAAAAAAGGGAAAAAGAACTGCTGGTGGAGGCAGGCCGTTTGGCCCACCTACCACCCCAGGAGGCCCAGCTCCCCACCGAACCCATCTTCCAGCCCACCTCCCACATATCAGCCCACCCCTTTTCTTCTTCCTCGTACGACAGCACATCTACCGTGCCCACGTCGACACTGCGATCGATTTGACGGTCGCTGCTTCTAGCTCCCCTCCTTAAAACCACCACCGCACCCACCTGCTCGCCCTAGTCTCCTCCTTCCCCTTCTTCCGCCGCCAGAGCCCTCCTTTTTCTCTCTATTCTATCCTTCCCCCCACGAATCCACACGTCGGCCATGGATAGAGCTTGAAGAAGCGAAGCTCGCCATGGTCTCCGTTCAGCTAGAGTCGTACCGTTATGTCCTGGAGGTTCGTATGAAACTCGTCTTTCAATTCCCCATCTCGGAATCGCCGCTTATCTCCTCCTCCGTTCGCAAACGAGGCCGCCCGGAATTACCCTCCATGTACTGCACGACGACGGCGCCATCGTCTCAAGCCTCGATGGGATCCGAGACCATGTCCTGGAGCTGCGCTTCGACCTCTTCTACGGGCTATGAGAATCCCGGGAGCCGGATCAAGTAGTTGTCCGTACCTTCGCCAAGCCCGCCGCCGACTACGTCCGGTTAGGCATCGCCTACTTCGCCTACCGCACGTCGACGGTCCTCCTCCGAGCCGCCTCCGACCCGTACGACTACTTCCGCAGCACCCTGGTGAGCAGCCGGTTCCTTTTTGCCCTTCCTACGTTCGTTCCCATCGCCGTATCGTTCTTGGGCTCGCTGGCCATGTCCGTGTCGCCATGGTCGGGTTTCAGTTTCCTCAGAAACTTTCAGCCCACGAAAGAACATGACATCTAGGGTCGCGCCGTACACCAACCACAAAACGCACAGCAGCGCATTGGCTACGCTCACCGCATCCGCAGCGGCAGGTCGCGGGTTCGAAACCCACCGGCCGCACGCCCTTTTTCCTCCTTTTTCCACGCGCGCAGCTGGGCCCCATCTGTCAGCGCCCCGATAACTGCAGCCCACTCAGCTTCCCCCTGGCCCGCATGTCATTCAGTGCAGCTAGTTTTCCTTCGGTGGGAATAGTTCCAGGCCCTTTTTCTGTTTTCCAAAATTCCAGAAAATGTGTGTATCTTCTATAAATCATATCTTTGCCATTTCAACTCTGTTTTGCACAAACAAAATATGCATTCCAACTAGAAAAATATAATCTTTGCAAATATGAATTTTATTTAATGTTTTGAGCAAATAAAATTCAAACATTTTCTATACTTGAATTTAAATCAGTTAAACTTGTTTAATTCATAACTAATTCATTTTAACTCCAAATTTGAAAAGTAAAATATGTTTTCCAATCAAAATTCTCTGTACTTTTCAAATATACAATTTGTTTACTGTTTTCCTAATCAAAAGTGGTGCAATAATTCAATGCTTTAATTAAACCTTTTAAATTGCCAAAAATTCATAATTAAATATTTAAAATTCCAAATTTGGCAAATGAGATATCACATTGAAGCTAATGTTGTATACATTCTGTTTTCATCATCCACCATGCCATTTAATCACTTCAACCTAATGTTTGCTTGTAATTCACTTAAATAACTATGCATGCACCTGGGATTTTCCAAATGCAACCTTATCCTTGCATTTGGGCTCATTTAAAATGTCTCATCATGTCTTGTATTTATTTTGATGAACCCTTTAACTTGTCATGCATATAAAATAGGATCATGCTGAATCTTTTGCCGTAGTAGTAATTGTTGCATCCGGTGTTTGTTCTAGTTCGTTGCTTCTTCGCGGATAGGACGTTGAGATGATGTGAGCATCGACAAGTTCTTCGGATGTACCTCTACTTGCTGGATCTCAGGCAAGTATACTCACTTGCTACCTATGTTGCCTTTTCTCACTTGTTACCGATTCTTTCCGTTGTCTTTATGCTAGCCTAGTATTTTCGATGCTTGTGTTCCGATCTCATCACATGTTTACCCTGCTGCCACGATATTGCCTTACCTCCACACCTATAACCCTGTTGTTTGTTGGCCTGTGTCGTACTAACATGCTTAGGTTTGTTTGCACCCGAGTCTTGTTGTCCTTTGTCGTATCACCTGTTTAGTTGATAGTTGGGTTCCAATTTAATCAACAACATGTTAATGTTTGGGCTAATAATAATTTGATGATAAGGCACCGGCAGGAGGCCCGGCGTGTTTTTGGAGCCTGCTAGTGTCGAAACTAGGAAAAGGGTCTTGTCCATTGATCCATGATGAGCGCGCTAACCGCATCCGGGAGGTAGTATGGGACCCCCCTCGACTTAGACCTGATTTGCAGCTTGTCCGAAGAGCCACACTTAGTTCGGGTGTTCCATTTGCTCATACGCATGAATGGGTTGGCCCCCCATGGTTACTGTTGATGATGATGATGATGCATATAGGGCGAGGCCTGTATTGCCGGGGTGTTGCGTCCTGCGGGAGTTTTGCACACTTGCGCTGAGTATTCGGCTGCGTGGCTGGGACCTTATAGCTCCGTGGCTCCTAGGATGGGTTGTAGAGACGGTTTGGGTCGTGTCGAGCCAACCTGAGTTTTAGTTAGTGGCTTGAGTGTGTACGGGTACTGTAGCGCACCCTGCAGGGATAAATCTTCTCGAGAAGCCGTGTTGTCCGCGGTTATGTGACGACTTGGTGAAAGTGCTGGCTAACAAGTACTCAGACAACTTACACCTAATGATAATAACTTGACTAGTAATATAGTATTACCTTCACCATAAAAATGAATGTCACCTTAATCAACAGTGTGAGTTTCCTTGGGTTGCTTCCTTAGTAGGGGGTAACACTGGATGGGTATTGTTTGGTGAGTAGTTATAGTTGGTTTTGTCGCGCTATCTTATCCCTTTCTTTTAGCCGGATGTTGTAGCGCGTCTCTGTAGTTAGTTAGTGCAGCCCGTTGTCGCTTCTTTGCAATAATCCCTTCCTTTCCGTTCTACCCAAAGTATTTGTATCTTGTGATGATTGGTTACGCTGGTATCTTGTGAGTATGGTTTATCCACTTGCCAGTACTTAATAGTACTGACCCACGAATCCATTTCGTGGCTGCATATTCCACATTGCAGTCAACAGGTTTAAAGTCTGACGACGTTAGCTTGGGAATCCCTCCGGCTTGGCCTGGGCAGGGATTGGACGCCATCGGTTATCTTCAGGACTCTTAGTCCAATTTGTATCTTGTCCGTAGTCGGACACTATGTTGTTTCTTCCGCTGTCATTTGGATCTTTGTATTGTATCAGTTGTATCCTTGACTCGTTTGAGTCGTCTTGTATATACCTCATTTGTTGTTGTTGTGGATTATTCGTGAATTGTTGTAATGTTATCACAAGTGGCAACCTGGAATCAGTTATTATGTGGATCTTGGCGGAAATGCTGAAATCTGCATAGTGCCCGGTCCCGGGGCGTCACACTACGATACACCCACTATACTTGTGGGTCATCAGCAGCTCTCTACTCGGAGAGAAGGATGAAGAAGTTCTTCGCAGCAGGAGTAGTGATACGTCTCAAACGTATCTATAATTTTTTATACTCCATGCTTGTTTTCCCTATGTTTTCCTATATTTTCTATCATTTATTTGGACTAACCTATTAAATGTTGCAAAGTGCACAAGTTCTTGTTTTGTACTTTGAAGCGTAGGAATTAATTGGATTTTAACAAGAAAACACAAAAGGGGACTTGTTGGAGAAGGACTCTACTTTCCTGAAATATGTCCACCAACAGTTTTTAGAGATTGTCAGTTCAACCCCCGAAGATGACGTCCAATGGAAAAAAAATTGACACGTAAAAAAGTGTGGGGAATTTTCTTCTGATAATTCTAGACTAAAAATTCGGCCAAAAAGGAGTTCAGATGCGACATGTGGACCCGTTTTACTGGAGGCCAAATATTTGATTACGGGATTACGAGAATTGATGACGTGATTGAGCCCAACTCTTACCATATTTGATGGATTTGTCCAAACCACGACTTTGGAACCTCATGGGGGATGTGAGAAGTCCCTAGGAAGGTTCTAGAAGTGCCCAAGAGCCATTAGATCAAGGTTCCATCCATCGAGGGCCGGTGAGTATTGTCCCATCACATATAAGGAGAGGAAAACCCTTATTTTGGGGCAGCCACCCATTGTCACGAATTTTGACTCTCCCTTGGTCGCCACCAAGAGGGGAGAGGCTCCTCCATTGCATCACCAAGACGAAGGAAGAATGGGGTCCAAGGGGCCGCCGCCGCCTACATCTCATCGGGGCTCCACCTCTGCCATCAACAACTCTCTCTTTCTCACCATGATAATGTGTGAGTAGTCCTCTTCTGGGCTGAGGGCTTGTTCTAGTAGCTATGTCGTTCTCTCTCTCCCATGATGTGATCTTGATTGTGACCGTGTGTTATGTTATCATTGTTGAATCTATGATGTTTCCCCTTCACTATGTAATGGAGACGATGTGCTCAATTGGTTTTATCTAGTATAACTCTCCTGGGTCTCCGTTGGCCCACGGTGCCATGGTAACAGTGCGGGTGCCGTGTGTAACTCTATGGACCATGGATTAGAGGGATACTTATCATGAACTTGTTCTTACTTTGTTGGATTGAATTGGAATCATGAGGTTTCTTGATGCTTGTGTTTAGTATAAGCTCTATAGTCCCAAAGTGACAGTGCGCGTTGATACGTCATAAACGTATCCTTAATTTCTGATAATCCATGTTTTTTTCATGCTGTTCTCCTTACACTTTATGCCATTTTTATCGATTTCTTGGGACTAACCTATTGACAAGATGCCACAGAGCCAGTTCATGTTTTCTGCTATTTTTAGTTTCAGAAAAGTTGTTCTGGAAATATTCCCAAAATTAGAAAATTGGAAGCCCAGAAGTCTTAGAATTCCCGGAGGGTCCACGGAGTCCCAAAGAGATCCTGAGGGGGGCCATAGGGTGGACACACCATAGGGTGGAGCGGGCCCCCCCCCGGATGTGCCACCAGGTGGTGTGGGCCTCCTGGCCACCCCCGACATCGCCCTTTCGCCTATATATGCCCCCTGATGCATCAACCCTAGATCAATCAGCCTTTTTCCACGAAAAGTTCTGTAGCTCCGCCGCCGCCGCCGACAAGTTTCGGGGGACAGAAATCTCTGTTCCGGCACCCTTCCGGGGCGGGGAAGTGCCCCTGGAGCCATCTCCATTGACTCCACCGCCATCTTCATCGTTGTTGATGTCTCCTATGATGAGGAGGGAGTAGTTCTCCCCCGGGGCTGAGGGCTTTACCAGTAGCTATGTGTTTCATCTCTCTCTCCCATGGTGTGATCTTTATGTGATCATGAGCTTTGTAATCTAGTTGAATAGTAGATGTTACTATTCATCCATTATGCTACTCATGTGGTTTTGTTATGAGATCTCCGTAAACACTTTGATCACGGTGTAATGGTGACAGTGTGTGCACCGTCTGGTTTAGCATGCTATTTATATCTTGTGTTGGATGGCCCTATGAAATTGTGGTGTTTGTCTAGTACCTTCTAGGGCGCTCATAGTGACAGCGTGGGGTTAACAAGACATGGGAATGCGACTTTGAAGAGTGTTGTTACAGCCCTACGCAATGAATTAGTGTTTGTTATTCGACCGGAGAGTGGTTCAGAGTAGCATAGTGAAGAGAGATATTTATGCATTCAATTATGTTATCATGGTTGAGGGTGTTCACTAGTGAAAGTAGAATTCCTAGGCCTTGTTTCTAAGCATTGAAACACCATTTACAATCAGTTCTGCTACATGTTTGCTTGCTGCCATTTTTATTTCAGATTGCTATTATCACTTATAATCATATGTATTACTTGTACTTCACTCTCTATTCGATGAACTAGTGCACCTATACAACTGAAAATTGTATTAGGTGTTGGGGACACAAGAGACTTCTTGTATCATAATTGCAGACTTGCTTGAGAGGGATACCTTTGACCTCTACCTCCCCGAGTTCGATAAACCTTGGGGGATCCACTTAAGGGAAACTTGTTGTTATTCTACAAACCTCTGCACTTGGAGGCCCAACACTGTCTACAAGAATATAAGCGTGCATAGACATCAAGCTCTTTTCTGGCGCCGTTGCCGGGGAGGTAAGGTAAAAGGTACTCACATCCTCTGTGAGTGCTCGAAGTTATTTCCTTTAGATTTTGCAATTATATCTTTTTGTTTCTTGTTTTTATTTTCACTAGTTAGGCTTAATGGAAAACAACAAAAAATATGAGAGAGCTTTATAATCTTTATCTTGAGTTAGGACATGAAGTGTTTGAAGAGAAAATTAAAAAAATCTATGGAGCTTTATTTGCATGCTAGTAGCAATGTTATAGCATTAATTCTTTGAACACCATTATTGCTAATATTGTGGAAAGATCTAACCTTGGGGAAGCTTGCTTTTATAAATATGATTTTTTTAGTCCCCTGATGCTACGTGTTGGGAACCCCAAGAGGAGGGTGTGATGAGTGTAGCGGTAGGAATTTTCCTCAGTTAAGAACCAAGGTTATCAATCCAGTAGGAGAAAGAGGATCTTTGAAGGTTGATGCCACTGACGGTGGTGATGGCGCCTCACCGGTGTCAGCAACAACGCGGAACACGCACACAACACAACCAAAATACTTTGTCCCAACGGTATAGTGAGGTTGTCAATCTCACCGGTCTTGCTGAAAACAAAGATTAGACGTATAGTGTGGAAAATAATGTATGCTTGCAGTAAGTAAAGAAAGAAGGAAATTGTACTGGTTTGTTTAACAGTGCAAGAAAATGGACCGGGGTTCATAGGTTCACTAGTGGTGTCTCTCCATAAAAGATAGCATGTTGGGTGAACAAATTACAGCCAGGCAATTGACAAGTAAAGGTTGCACCGTAGTGCACATCCATGACATGATGACTACTATGATATTTAGTGCGGGCATTACAACAATATACATAGACCGTAATCCAACTGCATCTATGACTAATAATCCACCCTTAGGTTATCATCCAAACCCCCTTAGGTATTAAGTTGCAAGCAATAGATAATCGCATTAAGCAAAGTGTGCAATGTAAGCAATGATTGTGCACGCGGGCACTCACACCGCTGTTTTCTCCCTAGTGGCAACAGCACATCCTTCCCTGTCACGTTTTTGTCACTCGATCGTCACAGGCGAAAAGGAGGCATGAACCCACTATCGAGCATAAATACTCCCTCTTGGAGTTACTAGCAACTACTTGGCCAGAGCACCACTAGCAACGGAAAGCATGCAAGATCACAAATAACATATGCAATAAAAGACTATTATCAACTTGGCATAAGTTCAATATTCATCGGATCCCAGCAAACACATCACATAGAGTTACATAAGAACAATCTCGATCATGTTAGGTGATACGTCCATTTTGCATCACTATTTTATATCATAATTTTCTGTTATTCATCGATATATTTCATGTTATGATGCATGTATTATGTTATTTTATCTTATTTTGCATGTTTTATAATTTTTGGAGAATAAACACCGGGACCAGAAATCTGATGGAAAAAGCAACATCGAGATACCATATTTCAGAAGATCAGAAGAAGAAGGGGGACATCCGGGGGTTCCCAAAAGTCCAGAGGAGGAACTCAGCCAGAAGGAGAGCTGGAGGGGGGGCCACCAGGGGCACACACCTAGGGGTCGCACGCCCCCTGGCCGCGCCACCTAGGGGTGTGGCCACCCTGGCCCACCTCCGGGGGTCATCTTTGGCCCCCCTGACCCCGAGGGAACCCTAATACTCATTCCATCCTCGAAGAATTATTCCGCCGCTGCTGCGGGGTGGAAAACACCCGAGAGAGAAAAGATCTCTGGCAGGGAGAAATCTGCCGGGGAAATTCCTCTCCGGAGAAGGGAAATCACCGCCATCGTCACCGTAATTGCTCTGGGCATCACCAAGATCGTCATCATCATCATCACCACCAACACCATCACCCTCATCATCCACCTTCATCCCGCTATAACAATTAGGGGCCTCTATCGTTGTTTTGCATTAGATCTCTCTCCCGGTGTGGATTACTTGTTAGTAGTTCATGCTTGTGAGATTTACCGGTGTTTGCACTTTATGACCAGATTGTTATCACCCATTATATCACCTCTGATTATGATCCATATGATGTGTTGTGAGTAGTTCGTGTTGTTCTTGAGGACATGGGAGAAATCGAGTTGTTAGTAGTGAAGTAATGTTGAATAATATTTAATGTTTGATATTTAAGTTGTGGTGTTATTCTTCTAGTGGTGTCATGTCAACGTCGACTACATGATACTTCACCATTTATAGGCCTAGGGGAATGCATCGTGTATTTGGCTACTAATTGTGGGGTTGCCCGAGTGACAGAAACCTAAACTCCCGTTAGGAAACCATTACACGAGGGAGCGTAGGACCCCGGAGTTTAAAGTCGTGGTTAGATTTAATTCTTAATTACTTTCTTGTAGTTGCGGATGCTTGCAAGGGGTATAATCACAAGTATGTATTAGTCTTGGATGGGACGGTACATTAGCATAGGTTCACCCACACAACACTTATCAAAACACCAAAGTTATTCAACTGCATGGAACAAAAGCACTTGACAGAAACCTCCAGTGTGTCCTCGAGAATGTTTGTTAATCATAAGTAAACTCACTGGCTTGTCCTTTGCTGAAGAAAGGATTGGTCCACTTGCTGCAATTATTACTACTGCATTTTATTTACTCGCACTTTATTTATCTACAATATAAAAAAAACCTACAAATCTGTTTTCCAGTATTTACAGTTATTCCTTCATCGAAACTACTTATCAACACCTTCTGCTCCTTGTTGGGTTCGACACTCTTATTTATATAAAGTACTACGATACACCCCCTATACTTGTGGGTCATCAAGACTATTTTCTGGCGCTGTTGCCGGGGAGTGAAGCGCTATTGGGAAGTGGAATTGATAGAGGAAGCGTCTGTTGTAAGTGTTGTTTTTATTTCTGTCTACTGCTTTATTACACTATGTTTGGAACTCCTTTTGAGTCCTTATTTGCGGGCACTGCTTCCACTACTAGGGTAGTAAGTGACCCACTGCATGATGATTTGGATCCTTATAAAATACCTATAAAGATTGTTAAACATGTTATGGATAACTGTTATTCGGGTGATGGAAATGTCCATCCTGGGGATCATTTGCTCTTTTTACATGAATTATGCGAGTTGTTCAAGTGTGCAGGTATTACAATGAGCCAAGTGAAGAGGAAATTATTCTCTATATCGTTGACAGGCCGAGCCGCTGAATGGTTCAAACTGCTGAAAAATAGCTAGACTATTGAATGGGAGGAAATTGTACCTCTCTTTTATTCTAAATTCTATCCTCCAAGTGAAATCCATAGAGATCGAAATTATATATATAATTTTTTGCCTTATGATGAAGAGAGTATTGCCCAATCATGGGGGATATTGAAGTTATTAATGCTCAAATGCCCCATTCATGAGCTCCCCAGTAATATCGTTATTAATAATTTCTATGCAAGGCTTCCTCTTCATGATAAGGATTTAATAGATGCTTCTTGTTATGGATCATTTACACGTATGAAGGATGAAGCTAAATGGGATCTTCTTGACCGTATTCAAGAAAACACTGAAGCATGGGAGAATGACAAAGGTAGAAAGTCAGGTATAAATTATGATTATGAATGCATTAAAACTTTTATGTCATCCGATGATTTTCATAATGTTAGTGTTGCTTATGGTCTTGATTCTCAAGTTGTTGCAAACTTATATAAGGCTTTTTCTTCTTATTTTTATATTCCTAAAAAGGAATGGGACAAGTACCATGCACCTTATAAAGATAATGTTAATTGTGTTCCTGCTAGAGATATAGAAGTTCATACTGTTGATTCTATTGTGCCTGAACCTTATATTGAGAAAATGCCTTTCCCTGCTAAGGTAAAAGAACACTCTATGTTAGCTAGTGTGGTTAATAAAAGTGCAAAGAAACCTGTAGAACCCGAGGAACAAATAACTATAGAACCTACAGTAGCAATAGTAAAGGACCTTGTTTCTGAAAATGTAGAAGAGGGACACATTATATTTTGTGAAGATGCTTCTAATATTATCTCTCATCCTAGTAAATCTAGGAAACCCAGTGTTCATGTGCTATCTGTTAGGATAGGTGATCATTGTTATTATGGTTTATGTGATATTGGTGCTAGTTCTAGTGTTGTTCCTTATGAGCTTTATAAACAAATCATGCATGAAATTGGTTCTTGTGAACTTGAAGACATTGATGTGATTATTCAACTTGCTAATAGGGGAACTATTTCTCCAATTGGTATTGTTAGAGATGTGGAGGTCTTATGTGGTAAAAGTAAGTATCCTGCTGATTTTCTAGTACTAGGCACTTCTGCTAGTGATACTTGTCCTATAATATTTGGTAGACCTTTCTTAAATACTTGTGGTGATGTTATTGATTGTAAAAACGAGAAAATTCTTACAAAGTTTGATGGAGAATCTTATGAATTTAATTTCTCCAAATTTGCTAAAGCACCTTATGAAGCTGAATTACCTAATGAAAATTATAGAGTTGAACAGTTGGCTACTATTGCTCTTTCTCCTAACAATCCTTTGCAGCAATACATGGAAGACCACGAAAGTGGTGTTTTTATGGAAGAAAGGAATGAAATTGATGAGATTTCCTACATCAGCCAGCAATGCAAAAACATAATTTACCTGTGGAAGACTTGGGTACAACATTACCACCCAAGGAAGATCCTATTTTTGATTTAAAGCCTTTGCCAGATAATCTTAATTATGCTCATATTGATGATAAGAAATTATATCATGTTATTATTAGTTCTCAACTTTCTGATAATGAAGAGGAGAGATTATTGGAGATATTGAAGAAACATAGAGGTGCTATTGGTTATACTCTTGATGATTTGAAAGGGATTTCTCCTACTATTTGTCAGCATGCTATTAATATTGAACCTGATGCAAAGCCAGTTGTTGAGCATCAACGCCGTTTAAATCCTAAGATGAAGGATGTGGTAAGAAATTAGGTATTGAAACTCCTTGACGCCGGTATTATTTATCCTATTGCTGATAGTAGATGGGTTAGTCATGTGCATTGTGTCCCTAAGAAAGGAGGGATGACTGTTGTGCCAAATGAAAATAATGAACTCATTCCTCAAAGAGTAGTACTTGGTTATAGGATGTGCATCGATTTTAGGAAGGTTAACAAAGTCACTAAGAAAGATCATTATCCTTTGCCTTTTATTGATCAAATGTTAGAAAGGTTGTCTAAGAAAACTCATCTCTGCTTTCTTGATGGTTATTCTGGGTTTTCTCAAATTTCTGTTAAAAAGCTTGATCAAGAGAAAACAACTTTCACTTGTCCTTATGGAACCTATGCTTATAGACGTATGCCTTTTGGTTTATGTAATGCTCCTGCTACTTTTCAAAGATGCATGTCTGCTATGTTTCATGGTTTTTGTGAAGTAAATGTGGAAGTTTTCATGGTTGATTTCTCCGTCTATGGAACTTCTTTTGATAATTGTTTGCAGAACATTGATAAAGTTTTGCAGAGATGTGAGGAGACTAATCGTATTCTTAACTGGGAGAAATGCCATTTTATGATTAATGAAGGAATTGTTCTTGGACATAAAATCTCTGAAAGAGGTATTGAAGTTGATAGAGCTAAAGTTGAAGCTATTGAGAAAAGGCCCTGTCCTAGGGATGTTAAAGGTATTCGTAGTATTCTTGGTCATGCTGGTTTCTATAGAAGGTTTATTAAAGATTTCTCTAAAATATGAAAACCTCTTACTAATCTTCTTCAAAAAGATGTACCATTTGTTTTTGATGAAGAGTGTAAAGAAGCTTTTAAAATTTTAAAGAAGGCTTTAATATCTTCCCCTATTGTTCAACCACCTGATTGGAATTTACCATTTAAAATTATGTGTGATGCTAGTGATTATGTTGTAGGTGTTGTTCTTGGACAGCGGGTAGATAAGAAGTTAAATGTTATTCATTATGCTAGTAAAACTCTAGATGCTGCTCAAAAGAATTATGCTACCACTGAGAAAGAATTCCTAGCTGTAGTTTTTGCTTGTGATAAATTTAGGCAGTATATTGTTGATTCTAAAGTTACTATCCATACTGATCATGCTGCCATTAAGTACCTTATGGAAAATAAAGATGTTAAGCCTAGGCTTATTAGATGGGTGCTTCTCTTACAAGAGTTTGATTTACAAATTGTGGATAGGAAGGGTGCTGAAAATCCTGTTGCTGATAATCTATCTAGATTAGAAAATATCCCTGATGACCCTATTCCTGTTAATGATAGTTTTCCTAATGAACAGTTAGCTGCAATAAAAGTGAGCTCTCAAGAGAGTCCTTGGTATGCTGATTATGCTAACTTTATTGTTTCAAAGTATTTGCCTCCTACCTTTACAGCTCAGCAAAGAAGAAAATTCTTCTATGATTTGAGCCATTATTTCTGGGCTGACCCACACTTATATACAGAAGGTGTTTATGGTATTATGCGAAGACGTGTTACTGAAAATGAACAACAAGAGATATTGAGAAAATGTCATAGTAGTGCTTATGGAGGACATCACGCTGGAGACAGAACTGCACATAAAGTTCTACAATCAGGTTTTTATTGGCCTACTCTCTTTAAAGATGCTAGAAAATTTGTTTTATCTTGTGATCAATGCCTAAGGGTTGGAAATATTTCTAGACGTAATGAAATGCATATGAATTATTCTCTTGTTATTGAACCGTTTGATTGTTGGGGTTTTGACTTTATGGGTCCTTTCCCTCCTTCAAAAGTCTATACTCATATTCTTGTTGTTGTTGATTATGTTACTAAATGGGTAGAAGCTATACCTACTAAAAGTGCTAATGGTGAAACCTCTTTAAAAATGCTTAAGGACATTATTTTCCCTAGGTTTGGTGTGCCTAGATATCTTATGACTGATGGGGGTTCTCATTTTATTCATGGTGGTTTTAGAAAAACCCTTGCTAAATATTATGTTAATCATAGAATTGCTTCACCCTATCATCCTCAAACTAGTGGGCAAGTAGAATTATCAAATAGAGAGATCAAATCTATCTTGCAAAAGACTGTTAACAAATCTAGGAAAAATTGGGCTAAGAAATTAAATGATGCTCTATGGGCTTATAGAACTGCTTACAAAAATCCCATGGGTATGTCTCCTTATAAAATGGTTTATGGAAAAGCTTGTCACTTTCCTCTAGAATTAGAACACAAAGCTTATTGGGCAGTGAAAGACCTAAATAGATATTTTAAACTTGCTGGTGAAAAAAGGCTGCTTGACTTAAGTTCTCTAGATGAATGGAGGAGTGAAGCATATGAAAATGCTAAGCTCTTTAAAGAGAAAGTTAAAATGTTTCATGATAAAAGAATTATTAAAAGAGAATTTCATGTTGGTGAGAAAGTGCTATTGTATAGGTCTCATCTCAGATTTTTGCAGGAAAATTACTCTCGAGATGGGAAAGACATTTTGTTATTGAAGAGGTATTTCGTTCGGGGGCAATTAAAATTGTTTCCCTTGAAGACAACTCTTCACAAGTGGTGAATGGCCAAAGACTCAAGCATTATATTTCTGGAGATCCTTATAATGAAAATGTTGATTGTATTCAAGCCATGATCCCGGAGGAGTTTATTAGGAAGCATATTTCAGAAACTGCAGAGTCGGTATTCGAATAGGTAACGGTTTTGGTAAGAAAATGTTCGTGAAACATCTTCCAACTTATATTTTTGCTATTTTTAGAAAATATGAAAAATTATGAGCCGGAAACGAGAGGGGGACGGAGCCCGGAGGCTCCACACCATAGGGTGGCGCGGGCCCACCCCGGAGCCCCTCTCCGACTCGTTTTCGACCTGGACTTTCCTTTCGTTATGAAACTTTTTTCTATATAATCCCTCCGACCCCCCGAAGTCCATATATTGTTTTCTCGTCGTGTTTCTGTTTCGAGTTGTTTCCGCCAGATTACATCTTCAGATCTAGAGCAACAATGGCTTCTCCTGGATCTCCCAAAGATAGTTTCTTTGAGAACATCGTCAACCCGTACTTGAACGACTTGAAGATGCATCCCAAGGAATTGCTGCTCAAGGACGGGAAGGTGCAGATTGAAGATGTTTGGGGCCCTAGAGAAGAAGGCAGTCTGGAAGCCAGGATGGAAGAACTGGAGCAAGAAGTTTTCAGGTACAAGAAGATGGCAGAGTGTGAAATTGAGATCATCGACAGGATAAAAACAGAACATATCGCTTTGGGAGGATATTCTCTCACTCACCAAGATCACCAATGATCTCCAAGCACAACTCTATGACGTTCAGAACCAGATCTGTGAGTATGAGAACAGGTTTAAACGTATAAGCTCTGATGCTAGTTTCAGGATGATGGAAACCAGGACGTCATTTGTGGATGGAGAGCCTTTACCTTGGAAGACCGAGGATGATAAGGATCCACCAACACCAAAGAATTGATTCGTCATTGGTTTTGGCATCCCCTCAGCTTGTTCCAAGCTTGGGGGGAGTGCCACGGTATCACATCACTATCTTTCAACTTTTTAGTTTTTCAGTAGAGTCATATCATGAGTAGAGAGGTTATCATATAGGATGGTTTGCAGTATGGAAGTGTCTCTCCCTAGTTGGTTATCGCTGTATCCGTTGGTGTGAGTTGCCGGTTTGAAATATTGATGAGAAGTTTCATCATTTACTTTCTATGCACATTATTTCAGTTTTCAACTTTTGTCATATGATTGAGCTTGTTATTAGTACTTGGTATCACTCCAAAGATCATCAAGTTAATCTAGTTGGTTTTGGCAAACTTAGCTTGGGTCAGCAGAAATAATAATTTGAATTGCTAGTATAAGAAAGAGGAATTTGCCTATTAGCTCATAAACTTAGTATTCACAAGTTAAGATCGTTTGTGCTTTCAATGAAGATTGCATGATTGGTTTCATCATATGTATATTTGTTTGTTTTCCTTCAACTCTTATGCTTGGTACCCATCCTTGCTAGCCAAAAACCCTGTACTGAGAGGGAATGCTTCTCGTGCATCCAAACCTTAAACCCAAAACCTTGCCATTCGTGTCCACCATACCTACCTACATGAGGTACTTCACCACCACTCCAAGTAAATTTCTCATGTGCCACCTTTAAAACTTTCAAATTACTCCTGTTTTGTGTTCCTGTTTTAGCTCATGAGGCGCAAATAGAGTATCTTTACCTCACTTGTTGATTGGACTCACACACCTGAACTAGTGGCATCATCCGCTTATCCAAATGCTAGAAGAGCTGGCAGCGGGGTTCCCAGCCCCAAATAATAATACAAATTCTCTTCACTCTTTTTGCCCCCTCATTTATCAGTAAAAGCATAATTGTGTAAACAAAAGAGAAAGAGGGATGACCTTCTATACCGGTTGCGTCCTTCTATGGGATCCGCTCTTGTGAGTCTAGTTGTCTTGTGACGTACTGTATTTTCTGTTTGCCATTCGTTGACATAAATATACACCTCTCAAAATTTATACACTCCTTCACGGTTTGTGATTGTTGGCAGACACCCAAGGATTTGGTTAGCCATGGTTTGTGTAAGATGGATGGGAGGAGTGTCATGCATTTTATACCTCTGTTTATTAAAATAAAAGCTCTAGCACATGAGTTATTCAATGCTTCCCTCTGCGAAGGGCCTATCTTTTACTTTTATGTTGAGTCAGTAAACCCATTTCCTTCTGTCTCCAACAAGCATTTGAGTTGTTGTGATCACATCATCTATATGTTGATTTATTCAATCATGTTTTCCATCCTTCTTTGTTTAGCACATGCTTTATTATCTGAATAAATATTACTTTGAAAGCTATAAATCACTGGAAAAGAGTTGTTATAATTAAACATGTTAAGCCCTACACTATAAACCTCGTTATAAAGACTTCACCTAAGATAAGTATAATTTCATTAAATGTTCTCTGACCAAGAACGAAGTTTGCCATTACCAATTTTGATTCTCTCTTTTGTATATTTTTTTGTGACTCCCTTTACTTGTTTCAAGTTAAGTTATATGAGAGGAAGTTGATGTCTGTAATGATTGGTGCATAGGTAATTGTGATGCTTTTTGTCCGTATTTTATTTATCGACTCTTCACTCCATAAACCTGTGGTAATGTTTTCTGAGTTCAGTTTCGCTTGGGACAAGCGAGGTCTAAGCTTGGGGGGAGTTGATACGTCCATTTTGCATCACTATTTTATACCATAATTTTATGTTATTCATCGATATATTTCATGTTATGATGCATCTCTTATGTTATTTTATCTTATTTTGCATGTTTTATAATTTTTGGAGAATAAACACCGGGACCATAAATCTGATGGAAAAAGCACCGTCGAGATACGATATTTCAGAAGATCAGAAGAAGAAGGGGGACATCCAGGGGTTCCTAAAAGTCCAGAGGAGGAACTCAGCCAGACGGAGAGCCGGAGGGGGGCCACCAGGGGCCCACACCTAGGGGTGGCGCGCCCCCTGGCCGCGCCACCCTAGCCCACCTCCGGGGGTCATCTTTGCCCCCTGACCCACAGGGAACCCTAAGCCTCATTCCATCCTCGAAGAATTATTCCGCCGCCGCTGCGGGTCGGAAAACACCCGAGAGAGAAAAGCTCTCTGGCAGGGAGAAATCTGCCGGGGAAATTCCTCTCCGGAGAGGGGAAATCACCGCCATCGTCACCGTCATCGCTCCGGACATCATGAAGATCGTCATCATCATCGTCATTATCACCAGCACCATCACCCTCATCATCCACATTCATCCCGCTGTAACAATTAGGGGGCTCTATCATTTTTTGCATTAGATCTCTCCCGGCGTGGATTACTTGTTAGTAGTTGATGCTTGTGAGATTTATCGGTGTTTGCACTTTATGACCAGATTGTTATCATCCATTATATCACCTCTGATTATGATCCATATGATGTGTTGTGAGCAGTTCGTGTTGTTATTGAGGTCATGGGAGAAGTCAAGTTGTTAGTAGTGAAGTAATGTTGAATGATATTTAATGTTTGATATTTAAGTTGTGGTGTTATTCTTCTAGTGGTGTCATGTGAACATCGACTACATGATACTTCACCATTTATGGGACTAGGGGAATGCATCGTGTATTTGGCTACTAATTGTGGGGTTGCCGGAGTGACATAAACCTAAACCCCCGTTAGGAAACCATTACACGAGGGTGCATAGGACCCCGGAGTTTAAAGCTGTGGTTAGATTTATTTCTTAATTACTTTCTTGTAGTTGAGGATTCGTGCAAGGGTATAATCACAAGTATTTATTAGTCTTGGATGGTACGGCACATTAGCATAGGTTCACCCACACAACACTTATCAAAACACCAATATTATTCAGCTGCATGGAACAAAAGCACTTGACAGAAACCTCCCATGTGTCCTCGAGAACGTTTGTTAATCATAAGTAAACTCACCGGCTTGTCCTTTGCTGAAGAAAGGATTGGGCCACTTGCTGCAATTATTACTACTGCATTTTTTTTACTCGCACTTTATTTATCTGCAATATCAAAAACCCCTACAAATCTGTTTTCCAGTATTTACAGTTATTCCTTCATCGAAACTGCTTGTCAACACCTTCTGCTTCTCGTTGGGTTCGACACTCTTATTTATAGAAAGTACTACGATAAACCCCCTATACTTGTGGGTCATCATTAGGCAGCTCACGAGATCTAAACATGGAGGCATAGGAGGAGAAGAAAACCATCTAGCTACTGCTATGGACCCGTAGTCCAAGGATGAACTACTCACGCATCACTCCGGAGGCAGGCATGGTAATGAAGAGGCCTCCGGTGATGATCTCCTCTCCGGCAGGGTGCCGGGAGACAGCTTCAGAACCCCCTGATCTAGGGTTGACGATGACGTCGGCTGTGGAACTTTTCTGGGATTTTTGATCAGGTATCTAGGGTTTTCCATACAGGGGGAATAAATAGGCGAAAGGGCAGAGGTGGTGGACCCCTGGGGGCCCCACACCACCCTCTGGCGCGGCCATGGGGGGGCGCACCACCCGATGGTGTGGGGCCCCTGGTGCCCCTCTTCGACTCCTCTTCGGTCTTCTAGATGCTTCCGGGGAAAATAGGACTTCCGGGCTCCGAATTTTCCAATTCCGAGAATATATCCAGAACAACTTTTCTGTAACTAAAAACAGCAGAAAACATGGAACTGGCTCTATGGCATCTTGATAATAGGTTAGTCCGGAAAATCGATAAAAATGACATAAAGAAGGGAGAAAACATGTAGCAATTGGCATAATATTATCATGGAGCATCAGAAATTATAGATACGTTGGAGACGTATCAAGCATCCCCAAGCTTAGTTCCTACTCGTCCCCGAGTAGGTAAAAAAAAACAATAATTTCTGAGGTGACATGCTACTAACATAAACTTGATTATAAAAATGTAAAAGCATATGTAAGCTAAGATCATAGAACTTTTAACACAAACATGATAAATAGAACTTTAATAATAAAGCATAGCAATCACTTTTCATCATGAGAAGTATCTCAAATAAAAGGTCATGAATAACAATGCAGATAAAGATATATGTTTGTTTCAGGTATAGAGAAAGGATGGCAAAGTGATATTTCGCTAGTCCTTAAGAGTGGGGCAAAACATAAATGCCAGGACACCTTCAAAATTTGTGAGGAAGACTGGAGAAAATAGTTTGAGAACAAACAATAACACATAAGAATCAATTAATAGTGTTTGTGGGACAAATGCACATAAAACTCAGAATGGTAAAAATGCTCTCTCAACTGTGCATAAAGTTAGAAGATGGAGACTCAACATAAAAGTAAGAGAAATGCCCTTCGCAGAGGGAAGCGGGGATCACTCATGTGCTAGAGCTTTTTATTTTATTAAACAGAGGTATTAAAAGTTTGACAGTCCCCCCATCCATCTTTCACAAACCATGGCTAACCAAATCCTTGGGTGCCTGCCAACAATCACATACCATGGAGGATTGTCTATATTTTGAGAGATGTATGCTAATGTCAACGAATGGTAAACAGAAAATACAGTACGTCACAAGCCAACTGGATTCACAATAGCGGCTCCCATATGAAGGATGCATCTGGGTAGAAGTTCATCCATCTTTCTCTTTTGTTTACACAATTATGCTTGACTGATAAATCAAGGGAAAAAATAGTGAAGAGATTTTGTGTGTATTAATTTGGGGCTAGGCACCCCGCTGCCAGCTCTTCTATCGTTTGGATAAGAGGATGAAGCCACTAGTCCAGGGTGTGAAATCCAATCAACAAGTGAGATAAAGATTCTCTATTTACGTCCTCATGAGCAAAAACAGGAACATAAAACAGGAGTAATTTTGAAGGTTTTAAAGGTAACACATGAGAAATTAACTTGGAGTGGCAGTTAAATACCACATGTAGGTAGGTATGGTGGACACAATGGGAAAACTTGGTTTTAGGGAATTGGATGCACGAGTAGAGCTCATACTCAGTACAGGTGGAGGCTAGCAAAAGACTGGGAGCGACAAATTAAGAGAGCATAAGAGCATAATCATGCATAGAGACATAAACATCATTAATTAAAGCATAATCGGTATCACAAGTTCAAAAACTAAATGATCATAGAGGCTATTAGTGACTGGTTCATAGTCATAAACATGGTGTGAGCATGCGCCAAGTCAACCAAATAAAACATTCGAAAGAGAATACCATAAATTTATGCTTTAACATGACAAGAACAACTCATGAATTTTTAAATGGCACATTAAACACTCTCAGGTATTTGAGGATAATAATTCTACTCAATAACCATAAGGCTTTAAAACTAAAATAACATCTAGCATGATATGAAAAAGTTCAAGCCAAAGTCTATACAAGCTTCTACTTGCACCATTAAAAATTCTACTTTAAACAGTAGTTTCTTCTCCCAACAAGCACCATACAAGATATGTTTTAACAAAAACTCTCCAAATGCTACAGAAATAAAACATGAGAGTACTCACATAACACTAATAAATCTAATAGCTCTGATAAGAGATGTATGCAAAACAGGAGCTAAATAAATGCAGCAGCCAGACAAAAATTAAGAATACAAAGTATTCCCATGAAAAAGCGGAGCGTGTCACTCTCAACAAAAGAATGCTGGTGTCCAACCATGATTATTGCAAAAATAAAAATAAACTGAAAGCAAAAATAAAATACGCTCCAAGTAAAGCACATAAGATGTGACCGAATAAAAATATAGTTTCACTAGAAGTGACCTGATAATTTGTTGATGAAGAAGGGGATGCCTTGGGAATCCCCAAGTTTAGACGCTTGAGTCTTCTTGGAATTTGCTAGGATGTACCACCGGGGCATCCCCAATCTTAGGCTCTTCACTCTTCTTGATCACGTCATATCATCCTCTTCTCTTGACCCTTAGAAACTTCCTTCACACCAAACTTCTCACAATCTTCATTAGCAACGTTAGTGCAATCGAAATAATAAATTCACATGGTTTAGTTTCAACACAAGCCTAACACTCAAAAACACATTAGATACTGTCACAACTTCTTTTAAAATTCTTTTTCTCAAAAGAACACCAAAAGAAAGAGATTAAGATGCAAATGCAATCATTGGCAGAAATCTGTCAAAACAGAAAAACAGGTAAAGATGATTTTTTTTGAAACTCTTCTGTTTCTCAAATAAAAAAGTGGTAAACTAAGAAAAGTTGTGTATACACCCTAGGATTATGCACAAAAAAACTCAGGTTATTTTGAATTTTCTGTGATTTTATACGGAATAAACAGTGGACAACAGAAATCTGTTTCCTGCGCAGAAATCCGAAATATAGCCTCAACTTACCACTAGAGACATTACTTGGCTCAACAAAAACACAAAAGAAAAGATACATAATGGTTTCTAAGGAAATAGACAACACCCAGGTGCAAACAAAACAAAAGAAAACGAAGGAAAACGGGTTGAAAACGGAGAAATAAAACGGGTTGTCTCCCGGTAGCGCTTTTCTTTAACGCCTTTCAGCTAGGCAAAGAAAGCAACTCAAGTATTTTCAAGTGAAGAAACATCAACATCATAACTTTATCTAATAATAGAGTCAAAAGGTAGCTTCATTTTATTTCTAGGAAAGTGTTCCATACCTTTCTTTAGTGGGAATTGATATTTAATAATCCCCTCTTTCATATCAATAACAGCACCAACAGTTCTAAGAAAAGGTCTTCCCAAAACAATAGGACAAGAAGCATTGCATTCAATGTTCATAACAACAAAATCAAAAAGGAAAAGGTTATTGTTAACCATAATAAGAACATCATCAATTCTACCAAAAGGTTTCTTCTTAGCATTATCAGCAAGATGAACATCCAAATAACAGTGTTCCAACGGTGGTAGATCAAGCATATCATAAAGATTTTTAGGCATAACAGAGATACTAGCACCAAGATCACACAAATCATTGCAATCAAAATAATTTACTTTTATCTTAATGATGGGCTCCCAACCATCATCTAATTTCCTAGGGATAGATGTTTCAAGTTCACGAGATCGAAACATGGAGGCATAGGAGGAGAAGACAACCATATAGCTACTGCTATGGACCCGTAGTCCAAGGATGAACTACTCACGCATCACTCCGGAGGCAGGCATGGTGATGAAGAGGCCTCCGGTGATGATCTCCTCTCTGACAGGTTGCCAAGAGACAGCTTCAGAACCCCTTGATCTAGGGTTGACGATGACGGCGGCTGTGGAACTTTTCGGGGATTTTTTATCAGGTATCTAGGGTTTTCCACCCGGGGGGAATAAATAGGCGAAAGGGCAGAGGCGGTGGAGCCCTGGGGGCCCCACACCACCCCCTGGCGCGGCCAAGGGAGGCACACCACCCCGTGGTGTGGGCCCCCTGGTGCTCCTCTTTGACTCCTCTTCGGTCTTCTGGATGCTTCCGGGGAAAATAGGACTTCTAGGCTTCGAATTTTCCAATTCCGAGAATATGTCGAGAACAACTTTTCTGAAACTAAAAACAGGGAACTGGCTCTGTGGCATCTTGTCAATAGGTTAGTCCATAAAATCGATAAAAATTACATAAAGAAGGGAGAAAAGATGTAGCAATTGGCGTAATATTATCATGGAGTATCAGAAATTATAGATACGTTGGAGACGTATCATCCCCCAAGCACGGAGGAACAAATTTACTTTGATGATACTTTGCCTCCAATATATGATGATTACAATGATGAACATGATATTTTCAGTCCACCTACTATTGAGGAGAAAAAAAATTATGATTACAATATGCCTCCTATATTTTATGATTATGGTGCTGAGAATAATAATGATAGCTATTTTGTTGAATTTGCTCCCACTACTATTAATAAGAATGACTATGCTTATGTGGAGAGTATTAATTCTTTTATGCATGTGGCTCATGATACGAATGTTTTATGTGATAGTTATATTGTTAATTTCATTCATGATGCTACTGAAAGTTATTATGAGAGAGGGAAACATATTCTTATGCATCTCAACAATACCAAGTTTCCCCTCTTTATGTTGAAATTTTTGAAGTCGCACTTGTTTTGCTTTCCTATGCTTGTTGCCTTGTGCTTTCATGACTTGTTTTTCTACAAGATTCTTTTCCATAGGAAGTGGGTTAGACTTAAATTTGTTTTATATTTTCTTCTTGATGCTATCTTTTACTTCAATTAATATTTCTCATGTGAGCATCTTCTCAAATCATCATGCCTAGCTAAAAGGCTCTAAAGAAAAGCACTTCTTGGGAGATAACCCATGGTTTTTTTCTTCTATGTTTTCTTTGAGTCAAGGGGTTGTATACTTCTGTAGAAACTTCTTTGTATCTTTATTTCATGTTTTAGTTGTGCCAAGTAAAGTTTCTGACGAGAGTTGGAGTTGGTTTTGGATTTCTGTGCAGGAAACAGATTTATGCTGTCCACCGTAAAAAGTCGTATCATTTACAGAAAAATCAGAATGACCTGAAATTTCTTGTGCTTATTCCACAGCTAATTTTGTAACTTTTGTGTTCTTTAAGTTTTTTTTATTTGAGCAACATAAGTGCCCCGAAAAATTTCATATTTACAGGATGTTCTGGTTTTGGCAGATTGTGCCATTTTTCTTGCATTTGCTCTTTTACGATGTCAAGTGGATTTCTTTGTTTCACGAAACATGAGTTCCTATAGCTAATGTTTAAAAGTATCCATAGAACTTGTGCCCATACATAACCCATGGATTTTTTTTATTGTTGCACTTACCCTCTAATGCGAATTACTCTTTGAGTGTGGTGTGAAGGAAGTTTTCAAGGGTCAAGAGAAGAGGGTGATATATGTGATCAAGAAGAGTGCAAGGTCAAAGCTTAGGGATGCCCCCGTGGTTCATCCGAGAAAATTCTAAGAAGACTCAAGCATCTAAGCTTGGGGATGCCCAAGGCATCCCCTTCTTCATCAACAATTTATCAGGTCACTTCTAGTGAAACTATATTTTTATTCGGTCACATCGTATTAAATTTACTTGGAGCTTCTTTTATTTTCTGTTTTGTTTCCTTTTGTTTCCTTGCTGCAATAAACATCAATAGAACCTATCATACTTGTGTGGGAGAGAAACACGCTCTATTTTTATTGCTTAGAACACTCTAATTTTCACTCTTATTGTTCTATGAGTGTACACTTCTTTTCTAGTACTGCCTTTAGCTCATGTTTTTCTTGCATCTCTTATTTAGAGCTGTTAGTTCTTGTAGAGTTGTGTTAGTAATCTCATGTTTCATTGCTATATCTCTTGGAGAGTTTTTGTTGTTTGGTATAAAATGCTACGTGTGGTAGATGGTATAATGAAAAGCTTGTATATTCTTGTAGATCATTAAACTGGTTCACTTGATTATTTGCTGTTGTTTTGAGATATTAATTTTCTTAATGGTAAACTTGTTGGTTTAGTAGAGTAAAAACAATTAATGGTTGGCCTAGAAGCTTGAAACTGTGTCACACTTAAATAACCAGTTGATAGGATAATGGTATATGACTTCCTTTGCTGATAGCAATCGTGATGGCTTTTTGTTACGCGCTACGGTCGGGGTAGCTAACAGTGACTTGTCACTGCCACGGACCCTCTTGGAGTGATTCTAATTATGCCTTATGATATCATGATTTTATTTGGAATCTTTTAACTTTGAGTTCTATGATGCAGTTTTCTGGCACTTCCACCATCCATATTTGCTAGCCTCTTCGATATTGTGCATTGCTCATTCTCACATTGAGAGTTGGTGCAAACTTCGCCAGTGCATCCAAACCCCGTGGGATAAATTTGTTCTTCTACACATAAGCCAAAATTTATCTTCCTTAAAACAACCACCATACCTACCTACCATGGCATTTTCATAGCCATTCCGAGATATATTGCCATACAACATCCATCATCATTATGTTACTTGTCATGCTTCATTATTATTTTTGCATACTGCTACACTGGCAGGAGCATTTAGTTTTATTCATCTGAGATATTTCAATTTGAGTTATGAGTACTAAAAGTATGTTGATTCATTGTAAAATAGAGTGTTTCCCCTACCAGTGATGTTATATATATATATAAAAAAGAAAAGCCCAAAAGAGAAAAAGAAAAAAAAAGAGGCAAAAGAGAGAAAATAAAGAGAGAGGGGGCATCATTACTATCATTTATTCCACACTTGTGCTTGGTTTAGCATGATTACTTCAGTTTGGAGAGAGTTTTCATATTATGACTTGCATAACTATGTGGGGAACTTACATTATAGAACTTGGCTTGTATATTTCAATGATGAGCCTCTTCAAAAGAGCTCTAGGTCTTCGTGAGCAAGCAGGTTGGATGCACCCCCACTAGTTCCATTGGAGAGCTTTCATACACTTATAGCTCTATGTGCATCCGTTGTGTGGCAATCACTACTCCTTGCATAACTTCGATTATAAGACTTCCTCTTGTCTAATGATCACTTTCAGTTGTGTGAGACTTTCTTCCATTGACCATCCAAACCCCCCATAATGTTCTTTTAGACATAACATCTGGGTGCCAAGAACCAATACAGAACGCTTTCTTGTTTTAAGTGCACATTTATTTGAATGATTTTCCTATGTGCATATTGTTGTCGCTTGATTTGATCCTAACATGAGTTCTTGTGAGAGTTTGATGCCTTGGATGATTATATTGTTGTTCTTGAAGCTTAAATCATCTCTAATATACTTTGCACAGTGGATTGTCTTTTAGTATTGATTCATTGAAAAGTTTTACTTTGTTATTCCTAATGGTTTATACATTATTCTTTGATATCAACTATAAACCACATCCTTTATTCATTTGATCCTAGTTTACATGCTTTACATTACTATGATGATCAAGTTTATGTTGGTAGTATGTCACCTCAGAAATTATGTGTTTTTATCGTTTACCTACTCGAGGACGATTATGAACTAAGCTTGGGGATGTTGATAGGTCATAAACATATCCTTAATTTCTGATGTTCCATGTTGTTTTCATGCCATATGCTACATGTTTTCCTTACACTTTATGCCATTTTTATCGATTTCTTGGGACTAACCTATTAACAAGATGCCACAGAGCGAGTTCCTGTTTTCTACTGTTTTTAGTTTCAGAAAAGTTATTCTAGATATATTCTCGGAATTGGAAAATTCAAAGCCAAGAAGTCTTAGAATCCCCAGAGGGTCCACGGAGTCCCAAAGAGACCCGGAGGGGGCCCATAGGGTGGCCACACCATAGGGTGGCGCGGGCCCTGGCCACCCCACGACATCGCCCTTTCGCCTATATATGCCCCCTGATGCATCAACCCTAGATCAATCATCCTTTTTCCACGAAAACTTTCGTAGCTCCGCCGCCGACAAGTTTTGGGGGACATAAATCTCTGTTCCCGCACCCTACCGAGACGGGGAAGTGCCCCCGGAGCCATCTCCATCGACTCCACCACCATCTTCATCGCCGTTGCTGTCTCCTATGATGAGGAGGGAGTAGTTCTCCCCCGGGGCTGAGGGCTTTACCAGTAGCTGTGTGTTTCATCTCTCTCTCCCATGGTGTGATCTTTATGTGATCATGAGCTTTGTAATCTATATGAATAGTAGATGTTACTCTTCATCCATTATGCTACTCAAATGGTTTTGTTATGAGATCTCCGTAAACACTTTGATCATGGTGTAATGGTGACAGTGTGTGCACCGTGTGGTTTAGCATGATATTTATATCTTGTGTTGGATGGGCCTATGAAATTGTGGTGTTTGTCTAATACCTTCTAGGGCGCTCATAGTGACAGCGTGGGGTTAACTACACATGGGAATGCGACTTTGAGGAGTGCTGTTACAGCCCTACGCAATGAATTATTGTTTGTTATTCGACCGGAGAGTGGTTCGGAGTAGCATAGTGAAGAGAGATATTTATGCATTCAATTATGTTATCATGGTTGGGAGTGTTCACTAGTGAAATTAGGATCCCTAGGCCTTGTTTCTAAGCACCGAAACACCGTTTACAATCAGTTCTGCTACATGTTTGCTTGCTGACATTTTTTATTTCAGATTGCTATTATCACTTACAATCATCCGTATTACTTGTACTTCACTCTCTCTTTGCCAAACTAGTGCACCTATACAACTGACAATTGTATTAGGTGTGTTGGGGATACAAGAGACTTCTTGTATCGTAATTGCAGAGTTGCTTGAGAGGGATACCTTTGGCATCTACCTCCCTGAGTTTGATAAACCTTGGGTGATCCACTTAAGGAAACTTGTTGTTGTTCTACAAACCTCTGCACTTGGAGGCCCAACACTGTCTGCAAGAATAGAAGCGTGCGTAGACATCACGCGTGATGTGGATTGATTAGAAAGATACTACTCAAGAGATAGGTTGTGGTGTTTATTAGTACTATCTTGGGATGCCCAAATTTACAGGGTTGAGTTGTTCATTGACGGGAACGTGAACTTTGAGGTGTGCTTGTGTAGCCCTACGAGATTCTCATCCTACTTGATTCATGAGGAATAATTTCTGAGCTATGTCTTTCGTGCATGTTGTTAGAGGAAGTATCATATGTTTAATTATGTTAATGTTGTTGAGAGTTTCAACTAGTGAAAGTATGATCCCTAGGCCTTGTTTTTTCACCATTGCTATATCCTTTTCTCTCTATTTGACGACTATTTTTCTTACTGCCATTTTTATTACATATTTAATACACCTTGTTTTCCCATCCATATTACCCATATTTTATCATCTCTTTGCCGAACTATGGCACCTATACAACTGACAATTGTATTGGGTGTGTTGGGGACAAGAGAGACTTTTTATATCTTAATTGCAGGGTTGCGTGAGAGGGATACACTCAACCTATACCTCCATGAGTTCGATAAACCTCATGTTACTCACTTGAGGGAAATTTGTTGTTGTCCTACAAATCTCTACGCTTGGAGGCCCAACATAGTGTACGAGAGTAGTAACATGTAGTAGACATCAAGTTATTTTCTGGCGTCGTTGTCAGCGAGGTTAGCGCTTGAAGGTATCTCTTTAGATCTTGCAATTTTATCTATATGTTTCTTGTTTTTATTTTCACTATTTAGGCTTAATGGAAAACAACAAAAATATGAGAGAGCTTTATGATATTTATCTTGAGTTAGGACATGGAGTGTTTGAAGAGAAAATTAAAAAACCTATGGAAATTTATTTGCATGCTAGTAGCAATGCTATTAGTATGAATCCTTTGAACACCATTATTGCTAATGCTATGGAAAAAATTTAAGCTTGCGGAAGTGGGTTTTGATGAGCATGATATTTATAGCTCCTCGAGCATGGAGGAGAAAATTTACTTTGAGTCTTGGAAGTTTTTACATCTGTAGAACCTATCCTTATCCTTTTTTATTTCATTTTTGTGCCAAGAATAACCTCTATTTGAAAGAAAGTGCAACTTGCTATTTTCTGTCCAGATTTTTGAGCTTCACCAAAAAACCTCGATTATCTCAGCCAGAACGCGAGGAATTTTTTATATTTTCTAGGCACATGCCCCAGGTTGTTATCTAACTTCCATTAGTTTCACACTTTCTGATTTGATTAACAGAATTGTCTCCAAAAAATTCATCTTTACCAGTTGTTCTGTTTTGACAGATTCATGCCAAAATTTGCATTTTCCTCTTAATCTTTTTCTTTGTGTTCTTTTAAGGGGAAGAGACTTTAAAGAAGTTGTGATAGTAGCTAATATTTTAAATGGGTGTTTGACTTGTGTTTAAACTGAACCAAGTGGATTTATTATTTTGATGCACTAGCGTTGCTAATGAAGATTGTGAGAAGTTCTAGGTGAAGGAAGTTTTCAAGTGTAGGGAGATAAGGATGATATGAGAAGATGAAGCATGGACACAATCTCAAGCTTGGGAATGCCCATGTCACCCTAAGACATATCCAATAAGTACAAGCGTCAAATCTTGGGGATTGGGCATCCTCTTCTTCATCAACAAAAATATCAGGTCATCTTTCAAGACACTATACTTTTATTCCTTCACACGATATGTGTTATTCTTGGAGCGCCATTTTATTTTGCTTTCAGTTTTTGTTTTGTTTTGTTCTGTTGCAGTAATAAATGGTTGGATCCTAGCATTTTAGTTTGGAGACAGACGCGCTCCATTTTTTGTTGTCTAGAACACTCTAGTTTTCACTCTTATTGTTCTGTGAGTGTTCAGTTTTTGCTAGAACTGCGTTTAGCTCTTGTTTTTCACTCTTATTTTGTTCATAGGTTGTTGGTTTTCTTAATTTATATATGATTAATTCTCTGTCTTTAATGATTATTTAGTTTGAGAGTTTTTTCAAATAAGTTGTGTTGGATAAGAGTAAAATATTTCATGCTTATAGTGGTGCAATAGGAAACTTGTTTTGACTGTGGCTTAGACTTTGGCATGTAATGTTAGATGCTATTTTAGTTGTGTGCTTATTAGTATATGATGTATCATGACCAGTCTCAGATAACTGAGAGTGCTTAATGTGCCATTGAAATTAAATCATGTGTTGTTTCCTCATATTGAAGCATGGTATTGTGGTATTATGCTTTGATGATTTATTTGGTTTGACTTGGCGCATGGTCACACCATGTTATGACTATAAACCAGTCACCTTTAGCCTAAATGTTCATTTATTTTTTTGACTTGTAATATCACTTCATGATTTGATTAATAATTTTTTGTCGCTATGCATGATTATGACCGTTATTGCTCTCTTAGTTTGTCGCTCTCGGTCTCTTGCTAGACTTCACCATGTACCAAGTATGAGCTCTACTCGTGCATCCAACTCTCAAAAACCAAAACTATTCCAGTGTGTCCACCATACCTACCTATTTGTGGCATTTCACAGCCACTCCAAGTAAGAAGAGGGCCAACGGGCCGCCGCCAGTCGCCGACGTCGTGGTCGCTGCCGCCACCATCTCATCGGGGCTGAACCTCTCCATCAACTACTCTCTCTTTCTCACCATGATAATGGTGAGTAGTCCACCTCGGGGTTGAGAGCTCGTGCTAGTAGCTATGTGGTTCTCTCTCTCCATGATGTGATCTTGATTGTGATCATGTGTTATGTTATCATTGTTGAATCTATGATGTTTCCCCTTCATTATGTAATGGCGACGATGTGCTCAATTGGTTTATCTGGTATAATTCTCCCGAGTCACCTTTGTCCCACGGTGCCACTGTGCAGTGCGGGTGCGGTGTGTGACTCTATGGGCCATGGTTTAGAGGGATACTTATCATGAACTTCTTCTTACTTTGTTGCATTGAATTGGAATCGTGAGGTTTCTTGATGCTTGTTTTTAGTATAATCTCTATAGTGCAAGGGTGACAGTGCGGGTGTTGTGGATTGATTAGAAAGATACTACTCAATAGATAGGTTGTGGTGTTTATTAATACTAGCTTTGGATGCCCAAAGTGACAGGGTTGGGGTGTTCATTGACGGGAACGTGAACTTTGACGTGTGGTTGTGTAGCCCTATGTGATACGTCATAAACGTATCCTTAATTTCTGATGTTCCATGTTGTTTTCGTGCCATATGTTACATGTTTTTCTACACTTTATGTCATTTTTATAGATTTCCCGGGACTAACCTATCGACAAGATGCCACAGAGCATGTTCCTGTTTTTAGTTTCAGAAAAGTTGTTCTGGAAATATTCTCGAATTGGAAAATTCGAAGCCCGGAAGTCTTAGAATTCCCGAAGGTTCCACGGAGTCCCGAAGAGGCCCGGGGGGGGCACAGGGGCACACCATAGGGCAGCGCCCCCCCGGCCGCGCCTGGGGGTGGTGTGGGCCCATCGCACCCGGCCGTTAGGGAAAATCATCACCGGAGGGCTCTACACCACCATGCCCGACTCCGGAGTGATGCATGAGTAGTTCATCCTTGGACTACGGGTCCATAGCAATAGCTAGATGGTTTTCCTCTCCTATGCCTCATGTTTAGATCTCGTGAGCTAGCCTACATGATCGAGATCGTCTTATTATAATGCTACATGTTGTGTTTGCTGGGATCCGATGATTATTGAATGTTATGTCTCTTGATTATCAATCTATCATGTTGTCTTCATGTGTATGTTATTTATGATCTTGCATGCTCTCCGTTGTTAGTAGATGCTCTAGCCAAGTAGATTCTAGTGACTCCAAGAGGGAGTATTTATGCTCGATAATGGGTTCATGCCTCCTTTGCATCTGTGCTCAAGTGACAGAAACGTGACGAATGGAGGATGTGTTGTTTCCATTATGGAGAAAACAACGATGTTTACATTGTTTACATTACACACTTTGCTTACTGGGATTATCTTTTGCTTGCAACTTAATACCCAATGTTTGTCCGGATGATATTCGGAGGGTGGATTATTAGTCATAGATGCAGTTGTATGATGGTCTATGTATCTTGTTGTAATGCCCGCATGAATCTCATAGTAATCATTATGTCATGCATGTTTCATTATCTATCAATTGCCCCGCTGTAATTTGTTCACCACCCATGTTAGCTATCTTTTATGCAGAGACACCACTAGTGAACTTTGGACCCCGGTCCATTTTCTCATACTAATGATACAACCACTTCTTCCACTGTTTTCACACTATTACTGATGTTTTCATATTGTTCTCATACTGTTTTCCATACTATACATTTAACCTCTTTGTTATCAGCAAAACCAGTGAGATTGACAACCTCACTGCTACGTTGGGGCAAAGTGAATTGATTGTGTTGTGTACGTTCCATGTTGCTACTTAACCGGTAATGCGCCCTGCCATCTCAGCTGCATCGACCTTCAGAAGTGCTTCTTCCTCCTACTGGTCGATTCAACCTTGGTTTCTTTTCTGAGGGAAAACTTGTTGTTGCACTCTTCACACCTTGCGATTGGGGTCTCCCAACGAGCGTGTGTCTACTCTCCATCAAGATTTTCTGGCGCCGTTGCCGGGGAGGAAGAGAATTTCTACAAGGGGAGTCTCTCACTTCCAATATCTTTACTTTGTTTTAGTTTTGCTTAGTTTGTTTTATGTTATCTTGTTTGTTTCTCTTTATCAAAAACACACACAAAAAATTAGTTCGTATTCTAGTTGTTATTTTTTCTTTATCATGCTTGCTATCAATGTTTGATGTCTTTGAAACTAGATATTATTGGCAAGGTGGGTTCACAGATGAACAAGAAAAATATTATAAGGAACCCCGCTTGTCACAAAAAGGGATCCACTTATGGGAGCAAATTAATAAATTGCATAACTATGCTAAAAACTTGTGTTCTACTTATAATATTACTTATTGCTTGGATAAATCTTGTTGTTGTAGGAGGTATAAACACCTCACTTTTCAATGTGAGTATAATGATAATGTTACCATATCTTATTAGGTTAAGGGAAATTATGACTTTTATGATGTGGAATAAAATAAAGAATTTATTGCTTGGAAGGGTGCATTCGAAATTGCTTATTTGCTTGAAGATATTGATGATGCACAGATGGTGCAGGTCTTGCACTCGTTGGGAAACCCCAAGAGGAAGGTTTGATGAGCACAACAACAAGTTTCCCTTAGTAAAGAAACCAAGGTTGAATTGACCAGTAGGAGGAAAGAGTAACTTCAGAAGGTTGATGCGGCTGAGATGGCAGGACGCACTACCGGTTCAGCAACAACGTGGAAGCTACACAACACAAAGAATTCACTTTTCCCCAACGAAGCAGTGAGGTTGTCAATCTCACCGGTTTTGCTGATAACAAAGAGGTTAAATTTCTGGTGTGGAAAACAATATGAGAATAGTATGAAAACAGTAGCAGCAGTGTGAAAACAGTGGAAGCAGCGTGAAAAAAATGGAAGCAGTGTGAAAACAATGGAAGCAGTGTGTGTATTATCAGAATGAGAAAATGGACCGGGGTCCACAGTTCACTAGAGGTGTCTCTCCATAAAAGATAGCTAACATGTGTGGTGAAAAAATTACAGGTGGGAAATTGACAGATAAAGAACATGCATGCCATAAAAATCACTATGAGATTCATGCGGGCATTACAACAAGATACATATATCGTCATCCAACTGCATCTATGACTAATAATCCACCCTTCGAATATCATCCGAACAAACGTTGGGTATTAAGTTGCAAGCAACAGATAATCGCAGTAAACAAAGTGTGTAATGTAAACAATGTAAACGAAGTAAACATCGTTGTTTTCTCCCTAATGGCAACAACATATCCTCCATCCGTCACGAATCTGTCACTCGAGCACAGATGCAAAGGAGGCATGAACCCACTACCGAGCATAAATACTCCCTCTTGGAGTCACTAGAATCTACTAACAACGGAGAGCATGCAAGATCATAAATAACATACACATGAAGATAACATGATAGATTCATAATCAACAAACATACCATTCAATAATCATCGGGTCCCAGCAAACACAACATGTAGCATTACAAATAGATGATCTCGATCATGTGAGGCAGCTCACGAGATCTAAACATGAGGCATAAGGTGGAGAGTACAACCATCTAGCTACTGCTATGGACCCATAGTCCAAGGATGAACTACTCACGCATCACTCCGGAGGTGGGCATGGTGGTGTAGACCCCTCCGGTGATGAATTCCCCTCCCGGCAGGGTGCCGGGGAGAGCTCAAGAACCCTCCCGATCTCGGGATGACGATGACGGAGGCCTCGGGTGTTTCTAAGGACGAAGTGGTATATTTTTAGGGTAGATGTATCGGGGGGGATAAATAGGCAAAAGGGCGATGGCGGTGGATGCCCCAGGGGCCCACACCACCCCCAGACGCGGCCAGGGGGTGCGCCGCCCTATGGTATGGCCCCCCTCCGGGCCTCTTCGGGACTCGGTGGAACCTTCGGAAATTCTAAGACTTCCGGGCTTCGAATTTTCCAATTCCGAGAATATTTCCAGAACAACTTTTCTGAAACTAAAAACAACAAAATACAAGGAATTGGCTCTGTGGCATCTTGTCAATAGGTTAGTCCGAAAAATCGATAAAAATGACATAAAGTGTAGGGAAAACATGTAGCATATGGCATGAAAACAACATGGAACATTAGAAATCATTGATACGTTTATGACGTATCAACATCCCCAAGATTCGTTCCTACTCGTCCTCGATAAGATAAACGACAAAACAAATAATTTCTAAGTTGACATGCTACCAACATAAACTTGATCATCATAGTAATGTAAAGCATGTAAACTAGGATCAAATCAATAAATGTTGTGGTTTATAGTTGATTTCAAAGAGTAATGTATAAACCATTAGGAATAACAAAGTAAAACCTTAAAGTGAATCAATACTAAAAGACAATCCACTGTGCAAAGTATATTAAAGATGATTTAAGCTTCAAGAACAACAATATAATCATCCAAGGCATCAAACTCTCACAACAACTCTTGTTAGGATCAAGTCAAGTGACAACAATACGCACATGGGAAAATCATTCAAATAATTGTGCACTAAAAACAAGCAAGCGTTTTGTATTGGTTCCTGGCACCATGATGTTATGGCTAAAAGAACATTATGGGGGGTTTGGATGGTCAATGTTAGAAAGTCTCACACAACTGAAAGTGATCGTTAGACAAGAGGAAGTCTTATAATCAAAGTTATGCAAGGAGTAGTGATTGCGGCCAGGGGGTGCGCCGCCCTATGGTATGGCCCCCCTCCGGGCCTCTTCGGGACTCGGTGGAACCTTCGGAAATTCTAAGACTTCCGGGCTTCGAATTTTCCAATTCCGATAATATTTCCAGAACAACTTTTCTGAAACTAAAAACAACAAAATACAAGGAATTGGCTCTGTGGCATCTTGTCAATAGGTTAGTCCGAAAAATCGATAAAAATGACATAAAGTGTAGGGAAAACATGTAGCATATGGCATGAAAACAACATGGAACATTAGAAATCATTGATACGTTTATGACGTATCAACATCCCCAAGATTCGTTCCTACTCGTCCTCGATAAGATAAACGACAAAACAAATAATTTCTAAGTTGACATGCTACCAACATAAACTTGATCATCATAGTAATGTAAAGCATGTAAACTAGGATCAAATCAATAAATGTTGTGGTTTATAGTTGATTTCAAAGAGTAATGTATAAACCATTAGGAATAACAAAGTAAAACCTTAAAGTGAATCAATACTAAAAGACAATCCACTGTGCAAAGTATATTAAAGATGATTTAAGCTTCAAGAACAACAATATAATCATCCAAGGCATCAAACTCTCACAACAACTCTTGTTAGGATCAAGTCAAGTGACAACAATACGCACATGGGAAAATCATTCAAATAATTGTGCACTAAAAACAAGCAAGCGTTTTGTATTGGTTCCTGGCACCATGATGTTATGGCTAAAAGAACATTATGGGGGGTTTGGATGGTCAATGTTAGAAAGTCTCACACAACTGAAAGTGATCGTTAGACAAGAGGAAGTCTTATAATCAAAGTTATGCAAGGAGTAGTGATTGCGACACAACGGATGCACATAGAGCTATAAGTGTATGAAAGCTCTCCAATGGAACTAGTGGGGGTGCATCCAACCTGCTTGCTCACGAAGACCTAGAGCTCTTTTTGAGGAGGCTCATCATTGGAATATACAAGCCAAGTTCTATAATGTAAGTTCCCCACATAGTTATGCAAGTCATAATATGAAAACTCTCTCCAAACTAAAGTAAAGATGCTAATGAAACACAAGTGTGGAATAAATTATAGTAGTGATGCCCCCTCTTTCTTTCTTTTTTCTTTTTTGGATTTTTCTCTTTTTATATATATATAACCTCACTGGTAGGGGCAACACTCTATTTTACAATGAATCAACACACTTTTGGTACTCATAACTCAAACTGAAATATCTCTGATGTATATAAAACTAAATGATCCTGCCAGTGTAGCAGTATGCAAAATAACAATGAAGCATGACAAGTAACATAATGATGATGAATTTTTATGGCAATATATCTCGGAATGGTTATGGAAATGCCATGGTAGGTAGGAATGGTGGCTGTTTTGCGGAAGATAAATTTGGCTTATGTGTAGAAGAACAAAGTTCGCCCATGGGGTTTCGATGCACTGGCAAAGTTTGCACCAACTCTCAATGTGAGAATGAGCAATACACAGTACCGAACTAGCAAATATGGATGGTGGAAGTGCCAGAAAACCGCAACATAGAACTCACAAGTTAAAAGATTCCAAATAAAATCATGATATCACAAGGCATAATGAAAATCACTCCAAGAGGGTCTGTGGCAGTGACAAGTCACTGTTAGCTACCCTGACCGTAGTGTGTAACAAAAAGCCATTACGATTGTTATCAGCAAAGGAAGTCATATACCAATATCCTATAAATTGGTTATTTGAGTGTGACCTCTAATGCAGATTACTTTTTGAGTGGTGTGAAGGAAGTTTTCAAGGGTCAAGAGAAGAGGCTGATATAATGTGATCAAGAAGAGTGCAAGGTCAAAGCTTGGAGATGCCCCCGTGGTTCATCCAAGAAAATTCTAAGAAGACTTAAGAATCTAAGCTTGGGGATGCCCAAGGCATCCCCTTCTTCATCAACGATTTATTAGGTCACTTCTAGTGAAACTATATTTTTATTCGGTCACATCATATGAAATTTACTTGGAGCGTATGTTTGTTTTTCTTTTCCTTTGTTTTCTTTTGTTTTCCTTGATGCAATAATGTTGTTGAAACCTAGCATTCTTTGTGTGGGAGAGAGACACGCTCCGCTTTTTCATATGAATACTAGTTATGCTCGTATTCTTAGTTTTTCTTCTAGTTGCTGCAAAATTCCTGTTAGCTCCTATTTTTCTTGCATCTCTTATTCAGAGCTGTTAGTTTTAGTAGAATTGTGTTAGAACTCTGTTGTTTAATTGCTGTATCTCTTGGAGAGTTTTTGTTTAGTATAAAATGTTTGGTGTTGGAAAGCAGTAGTACAATTTTTGTGCTTATAACGGTGCAATTAGAAGATTGTATAGACTGTGGCTAGACTTTTTCATGTCATGCTAGATGTTATTTTAATTGTAAATCCTAGTAGTTATTTTGTAGCATGACTTCTCTCAAATAGATGAGAGTGTTTAATGTTCCATTGAAAGAATCATGAGTTGTTCTTGTCATATTGAAGCATAAATTTGTGGTGTTCTCCTTTGAATGTTTATTTGGTTGACTTGGCGCATCCTTACACCATGTTTATGACTACAAACCAGTCACTTATAGCCTCTATGATCATTTAGTTTTTGAACTTGTAGTACCACTTATGCTTTGATTAATGATATTTTTGTCGCTATGCATGATTATGACCATTATTGCTCTCTTGATTTGTTGCTCCCAATCTTTTGCTAGCCTCCACCTGTACTGAGTATGATCTCTACTCGTGAATCCAACTCCCCAAAACCAAAGTTTGCCAAATGTGTCCACCATACCTACCTACATGTGGTATTTAACTGCCATTCCAAAGTAAATTGCTCATGTGTTACCTTTAAAACCTTCAAAATTACTCTTGTTTTGGGCTCCCGTTTTAGTTCATGAGGACGTAAATAGAGAATCTTCATCTCACTTGTTGATTGGACTTTCACTCGCTGGACTAGTGGCTTCATCCGCTTATCCAATTGATAGAAGAGCTGGAAGCGGGGTGCCCAGCCCCAAATTAATACAACAAATTATCTTCACTATTTTTGCCCCTGATTTAGAAGTTAAAGCATAATTGTGTAAACAAAAGAGAAAGAGGGACGACCTTCTACCCAGATGTGTCCTTCTATGGGATCCACTCTTGTGAAGTCTAGTTGTCTTGTGATGTACTGTATTTTCTGTTTACTATTCATTGACATAAGAATACACCTCTCTAAAAAAATGTTTTCAATACCTTTGTTTAATAAAATAAAAAGCTCTAGCACATGAGTTAATCCCTGCTTCCCTCTGCGAAGGGCCTTTCTTTTACTTTTATGTTGAGTCTCCATCTTATAACTTTATGCACAATTGAGAGAGCATAGTTGCCATTCTGAGTTTAATGTGAATTTGTCCCAGAAAAAATATTAATTGATTCATGATGTGTTATTATTTGTTCTCAAATTATTTGTACTAGTCTTCCACTTGAACTTTGAAGGTGTCCTGGCATTTATGTTTTGCCCCATGATATGTCCATTTTGCATCACTGTTTTATATTGTTATTTTCTGTTATTCATCGATATATTTCATGTTATGATGCATCACTTATGTTATTTTATCTTATTTTAAATGTTTTATAATTTTTGGAAAATAAACATCGGGACCGGAAACCTGATGGAAAAAAGCACGATCAAGATACCCTATTTCAGAGGATTAGAAGAAGAGGGGGGACACCGGAGATGTCTTAGAAGTCCAGATGAGGGAGGCAGCCACGAGGAGAGCCAGAGGGGGCCCACACCATGGGCTGGCGTGTGATGGTGCAGATCGTGCACTCGTTGGGAGACCCCAAGAGGAGAGTGTGATGAGCACAGCTGTAGGAAATTCCCCTTAGTTAAGAACCAAGTTTATCAATCCAGTAGGAGTAAGAGGACCTTCGGAAGGTTGATGCCACTGACGGTGGTGCTGGCGCTTCACCGGTGTCAGCAACAACGTGGAACCTGCACACAACACAACCAAAATACTTTGTCCCAACGGTACAGTGAGGTTGTCAAACTCACCGTCCTTGCTGAAAACAAAGATTAGACATAGAGTGTGGAAAATGGTGTATGCTTGCAGTAAGTAAAGAAAACAGGAAGTAGCAATGGTTTGTTTAACAGTGTAGGACAAATGGACCGAGGTTCATAGGTTCATTAGTGGTGTCTCTCCATAAAAGATAGCATGTTGGGTGAACAAATTACACCTGGGCAATTGACAAATAGAGGTTGCACCGTAGTGCACATTATAACATGATGACTACTATGATATTTAGTACGGGCATTACAACAATATACATAGACCGAAATCCAATTGCATCTATGACTAATAATCCACCCTTAGGTTATCATCCGAACGTCCTTAGGTATTAAGTTGCAAGCAACAGATAACTGCATTAAACAATGTGTGTAATGTAAGCAATGATTATGCACGCGTGCACTCTCACCGTTGTTTTCTCCCTAATGGCAACGATACATCCTCCCCCTTCACGTTTCTGTCACTCGAGCAAGGCGAAGAGGAGGCATGAACCCACTATCAAGCATAAATACTCCCTCTTGGAGTCACTAGCAACTACTTGGCCAGAGCAACCACTAGCAACGGAAAGCATGCAAGATCACAAATAACATATGCAATAAAGACTATAATCAACTTGGCATAAGTTCAATATTCATCGGATCCCAGCAAACACAGCATATATAAGTACATAAGATCAATCTCGATCATGATAGGCAGCTCACGACATCTAAACATGGAGGCATATGAGGAGAAGACAACCATCTAGCTACTGCTACGAACCCGTAGTCCAAGGATGAACTACTCACGCATCACTCCGGAGGCAGGCATGGTGATGTAGAAGCCTTAGGTGATGGTTTCCTCTCCGGCACGGTGCCGGAAACAGCTTCAGAACCCCCCTGATCTAGGGTTAACGGTGACGGCGGCTGCGAAACTTTTCGGCGATTTTTTATCAGGTGTATAGGGTTTTCCATCACAGGGAATTAAATAGGCGAAAGGGCAAAGGCAGTGAAGCTCCAGGGCCCCACACCCATAGCTGGCGCGGCCAGGGGGCGCGCCACCCTATGGTGTGGACCCTGGTGCCCGTCTTCGACTCTCCTTCGGTCTTCTGGATGCTTTCGGGGAAAATAGGCACTTCGGGCTTTGTGGGGTCCATTTCCGAGAATGTTTCCAGAACAACTTTTCTGAAACCAAAAACAACAGAAAACAGGGAACTGGCACTTGGCATCTTGTTAATAGGTTAGTCCCGGAAAACATATAAAAATGCTATAAATAAGGGAGAAAACAAGTAGCAATTGACATAATATGATCATGGAGCATCAGAAATTATAGATATGTTGGAGACGTATCAAGCATCCCCAAGCTTAGTTCCTACTCGTCCTCGAGTAGGTAAACGATAAAACACAATAATTTCTGAGGTGACATGCTACTAACATAAACTTGATAAATCTAATGTAAAAGCATATACACGCTTACATCATAGAACTTCAAACACAAATATTGTTACATAGAACTTTAATAATAAAGCATAGTAATTACTTTGCATCACAAAGAGTATCTCAAATAAAGGATCTTGAATAATAATGCAAAGAAAGCTAAACGTTTGTTTCACGTATAGAGAAAGCATGGCAAAGTGATATTTCGCTAGTCCTTAAGAGTGGGGCAAAACATAAATGCCAGGACACCTTCAAAGTTCATGAGGAAGACTAGAGCAAATAATTTAAGAACAAATAATATCACACCATGAAGTAATTATTGATGTTTATGGGACAAATGCACATAGGACTCAGAATGGCAAAAAAATGCTCTCTCAACTGTGCATAAAGTTAGAAGATGGAGACTCAACATAAAAGTAAAAGAAAGTCCCTTCGCAAAGGGAAGCAGGGATCACTCATTTGCTAGAGCTTTTATTTTATTAAACAGAGGTATTAGAATTTTGACACTCCTCCCATCCATGTTTCACAAACCATGGCTAACCGAATCCTCGGGTGCCTGACAACAATCACATACGGCGGAGGAGTGTCTATATTTTTGGAGATGTATGCTAATGTCAACGAATGGTAAACAGAAAATACAGTACGTCACAAGCCAACTGGATTCACAAGAGCGGCTCCCATGTGAAGGACACATATGGGTAGAAGGTCATCCCTCTTTCTCTTTTGTTTACACAATTATGCTTTGACTGATAAATCAGGGGCAAAAATGGTGAAGAGAATTTGTTTGTATTAATTTGGGGCTGGGCACCCCGCTGCCAGCTCTTCGATCATTTGGATAAGCGGATGAAGCCACTATTCCAGGGTGTGAAATCCAATAAACAAGTGAGATAAAGATTCTCTATTACGTCCTCATGAGCAAAAACATGAACATAAAGCAGGAGTAATTTTGAAAGTTTTAAAGGTAACACATGAGCAATTTACTTGGAGTGGCAGTTAAATACCACATGTAGGTAGGTATGGTGTACACAATGAGAAAAACTTTGTTTTAAGGGAGTTTGGATGCACGAGTAAAGCTCATACTCAGTAAAGGTTGAGGCTAGCAAAAGACTGGGAACGACAAATCAAGAGAGCATAAGAGCCATAATCATGCATTACGACATAAGCATCATTAATTAAAACATAAGCAGTATCACAAGTTCAAAAACTAAGTGGTCATGGAGGCTATTCATGATTGGTTAATAGTCATAAACATGGTGTGAGCATGCGCCAAGTCACCCAAATAAAACATTCGAAAGAGAATACCATATATTGATGCTTTACTATGACAAGAACAACTCATGAATCTTTCAAGACATATTAAACACTCTCAGCTATTTGAGGCTATTCATGCTACTCAATAACCACAAGGATTTAAAACTAAAATAACATTGAGCATGGCATGAAAAAGTTCTAGCCACAGCCTATACAAGCTTCTACTAGCACTGTTATAAATTCTACTTCAAGCAGCAGTTTTCTTCTCCCAACAAGCACCATACAAAACATACTTTAACAAAAATACTCTTTATGATACAGCAAGCAAACATGGGATTAATCACATAATACTACTAAAAATAATAGCTCTAATAAGAGATGCATGCAATACAGGAGCTAAATAAATGCAGCAGCCAGGCAGAGATTAAGAATACAAAGTATTCTCATGAAAAAGCGGAGCGTGTCACTCTCCAATAAAAGAATGCTGGGTTCCAACCAAGTTTATTGTAAAAAGTAAAAAAAAAACTGAAAGCAAAAACAAATTTAAAACAAAAAATAGAAGACGCTCCAAGTAAAGCACATAAGATGTGACCGAATAAAAATATAGTTTCATTAGAAGTGACCTGATAATCTGTTGATGAAGAAGGGGATGCCTTGGGCATCACCAAGCTTAGACGCTTGAGTCTTCTTGGAATTTTCTGGGATGTACCACCGGGTCATCCCCAAGCTTAAGTTTTTCACTCTTCTTGATCACATCATATCATCCTGTTCTCTTGACCCTTGAAAACTTCCTTCACACCAAACTTCTCACAATCTTCATTAGCAACATTAGTGCAATCGAAATAATAAATTCACATGGTTCAGTTTCAACACAAGTATAACACTTAAAAACACATTAGCTACTGTCACAACTTCTTTTAAAACTCTTTTTTCTCAAAAGAACACCAAAAGAGAGCGATTAAGAAGCAAATGCAATTATTGGCAGAAATCTGTCAAAACAGGACCGCAGGTAAAGATGATTTTTTTCTCGAAAATCTTATGTCTCTAAAATCAAAAAGTGGTCAACTAAGAAAAGTTACGTATACCGCTCAGGATTACGCAAAACAAAACTCAGGTCATTTTGAATTTTCTGTGATTTTATACGGAATTAACAGTGGACAGCAGAAATTTGTTTCCTGTGCAGAAATCCGAAATATAGTCTCAACTTTCCACTAGAGGCTTTACTTGGCTCAACAAAAACACAAAAGAAAAGATACAACGGGGTTTCTAAGGAAATAGACAACACCCAGGTGCAAAGCACACCAAAGAAAACAAAGAAAAACAGGTTGAAAACAGAGAAATAAAATGGGTTGTCTCCCGGTAGCGCTTTTCTTTAACGCCTTTCAGCTAGGCATAAAAAGGGGCAACTCAAGTATTTTAAGGTGAAGAAGCATCCTCTATAACTTCCTCTAAACCATTATTTGCAGCAATAGGCACTCTAGATGTTTTTGAAGATTCAACATGGAGGTCACTCTTAGTTTCATTAATTGTATTAGCAATTTTCAGCACATACTGAGATTTGGGTTTAGTTATCTTGGGAACATACATGAATCTTTGCTCCTTTCCCACAAAGGCTTTCTCCTTTTTGAATTTAAGAGATGAAAAGTTTGAGCTTAAAGTTCCCATAGCATCCTCTAGTTTACCAATCCTAAAATTTTGATTATCATGAGGGTTGCTAACTTCTAGAGCAGTGATTCTTTTATCAATAGTAATTATTAATTCATTAACTTTGCTAGCATTATCAAGGAAAATTGGTAAGTTCATTTCCAAAGAGTTTAATTTATCAATAACATCCTCCAAAGTGATCTCAGTTTTAACAGTTGTAATGGGGGGGGTGCTCCTACTAAACTTTCAATCAAATTGCAGGCTTCCAAAGCAGGAGTTCCTAGAAAATTTCCACCCGTAAGAGTATCTAGCACATGCCTATACCAGCCAGAAATACCAACATAAAAGTTCCTCAAGAGTATCAAGGTAGAATATTTTTTTGTACATTTATTATGAGCATCATTTATTCTGTACCAAGCATCTTTTAAACTCTCTCCCCATTGTTGCCTAAAAGAACGAACCTCAACTTCAGGAATACTCATTCTAGTGAAATAAAAGCAAGAAAATAAATAACATCTATGAAGTAAACTATTTTTTTGTGTTTTGAATATAGAAAAGAAAAATAAGACAAAAATAAAAACAAGACAATAAACAAAATAAAGAGATTGAGAGTGAGAGACTCCCCTTGCTAGAAGACTTCTTCCTCCCCGGCAACGGCGCTAGAAAAGTCCTTGATGGTGCCTTGACGGGGAGACTTCTTGATGATGATGAATTTTAAGTCCCCAGCAACGGCGCCAGAAAAGTCCTTGATGGTGCAGATCGTGCACTCGTTGGGAGACCCCAAGAGGAGGGTTTGAAGAGCACAGCAGTAGGAAATTCCCCTTAGTTAAGAACCAAGGTTATCAATCCAGTAGGAGGAAGATGACCTTCAGAAGGTTGATGCCACTGACGGTGGTGCTGGCGCTTCACTGGTGTCAGCAACAATGTGGAACCTGCACACAACACAACCAAAATACTTTGTCCCAACGGTACAGTGAGGTTGTCAATCTCACCGGTCTTGCTGAAAACAAAGATTAGACTATAGTGTGGAAAATGGTGTATGCTTGCTGTAAGTAAAGAGAACAGGAAATAGCAATGGTTTGTTTAACAGTGTAGGAAAAATGGACCGGGGTTCATAGGTTCACTATTGGTGTCTCTCCATAAAAGATAGCATGCTGGGTGAATAAATTACAGCTGGGCAATTGACAAATAGAGGTTGCACCGTAGTGCACATTATAACATGATGACTACTATGATATTTTAGTGCGGGCATTACAACAATATACATAGAACGAAATCCATCTGCATCTATGACTAATAATCCACCCTCAGGTTATCATCCGAACCCCTTAGATATTAAGTTGCAAACAACAAATAACCTCATTAAAAAATGTGTGTAATGTAAGCAATGATTATGCACGCGGGAACTCTCACCGATGTTTTCTCCCTAATGGCAACATCACATCCTCCCCCTTCACGTTTCTGTCACTCGAGCAAGGTGAAGAGGAGGCATGAACTCACTATCAGGCATAAATACTCCCTCTTGGAGTCACTAGCAACTACTTGGCCAGAGCAACCACTAGCAACGGAAAGCATGCAAGATCACAAATAACATGTGCAATAAAGAATATAATCAACTTGGCAGAAGTTCAATATTCATCGGATCCCAACAAACACATCATATAGAATTACATAAGATCAATATCGATCATGATAGGCAGCTCACGAGATCTAAACATGGAGGCATATGAGGAGAAGACAACCATCTAGCTTCAGCTACGAACCCGTTTTCCAAGGATGAACTACTCACGCATCACTCCGGAGGCAGGCATGGTGATGTAGAAGCCTCAGGTGATGATTTCCTCTCCGGCAGGGTGCCGGAAACAGCTTCAAAACCCCCCTGATCTAGGGTTGACGATGACGGCGGCTGCGGAACTTTTCGGGGATTTTTTATCAGGTGTCTAGGGTTTTCCATCCGGGGGGATTAAATAGGCGAAAGGGCAAAGGCGGTGGAGCTCCAGGGGCCCCACACCCATAGCTGGCGCGGCCAGGGGAGCGCCACCCTATGGTGTGGGCCCCCTGATGCCCGTCTTCGACTCTTCTTCGGTCTTCTTGATGCTTCCGGGGAAAATAGGCACTTCGGGCTTTGTGGGGTCCAATTCCGAGAATGTTTCCAGAACAACTTTTCTGAAACCAAAAACAGCAGAAAACAGGGAACTGGCACTTGGCATCTTGTTAATAGGTTAGTCCCGGAAAACGTATAAAAATGCTATAAATAAGGGAGAAAACAAGTAGCAATTGACATAATATGACCATGGAGCATCAGAAATTATAGATACGTTGGAGACGTATCAGCGCGCCCCTCCCCTTGGCCATGCCGCCAGGTGGTGTGGCCACCCTGGCCCACCTCCGGTCGCCCTCTTTCGCGTACTTGACCCCCAGGGAACCCTAAGCCCCGGACTAGCATCGAAGAATTATTCCGCCGCCGCCTCGGGGCGGAAAACACCCGAGAGAGAAAAGCTCTCTAGCAGGGAGAAATCTTCCGGGGAAATTCCTCTCCGGAGAGGGGAAATCATCGCCATCGTCACCGTCATCGCTCCGGGCATCATCAAGATCGTCATCATCATCACCACCATCACCCTCATCATCCACCGGCATCCCGCTGTAACAATTAGGGGCCTCTATCGTTGTTTTACATTAGATCTCTCTCCCGGTGTGGATTGCTTGTTAGTAGTTGATGCTTGTGAGATTTATCGGTGTTGGAACTTTATGACCAGATTTTTATCATCCATTATATCACCTCTTATTATGATCCATATGATGTCTTGTGAGTAGTTCGTTTAGTTCTTGAGGACATGGGAGAAGTCATGATGTTAGTAGTGAAGTTATGTTGAAGTAATATCTCGTGGTTCGGTATTTAAGTTGTGGTGCTATTCTTCTAGTGGTGTCATGTGAACGTCGACTACATGATACTTCACCTTTATGGGCCTAGGAGGATGCATTGTGTATTTGGCTACTAATTTTGGGGTTGCCGGAGTGACAGAAACCCAAACCCCCATTAGGAAACCAATGCACGAGGGAGCGTAGAATCGCGGAGTTTTAAGGCTATGGTTAGATTTATCTCAATTACTTTTCTTGTATTTGCGGATGCTTACAAGGAGTATAATCACAAGTATGTATTAGTCCTAGTTGGGCGGTGCATTAGCATAGTTTCACCAACACAACACTTCACGAACTAATGGATATTAATCAACCGTAATGAAGCGAAAGCACTTCACGAAATTCCCATGTGTCCTCAAGAACGTTTGGTAGTCATAAGTAATACAACCAGCTTGTCCTTTGCTCTTAAAAGGATTGGGCCACTTGCTGCAATATTATTTACTGCACTTTATTTACTCGCACTTTATTTATCTGCTATATCCAAAACAACCAAAACCCCGTTTGCTAGTGTTTACAGTGAATCCTCTATCCAACCTTCTTGTCAAAACCTTCTGCTCCTCGTTGGGTTCGACACTCTTATTTATCGAAAGTACTACGATACACCCCCTATACTTGTGGGTCATCAAGACTATTTTCTAGCGATGTTGCCGGGGAGTGAAGCGCTATTGGTAAGTGGTATTGGTAAGAGAAACTTTTATTGTGAGTGTTGTTTTTATTTCGGTCTGCTGTTTTATCTCATTATGGAGAATACTTTTGGTTCTTTGTTTAGGGGTAGTTCTACCGTTGCTACTAGGGTAGTTGTTAACCCATTATCCGCTGAATTAGATCCTTATAAAATACCTATGAAAATTGTTGGACGTGTTACGGATAACTGCTATTACGGTGATGGAACTGTCCATCCCGGTGATCATTTGCTCTTTATACATGAATTATGCGAGTTATTCAGCTGTGCATGTATTACAATGGATCAAGTTAAAAGGAAATTATTTTCTTTATCGCTGAAAGGAAGAGTCGCCGAATGGTTGAAATTACTGAAGAATGGTGAATCTATTGGATGGGAGGAAATTGTTCCTCTCTTTTATTCAAAATTTTATCTTCCAAGTGAGATTCATAAAGACCGGAATCAAATCTATAATTCCTGGCCTCATGATGGAGAGAGTATTGCTCAAGCGTGGGGGAGAATGAAGTTATTAATGCTTAAATGTCCCATTCATGAACTCCCAAGAAATATTGTTATCAATAATTTTTATGCAAGGCTTTCTCTTCATGATAAGGATTTATTGGATGCTTCTTGTTATGGATCATTCACACGTATGAAGGAAGAAGCTAAATGGGATATTCTTGACCGTATTCAAGAGAACACTGAAGGATGGGAGAATGACAAAGGTAGAAAGTCGGGTATAAATTATGATTATGAATGCATTAAATCTTTTATGGGAACCAATGATTTCTATGATGTTAGTGTTGTTTGTGGTCTTGATTCTCAAATTTTTTCAAACTGTCTTAAAGCTTTTGCCTTCTATCTTGATAGTCCTAAAAAGAATTATCACAACTACCATGCACCTTATAAAGATATTGTTCCTGCTAGTAACATAGAAGTGCATGATGTTAATCCTGCTGCTCCTAAGCCATATGTTGAAAAAATGTCTTTCCCTGCTAAGGTGAAAGAACACTCTATGGTGGCTAGTGTGGTTAATAAGAGTAATAAGAAATCTATTGAACCTGATGACCAAATAACTGTTGAACCTACTGTAGCAATAGTGAAAGATCTTGTTTGTGGAAATGTAGAGGATGAACACATTGTCTTCTGTGAGGATGCTTCTAATATTGTTTCCCATCCTCATAGACCTAAGAAAACTAGTGTTCATGTGCTTTCTGTTGAGAGTGGTGATCATTGCTATTATGGTTTGTGTGACATTGGTGCTAGTTCTAGCTCTATACCTTATGAGCTTTATAGAGAAATTATGCATGAAATTAGTTCTTGTGAGCTTGAAGATATTGATGTGGTTATTCAGCTTGCTAATAGAGAAACTGTTTTTCCAATTGGTATTGTTAGAAATATGGAAGTTTTATGTGGTAAAACTAAATATCCCACCGATTTTCTAGTACTTGGTAAGGCTACTAGTAAAACTTGTCCTATTATTTTTGGTAGACCTTTCTTGAACACTTGTGGTGCTATTATAGATTGTAAGAGGGAGAAGATTTTGACTAAATTCGATGGAAAATCTTATGATTTCAATTTATCCAAATTTGCTAGAGCACCTTATGAATCTAAATTGCCTGATGAGAATTTTAAAGTTGAACAACTTGCTTCTATTGCTCTTGATCCTAACAATGCTTTGCAGCAATATATGGAGGACCATGAGAGTGAGATCTTTATGGAAGAGAGAAATGAGATTGACGATATTCTTCTTCGTCAACCGGTGATACTGAAACATAATTTACCTGTGGAAGACTTGGGTACCACATTACCACCCAAGGAGGATCATGTCCTTGATTTAAAACCTATGCCTGATGATCTTAAATATGCTTATATTGATCATAAGAAAATATATCCTGTTATTATTAGTGCTAAACTTTCAGGTGAAGAAGAGGAAATATTATTGGGAATTCCGATGAAACATAGTGGAGCTATTGGATATACTCTTGATGATTTGAAGGGAATTTCTCCTACTATATGTCAGCATGCTATTAATATTGAACCTGATGCAAATCCAGTAGTTGAACATCAACGCCGTTTAATTCCTAAGATGAAGGAAGTGGTAAGAAATAAGGTATTAAAACTTCTTGATGATGGTATTATTTTTCCTATTGCTGATAGCAGATGGATGAGCCATGTGCATTGTGTCCCTAAGAAGGGAGGAATGACTATTGTGCCTAATGAAAACAATGAGCTCATTCCACAAAGAGTAGTAGTTGATTATAGAATGTGTATTGATTTTAGAAAGGTTGATAAAGTTACTAAGAAATATCATTATCCTTTACCCTTTATTGATCAAATGCTAGAGAGGTTGTCTAAGAAAACTCATTTTTGCTTTCTTGATGGTTATTCTGGGTTTTCTCAAATTGCTGTTAGGAAGCAAGATCAAGAGAAAACAACCTTTACTTGTCCTTATGGTACTTATGCTTATAGACGTATGCCTTTTGGTTTGTGTAATGCTCCTGCTACTTTTCAAAGATGCATGTCTGCTATTTTTCATGGTTTTTGTGGAGAAATTATGGAAGTATTCATGGACGATTTCTCCGTCTATGGAACTTCTTTTGATAATTTTTTGCACAACCTTGATAAAGTTTTGCAGAGATGTGAGGAAATTAATCTTGTTCTTAATTGGGAGAAATGCCACTTTATGGTTAATGAAGGAATTGTTCTTGGACATAAAATTTCTGAAAGAGGTATTGAAGTTGATAAAGCTAAAGTGGAAGCCATAGAGAAAATGCCCTGTCCTAGGGATGTTAAAGGTATTCGTAGTGTTCTTGGTCATGCTGGTTTTTATAGGAGATTTATTAAAGATTTCTCTAAAGTATCAAAGCCTCTTACTAAGCTTCTTCAAAAAGATATACCATTTGTTTTTGATGATGATTGTAAGGAAGCTTTTGAAACTTTAAAGAAGGCTTTAATCACTGCTCCTATTGTTCAACCACCTGATTGGAATTTACCTTTTTAAATTATGTGTGAGGCTAGTGATTTTGCTGTAGGTGTTGTTCTTGGACAACACGTAGATAAGAAGTTGAATGTTATTCTGAAGGGTTCGTTGCATAGAAATCAAACAATTTCCTACGCGAGAGACACCCGAAAGGCCAAGATCTAATCTAGGAGATGAAAGCAACATGCATAGAGAGAGTCTTAAGAAAACATACCCTCGAACACTCTAAGTGTTACGAGATCGAATCTCGTTGTTGGCATAGTCGTACTCACACCGATCTCAAGGCCGAGAAGATGTGCACCGCAATCCGGCGGTGCCTCCTGATCGGTCACACGTACGGCTTGATGACGACCTCCGTTCCCTCGATTCAGCGGGGCAACGGAAGTAGAGGATCTCTCGGAACTCCAGCAGCACGACGGCGTGGTGTGGTGGAGAAAACTTCGTTCCGGGCTTCGCCAAGTGCATGCACATGAGGTGGAGCAACGGGAGGAGGAAGGTGGAGATGACACCAAGTGTGTGGACGAGGGAGAGCCCTCACCCTCCTTTATAGGGGAGGGGATGGCAGCCCAAGGGGAGCATTCAAACTTCCAAATTGGCACCTAAAATAGATGGTTTCACCTAAAATTCGAACCTAAAACACTAATTCCAATGAAATCATCGAGGCCATCGTCGCTTGTGTCCCAAAAACCGGAGCTAAGCTCCGACGACGAGGCGTCGATGCGATGGTGGAGAGTCGCAGCTACGCTTCTTCTTCGTTGGGGCGTAGAACTCGCGCTCAGCCTGCATTAGCTCGGGGCGGTCGCAACGGAGGAGCAATGAGCGGCATCGGAGGAGCGATGGAGCGGCAAAGAGAGGTCATCGTCGGCCAGGCCGCTGCTAGGTGGTGATGTCGTCACGGGGAGTTGCGGCCGGCGTAGGGGAAGTGATGGAGCGGCGGCGGGAGGGTTTGGTGGTGGATGTAGGCCGATTTCGGCAGCGCTGGCAGATGTGCGATTCCGGTGACCGGCGACGAGATTTCGGCGACCCAGGGCTGCGGGAGGGTCTGGCGGTGGACGTTGGGCGGGGGCGGAGTTACGGGCGACATATTTCTTCCCGGCGGCGGCACGGTCGTTGGGCGGGGGCGGACGGTAAATGTTCTGAGTGGCAGTTAGACTGCGCGTGTGGTTCGCGTTTTGGGGCAGTCACTTGGCTGTTGCAATTTTGGGGCAATTGGGCCAAAAATAGGGCACTGCCCTAAACTTTTTGCATCAACTGATGAAGATAGCCGCCGTTGCATATTTTTGCCCAGAACTGCCCTATTTTTTATATTTTTTTTGCAACACTGCTCTGTTTTTTTTTTTGAAAATTAAAACACCTTATATTAATAGCACGCAAGCCGCCTCATTAAAAACCTTCCAGTCCCCTTCGGTACCCTGGTAAGGAAAAGAGTGCGTAAAAAACTTGCTGCTAGGAGTTCGGAAACAGAGTTACATCGTTTACAAGTGTCGGAAATAAAAAACTAGGGGGATCACCATCCCAAAAACAATCTACGCAATTAACAAAACTATGCCTTGCTAGCACATGAGCAGCCTCATTAGCTTCCCTATAGCAGTGTTCGAAGGTGATTTTTGCAATTCCCAAAGATAATATCCTGCAATCGTCAAAAATCGCCGCTGAAGCAGTTGATGAAAAACCCCCAGCGATCATAGTGTCAACGACCTGCAAGTTATCAGATTGTAGAAAAAAATTATTGCCTCCCAAGTGTTGAGCTAAGCTGAGTCCCTCTCTGAGAGCGTAAGCTTCTGTCATGAAAGCATCTGCGGCGAAGCTAATTATTTTGCAACTAGCAGCAATGAATTTCCCAGCCGAGTCTCTAGCCACACACCCCAGACTTCCATGTCCTTGCTCCTCATCATAAGATGCATCTACGTTAATCATAATTGTGCCATTCGGGGGTCGTGTCCAGGCCTCCTTCTTTCTCTCAGTAGGTTTCTTTCTAGCACGCCAGTAATTTGTAGCTAAAGCCCCAATAGATAAGGCACTCCTAGTAGGAGTTTGTACATCTTCCCCATGGGTCATCTGTCGTCGCTCCCACCATAAATACCAAGTTGCAGTCAAAATTAGTTCAGGAAGCCCTATGCCATCCAATGGGGGCCATGAATCCAGGTTCATGATCACGTGTTCCATCACCAAAGAACCTGATCTATCCACCTGGCAAGCTGTGTCTATCACATTATGCAGCCCCAATTGGTCCCAAACCTGAATTGCCCGTGAGCACTTGAAGAGAGAATGCAAAATATCTTCACATGACAGATTGCAAAGCGGACACTGGCTACTTGTGGCAATATGTCTGTTAGCTAAAATACCTAGACATGGAATAAGGCCATGTAAAACTCGCCACCCAAAGATTTTAATTTTCGCTGGAACGTGCAATCTCCACAATTTTTTCCACACTTGGCTTCCTTGCGATCCTCCACTAGTCATCATGTTTGGGTTATGCTGCCCAAACTGGTAATCCCATTCCGCATGGTATGCTGAACGGACAGAAAATAAACCATTTTTTGTAAGATTCCAAGCTACAAAGTCTTGCATGCCGGCTGGTGCAATTGGAATTTCTAGTATTCTGTTTGCATCAACGCTCCAGAAATTTTCACGAATTAGCTCTTCGTCCCAAGTACCAGTTACTGGACAAATTAAATCAGACACTCTGCTCAATAAGATTGATCCGCGTGGTGTGTAAACCATTCTTGTTGGGCTTGTAGGAATCCATGGATCATTCCATATATTTATTTGATCACCTTCTCCGACCCTCCATATACAGCCACGATTAAAGGTTTGGATTCCATACAAAACACTCTGCCAAGTATATGAACTTCCACTTTTTAGTTTAGCCTTAAGCAAGTTACCATCAGGATAGTACCTAGCTCGTAGAACCCTTGCGCAAAGTGAATCTGGCTCCTCTAATAGTCTCCAACATTGTTTTGCTAACATTGCCGTGTTGAAGGTATGGATGTCACGAAAACCCATACCCCCTCTTTCTTTTGGGATACATAATTTCCACCAAGCTAACCAATGCATCCTCCGATGATTATCATCATCACCCCACCAAAGCTGCGAAATAGCATCAGTAATTCCCTTGCAAATTTTTTTCGGAATATTGAATACTGTCATCGCAAACACCGGTATGGATTGAGCAACCGCCTTGATTAGTAGTTCTTTGCCACCCATTGAAAGCATTTTTTCCTTCCACCCGCTAACAAGAGCACGTACTCTTTCAACAAGATGTTTAAAGCAATTACTTTTGTCAACACCAACCATTGCTGGGAGACCCAAGTATTTATCATTAAGAGACTCCGTCCATATATCCAATACTTCACATACCTCCACTCTCTGATCCACAAGAGTATTTGGGCTAAAAAATATACTGCATTTTGGTGCACTCACCATCTGGCCCGAACTAGCACAATATGCATCCAAAATGTTTTTAAGATATGTCGCATTGTCCCTGTCCGCTTCCATAAGGATTAGTGAGTCGTCAGCAAACAGGAGATGGGACACCATTGGTGCCTCTCGGCATACTCGTACACCTTTTATTTCTCCGGTAATTTCGGCATGATTCAGCATACAAGATAAAGCCTCTGCACAAAAGAGAAACAAATATGGTGACAGAGGGTCGCCTTGGCGAATTCCTCTAGAAGGTGTGAATCCTTCGGTTTCATTTGAGTTAAACCGAATTTTATACCTTACTGAAGAGACACACGCCATTATCAACTTCACCCATTCTGGATCAAAACCGAGTTTGAGCATCATCTTTTCCAGAAAGCACCACTCCACTCGATCATATGCCTTGTGCATATCAAGCTTAACAGCACATAAACCCTTCTTTCCTCTCTTCTTCTTTATAGTGTGCACACATTCATAAGCGATAAGAATGTTATCTGTGATTAATCTTCCAGGTACGAATGCGCTTTGATTTTGGCCAATAATCTCTGGTAGAATCATTTTTAACCTATTTGCCAACATTTTCGAAATGACCTTATACACCACATTACATAAGCTGATGGGACGATATTGGGTCACTTTCTCCGCATTTTCTACTTTTGGTATAAGGACCACAACAGTATCATTCCAACCCTCTGGGATCTTCCTGTTGTTAATAGCTTCCAACACCTCTGTAGTCAAATCCTCTCCTAGTAGATGCCAATATCTCTTATAGAAAACAGCATGTAGTCCATCCGGACCGGGGGCCTTTAGATCACCTATTTGGAATAAAGCCTTTTTTACCTCTTCCTCGCTGAAAGGCCTTGTTAACTCCTGATTCATCCCTGGGGTTACTCGCTTCGGTACCTTGTTCATTACATTATCATCAGGTTCCAGTACCTCCGATGTGAATAAATTCTCGAAGTAAAACTTTATGAAATTACTCATCCCCTGTGGTTCCTCCCACTTCTGGCCAGAATCATCCATGATGTATTTTATTGTATTCTTCTTCCTCCTCGCACTTGCAAAATTATGGAAGAAATTTGTGTTCTTATCTCCATGTCGCAGCCAGTTAGCCCGACCTCTTTGAAACCAATGAATTTCCTCTTGCTCAAGTAGCAGTTCTATTTTCATCAATATTTCTTTCTGATCAGCATTTGTGTCATCATTCATGGGCCCCCTACGTAGCTGCTCCAACTCTTTTTTGAGTTCATCAATTCGCCTTCTAGGTCCTTTCAGCTCCCTTCGATCCCATGCATGCAACTCCGCATGTACGTCTGCAGTTTTATGTGCCAGGGTCGGCACCAGACCCCGCGCCACTGCCTTGGCCCAAGCATTCTGGACAATAAGATCAACTGTCTCCTCTTGTAACCACCTGGCTTCAAATCTCTTTGTTCCGACATTCGACGTATGTATACCTGTAAGAAATTCTGTGTCAACAACAATTGGTCTGTGGTCACTCTTCGTCATCTCTCCATTAATAACCTTACTTTGTGGAAACAAATTATTCCATGCTGCATTAGCCACTGCCCTGTCTAGTCTTTCACGTATCCTGCCCCTCTTCCACGTGAATAAGTCCCCGGAGAAGCCCAGGTCCTCTAGACCACAATCCGTAAGACAGTCTTGGAAAGCTTTCATGTATCGTTGTGCTCTAGGTGCACCCCCTTCTTTTTCCCAAGAAAAGAGAATTTCATTAAAATCCCCTAGAAGTAACCAGGGCATGTTTCCTTGGCCGTGCAACTCTCTGATATACTCCCATGATTTATATTTATCCTCCCACTTTGGTTCGCCGTAAAAACCAGTTAGACGCCATTTCTGGTCGCCTTCTATCTCCACATCAATGAAATTCTTTTCCACCCTTCTCTCCACAATTCTAATTTCTTTTTTCCAGAATAGAATCAGGCCACCACTCCTACCATTACTTTCAAAAATCAACATCCTATCAAACTTCAGTTTGCGCATCAATTTTTCTGCCTTAGCTTTTGCCAAATGCGATTCAGACAGAAACATCACATCTGGTTTAGTTTGCCTCTGGACTTCCAGAAGCGCAAGAACTGCCGGGGATGTCTTCATCCCGCAGCAGTTCCATCCGTCGACGATCATTGCACCCGGCGATCCCCCAACATGGAGGTCGCCGATAATATGTTATCATCAGAATCTAGCTCTTCTTCCCCATCCTTCTTATGCCTCTTAGTAGCCTGCACTTTTTGCGGCGTCATGAAATTTTTAATATTGTTGTCAAATTCTCCATTTTCCAGTAACAGTGTATTAGCACCCTCATTGCTGTTAGGTGGTAGCGTACTACCTCCCCTTGGTGTGTTAACTGTCCCATCCGGTGCAATTAATCTCTTACGTGGAATCGTCTTCCCATCATTAGCATCGAAAAGGGCCTCACGATCAAAATCCATGCTCTCAGCTTCCTTTTCCGGCGGTTCACCCGGCATCCTTCCTCTACCTCTACCCTGGCCAGAAAAGCCTCCTCGGCTTCCTCCGCCTCTTCCCGCTCCAGTAGGTATAGTTTGTTCAAATTTAACTTTTAACCAATCTCCCCATCCACACTTGTCAGGTTCATGCACACCATCCCCACATTCAGTTACGACATGGCCCATGAGACCACAGAAGTCACAAAAATCCGGTAGCTTTTCATACTGTACCGGATATTTCTTTTTCTCCTTCAAAGCTATTGGGACAAATCGGACCAGAGGTTTACTAATGTCGAGATAAACTCTGGCTCGCAGATACTTAGACGGATTTATTGTACCCTCATTAACAATAACTTTGATCGGGGGTTCTCCCACCTTCTTGGCGACCTTCTCAGCAAGATATTTCTTCTTCATTAATCCCTCTGGAATGCCTTGGATTCTTGTCCAAACAGGTATCTTATCCAGCTTGTAATCCTCTACATTGGAGAAACCATCATATTCTGCGAGAACAACAGCCTCTCTACGGAACAGCCAGGGGCCTCCCTCCATGACTCGATTCCAATCACCCAGACATTGGAATTGCACGAGGAATAGATTTGTACCTTTAGCTTTGAAAATCACGTCCTTGGCCGCCGCCCATGCATTACGCATCTGCTTAAAGAGAGCAGCGTGGCTAAACATCTTTGTGGTATGAACCCTAAAGAGGGCTAACCAGCGTACTTCTCCAATCAACTCCTCAATCTCCCCTGAAAGATCAAGATCTGACTCTTCTTCTCCATGCAGATTCAGACCCTCAAACCTGTCTTCAAAATCTCCCTCGCATGCAAAAGATTTTGATCCCGAGCCTTCTCCTGTGTCCGTCCTTGCCTGGTGTGGCAACGATTCCGAGCTTTGATCCATGCCGGGTTTCCTCTCCAATAATCTAGAGGTAGACGACCCTTACTCACGAGATCACACGCAGATTCCCAGACGATCGCCGGGTAAAAATTGACTCTAGCGGTGCGCCGCCAGAGGACTTCCGGGAACCCTAGAAGACCTAGGGGTGAGCGACACGATCTTTATAGATATGTGCATGCTTGCATGTGTACACATACAACACTGCTCTGTTGGTCAGCTGTTAAGATGCTCTTATGAACCGGTGCTATAGACGAAGGAATACCAAACAGTAGGGCCCACCTACCAGGGAGCCATCTGCCGCTCTCTCTCGTCTCCTCGCAGACGTGACAAAACCTAGCGCTCTTTGCTGTCCGGTTGGAAGTCTGAGGCACTCACCTCTCCGCCCCCCTCTCTTTCTCATGCCACACGAAACAACCCGAAAAATACAAACAAATTACTCCCTCCGTCCACTTTTATAAGGCCCACTTCTTAGCATTTCAATGCTAAGAAGTGGGCCTTATAAAAGTGGACGGAGGGAGTAAGAAAAACAAGAAAGCACATCTCCAGCAACGACATCTATCGCCTCATCCCAAGACCACCCAAGCCGCCGGCCGTGGGCGCAGGCCGACCGACCGGCCAGGTACCGTCAAGAGAACAGAAGATTGGGATTTCTGCTGCGGGTTGGGGTGGACGGGAGGAAGAATCGCTGATTTGGCCGCTCCCGCCTCCGTGCAGGTGAAGGATGATGCTGAACTTCAGGGACTGGATCTCCTACCGGCTCGGGTCGTCCCTGGTGTCGGCGAGGCCGTTCGCCATCTCCGGAGCCGACGACGGCGCCTCCGAGCGCGACGGTGAGAGCACTCTCTTTGCATATTCCCCTTTTTTTTTATATTCAGGTTGTTGTCCGGTCGGATCGTATTGCTGGCGATATTAGACTCTTAGCGTGTTTTAGTGGGATTAATGCCATGCTGTTTAATCTTTCGTCAGTCCAATTTTCTGCTGTCTTAATATAATGGCCCTGACGAAAATTTATAGGTTTTGGGGATGTTCACTTGCTGCTATTGCAACTATGGTACCCCCTTTCTGTTGGCCAATGCGGCCCATGCCTTGAATTCATTTAGCTGAAGGTCCTGCTGCTAATTGTTGGTTCTGTATTCCATCATGTAGAGACATTTCTTGCCTTCAATGAATTTGGAAAGTTGCGCTATAATTTTATCCTCTTGTTGAGTGTTGATACTAAATTGAATCTGTTGCATATCGGATTTCCTGTTTCAGGTACAGCACAGAGTGAGTTTGTACACACAGTATCTGCCAACAGATTTCCTTCCAACGATAGCCATGCATCAGAGGTCATGCCCAGCCCACAGGATGGTACAGTTTCTTCTGGTCATCTTCATCAGCCAGATCATGATAGCAACAAGCCAGATCCACTAAAGCAAGTTGAGGCACTTCAAATTAAGTTTTTGCGGCTGGTACACAGGACTGGAGTGCCTCCCAATACCAATGTAGTTGCACAGGTACTGTACAGACTGCAGCTTGCCAACTTGATCAAGGCTGGTGAATCAGATGCCAAAAGAACCAACCTCGCTATCAACAAAGCCAGAGTTATAGCAGCAGAACAAGAAGCACCAGGTGGACCAGATTTGGACCTCCCCTTGCGAATTCTTCTTCTGGGGAAGACTGGTGTGGGGAAGAGTGCCACAATAAACTCCATGTTTGATGAAACAAAGGTCGCTTCTAATGCACTTGTTCCTGGTACTAGTAGGATAAAGAGGGTTGATGGAACTATCAAAGGAGTAAGAGTTACAGTTATCGACACGCCCGGTCTGATGCCTCATTACCACAGCCAACTGAGAAACAGGAAGATTTTGCATGCTGTGAAGCGTTTCATTAAAAGGTCCCCGCCTGATATCGTCTTGTACTTTGAGAGACTCGACCATATTAACAGCAGGTACAGTGAGTACCCTCTGCTGAAGCTTATGACTGATATATTGGGTTCTTCAATGTGGTTCAACACTGTCCTTGTAATGACTCACTGTTCATCTTCTCCTCCGGAAGGACCAGATGGCTATCCTTTGGAATATGATGCGTACACTCGTTACTGTAAGAATATCGTGCAGCGCCATGTCCAGGTAGCAGCTTCTAACACACAGCTGGAGAACCCTATTGTTCTGGTTGACAATCATCCAATGTGCAGACGGAATACCAGAGGTGAAAGAGTCCTGCCAAATGGGCAGGTATGGGTATCAGAACTTTTGCTTCTGTGTGGGGCAACCAAGTTGCTGGCAGAAGCAAATTCGTTACTCAAGTTTCAAGATAGTTTTCTACTGTCACAAGCTAATACCAGGCTACCTTCATTGCCTCATCTTCTTTCGTCACTGCTTAAACCTTATTCGTCATCGAGTTCTGATGGTGTTGAGAGTGAGATGATGGAAGCATCAGATGAGGAGGATGACTATGATCAGTTACCACCATTCCGCGTTCTCAAGAGATCTGAATTTGAGAAATTGACCAAAGAACAGAGAACTGCATACCTTGATGAACTGGACTACCGTGAGACTTCATACCTAAAACAGCAGTGGAAGGAAGGAATCAAGAGGCAAAAGCTTGCTGAAGCTCAAAACAGTGGAGTGTCATCTGCAGTTTCTGATGATTACGAAGAGAGCAGCACGTCCCCAGAGACTGTGCACATGTCAGACATGGAAATCCCATTGAGTTTTGACTCTGATTATCCAGCGCACCGCTACCGTCACCTCATAACTAATGACCAGCTGTTTAGACCAGTTTTGGATCCCCAAGGATGGGACCATGATATTGGGTTTGATGGGATCAATTTTGAGTCGTGTCTAGATTTAGAGACCAGCATATCTGTATCAGTTGCGGGACAGATGAGAAAGGACAAAGAAGACATGTATCTCCAATCAGAGTGTTCAGTAAGCTATACTGATCAGGGAGACTACTCGTTGATGGGGGGCATGGATATCCAAACAGCGAGCAAGGATTTGGTTTGTACTGTTCATGGGGATGCCAAGTTCCGAAATTTGGCCTGGAACACCGCCGGAGGAGGTGTTTCTGTCACTAAATTTGGCAGCAAGTATTTTTGTGGAGCCAAACTAGAGGACTCCATCAGGATTGGGAAACAGGTCGAGTTTGTAGGCAATGCCGGGAGGATGGTTGGCGGCGGTCAAGTGGCGGACGGAGGCGCCCTGGAAGTCACTGTGAGGGGAAAAGACTACCCTGTGAGAGAAGGGAGCACCACCATGGCAGCCACCGTCGTGGCGTTCGAGAAAGAGACCGTAGTCGGTGCCAATCTCCAGTCAGTCGTGCGAGTGGGCCATGGGTCGAAACTATCCGTCGGCGCTAACGTAAACAGCAGAAGTCTAGGTCGCCTCAGCGTCAAGTTCAGCACGTCGGACCACGCGGAGATCGCTCTTGTCGCGGCCGTTACGCTGGTCCAGTTCTTGCTGAGGAGAAGGAGGCCGCCGCCACCAACAGAGGAAGGCGAACAGCGGTTTGAAGATACCTATTTAGATGATTAGTAGTAGGTAAACAGATAGGAGGAGGAATGCTGTTAAACGTTGAGCAACTTCTGTCTGCCTCTTGGGTCTGCTAGTAGTTTGTAAAGAGCTGATGGATCCAGTTTTGGCACCTCATAAAGTGTAAGGAGCTGTGCAGGCGGCAACTTGTATACTGATGATGTTTTGAGTCTCTGCTCCGTCTTTAACCACCTTGTACTTCAGATAGTTGAGCTGCTGATTGTCTTCACGCATTTGTTTCATCTTGAGAACTACATTCTCATTGTGAGATCTCATCTCATATCTCAGGCGGCTTCTCTCTGAATATATTTAGCAAAGCACTTATGTTAAAATGTACTACCTCCATAATGTAAGCCATATTAGTTTGCCAAAACGGCTTACATTATGGAGTAGAGGGAGTACGTACAGCAGGCAATGTATCTGCTTCAAACATCGTCAGGTACCTGAAGGTCCTGTTTCAACGGAGCATTTTCCCACCTTCGCAAATCCCTAAAACAAAACAATCGCCCAACACCTATCAGGCTTCTTGAATTGTTAGCATTATATATACTCCCTCCAATTCACTATCATAAAATGTTTAGATATATTTCAACATGGACTAGATACGGATCGGAGTGAGTAGAAGACAACAAAGCACAAAGAGGAGACCCACTAAGAACATCCACTCTAAAACCAACCAGCAAACCATACCCTCATACAACACCAACCCATTCAACCACCAAGCCGCCTTTCATACACAGCATCGACCCAGGTTACGACGTACAAAAGGGATTGCACAGCCCTGTACACGTATGTTACACAAGAGATTTAGTCACGACGAAACCCTATGATTTCCTATTGATTTTCACATTAAAACTCACCAGCTCTTCCTTGAAGAAAAAAAGGGTAAGCCGGTCAGATATAGCACCCACCCACCCACTAGTTAATAAGAGCGCACGGTCAACAAGCTCACAGCTCAGGCAGCAGCGTTGTCACCGGCACTGGCAGCGTTACCCTGGTTATCATCAGCTGCCTCGTCGACGGCCATGTTGTCCGCGGGATCTCTCTCCCGCTCCACCGACGCGGCGAGCCCCTCATCGGTGGGCCGCTCCTCGCTCTCCATCGGAGCAGGCTGAGGAAGGAGTGGCACCATGTTGCCAGAGTTCCCTTGCTCCACTGCCAGACTCACGAGGCCGTTCTGCTTCATGTAGCTCTCAAGGGGACGGTTTGCCACCTCCAGAAGGCTGATCATGCTCACCCGAGACGGTTGTCCGCCTCCATGCCGCTCCTCGTCTCGGCTGGCGGGGTGGAAGTTGAGGTCTATGTGACCCTTGCTCGCATCAGCCTTGTCGAACATGATCACGTCGGTGTCCACCGTCTGGGGGGACCGCGACAGGTTACTTCCCTCGGGATCGTCTCTGCTCACCCAAGCAATCTTCTTGCTCGCCTCGGCTTCCTCTCGTTCAGACTGCCGTTGCTTCTTCCGCATCATCAGCGTCTTGAAACGGCGCCTCACGGTCATGCACACGTTGCAGGTGCACGATGGGTTGTGCTTCGGGCCCTTGCCACTAGGTGGCTGGATACACACTATGCAAGTGCAGCCAGGGCGGTGCCGGGGGTGCTTCGTAGTCGTTGCAACCGAAGGAGCACCTTGGTTCCCGACCTCGCCAAAGACTGCAGCACTGGCCAAGGCATCAAGGCTTGATGCATCCATTTCAGGGATGTTCTGCTTCAGAAAAAAGCTGCTCTTCCGTCTCCTGATATCTGCAGTAATAATCAGACATTTGAGTTCTGTCCACTTACAAGATTGTCACTGGTGATTTCTTGTGCAAAAAAGTTCCTCTTTCCATTTTTATTTTTATTTTCATAAGGTAAAGCTATCCCAATCTCCTACTTTATCGCCGGTAAATCCAAGTAAAGCATACCTTCGTACTGCTGGAGAATACTTTGCAACTCCTTCTGGGCTAATTCTTCAGGTGCAGAGCAGGAACAGCTGCATATGTAGCAACAGATTTAAGTCTTAAGCAGCTAAACAGAATTTGAAAGCACTATGGAATCAAAATAATACTTTTCAAATCCCTTCAGAATTCAGATAATAAAACAGAGTATGAAACTCTAACAGAGGATGTGTATACAACAGAGTAAAAAGGCTAGCATCTTTTCAAATCCTTTCAGATAATAAAACAGAGGATGTGTAGACGATAGAGTAAAAAGGCTAGTATCTTTTCAAATCCTTTCAGATAATAAAACAGAGTATGTGTAATTAATGAACATTCTAGGTGGAGTAAGATCGTGGATCAACGAAAGCAGAATCTGTCAAATGCTTAGAGCTTTTCAGTATGTAAATTTATCATGGCACAACATACTGGTAATCATAATTGACAGGTACATCCTTTCGCAGATAAAGAACTGATAGATTTTATCACAGGTGTGAAATAGTGTACCTTTTTGGATCCCATGTGTTGTCAGCACATGTCCACTTGGAGGCAATAATAACATTGAGAGGCAACCGGCGCCATTTTGAGCACTCATCACACTGAATCCATTGATCTTGTTCCCTAAATAAACATATCAGGTATTTGCATAAATTGGTGCAACTTATAGTAAGAGCATCTTTGTGTCCAGTATGCAAGGACAGACCATGACAATGAATGGTAACTCAAAGTTTCTTACCCTGTAGAACGTACGGTAAAAATTGATCTCTTTGCAAAGACAGGAGGTTCCTGCATTTATGTGTTTAAGTTAGAATAGGTTTTAATTATTGAAGTCCATTCTTGAGAACTAACAGTTCTATTTTTGTGCTTCTAATGAAGGGTTCTCTGATGTGCTGAAGCGTGAAGAATGAATGGCTAACAAGCTTACATCATATTCTTCAAATTCATAGTCTTCGATCATCACAACTGTTGGTTTTGCAGATGGAGCAGGACGCAGCAACTCCTGAGCCTCTTCCCACGAAAGCTTGAGTTCTAAGGCATCTTCAGCATCTATTAAAAGCCTCCTGCTTTTAGAACTAATATTGCGGCTTCTTTTTTGTAAAAATTGCAAAGATCCCTCATCTGGCCTGCTGCCAAATCTATCCGTCTTAAGCCAACTAACATCTCCGTCAGCTGAGTTCGCATGATGATCAAATAGAGAGCTTGGCTGAAGATCTGCAGCTCCCTTCATTGATTGAAGAAATCCTGAATAGCCATTTACTATTGCTAGATTCTCATTTGTATTAGAAAAGAATGTATCACTGAGAAGGGAACCAGTTGCGATAGCTGTAATCTGTGAGTCCTGTGTAGGAGTAACATAAATTGAAGTAAAGACGGAGGACAGAGGTAAGGGAACAAATAAGCGGAACAAACATTTAGAGGAACAATAGATTCGTAGTAAAATTGCTGTGAAATTCAAAACTTACTGGCAAATTGACAGTGTTCGTGGCCTTCCGGAAGCCCATAACAAGTTTCCCCCCTGGTTCTATCCGACTGAAAGTCACTGGGGACAAAGAGCAGCAGGACATATAAGAACCTTCACAGTAAAATCACATACATAGAACATCGTATGCAGACGATAATTCTGTGTAGCAAATTTAGCATATTTTATGTAGCGAGGAAACTATGTAGGAAATGACAAAGGTTACTTAATCATGTAAGAACCGACACTGGGCATAACAATAATGTAATACTTGCACTTGTCTGGTCCATAGTAACTGAAAATGCATCTATTTAGAAAGATGGAGCTACTTAAGGAGATTCATGCTTTTATTTCTTACGGAAGTACAATTTTACTGCTTTGGGTGCTTTCCCACTATAAACGCAAAAGCAAACTTAAGTATCCATAGCAAAAGCAAACTCTTTGAATCGCGGGATTCAAGAAATATGAGAACACAAAAAACATTGGATTGAGTTGTTTGGTCGCACTAAACGAAAAGGACAGAAACTTTCTGAATAGTTAGGTGTTTGCCCTAAACCCTAAACCCTAAACCCTAAACCCTAAAATTCACATGAGGTTGGATTTGATGAAAATTGGTCCCACATGACAGAAAATAATTCAAAAGTAGTATATAGGGGAAAAATGCTACGGCTCCATGGTTTTCAATCCAAAAAAATCAAACAAGCTTTTATAAGAAAAAGAATTTACGAAGGAATAGAATCCACCCAAAAAAAAAAAAATTGGAGGGATATGCAGAAACAAAGTTTATACCATGATGAAACAAGTCATGTGCATGATGCAATAGAGCAAGTTCTGCTTATAATTATTATTTTTAGATAAGAGGCATAAATGCCCGACTTCGAATTAACAAAGCCCCAAGGTTTTACAAGTTCTGCTTATAATCAATCCAAGAAGTTGCAAATCACCTGTATCACCAGCTTGTAATTGTAAGGATTGTATGCATGGTGTAACACCCTCCAAGACATACATCCTGCTGTTGTTATTTGGCCAGAATCTAAACTGAAAATGCCATTCTTTGCCTTTTGAATCTTGAATTGTCAAGGGACGACCTTCTGGCTGAGAGATTGGGGGGAAATATGCCTACATAGAGTATCTCAGCAACTCAGAATGGCAGGAAAAACAAATAAGAAAAACTTATATATTCTATCATCCCACAGCTTTGTGAATGGCACTTTCTAAGCAAAATAGCATAGCCATGAAACAGTCAAGCAGGTTTAACTTTATCGATTAGATGCATGGATATCGATTAGGAGCATGGATGTCCTCTTATGAGCCTAAGAATACAAGTATCCTCAAAATACTACCACTATAATAAAGATGTTTCACCGACAGAATGCAAATAGCCTAGGTAGAACAGCAAGTGTCAAGGGAGTAAACCCCAGGTATTGGATTGACAGGTTGTACGTGTTACATGTAGTTTTTTTCAAATAGGTTTTACACGATGCTAATTTAGTCTGCAATCAATCTGTTGAACTTAGGTAACTGTGTTTCCCCAAACTGGGGAGCTTCAGTGTGCTCCTTTAAATAAATGTTTTTGTTCATAAGGAACATTATATGGCAAAGATAAATCAGTAATGTGTGGCAACATCATAGTAATATAATGAAGAAGGAGAAGGCTTGCTAAAGAAGAAACAAATCACCTCAGCACAGGCTTTTGGAAGAACGAGGCGTCCTATGCGGCCTGCATCACTGGCGCTTAAAACCTTCTCAAACAGTGGGATGATGGTTGAATTTGAACTTGAAGCAAAATACAGTCAAGGAAGGCAACACGATATACACAACAAAACGAAAGTATACAGCATATTGAAGGCGTTCTTGTGCTAGTTGATCAATTATGGATCATGTAATGTGCAAGTAGATGGTTTCAATATAAGTGTTGCCGAGGAACTGAAGAAAAAATAGTAAGGATACTCTCCAGAAATTTGCTGCAGCTCTTGGTCTGTAATTCTTGGCCAATACCGAGGAAGTAACTGATTTCGGCCCCTTCCCTCCGCAGGTGGTCTCGCAACACGAAGATGCGGAAAGCCATCTTTCATTGGATCAAAAGGAGCACCTTCAGCCACCCTTGGTGGCCTTGTCAGAAAATGTCGAGCTCTTTGTGCATGCTGAAACGGAGATAGTGCAGTGGCAAGTTCTCTTCCTTCAGAAAATGGCGTCGTTGGTGATATCATAGGTCTTTCCATTGTTGAAGTAGCCTCCATCTTGTTTCCGTTACTAGCAATCCCCAAGCTCATGCTGAGACATGCCTCAGAAATTGATTCACTCGTGGTGCTATCTGCCGTTGGATCTCTATTATCATCTCTTCGTGTACATTGGGATTGGGGAGACTCTAGCGCACTTTGAGACCTAATTAAGAAAGGCATCCTTCCCATGTCCCCAATACTGAGGGTTGGTTGTTCCCATTTAATCTGCCTCGCGCCATTTTCAGTTTCCTTTTGCCTCAAAACGTTACTGCTCTGTCCAAGTTCTATGTTTTTTACCATGAACGGGTGATGGCTCTTAGAAATAATAGCAACATCATCATTTCGGGAGTCAAGCATTAGGGAAGGCGACTCCAACGGTCTACCTGGCAATAGTTCATCGCTTTTACCAAAGAGCCTCTGGTTACTTTGAGACAAGAAAAGCTTCGGAGACACTTGACATGGAACCTGCGGAAATAACGATCAGATTTTGGGCAAAACAAAAGGCAGATCATGCGACAGAGATACTTACGGATTGGGCTCCTGAATTTTTAATGCAGTTCACGCATTGAACTCCTCCGCTATCAAGTAGATCGAAGGAATACTTTGAAGCGACACATCCGCAATGGAGATGCTGAAACAGCAGGGGTCCTCAGAATTGCATTGTCGCGAAGCAATTTAGTGGCATATAATTTCACAACATGTGTCACCAAACCAATCTCACCTTCCCACAAAATGAGCAGTCCCTCCAGCCAGACTCCTTTTGGTGAAATATATCACAGAAGACAAGCTGCTCGTATGCCAACCTAAGTGCAGAAGAAGTGATACCGTAAAAACCGACAGAGCCCATAAAACTGAACTGCACGCAACAGTGACCTCATATACTGCAGGAGAACACTCCTAAATTATTCGATTAAACATGCTTCTGCCAGCATCAGCAGGCAGCCGCAAGTAAACCGTCCAGTGTGAGCAGACCAAAATTTTACCTAGCAGCAATTCTGAGTCAAACCATACATACGACACACAGCTGTTTGACAAACAGACTGCTGCCGAGCAGGAGACAGTGCTCGTCAGGGACACCAATCCGGTCAACACATGTATAGGATCAATCCCCACAACTAAAAGTACTACCGTAGTAGCAGTAGAAACCATCTCCATGCCTGCTCTAAAGCAACTGGACGTTTCATGTAAAACCTGAATTCAGCATGAGCTCCACTACAGAGTCAACCAAGCAAGCTAGTATCTGTGCCATCTCACCGGTAATAACCGCAGGCATCAGCGGAGGGATCGAGTTAGTCAACTCTACTTTCCAAAAACTGCTACATGTGCAAAGCTACTGTTCCCACTTGGCATAAATCAGATTAGTCCCTGGGGTCCGAATATGAAGCCAGTGGAAAGGGGGAAACTAGCTAGAGGGAACGAAAATAATAAATAATTAAATAAAATCTGTAGATTGCCCACGGTAAGAGCATCGAAGCGAATCAATTCATCCACGCAGTCATTGCATCCCGGGGACGAGGGAAACCCCAGACACGCGCGGAGCAAGCAGCGGGGAGGAGGAGGAGGAGGAGGATGATGTTAGCAGAGTGGGCGTACCCGCACTTGTCGCAGAGGAGAGCGAAGGCGGCGCCGGATCGCAGCGGCCAGCCCTTCCTCCACTCCCCTGCCCCCGCCGCCGACGGGGCCGGCGCGCCGCAGGCCGCGTTCATGCACCGCTTCGCCGCCGACGCCGACGCCGCCGCCATCGCGCCGCGCAATCCTGGCTCCGATCAAGCTCCCCCCACCAAAACAGGAAAGCCCAGTTCACCTCACCTCACCTCATCGCCCGCCCCCCGCAGCAGATACGGAGAGGAGACGGGGGTGGGGGAGGCGTAGCTTTCCGGTGGATGTGGAGAGAGCAACCAACGCACCAGGGACGGACGATCGATCGCTGGCGATTGGTGCATGCGGGCACGGGAAGGAAAACGAGATGGGGAGGGGAGGCCGCAGGCAGTCGTGCACCCGTTGGAAATATATCTTTTTTTTTTCCTTCCTCTTGCGCTTGATGATCTGATTTTCTGTGCGAGAAAAAAAAATTAACCGAAAGCGACGACGAGTTGGAGGTGGTGATGGTAAAAGTGGGCGTCGCTTTTTGTTCCGGGGCTGTGCGTGCGTGCATGCACGACGACGGACATGCTCTGCTTTTCTATATTTCCTGCCGCGCTGGCCGGCTGGCCGTTGCGTTGCTCCCCTCCACGACCTTGCAGATGCAGATGCAGGCGCTGTAGTACTTGCCTGCCGTTCGTTCATGGAGTCATGGGCACAACTGCCAATCAGTGATCAGCCGTCAGGCTTATATTACAGACAGCAAGACCTTCGCTTCGTGGCGTGATGTTGCCTGCTACTTTTGGGCATGCGTAACAGAGTCCAGTTTGTTACTAGTTTAATCACGGATTGTTCTCTGGGAAGAAAACAAAAAGTCGACGACGCGCTGCATGCGTGTCCGTGCTGCAGCTGCCTGTGTGGGCCAGACGCACCGAATTGAATGCGCAGGGAATTGGAGTAGAATGCCAGCGAGTTGCCGCCGACCTGCACCTACGAATTCTAGGCCTTCAATGCTCGCCGGCTCCGGTGCCGGCGCCGGCTGACCGCCCGATCCCGCTTGTGCCGTCGCATTCAGGTGGGGGTTGCCGTAGCCCGAGTGATGACGCCGCACGTTTCCAGCCGGACACGCTCGCTTCCTCCCACGTAGTACAGTCTACAGTGCAAGCAGAGTAGTACGTGCTCCGGCGCGGCACACGGGCGTAGGACGTAGGACGTACGAGTACGGCACACACACCTCGTAACGAGCGAACCGGGACAGGACGGGAAAAATGCGGCACAGGAATTGAAGGCGTCGGCAGGCGGTGGCCGTCGCGGTCCGGGAGACGGACATGGCTCGCGGCGGGACGTGGACAGCGCAACCGGTGGACCTCCCACTCCCCGTCGCACACGTTGCCGCTGTTGCTTACGTCGCGCGTACAGTATCAGTTTGCTTTGCAGTGGCGGGCGGGGTGCTTGCGTCTGCACGTACGCATGCTACCGTCGGTCCGTGGCGACGTGCTCCGGCGCGAGTGATGACGCGACGTGCTCCGGCGCGGCACACGGGCGTAGGACGTACGAGTACGGCACACACACCTCGTAACGAGCGAAACGCGACAGGACGGGAAAAATGCGGCACGGGAATTGAAGGCGTCGGCAGGCGGTGGCCGTCCGGGAGACGGGCATGGCTCGCGGCGGGACGTGGACAGCGCAACCGGTGGGGTTCCCCGTCTCTTCACCTCACGTGAGCCCTCGCCCTCCTCGTCGCACACGTTGACCCTGTTGCTTACGTCGCGCGTACAGTATGAGTTTGCTTGGGCGAACGACGCAGTGGCGGGCGGGGTGCTTGCGTCTGCACGTGCGTCGGTCCCGTGGCCTCCCACTGACGCGCGGGCCTCGTGGCGTCTGGGGCCCAGGGGTCAATGTCCGGGAGTAGCCGTGAAAATGAAATGACAACTCAAGTTGCCAAGTGTGGACGCGTAGTACGTAGGAGTAGTACCACGTACTGTAGTAGCGTTTCCGTGGGAGATCTGTTTCCGTGGCCGGCCCACGAGGTGAGGTTACGTGCACCCGACATGGCGCACATCGTCGACGGCGACGGCTCGGACGCACGGGCGCGGGGCGGGGCCCGCGTGGAAGTGACGGGGGTGAGAGAGAGATGGCGAGTGATTTTCTTTTTCCGGAGACGGAGACGGGAAGTGTCGTGTCGTTGGTGGGACGAGCGCGCGCGCATCGGGAAGGAACGAAGGTGACATGGGGGATACGTAAACATATTCCCCCAAGGCTACGGATTGGGCAGGTGGACTCGTGGGCGTGCGTAGTAGGAGCAGGTGACGTCGCGCCGTGGCAGTTGGAGGGCCCCCCGCGCTCCACGCAGTGCTGGATTGGGTTCCGTTTTGCAGCGGTCGGCTCATCGGCCAACGGAAGGTCGGTGGGGCCATGCTGGTAGTACTGTAGCACAGGCGTCTACCGGCTATCCGGCGCGCTCGTTTCCACGGGAGATCGGTCACCGGGACGCTGCGCCGTACTACGTCGGCGGTGACGCCCGGCCAGTTCACCGGCAAGACTACTGTTCGTTTGTACGATGAGAAAAGGCTGCCTGTGTTTGTCGTCAGTGGCGCCAGTCGCCTGCTTTACCGCTACTTACTGTACACCTTTGCTAGCCCCTTCTGCCTGCACACACACGCTAATTAATCGATAGACTTGGTTCTGTACGAGTGGGGCGACAGTGATGCCATAACATGGCATGGGGCGATATGGCATTAGGCTGGTGCCAATGGAGGCGATAGCGGGGATGCTATCGCCCGCGAGGAGGCGAGAGTGGGGCGGGAGGAGGTCGAGACGGTAGCGCGGGGCGGTGGCGCCACCGCCCGGCGGTAGTCCGGCTACCGCCCGCACTGGAGGCGAGAGGGAGGCGATAGGCGGGCGAGAGCGGGGGGCGAGAGTGCATTGGCACCGTGGGGCGAGAGAGAGGCGAGAGCGGGGCTACAGCCAGTGCACTGGCACCGTGGGGTGATACTGTGTGGGCGAGGCTAAAAACTGACGTGGCGAGTCTATAACGAGTGATGCATTGGCACCAGCCTTATAGCTGGCCAAATGGGCCGGGCTTGCCGACACGAAGCACGATTTTTTTTGTCCGGCACGAGCACGGCACGACACGATTTAAATGGGTCGCTCTTGCATTTGAAGCACGTGGGCCGGCACGGCACGACACGGCATAAACGGGCCGGCATGCGGCCCGGCATGGGCACGACATGGCACGATTAAATAGAGAGGTGTACATCCCTTTTTATAGTGAAAAAAAGTAATTTTTTGGACTAAATTAGCCCTCTAACGACTAAATAGGGCTAAACAGATCAAAACTGACACAAATCACACTTTAAATGGGCTAATTACCCCCTAATTACTCCCTAACGGAGAAAAAACAGCCCTCCCGCTCCTCCATTTTCGAAAACAGCATTTCCCCACTCCCTCCCGCTCCTCTCGGGTCCCACCAAATTTTCATTTCCCGTCCTCTCACCCGTGCCAGCCGTCCGTGCCGGGCCAAAAATCGGTCCGTCGTGCCTAAAATCGGTCCATCGGGCCTCAAGCGTGCTCATGTGCCGTGCCAGACTGAAAATTACGACCCACAGGCTGGCACGGCACGGCACGAATAAGGCGAGCCGTATACGGGTCGTGCCGTATATGGGCCGTGCCTTTTCTGGCACGAGACGAGCAGTGCCGGGCGGCCTGTTTAGCCAGCTATATATGGCATCGACTACGGATATCAATGAGGCCCTTAAACCCGCAAGCCCGACGGGTACCCGCGTTAAATAGGGACGGTTTGTTAAAATGTTCGACCCGCTAGGTCTAATGGGACGGGTATGGGGGTGACAAACCTGTACCCGCATACTCGCAGACCCGTTCTAAATCCTAATCATATCTATCTATACTTCTTATAAAGCAAAACCCCACTAACATGCATTAATTATTTTTCTATCTCAACCTGCAAGCTATCCATATCATCCATCCTCTTAGGCAATCAATTGTCCAAGTCATCTTCTCTAATATTATTAATTATCACATGCAAGCTACATATATTTTTTAACCATCCATTTTTCAATTTAATGATTTATGCAAGCTACATATCATACATTTCTTAAACTATCCATTTTTGAAACTAATAGTTTATAATATGTATCGTATGTCTATAAAATTTAGTATCTCGAGTATGATCAACCCAATTTTTTATATTTCTTTAGACTATATATTTGTATCATGCTGGGTTTATTTTTCGAAAAGGAGGTTAAGACCTTTAGTCTCTGCATCAAAAAAACACATGTCATTTTTTATAAGGGATTCCCGCCGCAACATGCGGGGTATCCTTCTGGTTTCTAATAATCCTATGCCTAACCACACGTCCACGAGCTATGGACCATAAATCTCACACATCACATGGACGCGTTAGAATCTGGAATTCCGGATACAACACACGTACACACGTGTCTATTCCCATCAACATTGTCCCAATATTCTATTGTTTTATTCTTCACATGTGTTCGGTGTCGCAGTTAAGTTTTAGGGTTTCCGTGGTGGTCAAAGCCACACCACGCCTTCCTTTATATACATGATCAGCAGGTACAAGTTACATACATACACATACTTGAGGGACACGCTAGACCTATTTTAACACTCCCCCTCAATCTGAACTTCTACTCTGTACAAGGTTTAGATTGGTACTAAAACGGTCTAGCATCTGTCGAGTGGCTGGTTTGGTGAACACATCAGCCAGCTGATCATTGGAAGAAATAAACCTGACCTCAAGCGCTCCAGAGGCAACACGCTCACGCACAAAATGAAAGTCGATCTCAATGTGCTTGGTACGCGCATGGAAAACTGGGTTAGCAGTCAGGTACGTGGCTCCTAAATTATCACACCATAGAACGGGGACACGCTGCTGTGAAACACCAAGCTCCTTGAGTAGTGACTCAACCCAGATGGCTTCAGCAGCTCCATTTGCCAAGGCTTTATACTCGGCCTCGGTACTGGATCTCGACACTGTCGGCTGTTTCTTCGAACTCCAAGAAATGAGGTTCGGTCCAACAAAGATAGCAAAACCTCCTGTTGATCTGCGATCATCAGGGCACCCTGCCCAATCTGCATCAGTGAAGATACTAATGCTAGTGGAGACAGCCTTCCGAAACTTCAGTCCCGTGTGCAATGTTCCTTTTACATAGCGTAGAATACGCTTAACTGCTTCCCAATGAATGTCAGTGGGCTGTGAAAGGAACTGGCATACCTTGTTTACTGCAAACGAAATGTCCGGGCGGGTGAGTGTCAAATATTGCAGTCCTCCAACAACACTGCGATACCGGGAAGAATCATCGGGGCTAAGAGATGTTCCAGACACTCGTGTAAGCTGATCCGATGTAGACAATGGCGTGGAAGTGGGCTTACAATTCTCCATACTCACACGGTGCAAAAGATCCAAAGCATACCTCCGTTGCGACAATGTCATCCCCCCTGAATTGTACGACACTTCCAAGCCAAGAAAATAGTCCAACGGCCCGAGATCCTTAATAGGGAAACTGGTCGCGAGAGAACGAACAAGCCCATCAACAGCTCCCCGAGATGATCCGGCAATGACGATATCATCCACATAAACGAGCATATAGATCTGAACATCACGCTGAAGTAATAGGAACAGGGACGTGTCGGCTTTGGAGGAGACAAAACCCAGCTCGAAGAGACGTGCACTGAGCCGTGCATACCACGCACAAGGGGACTGTTTGAGACCATAGAGAGCCCGTTGCAGCTTGCACACATATGAGGGATACCGAGTGTCTTCAAACCCAGGCGGCTGCTGCATATAAACATCCTCAGACATACGTACACATACGTACACATACGTGAGGGACACGCTAGACCTATTTTAACAGTCGCTTCTTAAATAGGTATCCGTTGTAGCGCCGAACCCGACCGGGTCGTGGGTATGGTAAGAAATGAGACCCGACAAGTTAAATGGGACGGGTATGGAGGGCGCAGCCCCGAATCCGGTGGGTGACATCCGGAGCATCCACACATGCATGGTGTCGCTGTCGTCTTAGAATCTCCACTCCATCGATTACGCAAATCCACACTGACGTTGATACGATAAAGGACATGGTTAAACAAACGTCTGACGGAGACCGGGAAACTACCGCAAGATGCATCTCGCCTAGAAAGGAAACGAACGGATAAGAATGACTTCTTCTTTCAACCCTGTCGTCGATCGGGTCTTGGAAATTAAACGGGTGATTATTACGCAGCCAACATGTTCAATCACGGCGGATTGTTTTCTCATACTGACTCTCACGCTTATAAATTGTGTAATCCCTGCAGAATGCAGATGCCGATGGATGGGAGAAAAGCAGAAGCAGCACAACGCTGCTACGCCAGGCCATGTAGGACGACATGCTCCCAGAAGATACCAGCGGACTAAACCGCCGGCCGTCTAGGCATCGCTTAATTAAGATACTGTTAACTTCATGTCCTGCAGCAACTTGAGCAAGTGGTCGCTCGACATTGTACGTCTCCTTTCTTTTTTATAAACGGTGCAAAAGTTTGTCCCAATCTAGTACTCTCTCGGTATCGAAACGTAGACGGTTTTACCGTCGACTAGACAATACGTATCTAGACATGTTTTAGTGTAAGATACACTCGAATCTACACACTAAAATATGTCTAGATATGTTTTGTCTAGAAACACTAAAATATTTTATATTTTGATACGAAGGGAGAATTAATTAAGAAGAATTGCCTAGTTAATTAACGGAAAATCGGGCTAATACCGTAGTTACAACAACCTCGTATGAAACTCTCTGATGTTGAAACTCTCCGATCGCGAAGGAAAATCAACCAACTCTCTCGACCCACTACAAATGTAAACTCTTCACACAATGATCACCACATCGTAAAGAAAACACAACAACAAACATCTCGGAGACGACAACCTGAAGAGATGAGAGATATCCATCCATCAAGCAACTGGCGCCTTCCTTGCACCGCCACTCTTGGTTTTGCTCTTGAACGGTTTCTTCTTACAAGATCCCACGTTCTTACTTGTGTTCCTGATTGCTCTCTCCTTCAAAATACATCCAAACATTTTGCTAGATCCTGGGTCATCAGCCTCCAAATCAACGAGGAAGTCACAAATCTTTTTGGTGAAGAGAGCTCCGGGAAACGCCGAATTGATAGCAAGAATAATAAAGTAAGTAAAAAACAAGAGTGCACTTCCCAAGTGAACTTATAGATAGAGTTATGTTCCCTGGCAACAGCGCCAGAAAATAGTCTTGATGACTCACAACTGTGGGGGATCGCAACAGCGCTAGAAAATAGTCTTGATGACTCACAAGTGTAGGGGATCGCAAAAGTCTTCGAGGGTAAATGCAACCCAATTTATTGATTTGACACAATGGGAGCCAAACAATACCTATAAGGCTTAGCACTTAACAAATGATATTAGTAACGCAAGGTGCAATAAAACAGTGGATGGAATGGTGTTGTGATGATTCTCTCGCGTCCTCTAATACAATGGCAATTGTATAGATGCAGTGGTTCAGCGAAAAGATAGTTAATCTTGTGAAAAACAGAGTTCAACAAGTGATATTTGTAATCTGAAATAAACGGACCAGTAAAGAAACAAATAGTAAAAGCATGTAAAAACAGTAGTACTAATAGTAAAAGATGGACCGGGGTTCACAGATTCAAATAGTGGCAACTCTCCAAACAATAAAACAAGTGTTGAGCAAAAAAATAACAGCTAGACAATTGACAAATCATGGGGGCAATATTGACGAGATATAGTTCACGGGTTCTAACATGATAGCCATTACGTCAAGACATATAGACAGATATCCAGCATGCATCTATCTAATTGTCCACCTCAAGAAAGTTATTCAGCAAATCTTTCTGATATTAATTTGCAACAAAGAAGTGATTGTTTTTTGTGTAATAGACAATTGCATTATGAACAATACGTAATGTAACACTACAAGAAATATGTTGATACGTGACCCTCAATTTTTGTCACTAGAAGGTCACGTAGGTTGATTCATGACCCCTTTTTGACCAAAAATGGAAAGTCACATACCGAGCGTCTTATTTGATCGTCAATGACTACTTGAATGGAATTGTCATAGACTCTATGACCCAATCAGAGGGGTCATAACCCAATGACCAACTGATTTGGTCATGTGATATCCTGGCATAGCCACGTCACATCCTACGTGGCCAATCCTACGTGGCAGAGATTCAGCCCAGTCCATACTGCTCCACCAAATGGGCCAGCCCAATATTTCGGCCCGTTATATAATTTTTTCCTGTAATTTTTTTGGCAGATTAATAGGCTCATGTAGTCCAGCATAACTTTCTGGGCCTAGGCCTCTTTTGTCCATTTCGAATCTGGGGCACCTTTTTCTTTTCATGGTTTTTTTTCATCATTTTATCAATTTCGTTTCATGTTGAGCCCATGGCTAGTTGGGCTGAGACCTTATATTACAGCCCAGCTATTCTGCAAGAATACTTCACCACAGGCTTATAAGCCCACTCAAATTCAAATCTTTATAAAGAAACTTGAATTCAAACATCATTTTGATTCCAGTAAATTTTAGTTACAACACTTACTTCAGAAAAATCATCACAGACTACATCATCACACAACTCATCATAAATTACAGGTTCACATCATATTACAGGTTCGAATAATAGACCAAAATTACAATCAGAATTTGTATCTCACATTAGCAGCTGTATTTGTCAGGTATGCCCTGCAAATACGATGGAATGTGAAGATCCCAGAAATCTCAACACATGCTGCTCATCGCAAGGTAATGGAGTCCTCCGATCGCAATATGGAACATCTGTTAGACCAATCCACCGAGCTCTTGCATGCAAAGAACAAAGAACAATAGTTCAAATAATCAAAAAAAAAATGATAGATTCAGCTTGCATGAAACGAAACATGCATTAAACATTTCAAATTCTTTCCTGATTGTATGTTTGGTCCATAGATGTATTTCTTTCCCAAGGAATATAAGTTAACCATAGACAGAGTATTATAAGATTCAGCAATGTGGAGCTCAACAAAAGTAGATTAATAACACAACGTCTCGGATTTACAAAATAGAGCATTAGTACAAATCAGACATAATTCCAAGCAATGTACAAAATAAATAGCTCTCTACCAGGTGTTTTCAATCAATATTAACATATTTTTTTACCAGAGCATAGATATTCAATCAATATTAACATGTTTTTTTACCAGAGCATAGATATTCAATCAATCTTCAAACATGCCCGGGACTGGAGCATAGAAACAAAACTCACAAATCCAGTTCCAGCATTTATATGCATGACAAGAAACTATCACAAGACGCTAACAGAACTAATCTGGCATATATAACGTAGAAGTCCTGTAAAGATGCCTGTAGGAAAACAGGAATCACCCACATGCATCCCCAGCAATTCAAGCAGTTATACAAGCAGGTTTGTTAGCAATACTGGTATAGGTAATGTTTATACTCGTCAAATATCAAAATTTTATTACTGAAATCTAGAGTCTTAAGATTCAGCAGCGTGACATAAACAGCAGATCCTCTCAGATTCACAAACCAAACAGAGTACTAGTTTCGTTTACCTCAAAACAAATTAGACATAATTCGCAGCAACGTAAAGAATAGATTGTTCTCCACCCAAGTGTTTCCAATCGATCTTAACAAGTTTTTTACTAGAGCATAGAAACTAAAATTAATATTGACCACAAGTTCCTGGACTGGAGGATAGAAACAAACCGATACGTGTATCGCCAAAAACAAAATGGATGGTTAAAGTAAATGCATAAACCTTGAAAATAGGTTCCTCCCAACATGGGAAGCAGCGTCTTATATCAGCAGGTCCAACTGGGTTACATCCATGTTCTTCTCCCCATTGAGCTCATATACAAATTAAAAACAAAGAAGAAATATTAGATTATGTTTTCCACAAATTAACTAACCAGGATAAGGTAAAGCTCAAAATACTAGCATGTACACCAGGATAAGGATTATATTTCTACCATTAAGTGTCCACGTATCATCATCAGAGAATCAAGAATAAATATACACATCATCCCTGTTCCAGGTTTTTTATTACAAAATAAGAAAAACTCAAAGTAGTAAGACCTATAAAAATGGATATATACGTAGTACTGCTGCCTACATATGCACTGCCATTCTAGTCGAGTTGCTCTTCTGTCCATTGCACCAACCATGACATGTAAAACAACAGGAAAATAAACCGTCAGATTGCAGCCATATCAGCAGAGGATAGACTAGACGGGAGAAGAGATAGAGATGGTTAACTATTGGTGCTTGTAATACCTTGCGTGTAATCCAAACAAGAGTAGGCGTACAGAATTACAACTGGGAAATGCACGTATCATACACTGTCAAGCAAATGGATACATTAACAATCGGCAAAACAGAAATCAGATCAAATGGTACTCTATAAACAGTACAAGTGTATAACTAAGAATTAAAAGTACATGTTTAGGATAGTTAAAACTTGATGTCGTAAGAAAGATAATATTCCGGTATGCTTAATCCTCATCACTCTGCATTACTGACAAAATAAGAATCAAATGTGAGAAACGAGAACCACTAGATTGGTGATAAAGCACTACTTGCTTTATCAGTGCTAACACAGAAGCATAAGAAGCAATTCTGTATCGAGACACTAGTACTACTTGCTTTATCAGTGCTAACACATAACCCCTTTATTACAGTCAGGATTATCATAAGTAAAAAAAATACAAGTAGCACGCATTTTATACATCCATATTCAAACTAGTAATGTGCATAAGACACTTGAGTAAGTGCACTGGTTATATCTGGAAGGTGGACATTCAGTACATGTAAATTCGACATGCAGTTTTTTCTTGGTTGATTTAGCAATGCTGATATTTAGTGGCAGGTGGAGCAAATAACACTAAACTTCCTAATAGGTGCCATATGTGTCCTCTCTTGAGCCAATTTACAGGAAACCAAAATTAAAAAATACTAGCAATATCACTCCAAGCAGTGTGGACGCTACATCGCCTATTAGAAGTAAATCATCGCCTCTTCAAAAAGATGGAGGTAAGCATCATAAACTGCAAACCTATGACATGGGAATAGATGAATCTGCAACCAACGACAATCCTATGGAATTGAGATACTCCAACGCAGAGGCAAGGCTAGTAGATGGCCATATCCACATGACATCTTAGAGCCACAATTTCAATCGTATCTGCTTAACCTAGCAGATGGGCTCCAATCGGATAGATTCGCAGGATATATACAGGAGGTTCTGGGAAGGAAGGGGAAAAGTACCTCCAGAAGTCCTCGACGGTGGAGAAGGTGTGGATGGGGTGGATGGTGATGCCCCCATGCCTGCTGCCTCGACTGGCCCTGCGGGTTGTCGAATCAGAAGGTCCACGCGTGCTCTAGCAGCTGGACCAGCGCGCCGCGGGGCGCGGCCGAGGAGGAGTCGTCGTCGTCCACGATCTCGCCCTCCTCCCTCTCTTGAACCAGAAGGTCCACGCGTCGCTGCCGATCCTGCGCACCGCCAGCGTGGCGCCGCCGGCCAGCACCGCCTTGTACACGATTCTGTCGCCCGCCGCGCGGAGGATGTAGGCCGAGGCCTTGAGCAGCGTCTCCAGCTCCAGCTCCGCCTCGCCGTCCACCGTCACCAGCACGGACGACCCCTCTTTCGCCTTCCTCTTGGCCGCCGCCGCTTCCTTGTCGGCGTTGTGGTTCGCCTCCTTGGCCGCGAAGGTGGCCGACATGTCCGTGAACTCCTCCTCTGTGTCGTCGCCGGCCTTCTTCTTGCGCAGGCAGCACGAGAGGCTCCGGCCCACGGCGTCCGGCGACTCGTCCGACGCCGGCTCCGGCTTCTTGAACACCGTAGCTCCCATCCTCTGCTCCGGCGACGTCCGTGCGGCGAGGAGGGCTCCACCCCCAGCGGATCTGGCGTTGTGGCCTTGACGTGCAGCAGGGCGCGGTGTCCTGGGGGAATCGGGGAAGGAGGGGATCCAGGAGGCTCGGCGAGATTCGAACGAGGGAGGAGGGGCTCCAGGAGGCTCGACAAGATGGGATCGAGATGTGGATCGGGGCTGGGGGAGAGGGGATCTGGGGATCGGGGCGGATCGAGATGTGGATCGGGGCTGGGGAGAGGGGGTCTGGGGATCGGGGCTGGGGGAGAGGGGATCTGGGCGAGTTCATCGGCGGGCTGTGGTCGATGGGCGGAGAGAGCAGAGAGGGCGGGCTGTGGTCGATGGGCGGAGAGAGCAGAGAGGGCGATGGGGTTTGGTGGGCGGCGGGCTATGGTAGCGGCGGGGAAGGGTAGGAAGAGAGGGGAAATTTAGGGTTGTCCGCTTCGGTTTCGGCTCCGCGCGCGTTTCCAGTTTTTCCCTCCACGAATCCAGGATCCAAAAAAATTCCACCGCGCGCACTTCACACAACAGCCGCTGCAGCTGGGACCTGTCTGTTCTGAACCCCACCAAACAGTCCCATTTAATGTCAACTAGAAAATAAGAGAAGTTTCAATATGTTAAAAATAACTCCTTTTCTCTATATTATCTAACAACATCAGTTCTTACAATTAATAATTGACAGTTCTATTTTTGGTGGGAAATTAATAGTGTCATTGCCAATTATAAATTTGCAATTTCCAATTGGTTTGTAATGATGTGAATTACAAGTAATCCCGATAAATAGGCATGAATGCATTTATGGCTACATCCATTGCATAGTTTGTTTAAATGTTCCCATATTCCACACAAAGGTGCATATTGGAACAACTAACAATGTTCATGAAGAAAGTTTTATTTTTCGTTGAATAAAAATACCATTTTCCCTTTCCGGAGTGTCAAAACCGGCTATTTTTGTGAAGCACATACAAAAAATATGTTGCAAAAATGTAGAAAGTAAAATTCTAAATATATTATGTCATATTTGATCTACAGATAACAAACTTACTACCTCTCAATAGCTCAAAATACACCACTTTTGAAAAAGACAAATTTATGCCGATTCCGTTGAAATCGGGCCAAATTTGAACTACAGGTGCCTCGTAGTTTTCTCTTTATTTTTTGCAAAAATCATTTTTAGGTAGCCAAGTACCTATTTCAACATAGATACACCAAGAGTTCATCAAGATTCAACACCTAGGTATGAACGGCCATGTCCCCCGTTTTGACCGTTTTCCGAAACCGGCTTTGAAAATTACAAAAAATTCAAAAAAACTCGAAACGATGCAAGATCTTCGCGTGGTGTTGTTATATATGTCCTAGTATCCACCAAAAATAGTAAACTTGGAATACGACAATTTGGTGGAAAATGTGTTCACAGAAATGAGCTATCTCGTACGAAGATTCATGGCTTTCGGGTCAAATGACGGATGTTTTGGCCACATCCATGGCATAGTTTGTTTAAATGTTCCCATATTCCACACAAAGGTGCATATTGGAACAACTAACAATGTTCACGAAGAAAGTTTTATTTTTCGTTGAATAAAAATACCATTTTCCCTTTTCGGAGTGTCAAAACCGGCTATTTTTGTGAAGCACATACAAAAAATATTTTGCAAAAATGTAGAAAGTAAAATTCTAAATATATTATGTCATATTTGATCTACAGATAACAAACTTACTACCTCTCAATAGCTCAAAATACACCACTTTTGAAAAAGACAAATTTCTGCCGATTCCGCTGAAATCGGGCCAAATTTGAACTACAGGTGCCTCGTAGTTTTCTCTTTATTTTTTGCAAAAATCATTTTTAGGTATCCAAGTACCTATTTCAACATAGATACACCAAGAGTTCATCAATATTCAACACCTGTATGAACGGCCATGTCCCCCGTTTTGACCGTTTTCCGAAACCGGCTTTGAAAATTACAGAAAATTCAAAAAAACTCGAAACGATGCAAGATCTTCGCGTGGTGTTGTTATATATGTCCTAGTATCCACCGAGAATAATAAAATTAGAATACGACAATTTGGTGGAAAATGTGTTCACAGAAATGAGCTATCTCGTACGAAGATTCATGGCTTTCGGGTGAAATGACGGATGTTTTGGCCACATCCATGGCATAGTTTGTTTAAATATTCCCATATTCCACACAAAGGTGCATATTGGAACAAATAACAATGTTCACGAAGAAATTTTTATTTTTCGTTGAATAAAAATATCATTTTCCCTTTCCGGAGTGTCAAAACCGGCTATTTTTGTGAAGCACATACAAAAAATATGTTGCAAAAATGTAGAAAGTAAAATTCTAAATATATTATGTCATATTTGATCTACAGATAACAAACTTACTACCTCTCAATAGCTCAAAATACACCACTTTTGAAAAAGACAAATTTCTGCCGATTCCGCTGAAACCGAGCCAAATTTGAACTACAGGTGCCTCGTAGTTTTCTCTTTATTTTTTGCAAAAATCATTTTTAGGTATCCAAGTACCTATTTCAACATAGATACACCAAGATTTCATAAAGATTCAACACCTAGGTATGAACGGCCATGTCCCCCGTTTTGACCGTTTTCCGAAACCGGCTTTGAAAATTACAGAAAATTCAAAAAAAACTCGAAACGATGCAAGATCTTCGCGTGGTGTTGTTATATATGTCCTAGTATCCACCAAAAATATTAAACTTGGAATACGACAATTTGGTGGAAAATGTGTTCACACAAATGAGCTATCTCGTACGAAGATTCATGGCTTTCGGGTGAAATGACGGATGTTTTGGCCACATCCATGGCATAGTTTGTTTAAATATTCCCATATTCCACACAAAGGTGCATATTGGAACAACTAACAATGTTCACGAAGAAAGTTTTATTTTTCGTTGAATAAAAATACCATTTTCCCTTTCCGGAGTGTCAAAACCGGCTATTTTTGTGAAGCACATACAAAAAATATGTTGCAAAAATATAGAAAGTAAAATTCTAAATATATTATGTCATGTTTTATCTACAGATAACAAACTTACTACCTCTCAATAGCTCAAAATGCACCACTTTTGGAAAAGACAAATTTATGCCGATTCCGTTGAAACCGGGCCAAATTTGAACTACAGGTGCCTCGTAGTTTTCTCTTTATTTTTTGCAAAAATCGTTTTTAGGTAGCCAAGTACCTATTTCAACATAGATACACCAAGATTTCATCAAGATTCAACACCTAGGTATGAACGGCCATGTCCCCCGTTTTGACCGTTTTCCCAAACCGGCTTTGAAAATTACAGAAAATTCAAAAAAACTCGAAACGATGCAAGATCTTCGCGTGGTATTGTTATATATGTCCTAGTATCCACCAAAAATAATAAATTTGGAATACGACAATTTGGTGGATAATGTGTTCACAGAAATGAGCTATCTCGTACGAAGATTCATGGCTTTCGGGTGAAATGACGGATGTTTTGGCCACATCCATGGCATAGTTTGTTTAAATGTTCCCATATTCCACACAAAGGTGCATATTGGAACAACTAACAATGTTCACGAAGAAATTTTTATTTTTCGTTGAATAAAAATACCATTTTCCCTTTCCTGAGTGTCAAAACCGGCTATTTTTGTGAAGCACATACACAAAATATGTTGCAAAAATGTAGAAAGTAAAATTCTAAATATATTATGTCATGTTTTATCTACAGATAACAAACTTAATACCTCTCAATAGCCCAAAATACACCACTTTTGAAAAAGACAAATTTCTGTCGATTCTGCTGAAACCGGGCCAAATTTGAACTACAGGTGCCTCATAGTTTGCTCATGATTTTTTTGTAAAAATCATTTTTAGGTACCCCAAGTACTTATTTCAACAGAGATACACCAAGAGTTCATCAAGATTCAACCCCTAGGTACGAACGGTCATGTCCCCCGTTTTGACCGTTTTCCGAAACCGGCTTAGAAAATTCCAGAAAATTCAAAAAAACTCGAAACGATGCAAGATCTTCACGTGATGTTGTTATATATGTCCTAGTATCCACCAAAAATAATAAACTTGGAATAATACAATTTGGTGGAAAATGTGTTCATAGAAATGAGCTATCTCGTACGAAGATTCATGGCTTTCGGGCGAAATGACGGATGTTTTGGCCACATCCATGGCATAGTTTGTTTAAATGTGACCATATTCCACACAAAGGTGCATATTGTAACAACTAACAATGTTCACGAAGAAATTTTTATTTTTCGTCGAATAAAAATACCATTTTCCCTTTCCGGAGTGTCAAAACCGGCTATTTTTGTGAAGCACATACACAAAATATGTTGCAAAAATGTAGAAAGTAAAATTTTAAATATAGTATGTCATGTTTGGTCTACAGATAACAAACTTAATACCTCTCAATATCTCAAAATACACCACTTTTGAAAAAGACAAATTTCTGCCGATTCCGCTGAAACCGGGCCAAATTTGAACTACAGGTGCCTCATCGTTTGCTCATGATTTTTTTTTAAAAATCATTTTTAGGTACCCAAGTACCTATTTCAACAGAGATACACCAAGAGTTCATCAAGATTCAACCCCTAGGTACGAACGGTCATGTCCCCCGTTTTGACCATTTTCCGAAACCGGCTTAGAAAATTCCAGAAAATTCAAAAAAACTCGAAACGATGCAAGATCTTCGCGTGATGTTCTTATATATGTCCTAGTATCCACCAAAAATATTAAACTTGGAATAATACAATTTGGTGGAAAATGTGTTCACATAAATGAGCTATCTCGTACGAAGATTCATGGCTTTCGGGCGAAATGACGGATGTTTTGGCCACATCCATGGCATAGTTTCTTTAAATGTGACCATATTCCACACAAAGATGCATGTTGGTAGAACTAACAATGTTCACGAAGAAAGTTTTATTTTTAGTTGAATAAAAATACCATTTTCCATCTCCGGAGTGTCAAAACTGGGTTTTTTTGTGAAGCACATACACAAAATATGTTGCAAAAATGTACAAAGTAAAATTCTAAATATATTATGTCATGTTTTATGTACAAATAACAAACTTACTACCTCTAAATATCTCAAAATACACCTCCTTTGAAAAAGACAAATTTCTTCTGATTCCGTTGAAACCGGGTCAAATTTGAACTACAGGTGCCTCGTATTTTTCTCTTTATTTTTTGCAAAAATCATTTTTAGGTACCCAAGTACCTATTTCAACATAGATACACCAAGTGTTTCACAAGATTCAACACCTAGGTACGAACGGTCATGTCCCCCGTTTTGACCGTTTTCCGAAATCGGCTTAGAAAATTCCAGAAAATTCAAAAAAGCTCGAAATGATGCAAGACCTTCGCGTGGTGTCATTATATATGTACTAATATCCACCAAAAATAATAAACTTGAAATACGACAGTTATCTCCATAAAGTGTTCACAGAAATGAGCTATCTCGTACAAAGATTCATGACTTTCGGGCCAAATGAAGGATTTATGGCCACATTCATGGCATAGTTTGTTTAAATACACCCATATTCCACACAAAGATGCATATTGGAACAACTAACAATGTTCACGAAGAAAGTTTTATTTTTCTTTGAATAAAAATATCATTTTCCATTTTCGGAGTGTCAAAAGTCAGTTTTTTGTGAAGCACATACCAAAAATATGTTAGCAAATTGTACAAAATAAAATTATAAAGCTATTATGTCATGTTTTATCTACAAATAACAAAGTTTCTACCTCTAAATAGCTTTAAATACAACTCTTTTGAAAAAGACAAATTTCTGTCAATTCAGCTGGAAACGAGTCAATTTTGAACTGCAGGTGCCTCGTAGTTTGCTCATGATTTTTTGTAAAAATCATTTTGGATACACAAGTACCTATTTCTTCATAGAAACGCCAAGATTTTTCCAAAATTCTACACCTAAGTCTGAATGATCAAGCCCGACGTTTTGACTCCAAAACCGTAATTCAAAATCCCCTAAAGTCCCAAGAAATATATGATTATGGGATTGGTTATGTTTTTTAACAAAAAATGGTTCATATTGGTCTATAGTTTCTAGAGATATTTTTATTTTTTTGTAAAAAAATTATTTTAGTCAATTTGAAGGTCAAATTCAAATTATAGAAAATGAAAACAAAAAAAGAAAATAAAATCGAGCCAACCCAACCAAACCAAGCTAGGTAGGAAAGCCCACGCTGACACTTGCATGCTGTCCAGGCCGAAATATGGCCCAGTCCAAGTAGCATATGCCATTCGTTGCACCAAAGGCCCATGTTCGGTTGAACCCACATGTCAACTAGGCCGAATGCGCACATTATTCAACAAATAATGGTTGGCCTGGTGGTTAGCCTGTCGCATACGAAGCGCGAGAGCGCGGGTTCGAGACCCCGCGGGAGCACTATTTTGCGAATTTATTCTTCTGTTTGTTCATGTGTGACCGTATCAGCGGGGCTCCATGTCAGCTCGGAGGGAGGTGACCCCACCTGTTAGTTCGGTGCGCTTCCAACATAAGCGATTACAAAGCGTACAAATACAGTTGCGCTTCAGATTTATCATGAAAGAATTGGTATCTTAGTGGTTATGTGGGTTGTAGAGCATCTAGGAGGCTCAGGTTCAAGCCCCCAATTTGTCCATTTTTTTTTTGTTCAGTGGATGATTAAAAATTGACACGTGGCCATGACACATAGGCAAAATTTGACACGTGTACATGACACATAGGCAAAATTTGACACGTGGACATGATACATAGCCAAAAATTACTGCCAACAAACGCATGACCAATTAATTTGGTCTTAGTTAAGCAAAAAAAGGGTCATACACCAGGTATCATGTGTTATGACCATCTTGTTAAAGAAAACCATGACTTTTTTGGCAAAAAAGTCATGTGTTTAGTCCCTCCCAAACATGTCATGACCAACAGATTAAAAATGGTCATGAATCTATGACTAATTCATCCACGGTCATTAAAAAAGGGTCATGTATCAACATATTTCTTGTAGTGTAAGCAATGGATCTCATCCGTAGACAAGAGCACCGCAGTTGTCTCCCTAGTGGCAACAACACATACCCCCTCCTCCCGCGTATGTTTCTGTCACTCAAGCGCAGACAACAAGGAGGCATGAACCACTATCTAGCATAAATACTCGCTCTTGGAGATGCATACAACTATGTGATCAAGATAATCATACACATCGAAAAGCATGCAAGAACACATTAAAACACTCTAATGATATAAGTGAAGATTCTCATATAATGACATGAAAAAATAAGCATAATTCCATGGTTGACCGTGAAGGGAATATGCCCGAGAGGCAATAATAAAGTGGTTATTATCTTATTTCTTGTTTATGATAAATGTTTATTTCTCATGCTAGAATTGTATTAACCGGAAACGTTGATACATGTGTGTTTAATAAACAAACAATCGTTCCTAGTAAATGCTCTCTTTTAACTAGCTCGTTGATTAACCGATGATCAAGATTTCCTGATCATGAACATTGGATGTTGTTAATAACGAGGTCATGTCATCAGGAGAATGATGTGATGAACATAAACCCAAACTAAGTATAACAATACGATCAAGTCATTTAGTTTATATTGTTATATCTTGCATACGAAGTAACTTATTCCTTACACCATGAGATCATGTCAATCACTAATATCGGAAGGGTGTTTTGATGTCATCAAACGTCACGCCGTAAAAGGCTGACTATAAAGGTGTCGTTGGGTATTCGGAAAGTGTTAGTTGAGGCTCATGGATTAAGTGATACGGGCATCTACTGGTTAGCACGCTAGGACAATAAATTACGATGTATAATGTCTAAGACATGCGAGCCGCATGTGTTGGCCGAGCCTCTAATAGGCCGGTTTGTATCGTGTCGAGTCTAACTAGATTTAGGTTCAAGTCAGTTTCGGTTTGGGTGTGTCCACACCGACTATGGGTTGGCCTCTTATATAAAGGAGCCAGTAGCTAGGGTTTAGGGGGTTCAGAATTTTGAGAGTTTAGACACGAGTTGTGTATCGCGTGTAGCATCCCTCCGGGGACGGCGCTGCCGTGTATCCAGTTTGAATAAATTTGCACGAAGGTTCTTGTGTGCATCAAGAATTATCGTGCAGTGGTTTTGAGGCGTGGTGATAGTCACCTTGTTGCTTGCTGGATTTGTCCCACTTCTTCAGGTTGCGTTCATCGCGTGATTGGAAGGATTATTTATCTTGTGTACTCGCTGTGAAAGATCAGGCAAAAACTACGAATCATCACGTTGATCCGTATCATATGGTATCAGATTTCTGGGTTGCTCACGACGGATTCTTGTTGATTGCTCTAGTTGCTATTTTTGCTTGAGATTTGCTCCGTGGAGACACAGCTGCGAGACGAAGTTACTACGCGAAGACATCGATATTCATCTGTTTGTTGCAGCGGTTGCCGATCTGTTAGAAAAGATTTGTTTTCTGGAACCATCAGATCGAGACGTTATTTTTCCGACAGGGGGTGGAGTCCTGGTTGGTTACGCTTACGTCGAACGGCCTGGGAGTTTACCTTCAGGCCAAAAGGAAGGTGCAGCTCGTTTTGGCACTGCTTGCCACGGAAAGAACAAATTAAAATAGAACACTTCTGATCGTACAAAGGGCTAGTTGGATGGTTAAATTGGTACGGGTCCTATTATCTTGGTATTCCGATCTTGGTTGAGGTTTGTTTTTTCCTACCTTGAGTCTTGAGTATACGTACAGGGTAGGAAAGGAAGGAAAAGCACAAGGGTTTTTGGGACATCTCTATGTGGCAGGAAAGCTGATCGGATTGGCTGCACTTAAACCAAAAAAGAGAGAGAGAGAAGTGCACGGATAAGCAAGGAAGAAAAAGACACGAGGATATCGCATTGGTTGGTACGCTAAATAAACGGAAAAGAAAAGGAAGAAGATTCACGGTAAAAGTTTCCAGCCAGAGTCTGTTAATAATAAAATAAAACATGTTTGTCGCAGAATTGTTCGATCCAGCTCTCGAAATAGCAAGGGCTCACACACATGCTAATCGTGATTCGGCACAGTTAGTCAAACTTATGCGGGTGATATTTGCAGAACTTGAGGTGACGTTGGGTTCTATTAAAAAGAGATCCGAACAAATGGCGATGGTTCAGAGGGATGTTGACAAGGTGGAAGAAGTTGTACCGTCGAGTGGGCTGAATATGTAACTCAAACGGGTACAGAAAGACACTTGCACGACTGTTGATAAAGGACAACGTTGGAATTTATTTCAGACGCAATGCACGATTAAGGGTAAGGCGTGAAAACTGATGATCGATGGAGGTAACTGTACAAATGGCATAAGCAAGGCAATGGTGGCGTTATTGGGGTTGTCCACATGGCGTATTCCTGAACCAAAACATGTTGAGTGGTTGAATAGTTGTGGTATGCTGAAGGTTACACATAGAGTGCGGGTGCCATTTACAGTTGGCGAGTATGCTGATGAAGTGGAGTGCGATGTGTTGCCATTGGAGGTGTGTGGATTGCTACTTGGGCGTCCATGGCAGTAGGATCGCAATGCTATGCTGGAAGATTAAACACATATTCGTTTGTGCATGATGGAAAACAATGGACGTTGAAGCCAATGATGGATGAGCACATTCAGTCTGATGTGGTGCTAATTGTGCGCAAGGAAAAAGTGCACAAGGAGACGCCGCAGCTGAGAACAGTCAAGCTTCAACACGAGGTGCAAGATGCAAGGAGCATCAAGACACATGTTGATTCAGCTGTGTAGGTAGATGACACGCCTACTGTGCGTGTTGGTGACCAGCCGGTTGAAGTTCAACCTCTTAGTGGTGACAAGAAGGTTGATGCATCATGTTCTATAGGTCAAGTTTGTGTCAACAAGGACGTTTAGACTGAAATTGTTCGTGTTGTTCATGGTTCGGTGCACGTGGAGTCACGGGTACTCGACCGCAAATTTTTTAGAGCAGCTGTGCGGAACATTGGGGCAGCAGTGCGTATGCACACGGGTAAGGATGGATGTGTTCGTCAGTTGTGTGACCCGGGTATTGCACCTATACAGAGTCGTGCTCAGAAGATACATATCAACGTCAAAGAGGCTCCAACAAGCATTGGAAAGAAGAAGAAGGTGGCGCGTCGATTTATCCGTATATGGAGAAGAAAGGAGGCGCCAAAAACCATGTCAAGTTCATCTAGCAGCGAGGGAGTAGGTGATGTGGTAGACCGACACAACTTGATGATGGAGAAGAGTCGTGGCGATGTGAAGATTCGACGCCACACACGCTGGAGAAGACTTTCGGCGTTGAGTACAACACCTTCCTAAAAAGGGAAGAATGATGCGGGAATCTACTGGTTAGCACGCTAGGACAATAAATTACTATGTATAATGTCTAAGGAATGCGATCCGCATGTGTTGTCCGAGCCTCTAATAGGCCGGTTTGTATCGTGTCGAGTCTAACTAGATTTAGGTTCGAGTCAGTTTTGGTTTGGGTGTGTCCACACCGACTAGGGGTTGACCTCTTATATAAAGGAGCCAGTAGCTAGGGTTTAGGGGTTCATAATTTTGAGAGTTTAGACACGAGTTGTGTATCGCGTGTAGCATCCCTCCGGGGACGGCGCTATCGTGTATCCAGTTTGAATAAATTTGCGTGAAGGTTCTTGTGTGCATCAAGAATTATCGTGCAGTGGTTTTGAGGCGTGGTGATCATCACCTCGTTGCTTGCTGGATTTTTCCCACTTCTTCAGGTTGCGGTCATCGCGTGATTGGAAGAATTATTTATCTTGTGTACTCGCTGTGAAAGATCGGGCAAAAACTACGGATCAACACGTTGATCCGTATCATCAAGAGTGGCATTTGTCCATCCAAATGACGGAGAGATATACTCTGGGCCCTCTCGGTGATATCACATCGACACCGCTTACAAGCAAGTGACTAGGTCACAAGGATGTCATATCACGGAACGAGTAAAAGAGTACTTGTCGGTAACGAGATCGAACTAGGTATGGTTGATACCAATGATCGGATCTCGGGCAAGTAAAAATCGCGAGACAAAGGAAATAGTTACGACGTTGATGGTTCACACGATCACGAGAGTCATCGTTGAATATATAGGAGCCATCATGGATCTCCAGATCCCGCTGTTGATTATTGATAGGAGAGGTGTCTCGATCATTTCTATATTATTCGCGAACCGTAGGGTGACACACTTAAGGTTCGATGACGCATTTGAGAGGATACGGAATATCGGAGAAAAGTTTCGACAACACCGAAATTATTTCGGGTAATTTTGAAATAGTTCAATGGGATTCTTATCAAATGGTTGTTAATAGATTTAACAACTAATTCAAGGGTTTATATGTTAATGTTTGTTAATGGAATTAACAAATATTAAAATAAAGAAATAAAATTGTTTTATTGATTTATTAAAGAAAACCCTCGGGATTTTGAGTGAGAATTAATGGAAGAATGACTGGGTTGAGTGGAGACTCCACTCACATGATGAGGGAGAGGTGGAGACACCCAAAAATTCGTGGCTGCCATCCCCTCCTATATAAGGAGGGGTGGAAGCTCCCTCTCCCACACACACACTTGTGTCATATCTTACTCCCTCCTCCCGCTGCTCCACATCATGTTCATGCGTTTGGCGAAACCCTGAACAAAGTTTTGTCCACCACACCACGCCAGAGTGCTGCTGGAGTTCCGAGGGATCCTCTACTTCCGCTTCCCCGCTGGATCGAGGGAACGGAGGTCGTCATCAAGCCATACGTGTGACCGATCACGGAGGCACCGCCGGATTGCGGTGCACATCTTCTCGCTCTCGGGATCGGTGTGAGTACGACTACACCAACAACGAGATTCGATCTCGTAACGCTTAGAGTCTTCGAGGGTATGTTTTCTTAAGACTCTCTTTCTCCCAGTTGCACTTCATCTCCTAGATTAGATCTTGTCCCTTCAGGTATCTCTCGCGTAGGAATTTTTTTGTTTTCTATGCAATGAACCCTTCAGATCGGATCCCAGCAAACACAACACATAGCATTACATCGGATGGATCTCAGTCATGTGAGGCATAACATCAGACTGTGGTATTGATCAATAAGGAGGAGAGAATACCAACTAGCTACTGTGGTGAACACATAGTCCACGCGGGAACTACTCCCGAAGCATCATGGAGGAGGAACGATCAATGGAGATGGCACCGGGGGCACTTCGCCATCCCGACACGGTGCCAGAACAGAAACTTATGTCCCCCGAATTAGGATTCTCGATGGCGGTGGAGCTCGGATGCTATTCTGGAAAAATCCTCTAGGGGGTCTTCCGTTTTAGGTCAAGACTGAATTTATGGGCGAAGAGGCAACGTGAGTTGGTGCCCGAGGCCCCCAGGTGGGTTCCAGGCGCGGGTAGGGTGTGGCCGTGCCTGGAGGGCCCCTGGCCCCCATTTATCTCTTTTTCTGGCTCCCGGGGTCTTCCGGTGAATAAAAAATGGTCAAAAATTTCTAGCTTATTCCGAGCACTTTGATTTTTGGGTCTTTTATGCAATTCAAAGACAAAATAGACATAAAATGGCACTGGGCATCTTGGTAATAGGTTAATCCAATAAATGGTAGAAAACAAAGAATAACATAGGGAAAACATGTAGAAAACAAGCATTGAGCATAAAAAATTATAAATACATTTGCAACATATCAGCCCACTTAAGGATCTTTGAAATTTGATTTTAAAACTATTCAAATCATTTCCACTTAAGGATCTATGATGTCGGATATATACTGAATAGGGGTATAGAAGATGGTAGACAAAAGAGCCGGACTACCAGGGTGGCCTACACGGTAATGGGCTTGGGTCCATTGGGCGGCCCAGTAGTCCGACGCGCAGAAGCCGGATTCTAGAAGAACCCGGATCACGGCCCACGTGATCTGGCTTGGAGGAGAAGATGGATTCCTTACTTTCCAAGTTACAAGTTAAACGTAGTCTTCTAGGTTTCTTGTTCTGTAAGCCCTAATCCGGCTATTATATAAAGCCGGACGGGAGATAGATTAGATAGGTTCAAGTTTCACAAGCTAAAGCTCTACGCAACTCGCCGAGAAGCTCATCCTCGTCGAGTAGCTAGATCTATTCCCTCACACTGTAACCCTGTTATACGGGCTTTAGTCCCAATTAGTGAGAAGTGCAGGAGTAGGTACGCCGTACTGTCGCGACGTACCGAACCTGGGTAAAATCCCGTGTTCCGTGTTACTACGCTATCCCGTTACCCCACGTCTCTACCGTAGTCTCATGGCACCCCAGTCTATGAAAACTACTACGATGCCTCGACAGTTGGCGCCCACCGTGGGGCAGACCACGTCAGGCGTGAAATTCCGATCTGGGATACTCGGCGGAATTGGAAGATCGATCACTGTCGGAAGCTTGGAATTCGACGACGACGTCGGGCGCTTCCTCGACAACGGATCCTACATACCGGCGCAAAACCACCTGGTAAGTGCCTGCGTGTTACCGATTGGATCTGCTAACATCTTTATCGGACTAACTACAGAGGCAATGGGTTTTGCGGTGGAAGCAAATTTATCCCACCCGCCCTATACCCAGTCGAAGACGACTATGATGCCGGATTTTGCTCAGATCGCCGACAAAACAGTGATACCCACTTTATCGGCATGGTGCAATCCGAAATCGCTGAAAACACGGATGACGGAAATCCCGTGCAAGAGGCAGATAACAACCTACCCGTCACAGAGACGGAAGAACCAATACCCGTCACAGAGACGGAAGATCCGACGTCCGTCAACCAGACGATGAACTCGGAAGCAGAGTCCGTGCTTGCCGCCATAGAGGCGAGATTGGAGTCGGAAACCGGATCGGATAACTTCGACTCCGAAGACGAAGACGATGATGCCTTCGTAAGAAAAGTTAAGTCCTTTCAAGAGGGATTCCATGAAGTGCTAATGGCAAAACCAGCTGATACAACGGGTGCCGATAGCCAGGAAAGCCCTAAAACTCCTCCGCCAGTGGAAGAGAGAGAAGACGGAGAAACTTCTCCGATATTCCCTAATGTCAAGGAGATGACAGAAGATGAACCTGTCAAAAAACCTCCTTCTTCCAAGAAAAAGCACCGTGCTTCTAAAAAACTCCAGTACAAACTCCGGAAGAAAAAGTCAGCTGATCTCGCTGATGAAAACCTGGAAGTTGGAGATATTAGTGGCACAAAGCCCGCGGAAAAGAAATCTAAGGAAATCACTGCTCCGCCAATGACAGAACTGGAAGAGCAAGAACTATTACAAACACCAGTGGGACCAGATGAACCCCCTGAGATGCTGGAAGCCAGGAGACAAGCTTTCCAACGGCAACAGCAACATCTGCTTAGATCTCGGCAACATCTCCAACAAACTCATAATGACATCAAAGTCATGAAGGAAGAAATAGAGGAGTACGAGAGAAAGCATAGATCTGCCTTAAAACCTACTAGGTTACCCGGAATCGCAAAACCGGAAGAACTGCCGCCAAAAGAAAGGTTTTATAACCCATCTTGGCAAAAGCAGTTAAACGGCAAAGATGCCAAGGGCGAACCAATATACAAAACCGCAGCGGAAAACGCGGAAGCAGCGTTCGCCATCCTAAACAACGATCTGTACTCCAACGGGGAAAAACTCCAAGGGGTGTATGCTTTCCTATGAAAAGCATTACAGCAGCAACAGCGAGGCCAAGAGCGATCAGGGAGGCTGCATGATAATTCCGCCCTCTGCAAAACTGTTACTTGCGCCGCTGGAGCGCCTGGACCGGAAGAACCCGGAGATTCGGATAAAAAAGAGGATCCAAGAAAAGACAAGAAAAACCCCGACAACCGGGACGCAGCGTCTAGAACCGGACCTCATCTCTCGAAAGATGGATATAAACCACACGATCGGGAAGACAAACACCGGAATGACGGCAAAATAATGCCACCTCCGAGAAACCCAGCTGAAAAAGCTGGAAGATACGATACACCTCACAGACGTCAAAGATCTCGGACACCCCCTAAAGATAAGGAAAGGTACAGGAGCAGGACTCCACCTAATCCCAGGGGGCGTGACAACGGAAGAGATAGAGATAACCTCGGAAAAGCGCGTCCGCGCAACAATGGAAAAGAAAGGAGCAGATCCCCTTTTGTCCATTCAGCCGGGAGATATTCTGCACATATTGATAGAGCAGAAAAGGATGATCTATACTTTGGTCCTAAGTGTTTCACTGACAGGATCCGAAGGATAACCCTGCATTCTGGCTTCGCCAAAGTTGGTCCAACCTACCAAAAGTATACCGGCAGTACAAACCCGGATACCTGGCTCTCAGATTATTACACAGCCGTCCAAATCAACAACGGGACAGACCTGGAAGCTGTCAAGTTTCTTCCCCTAATGTTGCTAGACGGAGCCAGAGATTGGATCAATGGTTTACCATCAAGAACTGTCGACAGTTGGGATGATATGGCGAGAGTATTTACTCAGCATTTTCGGGGAACATACAAACGCCCAAATAGCATCAACCAGCTGAACCGTTGCACCCAATTTGAAGACGAACCATACGTGGATTTCATCTCCAGATGGACTGCAATGAAGAATAGTTGCTCTGGAGTAACTGACGTACAAGCAATGCATGCTTTCGTCAATGGCCTAAAACCCGGGCTTGTACCGTTCATGGTTGGTTCTAAAAAGCACAAAGATCTCGGATCTATGCTTACAACCGCTAACGAGCATGCTGCAGCCGAAGATGATATCAGAGCAAGAGGAGGCAATATTGAGTCACTGATACTGGCCAAGAAAACACCTCGTTCTGATAAAAAAGGAACTCCGGAGTCAACAACAAAGCCCAAGGAGGTCAACATAGCCTTTGGAGGAGAAAAGGTGAACAAGTGGAAAGGCCGCAGTCCAGATCCAATCAATTACACTCCCGAAGAATGGGAGAGAATTAAGTCGGAACCCTGCGTCCACCACTCTCAGTTTGGGAAACCAACCCACACAAACGCGCAATGCCGGCTAAACAAGCATATGAAAGGCAATGCAGGATCCGGAAATAAAGGGAAGGGTTCCAAGAGGAAACCTGCCAAACAAAAGCCAGAAGCTGAAAAAGAAGACAGTGAATCGGACACTGATGACAAAATCCAGAAACAACAGCGAAAAGGCGAACCCAAATTTCCGAGAGTTGACGGAGAAGCAATGTTAACTTTCCTAGCAACCCCGTCAGCAAAGGTGGCCAAAAGAACACTTCGAGAAATAAACGCGGTTGTTCCTGCGACCCCGAAATTCTTGAAGTACTCCAACACACCGATAATCTGGGATCAGTCAGATCATCCCGGAAATATCCCTGAACCCGGCACACAAGCTCTTGTTGTAAGCCCTATTGTTCAAAACACTAGGCTAAGAAGAGTGCTGATGGACGGAGGATCCAGCATCAACATAATGTACCTGGATACACTGAAGCACTTGAAGATCTCCGAGTCCCAGCTCAACTACAGCAATATACGCTTCCACGGCATTGTTCCTGGCAGGCAAGCACGATCCCTAGGAGAAATTTCCCTAGATGTCACCTTCGGAGATAAAGATCACTTCCGGCAGGAAAAAGTATCCTTCGAAGTAGTGCCGTTCGAAAGCGTGTATCACGCAATACTCGGACGTCCGGCTTTCGCCAAATTTATGGCAAGATCTTGCTATATCTACAACAAGCTGAAGATGCCAGGACCCAAAGGAGGAGTAATCACCATTGCTGGTGATTTCAAGCTGGCAAACGAGTTGGAGAAAGAAAACGCCCTTTGCGCTCAGAGAGTTATATCAAGGGAGGAACTGAAGGAATTAGCCAAGGAGGTATCGCCGAAAGAAATGCCGGCAGAAAAAGAAACTCGGAAGCCAACAGATAGCTTCAAGGCGTCCGAGAATACAAGACAGGTAATCCTAGATTCCAAAGATCCGACAAAATTTGTCGTCGTAGGGACTGGGATGACCGACAAATAGGAAGGCGAGCTCATCAAGTTCCTCCGTGAGAACTGGGATATTTTTGCCTGGTGTCCAGCTGACATGCCAGGCGTACCCAGGGAACTTGCTGAGCACCAACTCAAGGTTATTCCCGGATCAAAACCCGTCAAACAAGGTCTCCGTCGATTTGACGGAAGAAGACGGAAGGCTATTGGCAAGGAAATTATCCGGCTTTTAGCAGCAGATTTTATCAAGGAAGTAATCCATACTGATTGGTCCGCAAATCCGGTATTAGTGCCGAAGAAAGACACCACTGCTCTTAGAATGTGTATAGATTACACAGGACTGAACAAGCTGTGTCCGAAAGATAGGTTTGCGTTACCGCGAATCGATCAAATAATAGATGCCACTGCAGGCTCTGAGCTTTTATGCTTTTTGGATGCATACTCCGGGTACCACCAAATACGCATGAAAAAGGAAGATCAAATCAAGACTTCTTTTATAACCCCGTATGGGACGTACTATTACGTAACCATGCCTTTTGGCCTGAAGAACGCAGGTGCAACCTACCAGCGTTGCATGCAACGCTGTTTGCATAGTCAAATTGGCAGAAACGTCCATGTTTACGTGGACGATATTGCTGTCGTAACCAAGGAAAAAGATACACTCCTTGAGGATTTGCGAGAAACTTTCGAAAACTTGCGCACTTACAAGATGAAGTTGAATCCATCCAAGTGCGTATTCGGGGTTCCCTCAGGAAAACTTCTGGGTTTCATTGTTTCTCACAGAGGAATAGAAGTTAACCCGGAAAAGATCAAGGCAATCTTGAATACCTCAAAGCCTACATGCGTAAAAGATGTCCAAAGATTGACGGGTTCCGCTACAGCCGTCAGCAGATTTATTAGTTGGCTGGGGGCTAAAACCTCACCACTCCACAAGCTGCTGAAAAAATTCGACAAAGTCAAGTGGATTGCGGAAGCCTGGGAACGTCTAGAAAGTTATGTACCTTTCCGTACTTAGTTCAATTCTATGTAAACATCTTTTGAGATCATGAAATAAAGTTGTCGGAATGCTGTCATCCATATTATTTATAAGTGCAAAGTGTTTCCGCCTGATCTATTTCCCAATGATCTTACAAATTTCTCAACGTTAACCCGAATTGTGCTTGCGTACTCGGCGTTACAAAACTGAATGATTTTTTCAGCCTGTTAACGGCTAAGGGAAACTTGAATTGCCTGTGCGCCCAAGTTTCACTTAAAAAACTTTCCTTAAATTCTCTAAGTCTTATCTGATTGTGTGTGTGTTGGGTTACTGGAACTAGTTAGTAAAAATGCCTTTAGCATGATCCATGTTTCCGAGTTTCAAAAACTGCTTGGTTCGTCCCCAGTTACTCGGCATGAAGATTCATATTGCTATTTGAGCCATTTCAAACACTAAGGACAGTTAAGGCATATACACCAGAGAACTTAGAAGATAAATGAATGGTAAAATATGAAAAACTTGCAAAGATTTTCATAATTTAAACTGCAAAAGATGGAAGTTTCATTCATATAACAAGAAGCATTACATTTTGGATTACATTGAGAGAATAGTAATGCTCCTATTGTCTACTTTTTCTATCCAGGTTCCAGGTGACCCTTCAAGCATCTGACTCCTCCTCGCTGCTTTCGTCTTGAGGGATTGGAGGAATCTCTGCTTCTGGATAGTTGATGGAAATGTTTACCATGGAGGCAATCTGGGTGGCGTGGCCCTTGACTTCACCAAAGATGGTGTTTCGCTGCATATCCGTGTATCCTTGAGGGACACCGGACGCCACGCGCCAGGATTTAGCACTACATGAGGCCAAGAGCCATGCGCGCACCACCCCGTGCAGCGGAGCGAAGGAAAGATTCCTTAGACTCCGCCACCTCCATGATGGCACCCGGAAGCTTTTCAACCTCCAAGCACTCCCCAGATTTCTCGGGAAGAAACTTGTCTACTAGCTGCGTTGCAGCAGCCTTCATCAAATTCCATGTCTCCCCGAAAGCTCGGATGCCTGCAGCCCGAGTGCCATCTGGGGTATCTCCTGGTTTTTTCCAATAAAACACCCAAAAGGGTTAGACAGAAAACCAGAGAAAGTAAAACATGGAAAAAGTGGTACATAAGTTAGAAATTTACCAATGAGCTTGTCGATCTCGGAAACTTCCTCCAGGCGAAGGTTCAGAGCATCGGTCAAATCCCGGATGGTGGATTTGTCCTTCTCCGCCTGCTCGGAAGCCTTGGAATTGGAAACTCCAAGGGCCAGGTTGCTGGCTTCCAAGTCTTGTTGAGCTTTCACAAGGTTCTTGTGAAGCTCAACATTCTCCTTGCGGAGAATTTCGGCATTGCCAGAATCTTCTGCTGCTTGTTTAGCCTCAGCTAATGCAGCTGAAAAGCAAGGGAAAAATCCGAGATTAGCTAGCTTCTCGGAAAAAACTTAGGCAAATGATTAAATCGGAAATTTCAAAAGGAAAATGTTCACCTTGTGTTTCCGACAATGCGAGCTTAGCTGATTCCAGCTCTGCTTCCCTTTCTTCAAGAATAGAGAGAAGACTTCTAACTTCTTTATTCTTGATGGTAAGCTTCCGGAAAACTTCCCTGTTGATGGCTTCCGAGGTTTGCTGAAACATGGCAAGGAGAAGAATGAGTACAAAAAGCATCAAAGCAAAAAGCACGCATTTTAATTAATGCTTGGGGGCTAGAGTTATATACCTGGCTCATGCGCTGCAAACCTGCCAAGTTTTCTTTGAATTCTTTCGCGTATTCCGCGAAGAGATTTCCGGCTGCGTCCAAGCCGTCATTGATAGCTTTGAAATCCTTGTCAAAGGTGGGAATTTCCTCGTCGAAAGTCCGAGTTAATTTTTCCACCTCTGGGGCCGCCCTTTCCCTCGTGTCCGGGTCGGACACAATGGGCTGGCTGGGCTCCGGGGGCTTGGTGGTGGGGGCTGCAGTAGGCTCTTTCGCCCTCGTGCTTGGCGTATCCGGGGCGACGGCAGGAGAAGGTTGGCTGCCTCGGCTGGAAGAAACCTTGAGTTTCTTCAGCTTCTTCGGCTTCAGGCTGGAGGGGGGCAGGCTAAAAACCAAAAACCCGGAAAAGGTTAAAACACCAAAGATGGACGAAAAAGATCCCATAAAAGAAAAACCCAGAAGAAAATAACCTGGAAGTGGCGACGGGGATTCCGTCAAGATCGATAATTTCATCCGAGGAAATTATCTTCTTGCGCTTGCGCCCACCTGTAGCGGCGGTGCGTAGCGCATCCAGCTCGGCCTCGGAGGCTAACTCCGAGTCTGGAAGATCCGCAAGCTGTCGGAAGAACCAATCAGAATCAAAAAGGTAGATTATCCGAGAATTGAGATTGTACCCAAATGACGGAAAACTTACCTTGGGAGCTGGGTTGTCGGCCGTGTACATTGGCCGACTAGCTTCATATTGGTCGCGAGATGCGACCAACTGGTTGATGCGCCGTCGAAGCTCCTTTTGAGGCCAATCCTTGTCGGTTGTCCGCATAGGATCTTTGGCCCCCGTATACTCGCACAGAAGGCGGCCTCCGTGGTTTGCTAATGGCTGGATCCGCCTATCCAGCCAGCAAAAGACCGTATCCATACCGGTCAAAGGAGGTTTGGAGGAGGTGAGCTTGGCGATGCGCCTCTTGATCCTTAACAGATCTGGCGGCAGAACTTGGACGGCTTCTGTTCCCCAGTTATCCTGGGGAACGGCGGCAGAGTTCACAAAAGGTGGAACCCCGACGGCCTTTTTAGGAAAAGGCACGTCGGGATGATAGAAGAAAGAACCCGTCCAAAATTTGACGGATTCTGAGGTCTTAATCTTGGGGAACCAATCCTCTCGGAATCTCCGAAGAGTAAAGGATATGGTCCCGAAAGTTGGGAGTGCGCCCTCCGAAGAGTTCCGCTTAACCCCAAAGCAGTACATCCAGAAGTCTAGCCTAGGTTCTATCCCTAAGTAGCCTTCAAACAGGGCCTGAAAGTCGGCCATGTAAAGAATAGAATTGGGGGGAAGATTGTGGGGCTGGATGTCGTAATGGGAAAGAACTTGGAGGAAGAAAGAAGAAGGCGGAAGCCCCATACCTCGCAGGAGGTGGGAAGTGAGAAGTACCCGTTCGCCGTTCTGCGGCGTTGGCTCGGTCTCTTCCTCCGGAAGCCGCCATTTCTTCTTAAGTACCAGGCCCTCCTTCTCCAGGTTTGGAAGGAGAGCCGGAGGAATACTGCAGGCAATCCAGTTGCCTGGAGATTCAGCTTCCTCCTCCGCTCCGGCGGTGGCGGCCTCCGCGGCGGCGAGCTCGTCGCCGTGGAGCTCAATCTTTTCCTCCACCGTTTCGGGTGCAAACGGTGGGGTTGTCGCGGCGCTTGATGATGCTATGTCCGCGGCGACGGAAGTGTTCTCTCCGCCCGCCGCAGAAGCCGTGGTCTTCTCCGGCTCACCGCCGGTGGGCTTTTGCGCTCCCGATTGCGGATCTAGGTCGTTGACGAGCTCGTCGATGGCGGCGCGGGTCGGTGAAGGCGGCGAGGATGCCATCCTTTGGTGGTGCGTTTTGGTGCGTTCTGCGTGCTTGGAAGCTAAGTGCGCTTGGGGCAGGAAACTTGCTCTCGAGCTCGCGTCAATGGCGTGGGCAGTGTGGGAGTGAGGAAAGTTTCGGAGGAGGACGATGATGGCTATTTATAGCCAGATATCCGTTTAGATACGTGCCAACGGCTCTTTTGACCGTTGGATGTTCGACGCGTGTCGCTCGCCGGAAAATCCGGGAAACGAAACGACAGGGGAATGATGGTTATCTCCTCGTTTCTCGTGAGAATCTGTCAGAGATACGTTGCAGGGTTTCCCGCGTGAAACCAAGCGGCGCTTGCGTCAGCATGATTAAAGCGCTGATGTCATAAGTTCCTTTTCCGCGAAGGATCGCGAGAAGAAAAGCCGGATTTTCATAGTTCCGAGTTTTATGTTACCATCTCCTTCAAAAGGAAAGAAGAAAGAATCAAGACTGCTGAATCAAGTTTTCTCGGACAAAATGTATTTGACGAAAGGCGGAGTATCAGAGTTTTGATCCTTCCTGGGGGCTACTGTCGGATATATACTGAATAGGGGTATAGAAGATGGTAGACAAAAGAGCCGGACTACCAGGGTGGCCTACACGGTAATGGGCTTGGGTCCATTGGGCGGCCCAGTAGTCCGACGCGCAGAAGCCGGATTCTAGAAGAACCCGGATCACGGCCCACGTGATCTGGCTTGGAGGAGAAGATGGATTCCTTACTTTCCAAGTTACAAGTTAAACGTAGTCTTCTAGGTTTCTTGTTCTGTAAGCCCTAATCCGGCTATTATATAAAGCCGGACGGGAGATAGATTAGATAGGTTCAAGTTTCACAAGCTAAAGCTCTACGCAACTCGCTGAGAAGCTCATCCTCGTCGAGTAGCTAGATCTATTCCCTCACACTGTAACCCTGTTATACGGGCTTTAGTCCCAATTAGTGAGAAGTGCAGGAGTAGGTACGCCGTACTGTCGCGACGTACCGAACCTGGATAAAATCCCGTGTTCCGTGTTACTACGCTATCCCGTTACCCCACGTCTCTACCGTAGTCTCATGGCACCCCAGTCTATGAAAACTACTACGATGCCTCGACATATGAATTTTATTATAAAACTATTCAAATCATTTCCACTTAATGATCTTTGAATTTTTCCCTCAAGGAAAATATTTCTTAAAATATAATAAAATTCCTCATATTTTTATGAGTGTGTACAATATTGTATTTTTATTTTTGGGGTGAGCACAACTTCCTAAAATGATTTTTAAAGTTGTAGGGACTAATTTGTAAAACCGGTAATTGCAAAATTACCAAAATGCCCTTCTGACATGTGGGTCCAATCACTTAAGTTAAAGGCAGACCCTAGCCCCACATGTGAGCCTCACTTCTTTTATCTCTCTCTGTCGGCCTCGATCCCTTCTCTCTCCCGCGACCGAAATCGCCTCCGTCATCGCCGTCGTCCTCCGCATGCTTCGGCCTCCTTGGCCCCCACCGTTGGGCGCAAACACTCCGCCTCTCTCCGCTCTTCACTTCCATCCACGCCGATTTGGGCTTCTTCCCCGGAATCGACATCACGCATCACTGATCCCTAACGTAGGATTTCGGTGAACTACGTGATTCATGGTGCCGCCTTGCTGGTTCCTCCATGAGCTTCCTTCGGTGATGTCGTGGACCTTCATGGCGGCGTCGTGGTGCTGTGGTACCATCTATGACTGTTATCCATTGCTGCCGCGATGGGTGTCGCCATGGCTCTGGATAGCCATGGTGCTCTATTGCATCGTCTCACCACTGCGTCGTCATCATCGTCATTGAGCTCACAGGTAGGTTCTCCCCTTTGCCCACTCTCTTTTTCTAGCTCTGCTCTATGGCCACTCTATCTGACCTAGGGTTTCCCCTGGTACTCACTCACGTAGGACTCGATTTAGCTAGGGAATTGGTTCTAGAATTCTAAGTTTAGTCTTAGAAGAACATGTCTTCCTCGACTGATGCTGTAGAAAAATCTGCTAAGTCCCCTCTTCTGAATCTTCTGAAGAACTGCATGTTGTGGCCGATCATTTCTGTTCTAGAGTTGTGCATAGTGCTCTTAGTGCTCTCCGATAACTTAGAATAGAAAAACTACTCATAATGTATTGATCGATCCACTTTCGGAATCTTGTCAGCAGTATTGGTCCTTCTGTAAAACAGACGCACAACTCGCGTTCAGACTCGGTTTGGGACGTGCGACCCGTGGAATGTTATGAGCGCAAAATTTTATACAACTTTCACGTTGTAATCTTAATAGCGCAAAATTTTATACAACTTTCACGTTGTAATCTTTTCCGTTTGGCGTCACCTTCAGCCCTTTCTAAGGATGCAAAAGTGTGATCCCACTTATGGTGCATTTGGGGTTTTTTAGCTCCAAAATCTTGTCAAAACTTTAAGCTAAAAATCCACAAATAAACTAGAAATGGAATAAGTGAGATCCCACTTTGGATTTGGATCGCCAAAGACAATGCGAGGGAAAGCCACTTTTGTGTGTCACGATCGAGCGACCGTGACAGACACGGAGCGCAGGGAGAACAGTCCCAGGCAGAAATAAAACGGAGGATCTAGTACTATACAAGATCGCGTAGTGGTGGTGTCTAATCCGAAAAGCGTGGAACGCCCGCTTTTGGTTCCCTCCCCCGGCCCCCAACGGTCGAAAGTCGAGACGACCGGGCGTCCCAGACTCCCCGTCGCCTGATCGTATCTGTGAGTATGTGCCACGATGCGCGCCCCGTCTCCTGTGGTGGACGCTATCGTCTGTCACTGTGCGAGCTCGTATCGTATGTCCTCGGCGACGTGATCGTCGTGTAGCCGCCTCGCGTGGTGTGTCACAGCCCTCGGCGCGATCGTCCGACGGATTTGCCGTCATGATTCACCCGGAAAGATCGGGCCAGAATTTGCCTCCCTGCCTGCCACGAGCTCGCACTTCCAGGCCGGAATCGCAGCAACTGATACCGGCAGTTGTTTGCACACAGTTGTACGGCGATGCAATGTACCGAGCGATCTACAATCGGCGGGTACTGGCGAGCACGCACCAATGGTGCGCCGGTGACCCGTTCCTGGGTCTCGCATTCTGCCTGGTCCAGCCAGCCAAAGCCAGGCGCCCTAGATCCGCTCCTCCGTCTGGTCCACCACCACTAGAGCACTACCGGATGCGGCAATCCAACCCAGTCTACTCCTCGTATAATTCTGCCCGTTTTATTCCATACACGCATGCCACACCATCATACTTCTTTCCTGCACCAGCCAGCCAGCCTGTAAGGCTGTAACCTGCCACAGCCCTACCTCACTTGATAGTAGCTCTTGCATTGCAGACAAGAAGAGGCACAGTAAAGATCATACATAAATTGCTACAGACTAGAGTAGTATCTTACTGGGAATCTGCAACAGCTGGAAAAGAGAACAAATTTCTGCAATGCTGATTGGCTAGATGCTCTCCTGGTCTCTTTTATTAACGACAGTGACGACGGATTAGTCTGGACAAGGGTATTTACACGATGCTATCATGAAGGAATTCAGGACGGAGAACAAGACCAGAAGCTCAAAATTATGACGACTAGGGGGCCAAGGAGGCCTGGCTAATTAAACTCTGCTGAGATCCTAAACCTGTTCTTCAAGTTTCAGAACGGGAAAAACAAGAGAGAGGGTGTGCAGCAGCTGTCTTTTTTCTTTCAGAATCATAAGCTACCAATCTTCTAATCATGAACGGCCTGCTCCGAATTAAGCCGACGCCTCCAATGACGAGAATGAGATCACGAGATTGGGAACGAATATTATGCTTGATCAGTTCGATGTTTCAGATGTCAACGTGCTCCACTGGCCGTTGGTGGCTCGACGTATCCTGGTTCTCCAGAGGCATGTACTGAGCCATGATCGCGCGGATCTCCGAGTCCATGTAACCCTGGCATGCCATTATCAAGAACACACAAAAATATCAGTCTCCCATCACATACATTAATTAGTGCAAACTCTTTGTGGAACGAACTGGCAAATAAATTTGTTTATCATCTACCGACGGGTTGAGTTTTAGGATGGGGAGTTGTTTACCCGTAGCCGATACTTGTAAACTGCATATGCCCCAACTCCCGCGAAACCGAGGCCGAAGAAGATGACCCACAGGAAGCCCCAGCCCACTGATGAACTGGCAACTTTAGCTGCACAGCCATCGGGAAAAAGCGTCAGATTAGTCCGTCCAAGACAAGTACTGTTTGAAGTGGAAACTTCCTTGTTGCAGACATTTCCAGAATGACTTAAGGGGCTAGTCATGTTGGCATAGAAAAGTGAAACTATGGCGGTAGCTGACTGAACCAAGTAGTAAGGCTACAAAAAAAAGTTCGGGTTAGGCAACTCACTGATACAAGTGTCATGCTCTCTTATGTATAGCATGTTGTTGCCACCACAGCCACACTCATAGCTCCCCCATGTATTCTCACAGCTGCAGTCCTTGCACTGGCAGAAGAGCCTCTCTTTGCATTCATCAATATCTGTAAGTGCAAAGCAAAAGGTATTACATGTGTATGAGAGTAATTAAGAAGTCAGTATTTGAGCCAATATTCTAGGTTAGCCAGAACTACTACATTTTACGATGCACAATTATCAGCATTGCAACATATGTTTGAACGCATAACCTTGCAACATATGTAAACATGGAAGAATATTGCCCACAAGATTGAGGAGAACAAATATTTCAAACAGTAATACCTTCGCAAGTGTGTATGCCATCACCCTTGAAACCTGGTGGACATTTGCAGCCTTTAGCTTCTTCATTCTGTAAGTTTTCAAATATCAGTTTTGTACTACGCACAGCAGCCACAAGAAAACTGCAAGAGGACATCTAGAAGAAATGATCTTACTGAGCAGGCAGAGACAGACTTCCCGTTCCTGGTTTCCTTCCAGCAGCCGCCATTGTTGATTTGGCATCTACCAACACCAGAAGCTGCGCACCCAAAACATCTTGGGTATAAGCATGAATGTGTATAGAAAGGGTCCCATGAGAACCAATTTTCTTCAGTGAAATCATGCCTTGTGGAGTTGCTACCAGCACAACTTCATCACAAAGTAAATTGTAAAAGTATACCTTCACAGTGGGTGTACCCGTCACCAACAAACTTTACACCATTGACAATTGGGCATTCACAAACTCTCCCGCGGAAGGTATCCTAGGATGTGTCACCAAGGAAATTAGAAATGTGTATCCCATAGAGAACAAGTGAGAGGTGAATAATTTCAGCTGCATTTCTCTAATGAAGCTGTACCTTGCATGCAGTAAAATTATTACTATTATTGTCCAGCCAGCAACCTCCATTGTTCTCCAAACATTGATTTGTTTGTATATCTGTGCAGAAGAGATGAAGCCAAATAATCAAATTTATGTAGATAAAGTGCAGTTACGTTTATTTATTTATTTATTTATCAAAATGGGTAAAACTTCCACAAACCTTGAGTCAAACAAATATCAGGTTCAGTCGTCTCCTCAAATCCTGAGCATATTGCTCTTAGAACAGCTCTTTTATCCAGCTTTCCTAAACAGCGAAAAAAAACATCAACATAAAGAGCATTGAACTGAAAAAGAATGCACAGTAGGGCAGTGGACGCACCTCTGTATTGTCTGTTATTGACGACAAAAGTCGGTAGTATGGTGACATCTCCTCGAGAATCATGGCCAATCTGAAGGATAAAAGTCATAAAGATAAGTCTGTCATCAAATAACGTGTGTACTATGAGTTTGTCAAAAGTCTCACTTGAGCATCTTGTTCCGCTTTGAGCACTTGATTTTCTTCATCGGCGTCAGGGTCTCCCACGCACTTGTTAATCTTGTCAACATCCATTCCTGTAAAACAATTGACACATAATAAATAACACTTTTTTCTTTTATTTGGCTGTTTATCAAGCAATCATCAGTGCAATCAATGGAGTAGTTATATCAAATAAAGTTAAGTTGACCCACCAAGTGACTTGATAACATCATTGGCGCAATCCCGCGTGTACTTCTTCTCCTTCATCGGGCACCTGATCGCGAAGTCGTGCACGTAGTCCCACCACAGCCACGGCTTCCGGCTCTCATTCGCGACCTTGAACAGGCAGATCTGGATGAGGTTCTGCACCACGACGTCCTTTCCATCGTATCCGGTGGTGAAGTCCTGCTCCGGGTCCGGAGCGCAGTACCTCCCGTGGTTGATGCACTGCGACCTGCACTGCTTGCTCAGGACGAAGGCCTCAGGGCAGTACCACGTGATGTAGTGGGGCGTGAACTGGGTGTAGCCCCTCTGCTCCAGGACCTGCGCGACCCCCCTAAAGCTCCTGACGAAGTCCATCTGCATGTCGCACTTGATGCCGCACTCGTCGTTGCTGTTCGTCCAGAACTCGTACTCCACCCGCTCGTCAGGGTGGGGGAGGGACTCCCTCCAGTCCAGGAGGACGTTCACCATGTCTCCATTTTCAAGCGCGGTCTTCAGATCGTCCCCAAACCTCTTGGATACAAGCGCTGAAGGGACGGTGATGTTCTCGAGGTGCTCTTTGCCAGCAGATTCTGGGGTGTCCATTGTGATCAGCGGCTCTGCTCTGTCGTCGGCGACGAGGACTGCAGCAGCTCCGGCAGTTTGCGCATTCCATCCTTTGGTTGTGAAGTAGCAGTCTGCACGTCACAGAGAATTAAAGCAGCATTACTATTTTGGTAATGATCTGAAATTCTAGCCAGTGAGATTAACATATTTGAAAGGTAGGAGAAAGAAGCTTTAAGATGAATAACCATGATAACAGATTTACAATGACAGCATTATCATGGTAGCTATATTTATGCTCACTTCAACAACTATGGCTGAATAGTACTACCTCCGTTCCATAATTCTTGTCATGGTTTTAGTTCAAAACAAGAATAATGAAATGGAGGGAGTATTATCAAACATCTAATCAAAACGCTTCTAGGATAATGGTACTGTAGTGGAAATTCAGTTCTTTGGGACATTACCAGCTGTGGATTTTCTCAGAAACAACTCACTGAAGACCTTATTTATATATTTACTTATTGCAAAATAGGATTTTTTTTTTCTAAAGGGTGACGTAGAGAATTAAATTAGCAAGTACTATCCCCTGTCTCACTCAAAGGTCAAAGCACAATAACTACATTCAAACATACCTAACTACTAGAAATTTAACAAACCCGTCAGTGTTAGCTGAATAAAGTTATACAAGTATGTCCAAACTTCTCCATTCAACGAACATAAGCAACCAGAGGTTCTTAACTGGGAATTAGGACCCTATATATTACATACCGGAATGCTGGTCAGAAGGAAAGATGCAAACTACCAGTGAACATGTAAAACTATTAACATGGCATAACTAGCCTCTAAGTTCTCGTGCACGAGTGCCATCTCTGGCCGAAAGAATTCACTCAAATAAACAACTTATAGAAGAAAATAATTACATTCGAACATATAATTATATAGTAGTTGTAATAACAGCTTATATTATGAAACGGAGGGAGTATATGTTTAACAAACCCCACAGTGCTAACTGTGTGTCTGACAAATAACTCTCCACTCAAAGAACATGAGCAATCAGATGCTATTTAATTATGAACCCGGACCAAATTATATTCCAGAATGTCCAACAGAAAGAAATATCCATACCAACCATTCTAACAGAACATATATTAACATGTTACAGATAGCTTAATGCAGAGAGCATCCCTCACCGTTGAAAGTATTCACTCAAAGAACATGACCAAGACCCACTGACATTTTTTTATGCATAAGCTCACATTTTTTTCCATGGTCCAAATCCTAGCTTCAGGTCCCAATTTAAAACGTGTGGATTCTTACCATCTAGTTGAGGAGAATGGGAAAGTACAAGTATTAAATTATTCATGCATGTCATAATCGCTAGGACAAAAGGAAAACACACCTGTGCTAATTAAATCAAATTAATAATCTGACAAGTGGAGCAGGTGCTCAATCTCTCGCTCACCTCGCTGCCGAAAGTATTCACTTTGGATAAACATTCACAGACTTGGCATTGTATTGGCTCGAATGCAAATGTCACATGGTATCAATATTGAGGGTGTATTCCAATAATTCTGTTTGTATGTTTATGGAACATAGACTTGATATTGAGATCGAATGTCAAAGCATGTTTAGGTGGTCAAAGTGATGAATTTCATCTGCATGATTTTGACCATTAGGCTGTTTTCGACATTTTCAAAATGCTTGTTTCTCTCTATCTCTGAATTATCTCTTCTCATCAAATCGAACAAAATAAATCCATGCAGTTAGCATGAAATGCGGTGTATGAAAAATATCCGCAACCCAATATATACTTGGCAGCAGTTTGTACTTCACACAACAACCCGGACCATGCAAGTAATTCTACTGATTGGTGATACCGAAATCATCATGCTATTACATGAATTGTTTAGGAACAGAGGCGTGTCGTCGTTTACATTGCTGTTACTGAAGATTCAGACAAATTTTTAATCCTTCGCCTGCCTTGCTCTTCTACGTTCTGAATTTCTGATCTACAAACTGTCTCCGCTCATCGGGTATGTAGCACCAGAAAAAAATCAACTTAGACTGAACCCGGAGTTGCCATGAACAACAAGCTGCTGTTCTGTCTTCCCAATTCCATGATATTCAGCCTCAAGAGTAAAAGGAAAACGAATCTAGCTCCTCCAGGCGGTGGCGCGTGCCGGCGCCAGACGCTGAGGCTCGGATCGAGGTCGAAGTGGGGTTGAGAAAGAGAGAAGACGGGAGATGGGAGGGCGTCGTACCTGCGCTGAATGCGCGGCTGCTCGTCGTTCCTCTCCTATGTTCGGTCCTGGGGGCGAGGATTGGAGGGACAAGTATGGAGGGAGGCGTGGTGAGAAGTCCGCAGCGCCCTCCGGCGAGGCTCGGGTCAAAGTCGCCGTAACTCAGGCGAGGCGAGGAGGCCGACAGCCGGACAGCGGGAGCCTACCTTCGAGCGCCGCCTATCTTGTTTCAGCCGAGCGAGGGGACGAGAAAGGAAAACGCTTCGGCCCAATATTCAGGCGGGCTGGCTAGCTAGGCCACAAATCTCCACGTCAGTCCTCAATACTCGGCCCGAATGCTGAGCTTCAATGCCCAGGACATCCAAACGCACGTAATTCGGGATATTCGGGCCTGGAGAATGCCAATGTCCAAAACCTAGAACAACATGATCAAGAAAGAGTCGCAGAGGTATCGGTCTATCACTATCATTCAGGTTGCATCAAACTTATATCAATCTTAGAGTGTTGTAAATACATGGAATATAAAAAAACACAACCACCCTTATTTTGGGCACTGTATCTATTACTCCCTCCATTCATTTTTATAAGGCGTTGTGCATATTTTAGTTTGATCTACACTCGTATCAAAATGGGTGAATCATATGTCTATATACACACCCATTTTGATATGAATGTAGACCAAACTAAAATGGGTACCATGTCTTATAAAAGTGAGTCCAGGAAGTAAGAATGACGTCGTGATTGTAAAAGGTAAATTATTCCCCAAGTGCACGTTATTTACTCGTACGTATGGGTTTCACCTGCTTCGAATGGCGATTTAATTTACATATCGACCTTCCCTCGCCTCAAGCCATTTTCTTTGTTTGCCACATGTTTAAGAGATTTGGTTGGACATTCTTATTCTTATTTATGGGTTGTGCCCATCTAATATGCAAAGACCAGGTGTAAAGCTTTTCCACCTTGACGCGATTAGTGAGTTGATAAAACTTCTTTATTATAAAAAATAGAGAACCCATACATCCGAGGTCCGAATCCAAATGCTAGATTCCAATTTGGAGATTATGGATATCTTGCTAGGGAAAATGAGAAAGTTTGCGTAATATATTTATTTATTACACTATAGGAGTATTTTCAAAAGAGAGGTCCAAATATGACAGGAAATTGGCTCACAAGTGGAAATTCCTTTTTTTTAATGGTCACCGGGAGAGGGGGAAGACACTCCACATTTTTTACCTATAATTTTTTGCAGCCTATTACAAGATGGGTTCCCATTTCGAAGATTATGGATACCTTGATAGGGGAAATGAGAAAGTATGTGTAATATATTGCAGTATTTTCTAAATAGAGGTCCAAATATGACAGGAAATTGGCTCACAAGTGGCCGTTCCTTTTTGTAATGGTCACCGGGAGAGGGGGGAGACACTCGCCTATAATTTTTTGCAGCCTATTACAAGATGGGTTCCCAGTTTGAAGACTATGAATATCTTGATAGGGGAAATGAGAAAGCATGTGTAATATATTGCAATATTTTTTTAATAGAGGTCCAAATATGACAGGAAATTGGCTCACGGGTGGTCATTCCTTTTTTTTTGGAATGGTCATCAGGAGAAGGGAAAGAGCCTCTGAATTGTATTTATTGTTTGCCGATAAGACTTTGTAGCCTATTACAAGATGGGTTCAAGTGAAACCAAATTTTATGGGCGGGGACTGAAGAGGAGGCACAACGGTATTAAGGAGGTTTTTTTTTTTTTTGAAGAATTAGCCTAGGAATTGTTTATTTTTCATTTGTTTCAGTCTTTTACTTTAGAGTCAGTGGTTGCTTTGTAAAGTTACTGTGGCGAGGCTTAATGCTTATGGCCCTGGGTTTTCTTTTTCGTATCGATTTTGCTCGGTTGCTGGATTTTGAATAATGAATAATATGTGCATCAACCGATGCAGAGCCGGGGATATTCTTCCTTTGAAAAATAAGAATTGCATTAAGCAATTAATGGAAAAAGGATTAACCGAGGTTAAAAACAAAACATCTTCTTTGTTCAACAACTATGGCTTTATGACAAATCTAATGAAAAACCCTTCTAGAATATTGGTACTGTAGTCGAGATTTCATTATTTGGGACACTAGTAGTTATGGATTTTTCCTAGAAACAACTCACTACAAACTTTATTTATTTATTAATTGCAAGATAAGAAACTGTTTCCCTAAAGAGCTGTACCAACATGACAGGAAACTGAACAGTTTGAGGCAGACAACCAAATTAGCAAGTTCTATCCCCTGACTCACTCGGAGGCCAAAGCACACCAACTACACATTCGGACATACCTAACTAAAGTTTTAACTAACCCCGCGGTGTTAACTGAATACAGTTACACAAGTATGCCCGAACCTTTCCACTGAAAGAACGTGAGCAACCAGATGTTCTTATTTGGGAATTGGGACCAGTTTACATAACTAAATGTTGGTTAGAAGGGTATATCCCAAGTTAACCATTGAACATGTCAAATATTAACATGCCATAGCTCACGAGCGCCACTTTCGCTGACGACGAAAGTATTCACTCAAAGAACATGAACAAGACACAAGACCACATGCATCTATTTTTTATACCTAAACAATAGAGATAGAGAAACCAGAGAAAAGATTCAAAGCCCATTGCCGGATTCTGATTTAAAACGTGGGTATTCTCCACATCTAGATAGGGGGAACAAGTGAGAGAGTACGTGTATATTAAATTATTCATTCATGCATGTACCAGTCGTAATGTCTAGCTAGGAACGAAGGGAAACGCATCGTGTATCGATTAAACGAGATTACCCGATCTGACAACTGACAAGTGGAAAGGGAATTCAGGAAACCGTCCGCACCAAGGAAGGGAACTCTCACCTCCGCGATCGACGAGGAGGAAGACGGGGAGTCCGCCGGCCTTGGGGTTGAAGGAGAGGCTGAAGTCGTTGAAGTCCTTGCAGGCCTTGCTGTTGGCCTTGGGGTAGACGACCACCCCGTGCATGGTGCCCCCGTACTGCGGCATCCCGAAGTTGCCGATGGCGCACTCGTAGACGCCCCGGAGCGCCGCGGGGGAGGTCACCCGCAGGCTGTTCTTCTCCACCACGAACCTCGCCTCCGCCGCCGCGAGGGACAGCGCCAGGAGGATCAGAGCCCGCCACCATACCGCCGGCCACGGCAGCAGCATCCTGCCTCCCATCTCAGCCCGGCCGCTCGATCGACCGCCCTGCCACCCGGCCTTCTTCCTTCCCGGACCGGAACAAGAACAGGAATCCGGGGTTTGGAGAATGGAGGTGTGATCGATGGATGGATCGAGATCGATCGATCGATCGGGAAAGTAAGGGTGGCTTGTGGGCGGAAAAGGCGAGCGTGGCTTGGCTGCGAAGGATGGATGGGATTTGACCGGGGGTTGGGAGGGAGAGGCCGAGCAGTGGCGTGGTCTGTGGTGTGGAGTGAGAGATCTAGAGCGGCCTCCTCGTGTGGGGGGTTGGAACGCTTCCAAGGCGCCTCCGTGGAAGCGAAGCCACTGCTCCCGCCTTTTCCTTCCGTGTTTCTGTCCGTGTCCGTGCGCGGTGACGAGGACACAAGGATTTGCTTTTGGAAAGCTGTTAGGTCATCTCCAGCGGGGCTGCTCAAATGCGGACCAGTTTGGTCCGCATTTTGTCTGTTTGAGCAGCCGTCCGCTGTCCTCGGACACGGCCCGGACCAGGTGCCCCCAGTGGGGCTGCTCATATCAAAAGAGGACATTCGATAGATTTAGTAGGGCCCACAGGGGCCCATAGATTTACAACCTAAAAATAAAAAAAAAACATAAAATAAACGTCTAGCTAGGGCTAGACGGCCACTGGCCAGTGGCATGGCGGCGCCGGAGTTGGCCCCGGAGCTCCTAGTCATCCAGGATGACGTAGTCGGGAGTCTCGGGGGCGAGGTGGGGTGGCAGCGGGGCGGCCCTGGCCGCCTGCGGCGTGGGAGGCTGGGTCCGCGGTGGCGGCGTGGCAGGCCGGGGCGGCGGCACGAGGTGCTCTGGTGGTGGCGCCTCCCACCTCCAGCGCATGCCCACAAGGGGCTCGAACCAGGCCGGCACCGGGGCGTTCTCATCGCGCCCGTCGTCGTCTACCTCCTCGTCGTAGGGGTAGTCGTCGACGCGTTGCGCGTGGATGGCCGCCACGGCCTCGTCCACAGCCCGCGCGCCGGCTGCGCGGGCCTCTGCCGCCTCCGCCGCCTGCTGCGCGGCCACCGCCGCGAGGGCGTCCTCCAGCGCGCGGGCCTCCGCCTCGGCCGCCGCTTCCGCCTCCCTCCTGGAGGCCTCGATGGCCATGGCCAGCTGGAGCTCCTCGTTGGGCTCGGGCTCGGCCATGTCGACGTCGTGGTCGTCCTCCTCCTCGAACCATTGAGGAGGTTCCTCCTCTGGTTCGTCCTTGACGACCGGGGCGCGGCCGCCAATGCGGAGGGGACGTTGGGGGGCGGCTCCACGCCTCGCCTGGCGTGGAGGTGACGGCGGCGGGAACTGGGGCTCCCCGCGGGCGCGGCGCGCACCGAAGTACGACCTGCGGCGCAGGTCGTGTTCGTCGGTGAACCAAGTGTCCCAGTGGGGACTGTTCACCGTGAACGCCGGGTGGGCGCGCAGGTCCGGTGGCAGCTCATCGCGCCGGCGGTGGATCTCCACCTCCCGCGCCGCGCCGGACCGCGGCACCGGCGGCACAGGGATCCTGTCCCTGTTCAGATGCCACCCGTCGGAGAGGTGGACATCTGGCCATGGCACTGGGATCGCACGGTCCCAGTACCATTGGCACCGCCTCTTATTGAGGTAGGGCCGTTCGCGGACCCTGGCGGGCACCAGGCGGAACGGCGCCTGAGAAGAAGGAGGGGGAGAGGGCGGCGGCGAGCGCACCTGCTCGGATTGGGCGCGCTGGAGGCGGGTCATAGGCGGTGGAGGAGGGAGGGAAGGAGGGGGAGAGGGCTCGCGGCGGCGTCGTGAGCCGCCGGCCTCGTGGTCGTTCTTCCCACGGCCCCAGTTTAGCCAGTTGCGGCCCATGGCCGGCGGCGAGGAAGGCGAGGGGGAGGAGGCGGTGGTGACTGCGAGGGCAGTGAAGTGGGCGGTGACTGCGAGGAGGCGGTGCGCGTGGGGAGGGACGCGTGGCCGCGGGTCCCATTTAAATAGGACCCCGTGGGTAGCCGAGCCGTCGCCGCGGTCACTGGCCGGCGGGCCACCCCTTTGACCGAAAAATGGACACGACCGAGCGCGCGCGTCCGTTTCGTGTCCGCGGGCTGCTCAAATCTGACCCAAATTTGGGTCGGATTTGAGCATCCGCGGACTGGAAACGGACCAGGCCGTGGGTTGAGCAGCCCCGCTGGGGCCTGGTTTTGGGCCAGGCTGCTCAAAACGGATCAGTCCGGGGCAAATGAGCAGCCCCGCTGGAGATGACCTTATGCGTCGCGCCGTGAGATGAGAGCGTGCATGGAAGCGTCAGGATTTGGCCAGGACCGGGCGCCTTTGCGTCCGCTGCTCGTGCATGGAGAATGGAGACGAGACCGTCACGGTGCGCCGAGATTAGGCGAGAGAGATGGATGGCTCGCCGTGTGCGTGGAGGATGACTGTGGACTGATTGTCACATCCATCGCCATCCGACGGTCAATATCAGACGCCACTCTAGGCACTTCCTTTTTTTTTAACCTGTCTAGGCACTTCCTCGTGAGGCTTGGAGCTCCTACGAATGCAATTCAGAAACAGAAAATATATTCTCAGGGCACCTGAAGAAGTCTTACGCGCAGACGCGATCTCGGCCGTTGATTTCGCAATCAACGCGAGATTCGCACGGAACAGTTCATCGCCGAAATCGACCACGTCGCCCACGTTTCCGATCTTTTAGCACACACTCACGCTTCACACATTTGATGACAAGTAGGCCCGCGCTCATTTGGTCCCACTAGTCAGGGATAGGCTGCCGTCCACCCCCGCACAGAAGAGACGGACATCATTTTTTGGGACCGCGACCTCCCAGGCGTCGGGCTGTCGTTTCCCTGTCCCTGTGCCGTTCATAGCTACAGTAGACGGAGGCGATTTCCGCGATTTTTTTGTCGTCTGGTCATCTCTGATAAATCGGCACCAAGAGTTTGTTGGCGCGGAGGTGAGCAACCATACACCCCCATTTTTTTCCATGTCGGTTGCTTTATATGCGCCCATTTTTTTTAGAGAGAGTGGTCGCGTCCAATGCCGCCGACAGATGCGATTTGCATCGTCGAGCGCTCAGAGCGGAGGTGCGCATGCCCCAATCTTCTTGTTCGCCGGAGCCTCACTCCTGATCTAGTAGTATACAGTAGTTTCGTGCCGGGAGGGGGAGAGGGGTGGGGGCGACCGTCGTGCTAGCCTGCTTGGTGTTTTTGCATCCGTCCATTAATATGAAGTGATCTATTTTTGTCCATTGATTGTGGATTTTCACTTGTTTGTGGATTTTCCTCTGGTTCGTGATTTTTTTTACTCTTGGCCATTTGTCCATATAGTACAAATATTACATGTCACTAGCTCATTTGATCACTATATGTGTTTGGGTCTGCAGTGATCCATGCAGTTTCATTTTAAATGTGTTTTGAAGTTGGAATTATGGTATAGTGGTGATGCAGCACTAACATTTTATAGTTCAATTGCTCAATATCCACACCAGTCCTGAAATATTGTACCAATAATAGTCAATGTACTAAAACATGAAGTTCCGCATGTGTTTCACATTTTCCTTTTTTTAGTTCAGTACAAGGAGTTAGTAATGGCTTTTGGTGGTTTTAAAATCTCAGAATATTTTTTGATGTCACTTTTTGGGTGTGCAAGTTCATTTTAAGTCCAGTTAAATAGGAAATCATCCTTGTATTACATTTCCTGTGGGTTTAGTTACTGGACGTAGTTCTTTATGTTATGCTCGGGGGTAAGGGGCGGTTTTTTTGTGTGTATTTCTTAGCTCTTGAGGCTATTTTGGGTGTGCTAGTTCAATTTGGTCGGTTAATAAGAAAATTCCAATACATGGCAATTTTTGGGCGAGTTTTTTTTTGTGGTTTTAATTTAGGGAATGCTCTGTTTATAGATAATGTAATATCCATGTTTGGAATGTCCACATTTTCTTATTATATGTGATTTTGTCTTTGTTTCAGAAGTTTCCACGGAAGGAAAAGAAAACATGTGGATGACACTGCTAAGGTGTTGTTGGAGGCACCGTGAAACGGCTGCGGAGAAATAAATGGAATGTCATTGATGGCACTGCCGAGAGGGCTGCTGGCGATGGTGGAGATTGTCATGCAAAACCGTAGCGGAACAGGGCATCGCCATGTCAGGTTGCCAATTTTATGGTTGAATCAATAACGACCAGCTAGCTAAAGTTGTTAAAATGGAGTTAGCTAGTTTGCTTGGGATCAGGTGTAATGTTCTGCACAATGATGACCCACAAGTAAAGGGGGGGTGTATCGTGGTACTTTCGATAAATAAGAGTGTCGAATCCAATGATGCGTCTAAACGTATCTATAATTTCTGATGTTCCATGTTGTTTTCATGCCATTTGCTACATGTTTTCTTTACACTTTATGTCATTTTTATCGATTTTCCGGACTAACCTATTGACAAGATGCCATAGAGCCAGTTCCCTATTTTCTGCCGTTTTTAGTTTCAGAAAAATTGTTCTGGAAATATTCTCGGAATTGGAAAATTCAAAACCCGGAAGTCTTAGAATTCCCGAAGGTTCCACGGAATCCCGAAGAGGCCTGGAGGGGGGCCACACGGGGTCCACACCATAGGGCGGCCCCCCCGGCCAGGGGTGGTGTGGGCCCCTCAGGCATCCACCGCCATCGCCCTTTCGCCTATTTATTCCCCTCGATACATCAAACCTAAAAATATACCACTTCGTCCCGAGAAACAACCGAGGCCATCGTCATCGTCAACCCGAGATTGGGAGGGTTCTGGAGCTCTCCCCGGCACCCTGTCGGGAGGGGAATTCATCATCGGAGGGGTCTACACCACCATGCCCGCCTTCGGAGTGATGCGTGAGTAGTTCATCCTTGGACTACGGGTCCATAGCAGTACCTAGATGGTTGTACTCTCCACCTTATGGCTCATGTTTAGATCTCGTGAGCTTCCTCACATGATCGAGATCATCTATTTGTAATGCTACATGTTGTGTTTGCTGGGATCCGATAATTATTGAATGCTATATATGTTGATTATCAATCTATCATGTTATCTTCATGTGTATGTTCTTTATGATCTTGTATGCTCTCCGTTGTTAGTAGATGCTCTGGCCAAGTAGATGCTAGTGACTCCAAGAGGGAGTATTTATGCTCGATAGTGGGTTTATGCCTCCTTTGCATATGTGCTCGAGTGACAGAAACGCGACGGATGGAGGATATGCGGTTGCCATTAGGGAGAAAACAACGATGTTTACTTTGTTTACATTGTTTACATTACACACTTTGCTTACTGTGATTATCCGTTGCTTGCAACTTAATACCCCACGTTTGTTCGGATGATATTCTAAGGGTGGATTATTAGTCATAGATGCAGTTGGACGACGATCTATGTATTTTGTTGTAATGCCCGCATGAATCTCATAGTAATCTTTATGTCATGCATGTTCTTTATCTGTCAATTGCCCAGCTGCAATTTGTTCACCACGCATGTTAGCTATCTTTTATGGAGATACACCTTTAGTGAACTGTGGACCCCGTTCCATTTTTCTCATTCTGATAATACACACACTACTTCCATTGTTTTCACACTACTGCTACTGTTTTCATACTGTTCTCATATTGTTTTCCACACCATACATTTAATCTCTTTGTTATCAGCAAAACCGGTGAGATTGACAACCTCACTGCTTTGTTGGGGCAAAGTGAATTGTTTGTGTTGTGTAGGTTCCACGTTGCTACCGAACCGGTAGTGCGCCCTGCCATCTCAGCTGCTTCAATCTTCTGAAGTTACTGCTTCCTCGTACTGGTCGATTCAACCTTGGTTTCTTCACTGAGGGAAACTTGCTGATGTGCTCATTAAACCTTCCTCTTGGGGTTTCCCAACGAGTGCAAGACCTGCACCATCAAAGCATTTTCTAGCGCCTTTGCCGGGGATTTCAAAGTCATCATCAGCAAGAAGTCTCCCGTCAACTACACGCCAGCAACAAGTTATCTGGCGCCGTTGCCGGGGAGGAAGAGAATTTATGCAAGGGGAGTCTCTCACTTCCAATCTCTTTACTTTGTTTTTGTTTCGCTTAGTTTATTTTATTTTGTCTTGTTTGCTTCTCTTTATCAAAAAACAGAAAAAAAAATAGTTCCTATTCTAGCTGTAGCTTTTATCCTGTTTTTAGTCTTGCTAAAATGACTACTCCTGAGAACACTAAGTTGTGTGACTTTACTAGCACCAGCAACAATGATTTCATTAGCACACCTATTGCTCCACCTGCGCCTACTGCTGATTTTTATGAGATAAAACCTGCCCTGTTAAACCTTGTTATGAGAGAGAATTTTTCTGGTGTTAGTACTGATGATGTTGTTGCCCATCTTAATAATTTTGTTGAACCATGTGAGATGCAAAAATATAAAGACGTAGATGGAGATATTATTAAGCTGATTTTTTTCCCTTTCTATTTGAGAGGAAGAGCTAAAGAATGGTTGCTATCTTTGCCTAGAAATAGTATTTATTCTTGGACTAAGTGTAAAGATGCTTTCATTGGAAAATAGTATCCTCCTGCTAAGATTATATCTTTAAGAAGTAGCATTATGAATTTTAAGCAACTTGATAATGAGCATGTTGCTAAAGCTTGGGAAAGAATGAAATCTTTAGTAAAGAATTGTCCCACTCATGGACTGACTACTTGGATGATCATCCAAACCTTTTATGCAGGTCTGAATTTTTCTTCAAGAAACCTTCTGGATTCAGCTGCTGGAGGAACCTTTATGTCCATTACTTTGGGGTTAGCAACAAAACTTCTTGATGATATGATGGTAAATTATTCTGAATGGCACACTGAGAGAGCTACAACTGGTAAGAAGGTAAATTCTGTTGAAGAAGCCTCCTCTTTGAGTGATAGACTTGATGCTATTATGTCTATGCTTGTGAATGGCCATGCTCCTATTGATCCAAATAATGTTCCTTTAGCCTCTTTGGTTGCTCAAGAAGAGCATGTTGATGTGAACTTCATTAAAAATAATAATTTCAACACCAATGCTTATAGGAATAATTTTGGTAGCAACAATTATAGGCCATATCCTTTTAATAGTGGTAATAATGATAGAACTAGAATCTCTAATGAAAGAATTTCAGAAGTTGAAAGGGCCACTAAAGACTTTATGCAAAACCAATATGAACAAAATAAACTATTTACTAAGACCATGGAGGAACAATCTATTATGCTAAGAAATATTAGCTATCAACTTGAGAGCTTGAATAGAGAAATATCTGGTTTGCAAGTTAAAATTGCTCATGCTGAAACTTCTATTTCATCCATGTCTGAAGCTCAATCTTCTTTGATTAATAGAATGACTGCTAAAACTGAAACCATAGATGATAATCCTTTTGCAGCTACAAATGCCATCCAAATTCGAATTGATGATAATGTTAGGATGTTAGCTGAATTGCATGCTAGATGGGAAAGAGAAGATGAAATAGCCAGAAAGGATAATATAGGTAATGTTTGCACCATTACCACCACTAGTAAAACTGGATCTTCTCATGTTAGTAAACCTTCTACTATCAATGGTAAAGTAATTGGTGTTGGCAATACTCCCATTTCTGCTATTAAAAATGCAAAACTGCCTGAAACTGCTAAAAATATTCTAGATAAAAGTGCTGAAATTTTTAGAAACATGGGAGACAATGGTCCCATTACCTTTGATAAAAATGATCTTGACTTGGATGATTGCAACATAACTGAAGTGATTAATTTCCTACAAAATCTTTCTAGTTGTCCTAACGCTAGTGCTATGAATATGGCTTTCACAAAACATATTACAAATGCTCTCATGCAAATTAGAGAGGATGAATTAAGATGTGAAGCCTCTATCCCTAGGAAGCTAGATGATGGTTGGGAACCCATTATTAAAATGAAAGTGAATGATTTTGATTGCAATTCTCTATGTGATCTTGGTGCTAGTATGTCTGGTATGCCTAAGAAACTTTATGATATTCTTGATTTGCCACCTTTGGAGCATTGTTATTTGGATATTCGTCTTATTGATAATGTTAGAAAGAAACCATTGGGGATAATTGATGATGCTCTTATCATGGTTAATAATAATCTTGTCCCCATTGATTTATTTTGTTATGAATATTGAATGCAATGCTTCTATTCCAATTGTTTTGGGAAGACATTTTCTTAGAACTATTGGTGTTGTTATTTATATGAAAGAGGGGAATATTAAATTTCAGTTCCCACTCAAGAAAGGTATGGAACACTTTCCTAGAAAGAGAATTAAGTTGACTTTTGATTCTATTATTTGAACAAATTACAATTTGGACGCTTCTTCACTTGAAAACACGTGAATCCACTTTTCTGGGCCTAGCTAAAAGGCGTTAAAGAAAAGCACTTCTTCGGAGATAATCCATGGTTTTGTTTTTTGCTTTGTTTTTCTATGTTTTCTTTGAGTCAAGGGGTTGTATACTTCTGTAGCAACTCCTTTGTATCTTTATTTTCATGTTTTAGTTGTGCCAAGTAAATTTTCTGACGGGAGTTGGAGTTGGTTTTGGATTTCTGCGCAGGAATCAGATTTCTTCTATGCACCGTAAAAATCGTATAAAATCCAGAAAGATCAGAATAATATTAAATTGTTTATGCTTATTCCTCAGCTAATTCCGCAACTTTTTCGTACTTTAAGTTTTTCTATCTGAGCAACATAAGTGCCCCAAAAAAATTCTTCTTTACAGACTGTTCTGGTTTTGGCAGGTTCTGCCATTTTTCTTGCATTTGCTCTTTTACGATGTCAAGTGGATTTCTTTGCTTCATGAAACATCAATGGCTGTAGATAATGTTTAAAATTATCAATATCAGTTGTGCCCATGCAGAACCCATGGATTTTTGATTGTTTCTCTAACCCTCTAATGTGAATTACTCTTTGAGTGTGGTGTGAAGAAAGTTTTCAAGGGTCAAGAGAAGTGGGTGATATAATGTGATCAAGAAGAGTGCAAAGGAAAAGCTTGGGGATGCCCCCGTGGTTCATCCCAGAAAATTCTAAGAAGAATCAAGCATCTAAGCTTGGGGATGTCCAAGGCATCCCCTTCTTCATCAACAATTTATGAGGTCACTTCTAGTGAAACTATATTTTTATTAGGTCACATCATATGAAGTTTACTTGGTGAGTCTGTTTGTTTTCCTTTTGTTTTCTTTTCTTTTTTTTCCTTGCTTCAATAATATAGTTGGACTCTAGCATTCTTTGTGATGGAGAGAGACACGGTCCGCTTTTTTCGTTTGAATACTTTCTATGCTCGTATTCTTAGTTTTTCTTCTAGTTGCTGCAAAATTCATGTTTAGCTCTTGTTTTTCTTGCATCTCTTATTTGGAGATGTTAGTTTTACTAGAGTTGTATTAGTACTCTCTTGTTTCATTTCTGCATCTCTTGGAGAGTTTTTGTTTATTATGAAATGCTTGGTGTTGGAAAGCAGTAGTACAGTTTTCGTGCTTATAACGGTGCAAATAGAAGCTTGTATAGACTATGGCTAGACTTTTTCATGTAATGCTAGATGTTATTTTAATTCTAAAGCCTAGTGGTTATTTTTTTAGCATGATTTGTCTCAAATAGTTGAGATTTTTTAATGTGCCTTAGAAAGAATCATGAGTTGTTCTTGTCATTTTGAAGCATAAATTTGGGTGTTCTCCTTTGAATGTTTTATTTGGTTGACTTCGCGCACGCTCACACCATGTTTATGACTACGAACCAGTCACTTATAGCCTCCATGATCATTTAGTTTTTGAACTTTTAGTACCACTTATGCTTTGATTAATGATGTTTTTGTCGCTATGCATGATTATGGCCATTATTGCTCTCTTGATTTGTCGCTCCCAGTCTTTTGCTAGCAACCACCTGTACTGAGTACGAGCTCTACTCATGCACACAACTCCCAAAAACCAAAGTTTGCCAAATGTGTCCACCATACCTACCTACATGTGGTATTTAACTGCCACTACAAAGTAAATTGCTCATGTGTTACCTTTAAAACCTTCAAAATTACTCCTGTTTTGTGCTCCTGTTTTAGCTCACGAGGATGTAAATAGAGAATCTTTATCTCACTTGTTGATTGGACTTTCACACCCTGGATTAGTGGCTTCATCTGCTTATCCAATTTATAGAAGATCTAGTAGCGGGATGCCCAGCCCCAAAGTAATACAACATATTCTCTTCACTATTTTTGCCCCTGATTTTTCAGTCAAAGCATAATTGTGTAAACAAAAGATAAAGAGGGATGACCTTCTACCCAGATGCGTCCTTCTATGGAATCCTCTCTTGTGAAGTCTAGTTGGCTTGTGACGTACTGTATTTTCTGTTTACCATTCGTTCACATAAGCATACACCTCTCTTAAAAATGTTTTCAATACCTCGGTTTAACAAAATAAAAGCTCTAGCACATGAGTTGATCCATGCTTCCCTCCGCGAAGGGCCTTTCTTTTACTTTTATGTTGATTCTCCATCTTCTAACTTTATGCACCGTTGAGAGAGCATGGTTGCCATTCTGAGTTTAATGTGCATTTGTCCCAGAAACATTATTAATTGATTCATGATGTGTTATTGTTTGTTCTCTAATTATTTGTTCTAGTCTTCCTCATGAACTTTGAAGGTG